>CM076571.1:76696115-77341225 GCA_034641835.2 Pinus albicaulis | reverse complement strand
TATTAATATTTATTGCACCATTGTCTGATCGCAGTATCTTTATCCGCTTTCCTGTCATATTCTCAACTAGAGCCTTAAACTCCTTGAATCGATCAAAAACTTCATCCTTGGTCTTTAGAAAGTAGATCCAAGTCTTCCTGGAGTGGTCATCAATAAAGGTGACGAAATATTCAGCACCACTAAGAGCTCTAGCTGACATTGGTCCACAAATGTCCTAGTATATTAATTCCAACACACTCTTAGCCCTATTGTTGCTTCTGGGGTAGGCTGCATTGGCATACTTTCCTAGTACGCACCCTCTCCAAATGTCATCTTGCTTGGTGCTCAGTTCTGGAACTCCTGTGACAATCTTCTTGAGAATTCTCAAAGCCCCATGGTGTAAGTGCCCCTTTCTCCTGTGCCATAGTTCATTCAAATCCTTCTCATCATTGCTGCCTATCAATGCCATTGGAGATTCAAGTTGTAACTTATACAGTTTATTTCTCCTTACTCCAATTTGTGCCTTCTTCTTCCAACTTGGGTGTTTGACATATACTCTTTTGCCAATGAAGTAAACGTCATGGCCCTTGTTTTGAAGCCGATACACCGAGAGTAAGTTGATTCCCAAACCAGGCACATGCAGCACATTGGTGGCTCGAAGCTTGTTGCCAGCTTTGGTTTGAAACACTATAGTACCTCTTCCAACAGGGCTACACTTTTTCTTATTTCCCATGGCGATCTGGAAGTTCATCTGCTCTTCTCGGTAGCGTCAGAAACATTTTCATACCCTTGCCATATGTGCAAAAGCTCCACTATCAATATACCAGGCCTCAAGAGAAACAGAGCTTGATATGCAAGCAAATTCTTCTTCTAATCTAGAAGCCAATACAAAGATGTCGTGATCCATCTGTTCTTTCATGCTTTTCCTTTTCTCTGGAGAGCCGCGTGAACCCTTTCAAGTTGCTGCTCCAACTTCTGGTCTTCGTTTCATCACAGGGTCTCCACTCCTGTTACTCAATCTCAACTCTGATACCATGTGAAAATTTCAATCTTGAAATTCTACTACAGTGATAGATTTATTTCTCCTACTTATTTTCACGATAAGTTATTTACAAAATTCTTCGAGTAACTTTTGAAATAAACACTACTGCAATAATCACTCAAGTATATGTAGAGAACATAATAGTAAAATGCAAGCACAAGAATCAATCACAATGGCACCATTATTTGTGGACAATTGTCCCTGGAAAAACCCAATGTGGGAAAACCGGTGCAGTAGATGAGGGTTTATATATTAATCCTCTTCGTCCTCTACCCCCTCCACTACCTCCCGCTCTAACCAATCAGGGGCCAACTCCATGATAGACCTCTCGGCCTCAACTCTCCATGCAACAATGGTGTCAATCTCATCCAATGAGATGGCCTTCACATCAAGTGTCCTCTCAAGTTGTCTCACCCACATTCGAAGATTGGAGTAGACATAGACCATGTCATTAAGTCGTTGGGACTCAAACCTATACAAGGGTCATAAATTAATAAATTAATAATTATAAAAAATTATTATTTAATGAATTCAAAACATTGATTGGAATATTTTAACCTGTTGCGCTTCTTGGTGTGTATTTTTCAAATACACTCCAGTTGCGCTCACATCTTGAGGAGCTACATGTTTCGCTGAGCACTCGAATGGCAAGCCTTTCGAGATTGATTACTTTACCACCGTAGCTTCTCCACCATGCATCTACAGTAATTAAGATAAAGTTGAAGCACAGTATGAACTTGAAGAGACAATGAATTTTGAAACAAATTAAATCTTGCCTAGCATTTTATTCTTCCTATCTTGGATAGTCATGTCAAAGCTAAATGTGCCACCTACCATTTTGTATATGTCCATTTCTTTGGAGATTTATGCATGTTCTGCTGGAGATGACACCATCTTCTGAACACAAGTGAAGAATCCATCCATGATCTGAACATCAAATAAGAAACCACAGGAGTAAGAAAGTGCGAGGTTCAGGTAGATCCATGCAACATGAATGGGACGGTGGAGTGTATTTTTCCATCGCTCATCAGTCACTTCCCATAGGAGTTGTTATTTTTCAAACCCCTCATCTCCCTTATCATCATAGTAGCTCTAAATGGATTCTTTGGCCCTATCCATGGCCTCATGCAAGTAGCTCATTGTGGGCTTGTCTCTGTTAACTAATCGAAGAACCTTTACCAAGGATTCAATAATGTTACACACCTCCTGGTTGTTAGAGAAATGGAAATTAATTATTTCTCTTATCATGACATTATCTTGTGATGTCTCATTATTGTTATTTGATTTTTCAATTTATCTTTTCCTTGTTGATTTTTATAGCATCGGAAAATGTTCCAGGTCTCAAATTTTGAGGAGAGGCTTGGACAACAGTGTTCCAGAGAACCCAGAAATCGTTTGTGGAAATTCTACTCGGATTTTGCTTTATTAAAAGAATTAATTATTTTAATGTGATCCCTAAGTCTAAACTTAGGGAAATTAAATAATTAAAGGGTATTAATAAAGCAGAGTGTGAATCTTCTAGAATACAAAGATCAATTCATATTTTAATCTGAGCCATTGATTAAGGATAGAATCTGGGTCATTGATTCATCAATGATAAGACTATAAGAGAAGGCTTGAGGGTCATTTGGAAAGTAAGCCAGACACATTCTCAGTACCCAAAGGAAATCAATTCTGAAGTAAGAGAATTCGATTCTAGAGGGTGAGTCTGTAGAGGCGGGGTTGCAGAGAGAGAAGGAGGGATAAGTCAGTAGAGATGAAGAAGAAGGAAGGCATAGGACAAAGGGAAGGCATCACTTAGTAGCAGTTACGCAGTCTAGGAAGGGACTGCGCAGAGGGGCTACGCAGATTGACATAGAGGGTGTAGGAGGTCATCCCGTGTGTCAGGAATTCTTACGAATTGTCCGTAAAATTCATATCAGGTGTATGCTATTTGATTCTGCTCGTCAGGACTTTTGTAAATGATCTTTTCACTGCTGAAGATTAATACAAACCCTCATCTGCTGCGCATGTTTTTGCACATTGGGTTTTTCCGGGGACAATTGTCCAAAAATAACTGTGTTCATGTGGTTGTTTCTATTGTGCTATATGTGTTATTTTTGTTCTTCTGCTTTTGATTAGAGTGAAGTATTGCAACTATGTTTATTTCAAAATTTACTGAAGCATCTGTAAATAACTTATCAAATAAGTAGGCGAAATAAATCAATTACTGTAGTAATAATTTTCAGAGTGAAAATTTCACATGGTATCAGAGCTAAAGGCAAAAGACAGAAAGGGAGGTTCTGCAATGGAACAAAGATGCAACGTTAATACAGTTCAGAAGGGCCCACGCAGTCCTTCAGAGCACATAGAGAAACAAAGGGAGCATGACATATCGGTTCTGACATCCAGACTAGAGGAGGATTTCGCTTGTGTGTCAAGCATGACCTCTCCAGGAGTTTGGTACATTGACAGTGGAGCATCTGCTCATATGACAGGAGTTCGAGAATGTTTTTCGAGCTACCAAGAAGAGCAGATAAATTTCTAGATCACAATGGGAAACAAGGCCAGGTGTACCCTCGTTGCAAGAGGTACCATAATATTTCAGACAGAAGCTGGCAACAAGATTTGGGCTACAAACGTTCTGGATGTACTGGGTTTGGGGATGAACTTACTCTTAGTGTCTCAGCTCCAGAACAAGAGTTATGACGTGTACTTTATTGGAAATAAAGTTTATGTCAAACATCCTAGTTGGAAAAGGAAGGTACAAATTGGAGTGAGGAGGCATAAATTATATAAGCTCCAGCTTGAGTCCCCAATGGCACTAATTGGCAGTACGGATGAGAGGGATCTGAATGAATTATGGCACAGAAGGATGGGGTACTTACATCATGGAGCCTTGAAGATTCTCAAGAAAACTGTCATAGGAGCTCCACAATTCAGCACAAGGAGAGATGAGGTCTGCAGGGGGTGCGTACTAGGGAAGTATGCCAAGGCAACATTTCCAAGAAGCAGCAGTAGGACCAAGAGTGTATTAGAGTTGATACACTCAGACATCTGCGGTCCAATGTCCACGACTGCTCTCAGTGGTGCAAAGTATTTTGCTACCTTTATTGATGACCATTCCAGGAAAACTTGGATCTACTTTCTCAAAACCAAAGATGAAGTCTTTGAGCATTTCAAAGAATTCAAGGCACTGGTAGAAAATTTAACTGGAAAGAAGATCAAGAAGTTGTGATCAGATAATGGTGGAGAATAAATCGATAAAGACTTCACCAATTTCTGCGCAAAGGAAGGTATCAAGAGAGAATGGACAGCTCCATACAACCCACAACAGAATGGAGTTGCAGAAAGGAAGAACAAGACCATTTTAGAAGCTACAAGGGCAATGCTATATGACCAAGACATGCCCAAATGTCTGTGGGCAGAAGCCTGCAATACAGCTGTGTATGTGCAGAACAGGGTGCCCCATAGAGCATTGGGGAAAGTGACCCCTGACAGTGTGTGTACAGGCAACAAGCCAGAGGTAAGCCATATCAGAATATTTGGTAGTATGGTGTATTTCCACGTACCATATGAGAAGAGGAAGAAGTTGGATCAGACTGTGGAGAAGGGTTATCTTGTTGGGTATAGTGAAAATACGAAGGCATATCGCATCTATATTCCGGAAAATAGGAAGATCGTAGTAAGGCGGGATGTAAAATTCATGGAGGAGAGAGCCTTAAGAAGATCCCGGGAAATGGCTACAGATACGTAGGTTGAGGAAGATCCACTAGTTCAGCCTCAACGGCCTATAGAGGATGGCTCGAGTGTCTCTCCACGGCACAAGGATTTTAAGGAAAGTTCTTCCAAAGAAGAGCAAGCAGGAGAGCAGGAAAATCCACCCACTACCCATGGGAGAACGAGCAGAGAGCTCCAACAAATTCTGAGGGATACAAAAGAATTTGTTGGAGTCCCTAGAGATGGAAAGAGGGTATGCAGGCAACCTGACAGATACCAAGCACTGGTAGCACAGGTCGGAGAACCCTCCAGCTTTCGGGAGGCACCTCAACATCAAGTGTGGGTAGATGCCATGGTGGAGGAGTATAGCTCCATCATGACGAATGATGTATGGGAAGTAGTCCCTAGACCTCAGAACAGATCGGTTGTAGGATCAAGGTGGATCTACAAGATCAAGTACGTTGCAGATGGCAGCATTGAGAAATTCAAAGCTAGGTTTGTGGCTAAGGGGTATGCACAGAAAGAAGGGATCGACTATGAAGAAACCTTCGCCCCTGTAGCTCGGTACACTTCAATCAGATCCGTCATCTCTCTCGCAGCGCAGATGGGATGGGAAATTCACCAGATGGATGTCAAGACAATGTTGTTGAATGGGGTGATAGAAGAGGAAGTGTACATAGAACAACCAGAGGGCTTTGAGACACATGAGCAGAAGACTCATGTTTGTAGGCTTAAGAAAGCCCTGTACGGTGTAAAACAAGCCCCCAGAGCATGGTATGGGCGAATTGATATCTACTTGCAGAAGATGGGATTCGTTAAGAGTGACGCAGATCCCAACCTCTACTATCTGAGAGTAGGGGATGAGTTGCTAATATTGATATTATATGTAGATGATCTGTTCCTTACTGGATCATCTAAGCTCATCAAAGACTGCAAGGAGAATCTGGCTACCAAATTCGACATGAAGGATTTGGGGCAAATGCACTATTTTCTTGGTTTGGAGGTCTGGTAGGAGAAGGGAGAAATCTTCCTTGGGCAAGGAAGATACACTACAAAGATCCTGAAGAGGTTTCAGATGGAAGACTATATACCCATGGGTACGCCAATGATTACAAACTAGAAGAAGATAGACACATTAGAGGATGATGAGGTTGATCCCACCTTGTATAGGTAGCTCATCGGATCATTGATGTACCTAGTCAACACTAGACCAGACATCTGTTATGCAATGAATACCCTCAGTCAGTTCATGGTGGAACCAAGGAGGGCTCAGTGGGTAGCAACCAAACATGTTCTTATATATTTGATGGGGACAGTCGAGTATGGGTTGAAGTACACCAAAGGCAATGAAGTTGAGTTGAGTGGGTTCATGGACGCAGATTGGGCTGGAAGCACAGTGGATCGGAAAGGTACCAGTGGGTACTGTTTCAATCTTGGATTAAGAATGACTTCCTGGTGCTGTAGGAAACAAAAGTTCGTTGCACTGAGCTTAGCCGAGGCAGAGTATATGGCAGCAAGCACAGCTTCGTGCGAGGCCATATGGCTTCGTAAACTACTCTTGAACTTACTCAAGAAGAGGATGGAACCGACCGAAATTATGTGTGATAATAAGAGTTGCATCAAGCTCTCTGAGAATCCTGTGTTTCATGACCGGTCGAAGCACATTAACATTCGGTGTCACTTCATCAGAGACTGTCCAATGAGGAGCTATGCAGTTGAGGTGCACTCCTACAAGAGAACAGGTGGCAGATATCCTCACCAATGCTATGAGTAAGATTAAGTTTACGTACTTCGGAGAAAAGATGGATATGGTCGAGAACCATTTCCAGTAAAGGCATTGGTGGTCTATAGAGACAGAGGGAGATGCAGTGGTAGAGACAGTGTCACAGGTAGCAATACAAAGGGTAACAACACAGAGTTGAGAGGCAGCAGCCAAGACATCAGCAACGCAGCAGAGGCTTTAGAATCATAGCAGTACAATTGGTACCTTGCTTGAACACTTTCCTTGCTGAGAGGGAGTGTTGATTTTAATAGCATCGGAAAGTTTTCCAGGTCTCAAATTTTGAGGAGAGGCTTGGACAACAATGTTCCAGAGAACCAAAAAATCGTTTGTGGAAATTCCACTCGGATTTTTCTTTATTAAAATAATTAATTATTTTAATGTGATCCCTAAGTCTAAACTTAAGGAAATTAAATTATTAAAGGGTATTAATAAATCAAAGTGTGAATCTTCTAGAAAACGAAGATCATGTCATCTTTTAATCTAAGCCATTGATTAAGGATATAATGTGGGTCGTTGATTCATCAACGAGAAGACTATAAGAGAAGGCTTGAGGGTCATTTGGAAAGTAAGCCGGGCACATTCTCAGTACCCGAAGGAAATTGATTTTGAAGTAAGAGAATTCGATTTCAGAGGGTGAGTCTGTAGAGGCGGGGTTGCAGAGAGAGGAGGGAGAAGTGAGCGGAGATGAAGAAGAAGAAAGGCAGAGGACGAAGGGAATGCAACACTGAGCAGCAGCACTAGCCCTCCACACAGGCTTACGCAGTCCAGGGAGGGACTGCGCAGAGGGGCTACGCAGATTGATGTAGAGGGGCTACGCAGATTGACGCAAAGGGTGCAAGAGTTCATCCCGTGTGTTGGGAATTCTTCTTGATTGTCTGGAAAATTCATATAAGGTGTATGCTATTTGATTCTGCTCATGAGGCCTTCTGTGAATGATCTTTTCACTACTAAAGATTAATACAAACCCTCATCTACTGCATCGGTTTTCCCACATTGGATTTTTCTGGGGACAATTGTCTAAAAATAACTATGTTCATGTGGTTGTTTCTATTGTGCTATATGTGTTATTTTTGTTCTTCTACTTTTGATTAGAGTGAAGTATTGTAGCTGTGCTTATTTCAAAATTTACTAAACATCTGTAAATAACTTATCAAATAAGTAGGCGAAATAAATCAATTACAATTTACTGCAGTAATAATTTTCAGAGTGAAATTTTGACATTCCTATCATGAAGAGTAATGCCAATGAACAAATAGAAGAAGACACAAGATGTAGGCACATGCTATGGCATGTTGAGCTTTTGGGTAGCATCGGCTGTGATTTAGCTCCGAAACTTCGTGGAGGGGCTAAAACACATGAGATCTCCAAGAGCCAGAAATATTTTCGAGAAATTCCACCTGGTGTGAAAGTTATTCAAATAATTAATTTTTTTAATGGGGACCCTAAGTCTAACTTAGGGAAATTAAAAAATTAAAGTGAATTAATTTAAACATGTGGGTGAGAATGTTCTAAGTAACGTGGATCAAGTATTTTCTAATCTGAGCCATTGATTAGAGATTAGATCACACCGTTGATTTTTCAATGAGAAAAGTATTAAAGGAAGTATTGGGGTTAGTTGGATAACACACACAGAGTGGTAACACTTGAGCTAAGTCGAAATTCTGGGGCGCTGTTTAATGAGAATTTTCGAGTGAGCTTGCAGTGCTTGGGAGGGGCAGATCGGTGAGGGATTATTCTGATTCGAGGCCGAGAATACTAAGGAAGAGAGGCAGATCCGTACCAGGCAACGCAGAGACCAGTAGGAGGGACGCAACCCAACCAAGCTCACGCAGAGGTAGCGCAGAGGTTGACGTAGGGCCCTTCAGGGTGATGTAGAGGCAGCGCTGAGCCCAGAAGGGTGACGCAAGGGTAGCCTGTGCTGCGCAGAGGCTGCGCAGGAGAAGCTGATGCAGAGGTTGGAGGAGCAGCGCTGGGGTTCCAGTGGGCCAGAAAGGGCTCATATTCAATGTTTTCACAGGAGTGCTTCCTCGGCTAAATCAACCATATTTTCTGTCTTCGAGTGATAGATACATCTGCCGTGAATTCTCTGTTGGGCAAACCATTATTGGTGCCCTTGATTGTATTTATATATTCTACTTAATAAAAAAACCTCTAAGAACTCCTGCACTGGTTTTCTTGCATTGGGTTTTTCCGGGGACATTGTCCAGAAATACTGTGTCCTTTGTCATGTGTGCGTTATGCTGCTTGTATATCATTTGTATGTATGTGTAGGTTGAAGTTGTGTTTGCTTTGATAGTTTACTAAATATTCAGAAAATAACTTGTTAATTAAATCAAACAAGTAGGAGAAGTAAATCAAGATACTGCAGTATGGTTTCTATATTCAAAAATTTTCACATGGTATTAGAGCGATTGTAAATCAGGATGAAGCCATCAGCATAGGGCTGAAGATTTTTTTGCTGCAGGAGGGCAGCTGAAGCTGCACAGATTCAGAAAGAGGCAGTGCAACACCAGAGGGATAGCATAGAGGCCCTACAGGGGTGATGCAGAGCTAGTGTGCTCACACAGAGCTGACACATGCCCAGAAGGGTGACGTAGAGACTATCATGCTGCGATCCAGGTGGATATTGGTGGCCACCCTCCTATTCCACTTGAGGCACCACCATTGTTTCTTTCAGTTTTTCAGTTTCCTTAATCGTAGCACAATTTACTATTTTTAGCAGTTTTTTCGGGTCCTGAACTTCCAGAGCCGTTTTGAGGCCCCAAACGATGATTTTTGGGAAAACTGGGAGCAACATGGGTCTTTGACTGATGTTGCTCACATCAAAAGTTGTAGTCCTCGGATAGATATTTCTAACGAGGTATTGTACACATCAAACGAAGATTGTATGCCAAAGTTACGTACCCGGGAAGTTGATGTACCAATTTACACAAACGGGACCCATAGTTTTGGTGCTTCATCTCGTAGGTTTAGGTTTTTGGATGTTTAGGGTTTTCCATTGTTTTTCAATAATAAATAGGACTTCTAGCCTCAATGTAACACATTTCAGAGGCATGTAGCCGCCACATCTCTTCTAAGAAATAAGCTACCATCGCCCAAGCTAGTTTATTTTCATTCTATTTGTAAGCATATTTCAATTCTTTGATTTTAATGAAACTATTTGGTATTAATGAAATGAAGTGTTATTTCCACTGCATCTTTGAATTTATGGTTATCTTTGTATTCTATTGCGTTACTGTATAAATCCGGATCACTCTCCCCAAGGCAAGGCACTATTCTAGCCCTTGGTGATCACTTAAATGAACATTTCTTTCACCTTTTTCTCCTCTGTCTAGGCCTAACCTAGAAGCTCTCCTAGGTTGTCATGCGAAATTATTTGCAACCATCTAATAGACTTGAATTTTGGTCCACTACTGTGTTGGGGTTTTCTCAAGGGGTCCTCTAAATTTAAGCTTGATCCGACAGTGGAATCCTGAGATATTGCAATCCCTAGCTCAAGGATCATTCCTCTCCCTAGGTAGCCTTGGGTTAGTGTCCTCACTTGGATCATTGCATTTGAACTTCAAAATAAAATTAGTCCTTTGATCTTATTCTCTTCCCTAACTAGGTCAAGCCCCTTTATTGTTGATCAACTCCACATCCTTGACCTAGTTTGGGTCCACTTGGGTTCTTTGTGGTCCCACAACTTTGTAGCTCAAATTCTACAAGGGTCACATCAACACCACTTATCCTTAAGGAGTCTTAGGTCTAAGATACCCCTAGTCAAAGGATATTCTTCAAACTTAGGCTCAAGTATCCTCTTAGCCCTTACTAGAGAGCCAATCACCTTAATTTTAATGCAAGTAAGCTATTTATCTAATCCTCTCTTGTGAATAGGCTTTGGGAATCACTCTTCATCCCATCATTGCTCTATTCATCATTCTGATTCCTCTTATACCGGGTTTCCTCTTATCGTTGAAAGTGCGTAAAGAGTAGGGAGATTTAGCTGAGGTGACAGTGGGCTATTGCCCCATTGTTGCCACTTGACTTAGTAGTTGCTCAATAGGATCCCCTCCTAGGACCCCTGCTAGTTTGAGCGGTAACATGGCCAAATTATGCTTTTAACTTTCTTTTTAGCTGCATCAACCTCTGAGGCATCTTTCCAGGCCCGACCCAAAGTGTGGACAAGGGGAGGGGGAGACTAACTCCTTGTGGATCCAATGGACAAATGTGGACCCAGATGGGAAATATGTGAAAAGGGGTTATAATTGTTGGACATTGGGTTCAACGCTTCTCGTGTGTTTCGCGACATGGCCTAACCGCCTCTCGTGGATCCTAACTCTGGCGATTGTAGCGAAGACTAATGCTTGCGGGTTTTGGTCTAACGACAATTGTGATTCCAACAAGTGGAATCAGAGCGACAGGTTTCGAGTTCGAAACTCACTCGGCTCGCGTTGGGGGGGAGATTGTTGGACATTGGGTTCAACGCTCCCCGTGTGTTTCGTGACATGGACTAACCGCCTCTCGTGGATCCTAACTCTGGCGATTGTAGTAGAGACTAATGCCTGCGGTTTTTGGTCTAACAACAATCGTGATTCCAACAATAATTGAAGAGGGGAGTGAGGTATATGATGTCGGGAAGCAGGACCATGCAACCAAAATCAAGGTTTCCCATGTAGTGCCACCCCTAAAGCTAGTAGCCAACAGAGGAGATCCCATAGGACTAGGATACAAGTTTAACCACCAAGTTGGACAAGGGGACAAGAGTACAGACCAAGCCCATTCTTTCTGCATAATCCCCATACAAATCCATGTCCAAATGTGTCAATAATAAGTAAGAAAACCCAATTACATAATGAAAAGCCATACCTTTAGGATTGGAAGGCCCACCTTTAAACATACAATCACGATAGAATGGGTGAGGGTACATACTGGCAAGCTCAGGTGACAGAGATGGTGGCACATCGAGCTATCTGGTGGCTGCAAGGGGCAACTAGCTACTGGCTGAAGACAATCTAGGAGAAAATATCCTCCTATGGGTGTCACCCACAGGTGGTGGGTAATGGAACCTAGGGAACAACTTTTTGACAAAAAAAACCTTCCACTCAATGCAACAATAATGGAACACACTCAAACCCAAAAAAAAATTATGGAAAAAAGCTAGGTCGCAAGAAGAAGTTAAACAAATAAAATTAATAATCAACATTTTGCGTTTTTGACCCCAAAAAACTCTCCACTAAATGCAACAAAAATGGGAAAAAAAAAACACACTCAAACCAAACCAAAAATCATGGAAAATATATGGGTGACTGAAACCCAAGGTAAAACAAAGAGAAATAAAAAAGAATTGTGCCAAATTTGATGCCCATACTTGAAATCCACTCCCTGTTGAAGAAACTTGGTCCAAATTCGAAATTTTTTTGCTTGGGATTCTAAATTCCTTCGGTTTTCTCCTCTCTTGCCCTTGTAGATTAGTTCTCCTCCTTAGCTGTCACCCTTGCCCTCTGCTTGCAAAATGAAACAATAAAAAACTCAATTCCACCTTTAAAAGTTGTTGTTTCCGCAGCTGGTGATTTTTACCTATTGGATCGCAATTTTTTCAAAATAAAAAAATCACCAATTTAATCGGGCAATTTTATTGTCTCAGCAAAAGAATCGCGATTTTTGCAACACTGTTTACTTCTCATACTATATGAGGAATAACACACACTCTCGGCCCCTTATATTCAGCACTAGATTCCACATTTACAACAATGTTATTTATCTTTCTTTTGTTCTCTCCCCAAAAGGCATTTTCAAAAGAAAAAAATAAGTAATGGGTGAAATGTTCTGTTGAAACATCGGGAAATAAGATCTCATTTGCAGCATTATCAAAATAAACAAGGTTTTCAAAACTCTTTAATGTTTATTCTTTTTATTTATAATGCATTTTAATTGTTTTCCTTTGGTCAATGAACACATGAATTAAAATATTTGAATTAGATGATAATATATCAACTTATCAAGAACTGTCGTTTTTTTGCTTGACACTAGTAGAACCATTTAGTGAGTTCCATGTATTTCCACATAAGGGCACTAATTTCAGTGCATCTTGTGTTTGAAACAGGCTCTTTTGGCATCGCGGAAATCCAGTGCTGCTGTTTTTCTTGGCACGTTCGGTGCACTTGTGTATGGTGCTTGCAGTCTACACTTTAAATTATGCATTAATTAAATTATTGAATTTCCTTATGTACAGCTAATTCGTATCATGCTCTACATAACCCTATATAAGAAGAAATTCTTTTCTCATGGAAATCAAACATGTACCACGAATGTTTTTAGTCAAAAGATCTAAAAATGAAGAGTTCAAAACATTAAAGCAGCCCTATAGCAAGGCACAAAACAAGCAGTTAATAACCCTGAAATTTTTTGTCAAAAGGAGAGAAATATAGTTTACGTCAGTGATAATAGCTGCAACTTGTAATGTTTCACGTGTTGATGAGAAATATATTATTAACATCCATAAAACTCAGTGTCACTCTCTTTGCTTAAATTGTTTTGATTTGGCAGGAATTTCGAGTCATGTAGATCGCCTTTCACAGAATTCTTTGCCTCAGCATTGTGTCCCAATTTTTTTTATCTGTACTTGAATTTAGATGGATCAACCCTTCTTTCTGTGGCTCATTTTAACTCTCTTGAATACCTAAAATGCTGAACCTTCAAGACCTATATTTATATTGTACCCTAGCTTTTGTAGAAAGCTTATTTTGAATTTTTTGAAATTTTTTGGTGTCACGACATGTCAGGCATAGACTGTTTGACATTTGGACAGAAAGTGTCCAAGTGTTCGACATGCTGGACACGTGATTTACAGGGAAGGGTGTGTCCTGTTTCGCAGTTCAATAAGTTTCAGCAACTTATCATTGGGTGACATTTCGGAGGTTTCGGATACAGTAGATGATTTTCAAGGAGATGAGATGAGAAAGGAGCTTATTTCTATCTGATGTCAGATTCTATACAGAAGAAAAAGTTTATTAATTTTACTTTCCATATTATCTTTTCTTTTCAGAAATATGTCTAATAGAGGCCCTTTGGCTAAGCTGTCATGCTATGAGGGACATATTTATCCTGTCAAGGTCACCCAAAACTTGCACCTTGCATCATGTGCACCCACTGCGGGGTTTTAACTTTTGAACCCAGGCCTCTGCGTTAATACTAGACTGATCAACTTGCTGCTTGCTGCTAGACCACACTCCTATGGGCTACCTTCCATATGTATCTTTTGCATAAGTCTCAGCTTAAACTTTAAATCAGAGTTTTGGCTCCAGAGATATCTATGTTTGTTGTTGCAGTGATTTCCAACTGCCTTATTCTTTACAAACCAGGGGTTATCTATTAATTAGATTTAATTATTTTTGTCTTGTATAGGGTAATGACTGTTATATCTGTCTTTCTTGGGCGAACATTTCACTATGTTGATGGTATTCTTCCATTCAGGTATCCTATTACTTTAAAACGACATGGGATTCTTGGTGTATTTGCACATTTTTCCATGATCTTCTCATCCAAGCAACCAATTATTAAATAAATTCTTAACTGTGATTTCTCTTATCTGCAGATTGGGTGAGACTGAGCTGCCACTTGATGATCTAGCTGCAGTTGGTCTTCTGGTAAGTTCATCGATATGAAGTGAAAAGTTAAACCATTGTGTGAAATCTCAAATGTAATTTAGATGTTAAACATTTAAAATGACATACGGAATTTGTTGTGATACAATTTTAACATCTTGTTGTTTGTTGTTAGTCAAATATAAACACGGCTGATGCCAATTGGATATAGAGATGTTATGTAGGAAAGTTTTGGGTCAAGGATTTTATTTTATTACAGATACCGATTGGCCTAAAGCTACATGATAATTTTTTCGTCTGTTTTTCTCTTCACACATCTTTTTGGTTATAATATTTAATGCAGGTTTATTTTGGAGTGTCAACCTTATTGGATGCTAGTTCAAGTGATCAGACAAAGACAAGTGGGGAGCAAGAAGAGGTGCACTTCTTTCCTTCCAAATATTATTAACAGAGGGAAAATCTATTAGAGTAAAAAAAATACCTATACAATTCATTAGCAATGCCATTATTGAATGTGAAAATTCTCAGAGGATACGAATTTAGAGTAATGGTCAATGAAATGGGATAAACATAGCATGCATGTGCACTGTGTACATGACTTAGATTAATAAGCCACCATAAATAACAATATTTGTTGGAACTATTGGCGTAAGCTGTACATATGGCCATGCTCATCTTATAATGTGTTATTAATACATTTGGTTAGGCATTAATTATTTAAAGACCATCATTTATTGTGATGCTAGTTTATGGTTAAGGGTGACCTAGTCAACTTTGATATGTAAGCTCAATAACCCTCCTGGGGAGTGTGCCTACTTATTTGGGCCCATAACGCCTCTTGGGAGGATGCTTACTTGAGTTGTATATAAATACACAACTCAAACTTCATTTATAGATCATCATTTTTTGTCATCAATTGAAGGCTCTATAACATAAGTGTTTAACCCTATGAGCACTACATCTTTTGGGATTTTCTTGTGGTTAACATATTTTCTCTTTTATGTGCATTTGTGTATCTCATGTAAAGTATACACATGCTTGGGAATCTTCCTCTTTCTAATGCACTTTTGGTTCAGCCCTAGTGCACTTCTTCAGTGCTGTTTTTTCTTTTTCTACTGCAGATTTTTTGTTTTGGCATTTTGGTCCCATTTGATCCCTCTTTCTGTTTATGATCTCAACATGGTAACAGAGTGTGCGAGTTACCATTCCTAATTTTTCTGTAATTTTTAGGTTTCTTCTTGGCTGTCCATGTTGATATTTCTGTGATCAGACATGGCTGGTGGCATCACTTTTTTGTGACTGCAGAACTAGGGTTTCCAAACCTGATTTTTCATTATATGTGATTTGGAGACTTTTGGTTGGAGGGATTGACCTAAGGGCTGTGGATTTAGGGTTTTTTAATAATCTTCGAGGGCTTCATAGGATTTTTCCGTCTTTGAAATCCAATGCTATCTTCTTGTTCATTTTTGCAGCAATATTTTCTCTCGAGTTGTGTGTTTGTGGCTACAGGTGGCACCCCATTATAAAAATAGTGGATTGCAAATTCTTGGAAGAGATGGTATTATTATTTTTGTGGGTCTATACAGGGGATTCTTTGAAGACAATACAGACCCTTCATCTTTGCTAAGCTAATTGTTGGACTTGTAGAAGAAATTCTCATTCATTGACTCACAAATTGAGATTGCCAAAATGTGTGCATGCAAGGGAGCATATGTCTATCATTTTGTGTTGTTTGACCGAGAGATGGTATAACATCAGTGACTACATAAAGTTCTGTTCCTTACCATCCTTCTCTACTTCCTCTCTCTCTTTGAAAATGTTAATATTTATCTTTCTCTGTGATGGGAGTATAATGGAATTTTGGAATCTCATTTGTAATGACTTTTGGATCAGGCAGAGTTAGCAATTTCTGGATTGTCTAGAGATGGTGCTGGGATTCTTGCAGCTGCAAATACAGTAATTGGTACTTTTGCTTTGGTCTTTGTTGCAGAATGGGGTGATAAATCCTTTTTCTCTACCATTGGTGAGTTATCAATCCTGATTTGTGATCCAACCATTGCCATCATTTTAGTTTTTGATATTAATGATAGCTATCTTTCAGATGGAAAATGACTTTATTTTCGTTAATACCAATTGCAGCTCTGGCAGCTGCTTCTTCCCCGCTTGGAGTTGTTGGCGGTGCTGTAGTTGGTCATGGTGTTGCTACCTTGGTAATTCTGAAACTCTGCATTGTTGTTCTATGATGAAAGATATAATGACTTACAAAGATTTTTTCCGATGCATTACCTCTTGCTGCACTCTATTATTCTTTACAGATGCTGGTAATGGGCTTCTTCCCTAGGCAGCTCTGAGCCAAATTTGAAAGTTTATGACTGCTTGGTCATTTATAATTTTCATGGTCAATACTATTATGGAAACCAAGCACATATAGAAACCATGTAAACTCAAAAGAGTTTTTTGTGTTTGGTTAGGAGTGAGAAAGTAAAAAATTTCTTATATAGTTTGCTACAGAGTTGAGTCAGTCCATTTTATGAATGTGGGATAGACCAAAATACACACTAAAGTGAAATAAGACATAAAACATTAAATAAACTAATATACAATTGATTTATTAATGCCTATGTCTAGTACTCAATTGATCAGTATTAAACTAATATTACTTTAATATCCTCCCTTAATGGTCAATTAACAAATTGCACCAAGCTTATGTTGGAATTTTACATGCTTTTCAAGATCCATAGGTTTAGTGAGAATGTCTGCAGATTGATCCTCTATGGGACAGTACTGCAGCTTGATAGATCCATCTTCGACATGCTATTTGATGAAGTGGTAGTGTACATCAACATGTTTGGTACGATCGTAGAAGACTAGATGTTTGGCAAGTTTCATCACCTGTTGATTGTCACATAACTGGGGTGTTGGTGTTGATTTTTGTAGCATCTGGAAGTGTTCCAAGCCTCAAACTATGCAGGGAAGCTTGGACAACAGCCTTCCAAAGAACCCAGAAACTATTTGTGGAAATTCCACTTGGTCCTTAATGAAGACCCTAAGTCTAAACTTGGGAAATGAAATAATTAAAGGGTATTAATAAGTTAGAGTGTGAATCTTTTAGAAAACAAGGATCAAGTCAAGTTTTAATCTTAGCCATTGATTAAACTTCTAATCTGGGCCGTTGGTTCTCCAACGACAAGATTATAAAAGAAGGCTTGAGGGTCATTTGGAAAACAAGTCGGGCATACACTTAGTAACCGAAGGAAATCGATTCTGAAGCAAGAGAATTCGATTTCAATGGGAGAGTTGCAGGGCGAGGATTTTGCAGAAGTAGAAGGAGGAGGGAGTCAGCTAGTGATCGAGGTCAGGGATAGAGGGAAGCAGTGGGTCACTGGAGGCAGCTCTGGGCTGCAGCGCAGAGAACCCATGCGGACCCTACGCAGACTTACGCAGTCTAGCACTGGGACTGCATATAGGAACACGCAGACAGGCACAGGAGATAGCAGAGGCTGATCAGGGTGTCAGAGATTTGTCGGAAAGAGTCGGGAATCCTATCTCAAGTGTTTCAGATTTTATCTGCCAGTATTTTTCCTTGTAAAGAAATCAATTGTTGAACAATTAATAAAACCCTCATCTGCTACACCGATTTTCCCGCATTGGGTTTTTCCGGGGACAATTGTCCAAAAATAACTGTGTACATGTGATTGATTCTTGTGCTTATGTCCTTTACTGTTTATTTCTCTGCATATGTATTCGTGAATGTTGCAGTAGTATTTATTTCGATATTTCCCATAAGATTTTTGAAAATAACTTATTGAAATAATAAGTAGGAGGAATAAATCTATCACTGCAACTGTATATTTTTCAGAACGAAAATTTAATATGGTATCAGAGCCAGAGATGAATAACAGGAATGGAGAATTGACTAGTGAACGAAAGTCTACTTTTGCAGCAGCAGCGCAAAAGGGTTCACGCAGTTCTCCAGGGAGGGCAAGAAGCATGATAGAACAGATGGATCACGATGTCTTTGTTTTGGCATCCAGACTTGAAGAAGAATTTACTTGCGTATCAAGCACTGGTTCTTCTGATGTCTGGTATATCGACAGTGGAGCCTTTGCTGACATGACTGCAGTACGGGAATGTTTTTCAGACTACCGAGAAGAGCAGATGAATTTTAAGATAACCAATGGGTAATAAAGCAAAATGCACTCCTATTGGGAGAGGTACTGTAGTTTTTCAGATCGAGGCTATAAATAAGGTCCGGGTCACTAATGTACTGCATGTGCCTGGGTTGGGGATGAACTTTCTCTCAGTGTCTCAACTTCAAAATTGAGGCTATGACGCCTACTTTATTGGCAATAGGGTCTAATTCAAACACCTCAGTTGGAAGAAGAAGACACAGATCGGGGTAAGGAGCAACAAACTTTACAAGTTGCAGCTTGAGTCTCCAATGGCACTAGTCGTCAACGCAGATGAGATGGATTTGAATGGGCTATGGCATAGAAGAGTGGGACATTAAAAATTCTCCAGAAGACTGTCACAAGAGTTCCAAAGCTGAGCACTAAACGAGATGATGTTTGCAAAGGGTGCGTATTGGGAAAATACACCAAGGCAGCGTATCAGAGAAGCAATAATAGGGCCAAGGGTGTATTGGACTTGATACACTCGGATATCTGTGGACCAATGTCCACTAGAGCTCTTAGTGGTACCGAGTACTTCGTCACCTTCATTGATGACCATTCCAGGAAAACTTGGATCTACTTTTTGAAGACCAAAGATGAAGTCTTTAGTCGGTTTAAAGAGTTTAAGGCTCTGGTTGAAAATCTGACAGGAAAGTTGATCAAGGTGTTGCGATCAGACAATGGTGGTGAATACATAGATAAAGAATTCATTGGATTCTGTGAAAGGGAAGGTATCAAAAGAGAGTGGACAACTCCATACAATTCGGAGTAGAATGGTGTGGCAGAAAGGAAAAAAAGGACTTGTCGAAGCAACAAGGGAAATGCTATATGACCAACCCAAATGACTGTGGGTTGAAGCTTGTAATACAACAGTCTACATTCAGAACAGGACTCCTCACGCTGCATTGGGAAAGATCACGCCAGAAAGTGTCTTCACTGGCAGTAAGCTTGAAGTGAGTCACTTTAGGATCTTTGACAGTATAGCTTACTGTCATGTGCCCGGTGAGAAGAGGAAGAAGTTGGAAATGACTGCAGAAAAAGGGTATCTTGTAGGATACAACGAGAATGCAAAGGCAAATCGCATCTACATTCCTAAGAGCAGGAAAGTCGTGGTGCAGAGGGATGTGAATTTCATGGAGGAGAAGGCCTTTAGAAGATCCTGCGAGTTGCCTGCTGCTACGCAGTCTGAGGAGGAACCTCTGGTTTAGGCCCAACAACCAGCAGAAGAAAATTCAGTTGCCTCTCTAAGGCATAGGGATTCAAGGGACGTGTCTCCCGAGGATTTGCAAGAGGGAGAGCCGGTAAATCCACCCACCACTAGTGGAAGAACGAGTAGGGAACTACCACATATTATGAAAGATGCAGAGGACTTTGTCGGAATCCCCCGAAATGAGAAGAGACAACGTAAGCAGCCTGAGAGGTATAAAGCCTTGGTTGCTCAAGTCGGAGAACCTTCCAGTTTTCGGGAAGAAACTCAGCACCAGGTGTGGGTTGATGCAATGGTGGAAGAGTACAGTTCCATCATGACGAATGATATCTGGGAAGTAATCCCCAAACCTCAGGAGAGATTAGTTGTAGGATCAAGGTGGATCTACAAGATCAAGTATGCTGCAGATGGCAACATCGAGAAATTTAAAGCCATGTTTGTGGCTAAGGGGTATGCTCATAAGGAAGGGAGTGACTATGAAGAAACCTTCGCCCCAGTAGCGAGATACACCTCTATCAGATCCGTGATATCCCTTGTTGCACAGATGGGATGGGAAATTCAATAGATGGACGTCAAGACGACATTCTTGAACAGGGTGATAGAGGAAGAGGTGTATATAGAACAACTAGAGGGCTTCGAGACACATGATCAGAAGACTCATGTGTGCATATTGAGGAAAGCGTTGTATGGACTGAAGCAAGCTCCTAAAGCCTGGTATGGTCGAATTGACAACTATCTACAGAATTGTTGAGATTTTGTGTATTTGGTGTACCACCGAATGTGCTCTAGCTCCCAAAATTTGTGGAGGGACTAGAGTACACTTGATCTACAAGACCCAAAAAGGGATTTGGGAAATTTCATCTGGTTTGGGAGATATTTAATTAATTAATTATTTTAATGCATTTCCTATGTCTAAACTTAGGAAAATTAAATAATTAAAGTTAATTAAATTAAACATGTGATGAAATTGTCTCAAGTCACACAGATCAAGCTTTCTTTTAATCTTAGCCATTTATTCAAGATTTGATCATGGCCGTTGGTTTCCCAACGAGAAAAGTATAAAGAAAAGGCTTGCGGTCATTTGTAAAACACACAGAGGCAGAGCACTGAAGCTAAGCTGAGATATAGGGCAGGGTTTACTAAGAATTCTCAGAAGTGTTTCAGCTGCAGAGAGGGGAGTTTAGAAAAAGGGGATGATCTAATCCCGGTGTCTAGAATGAGCAAGAGAGAGAGAGCATCTTCATAAAGTCAACACAGAGAAACAAGGGCATCAGTAGAAGAGGGTAGCAGCTGTGCAACGTAAGGGCAGCTTCAGCTACGCAGGTGTTGTGCAGTCATTCCCAGGGCAGCGTAAGGTAATTGGAAACCCTCAAAGATTATGCAGAGACCCTTAGGGGCAGCGTAGGGACTGCGTCACCCAGTTTGGGGTAACGCAGCCCTTTCCAGGCCAACGCTGAGGGATGCAGGGGCTGCAAAGGCTGACGCATGGGCTTTAGGGGCAGCGCTGGGGTTTCTAGGTCCTAATCTTTGCTGAGTACTGTAAATCTTGTTTGAGGGTGTGGATCAGTTAATATTTTGGCTTCAGAACAACTGGTGTGTTGCATATCTATATTTTCTCTGTCGGGTTTTCCAGATCTAGAACCCAGATTTGCTGTATTCAGAAAAATCTTAATAATAAAACCCTCCAGCAGCCAGCAGACCAATTTTCCCACATTGGGTTTTTGTGGGGACTATTTGTCCAGAAAATCACTGTGTCACTTTGTCTATGTGTGTATGAACTTTTTCTAGATCTGAATTGGTGAAAGTCTGTTATGTGTTTTGCTTCGATATTAATCTGAATTATTCAGTTAATAACTTAATTAAGTAGGAGGAGCATAACCAGATCTAACAATAGATTTTTGCATAATAGTAACATTCATAAATTTTCACAAGAAGATGGGATTCGTCAAGAGTGACGCAGATCCCAATCCTACTATCTGAGAGTAGGGAGTGAGCCGTTGATACTGGCTTTGTATGTAGATGATCTATTCTTGACACGATCATCAGGGCTCATCACAAACTACAAGAAGAATTAGGCTGAGGAATTTGACATGAAGGATCTAGGATGGATGCACTATTTTTTGGGGTTGGAGGTTTGGCAGCAGAATGGGGAGATCTTTCTTGGTCAAGGAAGATACACTACAAAGATTCTGAAGATATTTCAGATGGAATATTGTAGACCCATGACAACTCCAATGATCACCAACTGGAAGAAAATCGACACGTCCGAAGATGATGAGGTTGATCCTACGTTATATAGGCAGCTCATAAGATTGTTGATGTATCTGGTAAATACAAGGCCAAACATCTGTTATGTTGTAAATACCCTCAGTCAGTTCATGGTAGAACCTAAGAGGGTTCATTGGGCAGCAACCAAGCATTTCTCAGGTACCTTCAAGGAACAGTCGAGCTTGGATTGAAGTACACCCATAGCAATGATGTCAGGTTGAGTGGTTTCACCGACGCAGATTGGGCTGGGAGTTCAGTAGATCGGAAGAGTACCTGTGGGTATTATTTCAATCTAGGATCAAGAATGTCTTCCTGGTGCAGCAGGAAAAAAAAGTCCGTAGGACTGAGCTTAGCAGAAGCAGAGTATATGGCAGCTAGAACAACTTCGTGTGAGGCCATATGGCTTCAAAAACTATTAGTGAACCTACTCAAGGAGAAAATGGAAGCGACTAGTATCTTATGCGATAATCAGAGTTGCATCAAGCTCTCTGAAAATCCTATGTTTCATGATCGGTCGAAACATATTGATATCAGGTGTTACTTCATCAGGGACTGTGTACAACGTGGAGCTGTTCAGTTGCAGTACACTCTATAGGAGAACAGGTAGGAGACATCCTCACAAAAGCTCTAGGGAAGACTAAGTTTGTTTACTTCAAAGGAAGCTGTTGTATAGATGCAGTAGTGACAGTGGTAGTGTCAAAGGCAGCATTACAAAGGACAACAGCGCAACAGATGAGGGGCAGCGTCCAGAGATCAACGATGCAGAGGGTACTCCAAAAGCAGAGCAACATGCAGCAGACATATTGTTGGAAGTTGGAACACTTTCCTCGCTAAGAGGGAGTGTTGATTTTGTAGCATCCGAAAGTTTTCCAAGTCTCAAACTTTGCAGGGAGGCTTGGAGAACAGCATTCCAAAGAACCCATAAACCGTTTTTGGAAATTTCACTCGGTTCATGACTTATTAAAATAATTAATTATTTTAATGAAGACCCTAAGTCTAAACTTAGGGAAATGAAATAATTAAAGGGTATTAATAAGTTAGAGTGTGAATCTTCTAGACATGTTGGGATATTCCGACACATAGGAAATAGTTAAGAATAACTTAGTCTAGTGTAAAGTTAGGTAAAGTGTGTTTCTTTACTATGTGCATTTGTAACTTATAATCCGACGGTTCACTCTCTCCTCGGTATTAACGACACTTGATCTGTGGCTTAACACCCGATTGGTCCATGATCTCTATTTAAAGATCATGGAGGGTCATTTGTCTGGTAACCGTTTATGAGAGAAACATATGTAACTTTTCTTTTTATATTAATAAATTGCCTGAAGTGGCCGCGTTGGCTTAGGCCGTGGACTGTTTCCCTCTTCGAGGTTTAAACCACGTGATAATACTGGTGTATTGATTTGTGATCTGTTTGTGAGCGGTGACCTTTGGTTTTTGATCTAAGGAACTTACCCTGTAAATTCCTACATGGTATCATAGTTATTTTGAGGGCCGCATCCGTTGTTGATCCAAATCCGAAGCCGGTTTGACTGCATGCGACTGCCATTTTCTAGATCTACTATTTCTGAACATTTTCGGGCCTGGAGAACTGCTTTGTTGTGTCCGGAGCGTCTGTTACAGTGAGGAACGCATTTCGTTTCATGCGAAAAGGTTTCCAGTTGCCCAAGTTATGACAGTTTAGATCTAGAGGTACAAAGTATCTGTTTTGCAGTTATATTTGTTAATAGTTCTTCTTATTTCGGTTCCCTCTATTTATTTCGGTTTTAGGTTTTATTTATTTGTCGGATCTATACCCTCCTATCTATGTGTGCTCTTTGCTCTACGCTGTGTGCGATCTCGGCAAATCAGAAACAGGAAGAAGGGATTTTTTTGCTACATATGCTCTTTCCCCGCATCTTTGTGCGATCTCGGGAAATCAGAAACAGTGAAAAATAGATAGTTGCCGGTAAGGTTAACCGAAAATCTCATTCTGCTATAACGTTTGCATTTCGTTTTTCTTTTGCTCGGATTTTTGTGTTTTTTTGTGCAGGAAAAGGCACGCACATCGAAGAGTAAAAAAAAAAAATGAAAGAACCCCCATTCCTCCTTTCAAACAATTATAGAATCCTTTTACTATCTCACTTGGTGAGAAGTTAGTTTATGAGAATAGAGGTCTTGGGTTCAAGTCTCTTTCTCAAGCTTCTTTTGTAAAAAGTTTTTTGTTAAAGGGGCAGGATTTTTTTTATTTTTATTTTTAAAAGTCGAACTTCATCATCAAATTTCAAACCATTCCCGTAACTATTTGGCATCTTCAACTCGTTTTTTCAAAAAGGCATAACTTCTTCATTAGGAAGCTGTTTTTCGAGTCATTTTTTTTAATCAGCCTAATTTTTCGACATCTTTCCATTGGAGCAGTTAGTTTCAGCTTTTCTCAGCGTCAATTTCTTAAAAATGGAAAGTGCATGCCCGATTATTCTTAACAGCACCAATTATTTCCAATGGCTACCTCACATGGTAGATATACTTAGAAGTAAAGGGCTTTATAGAATAGCCACAGGACAAGAAACTAAACCTTCTGATGATGATAAAGTTGCTAAATGGGAAAATAAACAAGATCAAGCACGACGGTTGATAGGAATGTCCATTGCTCAAGATCTTCGATTTCATATCCTTGACATTGACACCCCTCATGAAGCCCTGGATAAGCTAAATACTGTCTTTGGCATTCAAAATCAAATCAAGGCCCACGAGCTTGAAAATGAGTTGCTTACTTTGGACCCCATTTCTCCTCTATTGAAGATTTTTTGTCCAAATTCAAGACCCTTAGACTTATTTATAGAAGGTTGTAATGTCAAAAAGGAAGATGGTAGCCTCATCTATTGCATTCTTGCTAAGCTTGGCCTTGCATACTCTGTATTTGTTTCCACCTTCCATTCCACTAGAGAAGCCATCATTTCTTCAGCAACCACCTACAAGAACCCCTCTTTTGATGCCTTTTGCGATTCTTTGATAAGAGAACAAGAAAAACTCTTACACTTCTGGAAACACTTCTAAGAAAGCCTTAGCAACCCAACAACAATCATATCAAAAGAATCCCAAGAAGCAGTATCCTAAAAAGTATGGTCCGAAACCAAACAAGGGTCCTAAGCAATTTCAGCCGCAAACTGAAAAAGAAACTCACCAAAACGATAAGACAAATTAAAACAAAGGGAAGAAGACAAATAGACATTGCAACTTTTGTAATCATGATGGCCATTAGAGTCCAAATGTTTTAAGAAGATGGAAGCCTTAGAAGTATCAATGAAGAAGCACAACACGGCCAAAAATCAAGCCATGTTTTCTTCTTTAAATGATTATAACACCAAACATATTTATGTTGGTGATGATAGATCCCTTAGTGTTGTAGGATCTAGAACCATTCATCTAGATAATGGTCAGTTTAATGATGTATTATGCGTTCCTACCTTGTCATGCAACCTTCTCTCTGTTTATCAGATAACTCATTCAGGTGAAGGGAAAATAGTAGAATTCTCACCTCATGATGTTGTAATCAAGGACCTCAAAGATCCTAGAAATATTTTAGTTACTGGCATTGTTGATGATTCCATAAGGTTGTATAAGTTTGACAACTTTGGGTCATCTTGTCTTCCCTCCGTTTTTGTTGCTCATAATGATGATGTGAGCAAACTTTGGCATGAGTGATTTGGTCACTTAAACTATCGCTCTCTTCAAACTCTATGTAAAGAAAATATGGTGATAGGTCTTCCTATGCTATCTTTCCGAGATGGTGTTTGCTCCGAATGTGTACTCGGAAAACATCATCGGGATAGTTTTGACAAACGTGCCTCTTGGCACGCTTCAGCTGTAATATTCCAAGTAGAAATAAACAACAATATAAAGCACATAAACAAAGACAAACAACAACTAGAGAGATATCACATGAACAATAACCAATATGGAGAACGCTGAGCCATTTTATTAATACTGAAATATAGAAAGGAGTACAAAGGTGATCAAAATGATGGCACCTTCGCTTGCACTAGGCAAGTGTAGAAATTCTCTTAGATTGTAACCCGGAATGGTTGCTAACTCAAGACTACGTAATCTCTAGTGCTGCTGCTACTGCTGGAATGAAAAGTTGATTTGGGGCTGTTCCCCTCCTTGAAAAATTATGAAACTCTGGAAATGGCCTCTCCACACAAAACCCAGAAAATCCCAGAGAACTTTCTGATAATGGCTGACCCTCGAAAATACCTCCCTTGAGGCACTACGCTATCCCCAAAGGATAAACGCTGCCCTTGAGTGCTTTGATGCAAATGATGGCCTCCAACTCTGTGAAGATGCTAGAATATGGAAGGGTTGATCCCTCTTTAACTCCTCCGGGAAAAACCCCGTGATAAACCCTCAATCCGGAACTCCCTCTATCCAAGACTGCATCCTCCCTCTCACTGACTGCGTTGTCTCTTCCAAAGAATGCTCTCAACTGTGGATGTTGCTATCCTCTCCGGCAAAACAAGGTGGAACTCTTCACCCGAGCAAGCACTCGAAGTCTCCCAGGGCTGAGGTTGGGATCTTCGAATGGAGACACTCGATGTACTGAACAGTACGTGCAGACTTTGCTAAACAACAAGCGTGCTCAATGTCAAAAGACAAATCTCAAAGATTCATAATCAAAATGAATCAGAATGAGGAGACCCTCCCTCCTTTTATGCTTGGTGAGCCTTTCCCTCACCTAGGCCCCACCAATCTCTGCGCTGCCCTCTTGAGCCACGCTATCCATCTCTCTCTGCGCTGGCTTGGCCCCATGCTATCTACGCTGCCTCTATTCCCATGCTGCCACTTGACCACCAGGCCCCACTTTGCCAAATAGACATGTCTCTTAAGTGACTTTAGGAAATACTTTTTATCCTAAGTGTGAGCTAAGTGTCCTCTTCACCCACTTTATTTATAATTTAACTTTATAAAGGCAAAATAGTCAAAATTAATATTTCCAATTAGCTATTGCTAATTGGGAATATTACAGTCCTCCCTGGCAAAACGTTGCTTGTCCTCAAGCAACTGTAATGATGGATGCTGCAGAATCTTCTCACTCTCTCAGGTGGCATCCTCATACGGTAAATTCCTCCATCTCACTAGGTACTCTCTGACTGTATTGCTCTGTAGCTGCCTCTCCCTAGTATCAATAATGGCCTCTGGCTGTAGCACCAAGTGCCCCTCATCATCTGTGGGCGGGAGCTCCTCTGTTCCAGTCACCTATTGTCCCAGTGCCTTCTTCAGGCATGACACATGAAAAACGTTATGAATCTTGCTACCAATGGGCAGCTCCAACTCATATGCAACCTCTCCAACTCTGCGTGTCACCCTATATGGTCCATAGAAGTGAGGCTTGAGATTTTCAACCCCCTTCTGCTTCAGCGTGGACTGCCGATATGGCTACAAGCATAGGTAGACCAAGTCCCCTACCTCGAACCGCCTCTCAACACGTCCCCAGTCGGCGTACAACTTTTGCTGATTCTGCGCTATAGCCATGTTATCCTTGAGAGATCGGAGTATACCCAGATTCTTTTGGATCCACTCCTTGGCTCTAGGAGCCTTGCTAGCACCAAACATCATGTCAACAAAAGATAAAGCATGATATCCATATAATGCATAAAATGGAGACATACCGATGGACATATGATGAGTGTTGTTGTAGCAGTACTCCCCCAAGTGCAACCATCTCAACCATGCCTTCTGCTGCCCGCTGACATAGTTACGCAAGTAGTCCTCCAGCCATTTGTTCACTATCTTTGTCTGTCCATTCGTCTAGGGGTGGTAACTAGTACTCGGTGTCAACTCGGTGCCCACCAAACGGAAAAGCTCCTGCCAAAACCCGCCCATGAAGCGGCTGTCCCTATCACTGACAATGGTCTTTGGGAGACCATGCAATTTGAAAACGTCCCTAAAGAACAACTCTGCTACCTGTGCTGCAGTGTGATGTGTTCCGATATAGCGAAAAATGAGCATATTTAGTCAGTCGATCAACGACTACAAATATGCAATCCTTGCCCTGCATAGTGGGCAACCCTGTAATGAAGTCCATCGAAATACTCTCCCATTTCCCCTCAGGTATGGGAAGAGGCTGCAATAACCCTGCCGGATGGCTCATTTCCCCCTTGTTACGCTGGCAAAATTCGCACTCCCTAACATGTTGGAGCACGTCCTCCTTGAGGCCCTTCCAAGAGAACCTCTCCTTGATGGCCCTATAGGTTTGGGTAAACCCCTGGTGGCTTGATAATGGTGAATCATGCGTGGCGTGCAATATCTTCTTCTTGAGCTGGGAGCCCTCAATCAAGAAGATCTTGTCCCTGTAATAGATCACCTCGTCCATCACTGTGTACTTGTCATCTGTCACTTGCCCATCCAAAATCTCATAGGTAAAACGGTCCTTGGAGTACTCTACCAATAGTTGAGCCCTCTATTCTGTGTCCAAAGTCATCGAGGACAACACTGTCAGTTTGCGTGAAAGTGCATCTGCCACAACGTTGTCCTTCCCCTTGACATACTCGATGTCAAAGTCATAAGCCTGGATCTTGCTGACCCACTTCTGCTGCCTATCCTGCAACTGTTTTTGCTCTAGAAAGAATTGGAGGCTGTTGTGATCCGTCCTCACCCTGAATTTGTTCCCTACCAGGTACTGCTGAAACTTGGCCAATGCATGCATGATGGCCAACATTTCCTTGTCGTATATAGCATACAACCTCTCATGTGGCAATAGCTTCCGGCTCTCGAAAGCTATGGGGTGGCCTCCTTGCATCAAAACTGCGTTGATCCCCTCCCCTGGTGCATCACACTCCAAGACAAAGGGCTGTGTAAAATCTGGCAATGCTAACACCGGACAACTACTCATCACCTCCTTGAGCCTGTCAAAAGCCCTCTATGCTGTATCCATCCAACTGAATACCCCTTTCTTGGTGAGGTCTGTAAGGGGTGCAGCAAGTTGGGAAAATCCCTTGACGAACTTTCGGTAGTAGGTGCAGATCCCCACAAATCCCTGAAGTTCCGTCACATTCTTTGGCTCCGGCCAATCCTTGATGGCCCTGATATTCTCCTCGTGGACCTTCACTCCGTCCACCCCAATGATGTGCCCCAAGTAGAGCATCTCGGTCAGCCCAAACTCGCATTTGGAAAGCTTAGCATAAAACTGATGCTCTTCCAAAATGTGCAATACAGCCTCTATATGTTGGAGGTGCTCCTCCCATGTCCTGTTGTAGATCAGAATGTCATCAAAAATCACTAACACACACTTCCTCAAGTGACTGCGGAAGATGTGATTCATGCATGACTGAAAAGTGGTCGCGGCATTGGTTAGCCCAAAGGGCATCACCAAAATCTCAAAATGGTCGTAATGACACCGGAAAGCGGTGTTGGGAATGTCCTGCGCCCTCACGCGAATTTGATGGTACCCAGATCTCAAATCAATATTTGAGAAGAACTTGGCCCCTCTCAGCTTGTTGTTGCTCAGATTGTCTAGGCACTGCGACAACGGCTCAGATCGAGGGCTGTCACTCTGATCCCCAATCTCTCTATCTAAGCTGTCTCCTTGCAAGCTAAGGGAGGTAGACCCTATTATAAATGAAGAAGAAAAGTCTAGGAGACAGCTAAAACACCAAATACTTGATAAAATTAACGAGATTTCACAGATTGATTATGTTAAAACCAATGCTTTATGGAGTCAAACAAGATCTCGTTATGCAATTAAAGATAAGTATTGGATGTATAACTGCTGCTAAATGACCATAATGATATTCAATAGAAAGTGCCACGATCATTCATTAAGATACTTGAGCCAATCAACAAAGCTATCATGAAACGATGCCAAATGCTTGAAATATTTCCGAAATTAAGATATTTCCACTATAACCCAGTTGGAAAATTAAGATCCTCCACAGTCAAACTTCAGATAAAAATTTTAAGGCTTATTTGACTATAGAGAAATTTTTTGAATTTTTTTTATTTTTTTATTATTTTTAAATTTAAAACAAATTAAAATCTAAAAAAAACTAATCCATAATAAAACTAAAACTTAACCAAAATTTACGCTAATGTCAAAAATTTAACGCTAATCAATTACTTAAATTACATTCTAACTAAAATCTACGCTAACTTAAAACTAACTAAATCTAAAATCAAATAAATTTAAATCTAACCAAATACTAACCCAAAGAATCGACTTTTAAAATCTAAAAAAACTAAATCCTAAATATATATAACCTATCGTAAGACTAAACTAACAACATAAAAAATAAATCCACATCTAAAAAAACATTAACTTATGTACAAAGGGCTTAAACTTCAAGCGATGCGTTTTGTTCGTTTGCAGGTTGGAGCTTAGTCGACTGAGGAGCAGAGCAGAGCAGACGACGGAGTGGCAAACGACAAAGGCGTATGTAGGCAGAAGCAAGGAGCTGGTGGCACGATGGGTTCAACTCAGAACATGGCTGGACTGGACGCAAAGAAAGGGGCGACTGCGTGCAGATGGGTCGACTGCTTACAAATGAAGAAAGGTCCGACGGCAGGGATAATGTTCGAAAGGCTGGACGGCACTGAGTATATGGACGAGCTGAATGAGGGTAGATGCAGGATTAGAGGGGAAGCATTTGCAGCGTGAATGATTTTGTAGAGAAGCGTTGACGGTAAGGAGAGATGGATTTGCAGATCGAATGGGAATCGAAGGGCAAACAGAAATGAACAACATTCAGAGTCAATAATTAAACCCAACACATTTAAATCTCTCCCTTCAAATTCAGATTTATCAAATATCGCCCAGATTTTATCCACGGTAGGAATTTGAGGGCAGATCTGGCCTTTGGAGGTTGGATCTGCCTCAAATCTTAAAAAATTTCTGATTTAAACCCTCAACCTGCAAAAGATTAGTCAAATCCTGAAGATATACACACCAAGAAAATGAGTAAACCCTGACAATCTTTAAAATTACAAATTTTACAAATTAATCTACAAATCTGAGGCCCTCATGGCCAGATTTAAATTCATTTCAGCACAATTTTAGAAAATGAAATTTTTTGGAAGAGAGGCACAAGCCTTAGGAGATCCTGCAAAACCACTAATTTCGTAAGATAGACTTGAAATTTAACAAATAATGAGCTTTTCAGATTTATGTCATTTGAGAGTCGGCTGGTCCAACCGAAGACTTCCCCAGACGCTCAAACCCTTAAAAAAAATTCCTGCACACTTAGATCTGGATCTTAGATTAATAGAGATTCAAGAAAATAACATGAGATCCTTCAGAAAAAAAATCAAAATGTCATTTTATGAACCCAGAAAACTTCATAAGATACCTGTATGCAGATTAATCCATGAAGGCCATCAACCATAAAAATTCAAACAAAGTAGCAGAGTTTAGAAATGAATCACCACATAGATCCAAGAAGGAACATCAAAATTTGTAACCCCAAAGTCTATATGCTTTATTTCTCAAAAATTTACAAGAGCTTCTAAGAACAAGTGCACGATCCTGAGATCGGATGATTCAAGATTGACAAAGACCTCTAAATTTATAGGACAAAATCTCCAACGGCTAGTTTGGATGATCCTTGTCAAAATAATCTCAACCGTCCAAAAGATTTAATCATCTTTTAATCAGGAGCGTTGAAATTATAAATTTGGGGAAAAAACGAATTTATCACTTAATTCAATTTTAATTAACTCAAAAATATTATTTTTGAGTTAATTAGCCCAAAATTTTGACTTTGACTTAACCACCAAGGCCCAAAGGTCCAAAATTTCTTAAAATTCTCAATATTCCCTTGGCTTGGGGCTTTTAAAAATCATTTTCCAGGGACCCACAAATTTTTCCTTTGAAAGATTTAATCCTAACTTAGGACCCTAAATTAATTAAATTTCTGGTTTAAGATTTTTTTAAATTAATTGACTAGAAAATTTAATTAATTGACTGAGAGGGGATTTTAATTATTTTTCCAACCCTCTATACATGAAATAATACATTTACATACATGAAGGGGGAATACCTATTCGTATAGACCCTCAATTAAATACCCAATTCTGCGACTCAAAATATGATCTAGTAGACCAAGTAGCTCAAACTACTTTTACAAAGACTCGATAGAAAACACTAGGACTCACTTAGCATGCTGATGACAAAATCCACCCTAGCTTTGGGGTGAGGCTGGAGGGAAAAACTCTGCCAATCACTTTCGTGAATCAGTGAGACAAAAAACCTCCTAGGATAGAGATCATTAACAACATACTAGGCTTACCTAGGTTGTTACATACATTGACGATCTTACTTAGATCATTTACATCATAACATGCAGAATGGGTTTACATTATTCATAAAACTGTCGACTGATGATGGAATCTGAATGGTGCAACCACGTCGAACATGAAGAATCCAATTTGAAAAAATGGGGGTGTACTGCTATGGGGTAGGCTGGAAGTCCCAACAGATGTGTCACACACCCTCATTGATGGATATATATAGGTCAACGTTGGAGGTCATTTTCACTCATCTCATCATCACACATTCTCTCTCTGCATCTGATTGGTTCGATGATCACTTGGAGTCTCTTCTTCTCCACACGTGGGAAAACGCAGCAAAGACATTTCTGTTTCGACCTAGGGTTTCAACGCAGAGCTTGAGCAGGGCATTTAGGCGGTGATCACTACCCCCTATAGGCATCCCAAAGCCTATCGGGATCAGATTGAGCGAGCCATCCAGGAGTTGCTGGCTCTTGGGCACATCAGACTGAGCACGAGTCCGTTTGCTTCTTCTGTGGTGTTGGTGAAGAAGAAGGACGACACCTTGAGGATGTGTATTGACTATAGGGCCCTGAACAAGAAGACCCTGAAGAACAGGTATCCTATACCCAGGATCGATGAGTTGATGGATGAGCTGAGAGGAGCCAAGTACTTCTCGAAGATTGATTTGAGATCAGGGTACCATCAGATTCACGTGAGGGAACAGGACATTCCCAAGACCGCCTTCAGGTGTCATTATGGGCATTTTGAGTTTTTGGTTATGCCTTTTGGGCTAACCAATGCACCAGCTACTTTTCAGTCTTGCATGAACCATATCTTCCGCAACCATCTGAGGAAGTTTGTATTGGTCTTCTTTGATGACATACTCATATATAGCAGGACTTGGGAGGAGCATCTCTAACATATAGAGGCAGTGCTACATATTTTGGAAGAGCAAGAGTTCTATGCTAAGCTCTCCAAGTGTGAGTTTGGGATGACGGAGATGTTTTATTTGGGTCACATTATTGGAGTGGACGGAGTGAGAGTCCATGAGGAGAAGATTAGGGCCATTAGGGATTGGCCGGAGCCGAGGAACGTGACGGAACTTCGAGGATTCATTGGAATATGTACCTACTACAGGAAGTTCGTCATGAGTTTCTCACAACTTGCTGCACTCCTTACAGATCTGATGAAGAAGGAGACATTCAGTTGGTCGGATACAGCGCAGTGAGCCTTTGACAGGCTCAAGGAGGTGATGAGTAGCTGCCCAGTGCTTGCATTACCGGATTTTACGCAGCCATTTGTTTTAGAGTGTGATGGGTCGGGAGAGGGGATCGGCGCAGTGTTGATGCAGGGAGGACACCCTATAGCCTTTGAGAGCCGGAAGCTCCTTCCGCATGAGAGGTTGTATTCTATATACGACAAGGAGATGTTGGCCATTATGCATGCATTGGCCAAATTCCAGCAGTATTTGGTAGGGAATAGGTTCAGGGTGAGGACTGATCACAACAGCCTCAGGTTCTTTTTGGAGTAGAAGTAGCTACAGGAGAGGCAACAGAAGTGGATCAGTAAGATCCAAGCATATGACTTTGACATTGAGTATGTCAAGGGTAAGAATAATGTGGTAGCAGATGCCCTTTCACGTAGACCAGCCACGTTATCTCTTATGAGCTTGGACACAGATTGGAGGGCTCAACTTTTAGTGGAGTACTCCAAGGACAGATTTGCATGTGAGATTCTGGATGGACAGGTGGCGGATGACAGGTACAGGGTGGTCAATGAGATCATCTATTACAGGGACAGGATCTTCTTGACTGAGGGATCTCAGCTTAAGAAGAAGATACTCCAGGCATCACATGATTCTCCATTGGCAGGCCATCAGGGGTTTACCAAAACCTACAGGGCCATCAGAGAGAGGTTCTCATGGAAGGGCCTCAAGGAGGATGTGCTCCAGCACATCAGGGAGTACGATGTTTGTCAGAGGAACAAGGGAGAGGTGAACCATCCCACAGGATTGTTGCATCCTCTTCCCATTCCGGAGGGGAAATGGGAGAGCATATCGATGGACTTCACACAGGGTTGCCCATGGTGCAAGGCAAGGATTGTATCTTTGTCGTCGTTGATCGGCTGACAAAGTATGCGCACTTTTTCGCCATATCCGCACATTACACAGTAGCACGGGTGGCCGAGTTGTTCTTCAGAGAGATTTTCAGGCTGCATGGTCTTCCTAAGACCATCATCAGTGACAGGGACAGCTGCTTCATGGGCGGATTTTGGCAGGAGCTTTTCCGGCTAGTGGGGACGGAGTTGACACCGAGTACCAGTTATCACCCACAGATGGATGGACAGACAGAGATAGTTAACAAGTGGTTGGAGGACTACTTGCGTAACTATGTTAGTGGGCAGTAGCGAGCATGGCTAAAGTGGTTGCATTTGGGGGGTACTACTACAACACGACACATCACATGTCCATTGGTATGTCGCCATTTTATGCTTTGTATGGTTATCATTCCTTATCTTTTGCTGATGTGATGTTCGTTGCTAGCAAGTCTCCTAGAGCCAAGATTTGGATCCAAGAGAGTCAGGACATTCTCCGAGCTCTCAAGGACAATATGGCTACAACACAAAAGCAGCAGAAGATGTATGCCGACAGAGGCCCGGTGGAGAGACAGTTTGAGGTAGGGGACTTGGTCTACCTACAATTACAGCCATACTGACAGTCGTCGTTGAAGCAGAAGGGAGCTGAGAAGCTCAAGCCTCGCTTTTACGGGCCATAAAGGGTGATACGCAGGATTGGGCAGGTTGCGTATGAGTTGGAGCTACCCCAAGGCAGCAAGATCCACAACGTTTTTCATGTATCATGCCTGAAGAAGGCGTTGGAGCAGCAGGTGACAGTGACAGAGGAGCTACCACCCACGGATGATGAGGGGCATTTGGTGTTGCAGCCAGAGGCTATTATTGATACCAGGGAGAGGCAGCTACGGAGCAGGATGGTCTGGGAATTCTTGGTGAGGTGGAAGAATTTGCCAGATGAGGATGCCACTTGGGAGAGTGAGAAGATTTTGCAGCATCCATCACTTCAGTTGCTTGAGGACAAGCAACATTTTGTTGGGGGAGACTGTAATATTCCTAATTAGCAACCACTAATTGGAATATTCGATTTTGTTCAGTTTTGCCGTCTATAGTTTATAAATAAATAAAATGTGAGTGGAGAGGGTCTAACTCACTTAAGTGGAATAAAACACCCTCCTAGTAGCACAACGTTGTGACTTAAGGGGTGAGCCATTGGGGCCAAGCACCATGTAGAGAAAGGGGCCCACGTACACTCTAGAAGCTTCTGCGCAGATGAGGATGAGCACATGGAGGAGAGAGGGGCTACGTTGGGGTTTTGGAGGGAAACCAACGTTATAAAAGATGGAGGAGCCTTCTCATTTCATTCATTCTGTTGTTGATGATATTGAGCTAGACATTTTGTCTTCTTGAGCACGCTGGTTGTTTAGCCTATCTGTAGCACTGTTTAGTGCATTGAGTGTCTCCGGTCGGAGATCTCGCCCTTAGCTCCGGTGGACTTCGAGTGCCTGCTCGGGCAAGGTTATTTCTTCAGTATTTTGTGAAAGGTTTTGGTGTTTGGGTTTGTTGCGGAGCTGGGCTTTCATAGAGACTGCGCAGTCACTGGGAGAGAGGACACAGTCCATTTTGGAGGTGCTCCGGATCGGGATTTCTGCAGGAGATTGAGCCGAGATTTTGAGCAGAGGATCAGCCTTTGCCTATGGGAGGATTTTGGTGGAGTTTGAGGCGGTGTTTCAGTCATTTCCATTTAGCCTTTGCGCAGAGCCTTGGAGGCCATCGTAATTCCCCAAGGGGGTGTTTTCTGGGGGTTTTCGGAGGTCAGCCATTTTTGATATGGTTTCTGGGTTTTGTCGGGATTGGTGAGTAGAGGATATTTCCAGATTTTCAGCTCATTCCGGCAAGGGGAACAGCCCCTAGTCCTCAATTCATTCTAGCAGTAGTAGCTACACAGCAGTTTTCCAGCAGCTGGGGCGCAGTTCAGAGAGCAGCCATTTCTGGTGTATTCCGAGAGTATTTCTTCCCTTGCCTTGAGCAAGTTTAGGTGCCATCACTCTGATCACCTATTGTACTTCATTATATTTCTCATTTTAATAAAATGGCTTAGCATTTCCTCTCTATATTTCTAATGAGTTGCCATACATTCTTTCTATGCTATTATATGTATGCTGCACTGTTATTTGTATATATTCTTGAGCATTCTAGTTCTATACCACTTGGTGTGTTTATCTATCACTCTTAGACAGAGTCTGGAAAGGGCTAGATAGCCTTCGGATCTCGTCCTCTTTCAGAGGCGGAATATCCGGTAAATGCCCTCTCAGTCCATCTCTAGTTGGAGTTTTCCGTGTTTTAGAGATATCCCCGAAATAGGATATTACAGATCTTGGTTCATCCATGGGATTGATTTGAAAAAGCCAAGTTCAAGGGTTTATATTGGGGGTGCCGAAAGAAAAAAAAATTCCTCAAGAAGTCGAAGATGCAATCCTGCGACAGAATAGGAATTTATTAATAAGAGGCTTGACAAATTTCTATTGCTGATTGTGCAAATTGTAGCGTACCCGCGAGCCATCATTGTAAAATGAGTATGATTTTTTAGGAACACGAGGTGTGAAGCAAATGTTGAATTAAAAATAAGGACCATAGCTTATCGAAGCCCCCAAATTTCATCGTTGCTAGTGTTTGTTGATGGGACAAAATGCACAAAATCGAGGAGGAAGCCGAGCGGATGGTGGGGCAGTGGAATGGTTAAATAAATTTTAAAATTTTTTGGTGGGAATCGAGTCAGGGTTTAAAATCCAAAACTCATAAAATAAGTTGCAGTGGAAGATTGGCAGAGATCGAGGGACCATTCAGCGGCACTTGGTGGTCATTTCCAGGCTTTGAATGTGTCACTGTGTTTAAGGCCTAGTCGGAATGATCATTGTGACAAAGTGGCCTCATCTGATATTGCTGAGTGCTGGATGCAGTGTATAGTGAAAATTCGGGCAGGTTGGATAAGTTAAACACGCAAGTAGACGAGACATCGTTATAGAGGAGGGCTAAATTTGTGGGGCCATGAATATTTTATCAAAGTCAAAGGATGGATTAATTTCTTCTGAGACATCGAGAAAGAGCGAATGAGCCATCGAGAAAAAGGGGACTGTGAAATTCCAAATTCGTAAGAAGGCCATGCATATTATTAAACAAGTTGTCCAAAGTATTTTCTGAGAACCACAGTTCTAAAGCCTAGTGGAGTTTGTTGTTTAATAGAAGGCTGCATGAAATTTTGGGTAGATGTCGAAGATTTTCTAGGGGTGTAAAGCATAGCGGAAATTGTATCACTAGAGTTCCCTCTAAATCGATTTCCCATAGTCAAGAATTTCCAGTGAAGTTCCATGCATAAGTTTGCAAGAGGTGTTCTAATACCAAGGGATTGAGAAATTTAAAATTTAGAGAAGGCGTCCATTGTTGTGTGCGTGTTACAGGTCTGTAATTTCCTAGAAGTCGTGCCTTTACCTGACTGTAACCGCGTATCTCGAAGGGCCAAGGTTGAATCTGAAAGGAGTCATGTTAATTTTGGAAAACTAGGTCCAAACTCCATGTTGTGATGCTCAGATGAAGATGCCAATATTTTTATTGGACTCCTCTTTCGGAGATGTGCAAGATCGATCTAAAGATCATTTTGATCCGATGTGCAGAACATTTATTATGAATTAATTCCAATTATGTGCAAGGTTGGTCGGAATTGTAATGTAGGCTTGGAGCCCCAACAGATGTGTCACACACCCTCACTGATGGATATATATAGGTCAACGTTGGAGGTCATTTTCACCATCACTCATCACACATTCTCTCTCTGCATCTGATTGGTTCGATCATCATTTTGGAGGCTCTTCTTCTCTCACATGTGGGAAAATGCAGCAAGGGTTTTTCTGTTTTGACCTAGGGTTTCAGCGCAGATTTGACCAGCGTTGACTTTGGTCAACTTTGGTCAACGCATGGTCAACTTGACCTCAAACACTCCATAAATTATGATTTCTACAGTCCGCATTTTCTGGCACAGAAATATAGGTTGGATGTTGACTTTGACTTGGCTGCGTTGAATTTTTGCTGCTGTTGTTCTATGTTGACCATTGATTGGACATCGTTGAATTTTGTTGACTTTGGGTTGATTGTTATAGAGTTGTCCGAGAGGGTTGTGTGACACATTCTGGTTGGCTGACCGTGTAGAGACTTTGTTGGTTGAAGCATCCAGTTGACCGTCATAACACACCACAACACATGTTTTGCTGATCATGTTAAGTGTATTTTTTGGCTTGTCTTCCGTCGATCTATTAGTATGTTCTATCAGCATTTTACTTTCTTGTTTATGTGATTGCTGTTTGATATTGGGTATAAAAGTAAAGTTGCATCGAGCATAGAACATCTACGAAAATTTACATGGTATCAAAGTTAAGGTGAAGACAAAGCCCAAGTTTGTATTAAAAGCAATCGCCGAAGAAGGAGCATTTGTTAAGGACCCATGGGTACCTCAAACTATAATGGCTTCAAAGCTGATCACAAGTTGACTGGGAAGGAAGACTTCCATGCCTGGAAGATGTCTTTAGATTTAATGTTGGAAGACCAAGATGTCATGGACTATGTGTAGGGTAAAATCCAAGAGCCTCCATCATCTGCATCTGCTGCCACTAAGTCAAAGTATAAGAAGGGGGAAATCAAAGAAAAGCTGATCATCCAAGATTCAATTCATAAGAGTCTGGTTGCCTACATCTTTGAGCTATGCACATCCAAGGAGACGTATGATAAGTTGGTCAACATGTTTAGGGCCAACAATGCAAATCAAGTCCTTTCTTTAAGAACCAACTGAAGAATCTAAAGAAAGGCAGGTATGAATCCGTTCAATCTTATTTTCTGAAGTTGACCGAAATCAGAAATAATCTTCTGGACATTGGGGAGACAATCACTGATCGAGAAATGGTTCTCACCACACTTGGAGGTCTCTCCTCCGAATGGCATGTATTCAATATTGCCATTCTCAATAATAATGTGATACCTGATTTTGATGAAGTATTATCGATATTCACTCAAGAAGAGACAAGAATGAAGGAATATGAAAATGAAGGTAATGTTGCCTTCACCTCTCGTGCTAAGAAGAAGAACAATGGTGGTCCGAGGAACCATGGAAGAGCAGGGGCCCAAGGAAAGAAAGGAAGATGTTACACATGTAACAAGATCGGCCACTATGCTGGAGAATGCCCTAATAAGAAGGATTCTCCTAGGGATGATGACAACAACAACAACCAGAGGAATGGAAATCAAAGGAACAACATGTTAAAAGAAAAGAGGAAGGCTCCCTCTGGTCGCAATGGGAATGGGCAACCTTTCAAAAGGTCAAGAAATTCCAGGTATGAGGAATCTAATATTGTTGATGATAAAAGAAATGAATTCATTCTTGTATCTGCCCTCTCTGCTGCATCTCCACCCGACTCTATGGATGTCTGGTTGATTGATGGTGGTGCCTCAAGGCATCTCACTGGGCTTAAGGAAGCACTTTCTGATTTGGTTGAGAAGGGTAGCAATCTGAAAATTATCCTTGGAGATAATGCCACATATCTCGTGAAAGGGACTGGGACTGTGACCCTCCACTTATCTCAAGGTCAAGTCCTTCGTTTGCAAGATGTACTATATGTACCTGATTTGAAGAAAAACCTTGTGTCTATTTTGGCCATGGAAGACAAAGGTTTCAATGTGGCATTGGTTGATGGGAAGGTACGCATCTGGAAGAAGAGTTTCAAGGAAGCTATCACGATTGGGTTTAGATTTGATACACTCTACCAGGTTGGAGGAAGTCCACTGGGGGCGATGACAAGTGATACTATCCGTCAAACCAAACTATGGCTTTGGACACCTTCATTACAAAGCCCTTCCCGGAAGCAAGGAAGGTGGTGACAGGGATGCCCGAGTTCAAAAATGATCATGAGGTGTATGTTAGGGTTGTGCCGAAGGAAAGAATACAAAGGGACCTTTCCCCTCAAGTGTCACAAAGGAAGTATGCTGCCCGTTACTTCCTTGGGAGGATGCTCTTATTATATGACGTTTATAGATGACTTCTCTCGCAAAACCTGGATTTCTTGAAGAAGAAGGATGAGGCTTTCATGTGGTTTCGTACTTTCAAAGGCTTGGTGGAAAATCAAACAGGGAAGAAGATCAAGATCTTGAGGACCGATAATGGCACTGAATATGAGACGATCGAGTTCAATAACTTTTGCAGAGAAGTTGGCATCAAGAGGGAGACCACAACCGTATATACTCCTGAGCAAAATGGCGTTGCTGAAAGAAAGAACGGGACCATTGTGGAAGCTACCCGTGCCATGCTATGTGACCAAGGTCTTCTGAAGTTTTTGTGGGGAGAAGTTGTGAACACTGTTGTGTACATAGAAAACCGATGCCTGCATTCTGCTCTGGACTTCAAAACTGCCGAAGAGTTTTTCTCTGGTAAGAAACTTGACATCTCTCATTTCAGAGTTTTTGGTTGTCCCATTTATTTTCATGTGCCGAAAGAGAAGAGTAGCAAGCTGGATACTTCTGGGAAGAAGGGAATATTTGTGGGGTACAGTGAAACTTCGAAGGCTGATAGAGTCTATGTGCCTAGTCAAAGAGAAGTGGAGATATGCCACGATGTTACCTTTGATGAAGAAGCTTCCCTCAGGAAAGTAATCAATATTCCGAGCTCTAAGGAAGATCATGAAGTATGGTCTGAAAATTAGGAAGAACTGAAGGATGAGGCGATGCTCGATGTTGAAGGACCGATGGACCCTATTGATCCACCTCCTTCAATGAAGAGAAGACCCTCATGGCTCAAGGATACTCTCGAGGATGCCGAGAGACACATGGCCCCAAGGGGGACATTCCGTGAAAGAAAAAAGTCGAATAGATACCAAGGGTATCTAGCAGCCATGAGTACGATCGTACATTCTGAGCCTGGATCTTTTGAACAAGCCGTAAAGCATAAAGTCTGGAAGAATGCCATGCATGAAGAGTACAAGTCGATTATGAAGAATGATGTCTGGGATGTGGTTTCGAGATCAGAGGACAAAGTAGTTGTCACCTCGAAATGGCTCTATAAGATCAAACATGGATCTGATGGTAGTGCTGAACAATTCAAGGCAAGATTTGTTGACCGAGGCTTCTCTCAAAAAGAAGGCATAGACTATGATGATATATTTGCACCTGTGGCCCGATATACCACCATCTGATCTATCATAGCCCTTGCTGCTACGCAAGGATGGAATCTTCATCAGATGGATGTGAAGACCGCCTTTCTGCATGGTGCGATAAAGGAAGAGGTGTAAGTGGAGCAACCTCTGGGGTTCGAAGTCCAGGATAGAGACACCCATGTTTGCAGGTTGAAGAAAGCCCTCAATGGGTTGAAGCAAGCCCCCAGGGCTTGGTACTAGATGATAGATAGCTACCTGATGAAGCTGGGCTTCACTCGTAGTAATGCTGATCCGAACCTTTACTTCAAGGTTGATAGAGAAAAGTGTCTCATTCTAGTGCTCTATGTGGACAATCTCTTCCTGATAGGTGCTGACCCTCTCATTCATCAGAGTAAGACTCAAGAGGGAGCTCGCTTTTGAGTTTGAGATCAAGGACCTAGGACTGATGCATTACTTCCTAGGCCTGGAGGTCTGGCAGAGACCTGGCGAGATTTTCCTTTCTCAAGGAAAATATATTGTAAAGTTGCTGGAAAGATTTGGAATGGTGGACTGTAAGTCCATGTCGACACCGATGGAGCTCAACTTTAAGAAGTTGAGTGGCAGCACTGCTGGGCCCGTGCTAGCAAATCCTATTGAGTATCGTCAACTCGTAGGGGCCCTGATGTTCTTAGTGAACACCCATCCGGCTGTATGTTTTGGAGTGAACACTTTGAGTCAACACATGGTTGATCCTCATCACATTCATTGGGTTGGTGCCAAGAATCTGTTGAGATATCTTCAGGGCAGAACCTTTCAACTTTCAACAGAAATCTTCAGCCTTGAACCTTTTGCCTTTTACCTCGAATCAATAAACCTCTAGCCAGTCGCCAGGAAGCAGTGTATCTTGACACTCCATGGATATACTGATGCCGATTGGGTTGGCAGTGTGGTGGATCGCAAGAACACATCTAGATGCTGCTTCACACTTGGGTCTGCTACGATATCATGGATGAGCAGGAAGCAGAAGTCGGTGGCTTTGAGCACTGCTTAGGCCGAATACATTGTAGTGAGTATGGCCTGTTGTGAAGCAGTTTGGCTGCAAAAGCTCTTCAATGAGTTGTTCAGGTATGTGCTAGATACCACCGTTATCCTTTGTGATAACCAGAGTGGGATTCGTTTGTCCGAGAATCCCGTGTTCCACGATCGATCCAAGCACGTTGATATCAAGTACCACTTTATCTGGGATTTGGTACAGCGAGGCACCGTAAGGCTCGATCATATAGGAACTGATGAGCAGGTCACGGATATTCTCGCAAAGCCCTTGGGGAAGGTCAAGTTCCTAACCTTCCGTGAGAATCTTGGTATTGTGGAACGACCCTATTCTAAGGGTCCTATTGGACGATGAACTCTGGGAGCTCCAGGGGTCCTTGGGGATAGATTTTTGGAGCTATAAGCAACCACAGGGCTAGGCTTGTCGAACCTTGTTGGTATGCTTCTGCCCCACCGTTATGATATTGAGTTGGTTCACCTCTCTTTGATATGTGCCCCATATGCATCCTACCCATGGAGTCCCAGACTCATGGGAAGTACCTCTAATTTGGTCAATGAGGGGGGAAAAGCTAGAGACCAGTAGCAAAGACCGATGGACACATCGGAGATTGCCATACTCTCTATGTCTAGGATGGCACATGTCCAACCACTTGATTTGGGATCAAGTCTAGTAAGGTTTTGGACCTCCAACTGACTTCGGGTTAGTTAAACCAACTTCGAGTTGGTATGAGATTCCTTTGAGTCCTACAGAGGTTTCAGACCTCTGAGTTGATTTTGTCAGTGGGGAGTGATGTCTTTGTGACTCACCTTTTGTTCTGAAATAAAGAAGCCAACAAAGCAAGTTACGGCGAGATGATGCACAATGTTTGGATGGCACAGGTGAATGGAGTTTTCCCTAGTTGAGAGGGAGCATTAATTTTGGACAACTAGGTCCAAACTCCATGTTGTGATGCTCAGATGAAGATGCCAATATTTTTATTGGACTCCTCTTTCGGGGAGGTGCAAGATCAATCTAAAGATCATCTTGATTCGATGAGCGGAACATTTATTTTGAATTAATTCCACTTATGTGCAAGGTCGGCCAGAATTGTAATGTAGGCTTGGAGCCTCAACAAATGTGTCACACACCCTAATTGATGGATATATATAGGTCAACGTTGGAGGTCATTTTCACCATCACTCATCACACATTCTCACTCTGCATCTGATTGGTTCGATCATCATCTTGGATGCTCTTCTTCTCTCACACGTGGGAAAACACAGCAAGGGTTTTTCTGTTTTGACCTAGGGTTTCAATGCAGATTTGACCAGCGTTGACTTTGGTCAATGCATGGTCAACTTGACCTCAAACTCTCCATAAATTCTGATTTCTGCAGTCTGTATTTTTTGGCACAAAAATCAAGGCTGGATGTTGACTTTGAGTTGGCTGTGTTGACTTTTTGTTGTTGTTGTTTTGCGTTGACTGGACAACGTTGACTTTTGTTAACTTTGGGTTGACTGTTATAGAGCTGTCCGAGAGGGTTGTGTGACACATTCTGGTTTGCTAACCGTGTAGAGACTTTGTTGGTTGAAGCATCCTGTTGACTGCCGTGACGCACCACAACACATATTTTGCTGATCAAGTTAAATATATTTTTTGGCTTGTCTTCCGTCGAACTATTGGTATCTTCTATCAACATTTTACTTTCTTGTTTATGTGATTGCTATTTGATATTGGGTATAAAAGTAAAGTTGCATCAAGAATAGAACATCTATGAAATTTTACAAGTCACCATCATCGTGGTCACTAGCTGTGACAAGTAGTGGCTCAATTTCTCTCTGTGGGAGGACAACTCGATCATCTGGCCAAGCCACGAGTAGCTCCAACTGCTAAATGAGTTTCTCTTTCTTATTCTGGGCAGCGTATCGAGGGATGGAGATGAAATCTGCTACAAGCAACAAATACTAGCATTTGGACGAGTTTCTTCACTCCTGAAAAACACATTTCTCATTCCCCTCACTGGGTCGTAGTCTTGGAGTTGGTGGCACGATTTCTCCTTCTTTTAGAGGTCGAAATACACCACAGCATCAGAAAACTGTTATGGAAAGTTGTTAGTGAACCAAGCCACACAAATTCACTCAATAGTATTTGGGAATTCCTGTAGCAACTCATCGAGAGGAGACAATTTGGTTTCAGAGCATCTTCAAATCAAGTCTCGGATCAGAGTATTGGCTGAAAAAGCTTGGGTATTTGCTGGAATCAAGCCCAACACAGTGCAGCCAAGTCACACCCTCGAATTACTAGAATAACTTCTAGAGTTTCAGATAATTATTCAGAAGGCAGAGTACATTCTTTGGGAGTGCTTGATTAATCAGTAGATCTAAATTTCTTATCTAATCAGTGGGATCAAATTACAGTAAGCAGTTATTTGCTAGAGGCCGAATGACAAGAAAATATCAGACAACGATTCTTCTATGGTATTAGGAGGACTATATTCTTGGAGGAGTGCCATTGCTGTGCGCTGATTTCATGACTTGGGACAACCTTTATTCTCATCACGATAGGCACCAGACAGCAAACAACCTATTCAAACCCAGGTTCTATTTTCTCTGTTCACACCTCCTGACATTTATTAATCTGAGTTAAATCATTTTCATTTGCACAAAGCAGTGATATCTATAGCCTTTCTGGGTAGTCAAAGTTGTATTAATATTGTATGAATTATTCCCGAAGCAAAAATTATGGACAATCTCCTACATCACTATAAAAACTTATAAAAACAATGACCACATCATTGGTTGAACCATGGAGGGATTCCTAAATAGATTTAGAAGAATACCAATAGAAGTTGGTTCCTTGAACCACCATGCATTAGAAGACCAGAAAACAAATTTGAACAACATACCCTTTTCAAGAGGGATATATGCCATTGGTCACAAAGTTCTTGCACTTGGACAAATTTGAAACACATGAAGATGACATGGAGAGTTTTGTCCAAACTTGATGAGCTTAATGAACTCCTCTCCAAAATATTCCAAGTAGAAGGGAAGAAACTAATTTGGGCTCTAAAACCTGCTATGTTTGCTCTTATACAACCCAAATCTTTTGAGGAACCTTGTGATGGGTTCAGACTTCCAGTTGCATCATGCCTCAGTAACATTATGAAGTTGACCGCACCTATAGCTCCATACAATGATGATGTTATGAGGAGGATTATGAGATTGATAGTAGAGACTTTTCAGGATTTGGACAACAGTGCAGGCTCTACCCTTTGGAAGAAGCTTGAGGTTTTAGGAGGTATGACCACATTCAGAATGTATGACATCATGTTTGATCTTGAGTGTGATGACTTTATTCTGCATATGTTCCAATGCTTCTTCAACATTACGAGACATCATCCTGACACCGTCATAGAGACCGTGAGGCAATTTTCTGGGAGTTCCAGACTAGGTTGTTGAGCATTTGTAAGCGAGAGAAGTTGGTCTCCCCTGCTGCTTATGAGCTAGACAAGGGCTAGTTGAGCAAAATATTGGGCTATTCAGGAGACAATTGACCAGAGAGGAGCTGCTCCAGTTTGGTGGATCAGGCAACAGAAATGAGCTGAGGAGGAAGGGACTTTGTTTCATCCCAAAGAACCTTGGGGGCCTGATCACTCATGCTTGAGTGATGCGGATGACGTGGCAGAGGAAGAACAGAAGGACATTCCTTCTGTATGCCAGGATGAGGACTCTCCTTTAGATGAGTCCTTGGGATCATATGAGGATGCTTCTGGGGAGTGAGAGTAGGCATGCAGAGTTGATGACAGTAGGCCAGAGTTGTATTCCAGTGTGCAAGGTGAGCAGTCAGGGGATTCTAGGGGAGATACTCAGGGTGATGAGTCACTTTTGACGATTCAGCCGGAGCAACATATGATGAAGCATGAGTCAGCAAAGGAGGAGACTATGCACATCATGCATGATAGTCCTTTGGGGGAGAGCTAAATGGAGGCTCACATTGAGTCTATGATGGATATGCGACTAACCTTGGGGTCAGCCATTGAGGAGGAGCAGTCGGATATACAGACATCGAGTACGGTGACAATAGTTGCAAATCCATATCCTCTGGAGATGTTGGAGGTTGATGGGATAGTTCTGCAGGGAGCTAGTAGACAACAGGAGCATGACATTCCTGATCAGGAGAGGGAGGAGATATTGGAGATGGTGGAGCATCCATCTTTGGGCCGACACACTGATGAGGTGCAGATAGATGCACATGCAGTCAACAGAGCTGCAATAATTTTAGGGAGTAGGACTCTCCAGGAGTACATCGATGGGGCTTGCAGCATATCTTGCCCACTTTGGCCCATTATAGAGAGAGGGGCCTTCTTCTGTAGGCAGATCTAGCCGACACACGGGACGGGGCAGCACGAGTTGAGTATGGACTGGCGACCTCACACCAGACTTGTTCTGTATACAGGGAGCATAGCAGGTTAGGGACCTGTAGACATGACAGATGCGACAACTTCGAGTTGGCAGTGGGGCACAAGTCGACAGTTCTTCAACATTCCATCCTGACTTCAGGAGAGCAGGGTTAGCATGAGATTGAGTTAGGAGTTGGACTGGAGAGAGGTGATGAGTTCGTACGCAGTTGGTGTTGAAAAGTGTAACTAGGATAGGTCTTCATATGTAATTATGTATTTATGTAAAGAAGACAAAGATAATAATATATATATTTTTGGTATGCTTGCCTCATGGGTTTCATGAGCAAGGTTTTATTATTGGTCAATGGACATCTTCTTGATGTCTATTAGGGATTTGTTTTCTAGTCATAAATAGTGTTAATTATAGATTCATGTTTATGAAGAGTCTAGTCGCTTATATGCCTCTAGACTATGTCACATAAGTCTTGAAGATTTCACACAAATAGGGATCAAGACCAGTGTTGGAGAACCTATCAAGTCAGCCTTCATCTCGCTGGAAAATACTCTGTTCAAGTCAGCCTCAAAGTCAAAGAACAGGTCGACTTATTTACAGTTAGGAACAACTATTTATAGGAGCATGCAGATTTTAGTTTGATATAGAATTTCGGACATGTTTTATGAGATTTAGTGCGAGTTGCAGGACTGAAGTTTTGTGCGAGAAAGGAAGATTATATCTGCGGTTTTATTTGAAGATAGATCTTGGACAAGTCTGTAATAATTTCAATGAACATAAGTGTGAAGTTTAGAATGTGGTTTCAATGTAGTAAGGAGACAGATAAGTGAAGGAAGAGGGCTAACATACATACATGGTTTGGGTATAAACTCTCGAAGAACATCACAGAAATCTAAGTTTGTTCATGGATTTCAGGAAGTGACAGAGGTACTATAAATAGGAAGTATAATAAGTTGGCTCAACGAAGTAATACAAGTCTAGAAAGGCTATCACTATAGTATGGATTGCTTAACAAAAGAAGATAGGTTGTGTGTACATTGAAGACCAGTCAACAAGGTCAAATGGAAATGCAAGTTGTCCACATCAAGGTGTTGATATCTCAGTAAGGATCACACTCAGCCAAAGAAGGGAAATACAGTGAGAGACCGAGCTCTCTATTTCTGGTGCAGAAAGGTGCAGGACGGTGTAGGACAGTGCAGAAAGGTGCAGGACGGTGTAGGACAGTGCAGAAAAGAAGGATCAGCTCAAGGAGTCAACGAAAAAGTAGTGACAAAGTCTTGGAGGCATACAAGGGTCAAGGGTCTGTGTCATGGTCATGGTACTTGTCATCTGAAAGTCTATAAGAAGAATTTCTTGTGGGTTTACCTCTCCAAGAGGGAGAGGTTTTGGCCTTGGCTCGAAGAGCCTAAATTTGTGTCTCTTGTGTTTTTGGTAATTGACTTGATGAAAGATATAATAAGCTAAGAAGAGAAGACATAAGTAAGCTCACAAGTAATTATCAAGAAGAGAATTTGAATTAAGAACTGCCCTACCTAATTCTTAACATGGTATCAGAGCTAAGGTGTTGAACTCAAGGGCTGCTTGACAAAGAGACTCTCCAAGAAGCAAAAGTCAAAGTTTGGGTGAGAAGTCAAATCAGTTTGCAAGGAAGACTCTTAAGCTATTTTCGAGAAATATCTTCATATAATTCAAAGGATCAACTTTTCAAGAAAATAATCTTTGCCATCAAAGTTTTTCATTCAAGACTTTGATTGTGTTGATTTCTATGGCATCGGAAAGTGTTCTAAGTCTTATTTTTGGTAGAGAGGCTTGGACAACAATTATCCAGAGAACCCAAAAATCGTTTGTGAAAATTCCACTCGGATATGACTTTATTAAAATAATTAATTATTTTAATGCAGACCCTAAGTTTAAACTTAGGGAAATTAAATAATTAAAGGGTATTAATATGGGAAATTAAATAATTAAAGGGTATTAATAGAGCACAGTGTGAATCTTCTAGAAAATGAAGATCAAATCATCTTTTAATTTGAGCCTTTGATTAACGCTATGTTGCAGGAAACGTCCTCCCCACCCCCGTTTCTAGCAAAAAACGAAACGGAAATGTGGAAACGTGTACCGTACAGCTTGGAATTGCGTTTTCGGCCATACTGGCACGTTTCCCGTACAATAAACATTTCCAGTATGGCCAGAAACGCGTTTCCAAGCCGTATGTAAAATCCCGAAAGGAAATAAACAGTAATATAGAGCACATAAACAAAGACGTACAACAATTATAGACAAACCATAGGAAAAACAAACAATATGGAGGACGCTGAGCCATTTTATTAATATTGAGAAATGGAAATGAGTACAGAGGTGATCAGAATGATGGCACTTCGGCTTGCACTAGGCAAGCGTAGAGAGACTCTCAGGAAATGACTTGGAATGGCTGCTCCCTTAGGACTGTGTTATCTCCAGAGTTGCTGGGACTGCTACTGTGCTGTTGCTACTGCTAGAATGAATTGAATCGTTGGGACTGCTCCCCACCTTTGATAATTCTGAAACTTCGGGAATAGCCTCTATTCCCAATACCCAGAAAAGCCCAAAAATCTTTCCGGAAACGGTTGACCCCCGAAAATGGCTCCCTTGAGGCACTACACTATTCCTCAAGGAGGGATGCTGGCTCTGAATGATCTGCTCCAAATAATGGTCCCTTACTCCTCCAAAATACTGGAATAGGGAAGGGCTGGCCCCCCTCTCATTATCCCGGGCTGAATCCACCAACAAACCCTCAATCCGGAACCACCTCCTCTCAAGACTGCGTCCTCCCTCTCACTGACTGCGTTGTCTCTCTGAGTGAATGCTCCCCCTGTGGTTGTTGCAACTCTCTCCGGCAAAACAAGGATGAAAATCCTCACCCGAGCAGGCACTCGAAGTCCCTCAGGGCTGAGCTCGAAGTCCCCCAGGACTGAGGTTGGGATCTTCAAATGGAGATACCCGATGTATTGAACAGTACGTGCAGAATTTGCTAAATAGCAAGCGTGCTCAATGTCAAAAGACAAATCTCAGAGATGCATAATCTGAATGAATGAGAATGAGGAGACCCTCCCTCCTTTTATGCTTGGTGAACCTTTGCCTCACCTAGGACCCACCAATCTCTGCGCTGTCCCCTTGAGCCACGCTGTCCATCTCTCTTTCCACTAGCTTGGCCCCAAGCTGTCTACACTGCCCCTTTTCCCACGCTGCCACTTGAGCACTAGGCCCCACTTTTCCAAATAGACATGTCTCTTAAGTGACTTTAGGAAATAATTTTTATCCTAAGTGTGAGCTAAGTGTCCTTGTCACCCACTTTATTTATAATTTGACTTTATAAAGGCAAAATAGTCAAAATTAATATTTCCAATTAGCTATTGCTAATTGGGAATATTACAGTCCTCCTCGGCAAAACATTGCTTGTCCTCAAGTAACTGTAATGATGGATGCTGCAGAATCTTCTCACTCTCTCAGGTGGCATCCTCCTCCAGTAAATTCCTCCATCTCACTAGGTACTCTCTGACTGTCCTGCTCCGTAGCTGACTCTCCCCAGTATCAATAATGGCCTCCGGCTGTAGCACCAAATGCCCCTCATCATCTGTGGGAAGGAGCTCCTATGTTGTAGTCACCTGCTGCCCCATTGCCTTCTTCAGGCATGACACGTGAAAAACGTTATGAATCTTGCTACTAATGGGAAGCTCCAACTCATATGCAACCTCTCCAACTCTGCGTGTCACCCTGTATGGTCCATAGAAGCGAGGCTTGAGCTTTTCAGCCCCCTTCTGCTTTAGCGTGGACTGCCGATATGGCTGCAAGCGTAGGTAGACCAAGTCCCCTACCTCGAACTGCCTCTCAACACGTCCCCCGTTGGCGTATAGCTTCTGCTGATTCTGCGCTGTAGCCATGTTATCCTTGAGAGCTCGGAGTATATCCTGACTCTCTTGGATCCAATCTTTGGCTCTAGGAGCCTTGCGAGCACCAAACATCATGTCAACAAAAGATAAAGCATGATATCCATACAATGCATAAAACAAAGACATACCGATGGATATATGATGAGTGTTGTTGTAGCAGTACTCCCCCAAGTGCAACCATCTCAACCATGCCTTCTGCTGCCCGTTGACATAGTTACGCAAGTAGCCGTCCAACCACTTGTTCACTATCTCTGTCTGTCCATCCGTCTGGGGTTGGTAACTAGTACTTGGTGTCAACTCAGTGCCCACCAAACAGAAAAGCTCCTGCCAAAACCCACCCATGAAGCGGCTGTCCCTGTCACTGACAATGGTCTTTGGGAGACCATGCAATCTGAAAACGTCCCTGAAGAACAACTTTGCTACCTGTGCTGCAGTGTAATGTGCCAATATGGCAAAAAATGAGCATATTTAGTTAGCCTATCAATGACTACAAATATGCAATCCTTGCCCTGCACAATGGGCAACCCTGTAATGAAGTCCATTAAAATACTCTCCCATTTCCCCTCAGGTTTGGGAAGACACTGCAATAACCTTGCCGGATGGTTCATTTCCCCCTTGTTATGCTTGCAAACTTCGCACTCCCTGACATGTTGGAGCACGTCCTCCTTGAGGCCCTTCCAAGAGAACCTCTCCCTGATGGCCCTATAGGTTTTGATAAACCCCTGATGGCCTGATAATGGTGAATCATGCGAGGCGTGCAATATCTTCTTCTTGAGCTGGGAGCCCTCAGTCAAGAAGAACTAATCCTTGTAATAGATCACCTCGTCCATCACTCTGTACCTGTCATTAGTCACCTGTCCATCCAAAATCTCACAGGAAAAACGGTCCTTGGAGTACTCTACCAACAGTTGAGCCCTCTAGTCTGTGTCCAAACTCATCAAGGACAACGCTGTCGGTCTACGTGAAAGTGCATCTGCCACAACGTTGTTCTTCCCTTTGACATACTCGATGTCAAAGTCATAAGCCTAGATCTTGCTGACCCACTTCTGTTGCCTCTCCTGCAACTGTTTCTGCTCTAGAAAGAATCAAAGGCTGTTGTGATCCGTCCTCTCACTGAATCTGTTCCCTACCACAAGTGACTGCGGAAGATGTGATTCATGCATGACTGAAAAGTGGCCGGGGCATTGGTTAGCCCAAAGGGCATCACCAAAAACTCAAAATCATTGTAATGACACCGGAAAGCGGTTTTGGGAATGTCCTGCTCCCTCACGCGAATCTGATGGTACCGGGATCTCAAATCAATCTTTGAGAAGAACTTGGACCCCCTCAGCTCATCCATCAACTCATCGATCCGTGGTATGGGGTACCGGTTCTTCATGTTCTTCTTGTTCAGGGCCCTGTAATCAATGCACATCCTCAACGTGCCGTCCTTCTTCTTCACCATCACTACTGAAGAAGCAAAGGGGCTAGTGCTAGGACGGATGTGTCCAAGAGTTAAGAGCTCGTGGATAGCCCTCTCAATCTCATCCTGATAGGCTTTGTGGTGCCTATAGGGTGTAGTGATGACAGCCTGGATACCCTGCTCCAGCTCAATAGTGTGCTCAAAACCCCAATCTGGTGGTTGTCCTGGTGGTATCTCCCCAAATATCGTAGCATACTTGTCGAGAATGGACTGTACATCTGGGTGTACGACCTGCCCTGTAGATCCTGCCTCCGACACACGCAACTCCACTACCCACTCTAAGTCCCCCTTCAGGAAATCTGCCTCCATCCGGTGTGCTAAAACTATCTGTGGTAGGTAGGTGTGCATACCCCGAATCTTCTCATGCCTCCTAGTCTTCTTATCCATCCACTCCATCTCCAAGGTCTCCCAGTCAGTGGTGACGTTTCCCAGCGTGATCAGCCATTGTACCCCCAATATCACATTAGTGTCTGGAATGTCTACCACGAAAAAATGATCTGTCAGGGTGTACGTCCCCATGGTCACTGCTAAGGCACCATGGGGACGTACACCCTGACAGATCATATGTGTTTCGCATATGTTAACGCATATGGAAACCCATATGCGTTAAATTTTATTAAGATTCGATTTTTTTTAGCTTAGCTTTAGTTTTAATTTATTTCGATTATAGTTTTTTTTTGTATTAGATAGAATTCGAATTTTTGTAGTTTTAGTTTAGTTTTTTAGTTCTAGTCTAATTTTCAAATCTTACTTAGTTTTTTAATGTTTAAATTTTTTAAATCTTAAATTTTTAATGTTTAGCGTTAATTTTAAAATAGTTTTATTTTATGATAGGTTTTAGATTCCGATTTTTTTGACTCTTAGTTTTAGATTTTTTTGGTTTAGTTTAGTTTAGAGCGTTAATTTGGATATAAAAATTTTGAAAAATTAAAAAATTAAAAAATAAAAAATTCAAAAAATATTTTAAATTTTTGTTTTAGAGTTTGTTTAGTTTTAAGTTTCATTTTTTAAGTTTTGATTTCATGAAAAAAAAAACAAAAAACAAAAAAAAACAATAAAAATTTATAAAAATTCTCAATTTTTTTTTTCTTTTATATAGTCAAATGAGCTTTGAATTTTTATCTTAAGAATGACTATATAAAATCTTTGTCTAGATCGAAACTAATTGAAACATTTTAAATCCTGGCATTTTCATCTTATTGTTTCATGATTGTAGTGTCTTTCATTGAATATCATTGTGATCAATCGTGTTTTGATAAGCAGCAGTTAATCGTCACTTACTTGTTTATAAATTGCATAACGGGATTCTGTTTGACTCCATAAGGCACTGGTCTTAAACGTGAAATCTAATTTAGATCTGTGGAATCTCGTTCATTTTATCAAGTATTTGATGTCTTAGCTGTGTCTCCTGGATTCTTCATCCTCATTCATAATAGGGTCTACCTCCCTTAGCTTGCAAGGAGACAGCGTAAATAGAGAGATTGGGGATAAGGGTGACAGCCCCCAATCTGAGCCGTTGTCGCGGTGCCTGGACAATAGGCCCCACTTTGCCAAATAGACATGTCTCTTAAGTGACTTTAGGAAATTCTTTTTATCCTAAGTGTGACCTAAGTGTCCTCTTCAACCACTTTATTTATAATTTAACTTTATAAAGGCAGAATAGCCAAAATTAATATTTCCAATTGGGAATATTACACCGTACGACTGCGTTTCCTTCCCTTTAAAGCGATTTAACTTGGTTTTTTTTTTTTTTCATTTTCAGTTTTTGTGCTTTTTAATATTATTCTAATTGTTTATGGATGCTTCCAGATGGCTTTTTAAAGCCTATGGCCCTAGTATTTATACGCGATTCATGGTAATGTTAAATTCTTAAAGTAAAAGTGACATTGTCCCTTTTACTTAAATTTTTAACATTACCATGAAATGACTCAGGATGTTTGAGAGTGGTTCCGACCTCATTGGATTTCATATGGAGAAAGTAGAATTTTAGATCTCATTCAAAATCCAATAGACTTATCATTTTTTCAAGATTTCATGATTGGGTGATTGCATTGTTTCCATCGTATTTTGTCATGTATTAGGGTATGGAACTCGTATTTAATCAAGAGCACCAATCCGATATTCCGATATTGCTATTTTCATTGTGTCTGTTATCATTCATGAGTAAATGTGTTGTAACTTGTAATAGTTTATGCTTTGAATTTATCATGTATCATGTATGTTTTAAAGTTTTATGATTTCACACAACATTTCTTAAATGTCCTAAATTCTAATATAAATTTAAATATATATATATATATATATATACCGCGTTTCCCCATTTCCAAAAGTTAGTAAAAACAATGATTGTCAAGATTATTTCAAACTTGACTTATCAAGAAAGATATATTAGGAAATAAAAGATGCTGGGTCCACACGCTCAAAACAGAACCAAGGAGAAAGATGAGGATGCATTTTCAAATGATAAATTACAGCCCTTGTCTTTCTATTTTACTTTTATGCAAAATAATGATTGTGTGCAGTTTGTTCCAATGCCACAACCATGGTAAGTCGGACTGCCTAATCCTGATTTGAACCATGTTCTAAATTTCATGTCAATAGTTTAGAGAATCAAGATTGCCAAACAACTTAATCTTGGAAATCAAATAGCATAGGTAGAGAATAAAAGAATTCACTAGTTTAATCTGAACTCTTGGAAGCAATAAGGGTAGAAGTAGATAGTTTATTTATGTTTTCAAAAAATAAAAATGTAGCTGAAACACTTCTGAAATTCTTAGCAAACGATGCCTTAGAATCTCAGCTTAGCTTCAGGGCTCTGCCAGTGTGTGTGTCCCCCAACTGACCCCAAGCCCTTCTCTTATACTTTTCTCATTGGAAAACCAATGTTCGTGATCTAATCTCTAATCGACGGCTAAGATTAGAAGCTACTTGATCCGTGTCACTTAAGTCATTCTCATCACATGTTTAATTTAATTCAGTTTAATCTTTTAATTTTACTAAGTTAGACTTAGGGTCCTATTGTGCTATGAAACAACCCCCCCATTTATTTGAATATCGATTAAGGTTATGAATAATAGATGGGGACCCTTTAAAAAACAAATAGAGTTTAGGAAACATTACTTCGCTTCGCTTTAAGTTAAAAAAAAAGCCTTTAGGAATAAAAGGCATAGACCTTTTTTCGCTTTGATTTCATTGCGCTTAGAGCAAATCGCAAAACTCACAAGCTAACAAAGTTGGGACACATATATAACTTGCGAAATTGCGATAGCGCTAAGACCTTTTTGAGTTATATGCAAATTCCGGTTAAAAAGGTGAAAAACCCTTATAACTATAAATCGCATCGCGTCTCCCTAAAATATAAGCAAATAGAGATATCATTTGAAAATAAAATGCGATGAGGTCGGACCTGATAGAACAATAAAAAAACATTGAAACATATCCGCAAAATCCGATAAATCGCAAATGCTTTGAGTTTTAGCGCTTATCGCATCCCGCAGCGTCAAACTAAATGAAAGTTATGCTCGCTTTGATAAAGTGCGATATGCGATTTGCGCAGATCGATTTTCGTATACATTCGCGGTCAAGATACAAAATTGGGTACTTGTAAAAACTGTGATTTGCGATATAACATGTATTACCAAAGCGCTTGAAAGGATGCTTAAATCAATTAGTTCGTTAAAGAGATCTAACGATTTAAATCTTTTGATTGGACATATATTGTAAAATACGTAAAAGATTTGATGATTGTTTAAAGAGATATTAACGACATTCAATGGTTTCGGGGCTCAAAAAGATCGATATCTTTCTAAAGCATGTTTCAAATAAAAGTGTCGGGTTTTTTATTTATGGTGATTAAACTCTGTTTCTCTGTTTCTTTTCGCTCTTTATCTCAACTCTAAACTTCCTTGTTTGCTTGAATTCAAGAAACTACCCGAGAAAGCGATATCAGCAGAAATGACAAAGAAAAGCAAATCAGTTGCCCAATCATCCACCTATGGAGTTACAGACATGCCTCCACTCTTTTTAGATACTATGTGCAATAAGGACAGTGAAACCTCTTCATGGGAAGCAATGTATAATTTGTTTGAAGGAGAGAATCCAAAGGAATTAAAGAAAGTAGCAACGATGGATGCAACTGACTCATCAGAGCCTTCCTACATCGAAGCTGCATGTTCATTCTTACATATAATAGCTGCAAGACCAAAGATCTTACCACACACTGACATGGTAAGATGGGTCATCGACAATCTCAATGTTGCAGACATGACTTTCAAGAATTCTAGACAAGAAGACATGGGTTCATTCACCCCCGAAGATTTGTGTGCAATGTACCATTTGCCAATGCCACAAAAGGCTTATGATAAAGCTTTCTTGGAAAAGTTTGCAAAGGAAAATCAAGACCCGATGAAGGTAGTCAAAGAATGGAAGGTTGATCAAGGCAAACTAAAGCGGGACAAACTTGGTATGTACCCAATAGCACAATTGCCATCACCCCACTGTTTTGTAGCAGCAATGATGTGTAGATTGTTTTCTAAACCAGATACTACTAAATTTTCCAATGAATGGGTTCCCTTAATTGACATTGCCGTCAATTCTACTATTATGAATTGGGCCAATATTTTATCCAATAATTTGGTCAAAACTATTATGGAATACAAAACGAATAGGGTCTTTTCTACTAGGACAATCCCTCCTTTTTACATGAGTGCATATATTATGGATGCTATATGTTTCTGCTCAAATTTTCTTGTTATGGGTTGGAAATGGACCAGTCAAGACCCTAACCCTATTCATATTTATCATAAAGCCCTGTGGGAGTCTGAATTTCGTTCCCATTTTTATAAGATGTATCATGGAGTCATGTTACCCATCCATCAAACCATTTTTAATGAGAAAGACCCTATAATTTCTAAAGAGACCAGTGAAGATATTATGCTTGTGGCCAGATAGTTCGAAGAAGAGAGTTTTACTTATGTAAGAGTTTTTGGGAGTCTTGCCCCTCCTCATGTTTTTCCCTACTATGTCCCAGACAAACTCTTGGCTAGAGAAATTGCATATCAAACACTTGTAAATGGTATAACCAAGCAGCTCAGAGATTCAAAGAAAGCTATTTGGCCCAAATTTCCATTATAGTGTGGCACCTTTGCTTTTTTTGATATAGGTCATACAACAAAGGAAATACCAAACATTAACTCTTTGAATCTGACTTTTATGCTAGGGAGACAGTATGATCCTAACAATGTGGTCCAAGATTTTACCACTGCTCTTAAAGTTAGACCTTTCATGCATGAAAAGGATGATTTTGATGATTTATTTGAAGGAACGGAGAAATTTACAAATGTATTAAATATGGCATCCAATAAGCTCAGTGTAGCAGACATCAAAGCTTTTCATGAATACATAAATAAGAGATTGGAAACAATCCCATTGAACTTGTTACTAATAGAAGAAGTCAGAGAGGCAACCCCTAGTATCAGTTTAGATGATGAAGCAAAAGATATGTCTGAAGATGAATCACAGGAAAAATCAATTCAGGATTCCAAGCATTCACAACATAAGTCTCAAGATTCAGATCATTCTGAAAATGAAGTTGAAAGTAAAAATGAGATACCTGATAAGATAATTGAAGATGTAGCCAAAGGAATTGATACACATACCGAGGAAGGAACTGTTGAAGCTGAATTATTAAAAGCATCTTCAAAAGAACTTCAGCAAGTTCAAACTACACCTGAGCAGACAACAAAATCTCAAGTAGAGCATTTGGGCAAAGAATGCCAGAAGTTTACTAAAGAACTTCAGACACCACTCAATCTTAATCCAGAAGGATCAACAAGTTTTCACACTCCTGAGCAAACTCAGAAACCACTAGAATCAATAGTAGCGCTTCAACAAACCCCAGAGGTTCAAGAACAAGAAATCATCCCGGCCTACCCAACTGAAGAAATTATTTTGAATATTGAAGAAATACCTCCCTTGGACATTTTCTACAGTCCAAATCACAAGCTGTAGTAAAAAGGAGGAAAAGAAGAAGAGTTGATGAAATAGTGATAACCCTCAATAATGAATTGGTAGATATTGTCTAGAAAGACACTTTTGTCAATCCAACAAAACATCTTACCAAACTGTTACAGTTTGCAGGGGCATATGCAAATGCCACGATTGATAAAGCAGCAGAAGTGCAACTTCTGCTCAGACAAAAAGAAGATAGAGTTCAAGAGTTGGAAAGGCAACTGGAACAAGAAAAGCATAATGCCAATAAGAAAGTTGAAATGAAAATGGCATAGTTCCAGAAGGAATTTGAAAGGTTGAAGTTGCAACATCAAGTGCATATCTATGAAAAGGATGCAGAGATAGAAGCAGTAATGGATAAGCTTAAAATTCAACCTCAAACATAACAATTCATAAAAGAAGAACTTGAATGGAATTCAAAATTGAAACAGCAGCAAGAGACTTTTTGCCAACAAATCTATGCTACCAATTCATATTATGAAACAGGTAAAATCTTGACTCAACAAGTGGCAAACAGAAGATTGGAATGTGAAAAGATTCATAAGAAAATTTCTGAATTCATTTTATTGCAACAATCTGACAAAGGAAAGAAGGTTGATCTCCCAAAGATTGACAAGTTTCATAAAGATATTTGATTTAAAGACCGAGATATGCAATTGAAACAAGCAAAAAAAGCAGCTTCAAAGGCAGTGAACTTAGCAAACGAAATCATTGAGTCTGTCAATGGACAACTTCATAATGCTAAGCTTACTAAAGAATATACAGCTGAAGCAATTCCAAAGGTCAAACTATTGGAGACACAGTGGAAAGAAAGCATTGAAACACAGGCAGGATCTATCAAGTAAATAGCTAAATTGGATCAAGAAAATTACTGGAATTTCTTGATCATACCACATTACCAGTGCATGACTCTGCAAGTTTTAACTGATTCCACTAGAAAAGCATTGCCAACACTCTCAAATGTCGTATTCAAAGGACAAGTCAGATCCAGGATCACTCAACTGACTTAGTTAAAGCCAATGATGGATATCTACCAGGTCAAAGAACAAATGACGAAAGGAAATCAACCCACTTAAGAAGTCTTGTTATCTTTAATTTCTAGATTGTAGTTTAATTTACTTATTATGAGGATGGTTGTTTGAAACCTCCTAAACTTTTTATGTAATAATCTATTTTTGACTTATTTAGTTTAGTATTTAAACTCCTCTCATGCATTTAGAGAAGGGTATAGAATTTTATCAAAGAACAATTTGCGAAAGCTTGCACTTCTGTACTTTTGTGAATGCTTTTGATAAAATATATGGAACAGGATATACTTTTTGGAAAATTGAATATGCTTTACTGAAATTGCACTTTTGTATTCTTAAAGTATATTTGGATTGAAGAGAAGCAGATCAATATTGTGGATTATCTTATGATTAAGTCTTGATTATGAGTTTACAGTAATTTCTTTTTATATTGTGATATGTATGCAGTCTAAACTTATAGTTTATCATTCATGCACTTTTGTACAATGTTTCAATTGTAATTCCTTACTAAATACATAAAGCAATTGATATCTACGATATATTTCACATAATTGTTTTGATTAACTATTTAGTCAAAATAATCATTTTACATAAATTTCTTCTCTTTCAATAATTGAATGATTTTTATTACCTTTTACTGTAAGACATCTTTCTAGATCACATAAATGGTAATTCTGCCCAGGTTGTAGATTAAGTTAAATAATTAGATTAAGTAGATGCATGTGTTTTGTTACTTAGATAGATTATTTCCATTAGTTTAAAGTCATTCATCATTTCACCTTGTATCAAAGCCCACCATTACCATATCAATCTCTTCGCTGGGAAAATGGTCCCATTATCCCCAGTCGGAGCCACTACACCAAACAGAAAATGAGTTGCTTTAAGGTACGAACCAGGTGGTTATCCCCCATGTTGTTGCAACGGAATTTCAGGGTTGTGGTTATCCCCCATGTTGTTGCAACGGAATTTTGGGGCTTCAACAGGTTTTTAATTAAAAAGATTAATTATTTGAATAAAAATTAAACGAGATGGAATTATTCTAAATGCTTTCCGGGTCTTGGAGATGTCATCTACTCCAGCTCCTCCACAATGTTTAGGAGCTAGAGCACATTTGATGCTACCCCAACACCTCAAAATATCAACATCCTCATCCTGAGTGTACAGATGTGGAGAGGGAGTAATTGTGGATGCATGAGTTACCAACTTGGCATTTGTTTTTCCACCCCTCTTGTGTGCCCTTTACTTTATTTTTATTTTTATTTTTATTACTGCTTGTATCTCAAAGATTCAGAGCTTGCTTTGTATGATGTATAGCAGTTATTACCCCCTTAATGGTGAGACAACTCATTTCCCACCAAGGTTTGGGATGTGCAAATGTTCCTTCTCATAATATGAAGAGCAACACGTGCTCAGGAACTAGGTGATGGCCATAATGAGTGAGGTAGAGCTCATACTAGGTTTTTTCCCACGTGCTAATGTCTATGCCTCGACTATCTTTTGCATTTTGATCTTCTTTCGTTTTTTTTTGCTTTGGCCATCATATTATTTTTCTTGTTCTTTTAGCTTCATAAACCTCCTAGGACCAAGTTTCAGGCCCTACATAGGTATGAGTATGTATGGTGCCAAATCCCAGAGAACTAATGGTCAGTTGAACCTTAAGAAGGGAGGTGGAGTATGGGGCTTGTAATGTAGGTGGAAAGTGGTAAGTATGGAATAGGGAGAGATGGGACTGTTATCACTCTAGTAAATTTTCTATCAGAAATATTTAAAACTTTGTAACTTACTAGAGGTAACCAAGAACCACTTTTAGAATTCAGGATCTAGCCTTCCTGAGTTCCGGAGAGGGATCTCTCCATATGATTTAGCTTTGTTTAGGTAACATATATTAGGCTAGCTATGATTGTGCAGTTGGGTTTGATTTTTTGAAAAGGTTGGTGGGAATAAAGGACTACAAGGGAAACCATAGAAAGATCTACCTAACCATTGGGCAATGGAGTCAAATTATAGCAAACAAGACTAGAAAACCTAGGCCAAAAGATGCAAATATGCTAAGGGAAAGATAGATGACCTTCCAAGGGTTTTAAAAGGATATTTTGATGAAGTGGGTGAAGTCTGGACTAAGGGCAATTAAGAATCCTTAGATCACAGATAAGAAGATTGAAGGAGGGGATCAAACTGGGACCTAGAGCAATTAAGAATTCTATGGTCCGGTTATCAAGCAGAAAGCATTAAAATGCCAACTAGTTTAAAACAGGGAGTTTATTATCACTAATCCTGTTTAATTTCTCCTTAGTTGATCATTACAGAATAGAAACACAATATATGAATGAATGTAAACTTTTTAAAGGAAAACACTGAAAACAAGAAAAATACGAGACTTATCTTGTCACTAGGAGAATCCTTGGCTATGATGTCTATTCGCTTCAGTTTCCAGCCTGCTGCTTCAACTTAACTCACATAAAATCCCAATGTTTCAACAAAAAGTCTATAGTAATCTTGATTATTTTATTCCACACAAAAATACTTCCAAGAGTGAAGTATTTATACAAATTCTAAACTAAAATATCTTGAAAAAATATCAAGATTAGTTCACAAATCTCTCCAACTGTTTACATAAATAGAACTTAAGTAAAGGACACTCAAACTAATGCATATATTTGGCACTATTTTTTATGGATAGGTGATGACAAAGAGGAGAATTCGAATTTGATCCAACTCTTAGTTGATGATGAGGCATCCAAGTCACTAACTGCTTCCTTTCTTTGTGCATTCTGCTCCAACAATTCTGCAAACTTGGCATCCAATGATATCTTTGTATTTATCAATCCGTAATAGATATGTAAAAAGTGAAAGAGGTTATTGTGGATTACTATGTTGGTGAGATAAACGTCTTTCAGTTTCCTAAAATTCCTCTCCAGTTGTGCACAATAGGCTCTGCAAAAATATGTGTAAAACGGAGTTTTACAGAGTCTGAAAAATAGCCTGTAAAGATGTGCATGTATCTCTGATTCTGAAATCACTGTGCAAAAAGTGAGATAGGTTTTTGTAAATGGGTCTCTTAGGAACACAAACCTCCTTCAGTTTTGTATGATGCATTTCGGATTGGCCACAATATTCTCTGCAAAATGATGACTTAACTGGAATTTTCTGCAAAAAGTGCTTTCCAACATTGTTTAACATTTCCAAAACCATAATAGTTGTTAGAAAAGTGGGAGAGGTTTTTGTAGATGATCCTCTTAAGAACATAAAATTTCTTCAGTTTTGCAAAATTCATCTTGGATTGATCACAATAGTTTCTGCAAAACAATGACTAAAACATGAAATTTCTGCAAAAATGTTCCTTCTTGTTGTGTTTTTTATCTTTTCACTTTTTTGTTCTTTTGACTGTTTTACTTTCACTTTAGACAAACTTCAATGTTGGTGAAAGTATTTTCATTTCTTTTTACCATTTTACTGCCTCTGTATTTACTTTTACTTTTTACCTTTGACTGCTCTGTAATTTCATTTTAACTTTCACTCTGACTTTTACCTGATACACTTTAACCATTGATACTCTTTAACTGTTATGCTTTTACTATCCCTGTAAATTCTCATTTCACTTTTACCATTCACTGTGCACATTTCATCATTCTAATCTCTCTCTAGCTTTGTATACAAACTGTTTGTTGAATGAAGATATTGAGTTAAAATCTGAGAATTTGGGGCAAACAATTTTGTCAACTAGTATTGAAACTGTTGGTCCAAATCCATATTTTGATAGTAACCTGCAAAAATCAAACAATTTGTTAATGAAATCCAGGTCTGCAGGGAGGTGATTGTAGGCTTTTTGAAAGACCTATGGAATGAAATCAGTCTGTGAAGGTTTAACTCTATTTTTTAGGCATTTTGGGGAACTACTGCAAGATTAGATTGTTTGCAGGAGTTATTCACTTTAACAGAGATGAAACTGAGTAATGTAGGAAAAGAATGGCTTTATTTTTTGCATTTTTTGCTCAATTAGGTTTTCTGAATTGGTTTGATTGAAAACAGGGAATATCAAGGTAATTCAGATCCTTGTTTTAGTTGTTCAGATCCTTGATTTTAATCTCTAAACTGTGAAAATTGAGGAAATTGGCCTTAGAAAGGTTCACAGTCGAAGACAGGGCTTTTTGGTCTGTAACAGTCTTCAATTCAGTTGTATTTAGTTGGAAAAAGTCGTGGAGATTCTCTGAGGACGAATTTCAGAGGAAATGGCTCTTAAAATGGCAACTGGCTCGAAAATGGCGCTGTTAGGTTTGAAAATGGTGAAAAGGGCTCTGCGAAGGTTTCACAAGTTTAAAGCGCGAATAGGTGAAAAATTATGAAAACATTAGACTTTAATGTATTAAACCATAGTATAAACTATAGTTAAGTTACATTAAACAAAGGTTAAGCGGGAGTGGTTTTGGAATACCGACGGTGGTATTCGCGTGGCTCAACGGTGGTAAGCGGTAATACACTTTTCGAACGTAATGCAATAGAATAGTGACACGTCGACGCAGGGTGGTTTGGATAAACCACCCATTTCGCGTGACTTTTACAAAACATCCATCGATTACTTTGTGAGCGTGAAAATGCGTTATCGCCGTCGGATCTGGCTTTGGGGAGCGAATGATCAGGATTAAAAGGGAAAGTGCGGGGAAAAGTCAATTATCGGGTTTAATATAGGCCATAGATCTTAGGAGCAAAAGAAAATTTGACGGTTAAAAATAGCGCGATGGGGAGGAGTAAAAATGTATTGATCAGTTGCTTTGATTTTCATTCGTTGGATCAAAAGGGATTTGGGGATCGAAGGGTCTAGATTGAATCCCAATGGGAACAGGCCTTTTGATGGGATTTATATATTAAAGTGGCTTTTTCCAATGGAAAGGGTGATCAGGAAGGTTAATCAAGATTTTAACCAAGGTTAGGGGGTCGGCGAAGGGAAATATACAAGGGAATGGGTTTAGAAGTTTAGTTTAAATTAAACTTCGATATTTTTTGTTTAAAACATATAGAACATATGTTTAAAGATTTTTCATATCTTTTTTATTATATGGTTAATTAAATCGAGATGACTTAACTACCATAGGGGGCGGGATATTTATATATATAGAATACTTAGCCAAAGGGGTTATAAGGGGGGTTTTTATTTAAACATGTGGGAATAAATAACTTTGGCTTAAGTTATATTATGTGGGTTTTTGGGTTTATTATATAAAAATGAGTTATAAAATGGGAAAAGGTTATTTGTATAGGGAGTTAATATATAAGTTAAAGTTAATATGAAAATAGGACATGGTATACTCAAAACACATATTTATAACAAGTAAAGTGAGGTTTTAAAGATAATTTGCATTGATCTTATCACTTAACTTATGATGTAATGTTATTTTGAGGGCTTAATGTGTTTAAATGAGGTAGGAAGTTAGCTAAATAGGAATTACAAATGCCTTTAAGTAAAAATGGAGTTTTACTTAGGATTATTCAAAGGAATGAGTGCATGTGTAATGACCCATTCCCAAGTTATACACAAGATAATATTAGCGTGTATACGATATACGTATTTGATAGCTACACATGCATATATCGCGCACATTGCACTAGTACACATACCTACTAATATCAAGATTACCTAAGTTAGAGATTAATATTAAGATTAAAGATTCATATTAAGATTAACTAAGTATATATTATATGTAAATGGAATAATAAAAGAAAATAATTTAATTTAATTAAAAATATATATAAAGTTAATTAATTTAAGAATAAATATTCAAATATAAGAATTCATCATAAAGTTACTCAAATTAAAGTCATCTGTTCCCTAAAATTTGATAACCGTAAATCACTTCTCCTCATTAATATAAATCACATCTCCTCATTTAATATAAATCACTTCTCCATAAATAACATTCATTCCTACATTAATGAAAATCAAATCTCGGTGGAGAAAAGGCGGTGGGGGAATGTTATGGCGGTGGAGAGGAGTGTTATATAAACGATGAAACATGGAGGAGAGAGGGGACGGTTGTTCTGGCAAAAATTGGGTGTTCTACTAAATTCTGCTGGAAAGAGATAAGCTGTTTTGAAAAGGAGTCTCCTGGATCTTGGAATTTTGGGCACGGGGGCAGAGGAGGCGTCCTCTGGGTTTAGGATTGTTTCCTAAATTGGCTAGGAGGAACCGATTGCTTCTGTAATCTGTCTGCTGCATGAAAGAGAAGATAAGATCCATAGCTCAAGCAATCAACAGTTCGTTTCAGGTTTTGTTTCAAGTTTTTCAGGTATTCCTCTATACATCAGCTAGTTATTTTTTTTTGAGTTAAGTAGAAACTGTGAAGCTCTCATTATATCTTATGCTCAAATATCCTTTCACATGAAATTCTGCTTAAATTTAAATATCAGATCAGTGCTGTTGAAATGATGAAGTTTGAGTTCCTACACATGGTATCGGAGCTTTATTCAAACACTTTGGGACCTTATAGGCCAGTACCCTGCACCCGGGATGAAGATATTTCTAGCTTTTGTTCACCTTTCCGGCTGATAAGACCAATTACTGCATTTCATGTAGAAGCTAGCATGGACTCCAGGGGAAGAAGTAGCATGTCAACTTTGTTAAGTTCAGACGTTGGATTACTATGTTATGCTGCGGCTTCTTTTGCCAATCTATACACATCATATGCACCTTCTGCTCCTTCAGTGATTGCAAAAACCTCTTCCATCATAATCCCAAAACAATAAAGATAGAAACAGAACTCTTGGTCCTGCTTTCTGCTGAATTTGTTTTCGACCTCATCTTGTATCTGTTAGAACTCTCGAATTTGAAGCCGGAGAGTTGTTCAGAAAACCTTCCTAACTTATGTTCCGATGCAGCGTGCCATAGACACTTGAAATAATAGAAACCCAGCGAACGATAAGAGCTTATAAATAGGAAACGGAAATCATGTGAGGGTCTCGTGTCCGGTTTATCTCGTTCTCACAGATCCTCCCGTAGCAAAAACGCTGGGCAATACATGCTCGAACGCTAGTGTGGTCAAATTTGTGTCCAAACCTTTCTTGAATAAACGTCGTGTATAGTCAGACAAATGTTGGTAGCGGCGTGGGTCGAACCTGCGACCTTCGGCTTGCTCTTATTGTCGTCACAAGAGCAATGCTCTAACAAACTGAGCTACGAGAGAGTCGAACCCTGTGTGGTGGCAGGGAGAGTCGAACGCGGGACGAAAGTTATTCCTCCTTGTCTTTATAAGGCGTGATGGTGTGGCGCTGCTTGCTGGTTCCACGTGTTCTGGAACCCAAACAACATACATGGACCGGCATGGTAGCAAGAAGCCACAACTATTTGGACTGTGAGACTTAAGTCGGTAAATGTTAGGCAAATTAACTAAATCCGGTCAAATATCTCCTGTATATGACTGTGTTAAAAAAAAAAAAAAACCACGCTTTCACAATTGCTTGCAAATCGAGCCATACATCTGTTAATAGTCCCAATTCTCGATGTATGTATCGGACGGTGTTTCCATGACTTGCGGTTCGGTTTGATAGGTATACGGGACACGATACACCTATAAACTTTTCTCCCTCTACCACCGGTGATTGTGTCGTCCGTCCATCGCTTATGTCTCTATTTAATACGATCATATCAAAAAATTATCTTCTTATTTTAATTCGCGGCTGAAAAGAATGGTATGCATCAACTAGTGTGGATGCACACATTAACAACGGATGGTCCACAGATTTGTAATTTTTTTTATATAATTCAATATATATATATAAGTAATTAAAATATAATATAATTAAACTGATAATTGGTGCCTCAGTGAATTTCATATTAATGTTAAATTTAAGTGATCAAATGAAAATTAATTATGTATACTCTTTCTGTTGTATTGTTTTAAAATCTAGTATTAATTCAAAAAAACCCAAGCATGCAACGTTCAACCAGGAGCAAGCACCAAGTCGTAATGGAGGAGCCCATGAGGGGCAGAAGTATTGCACTACGCGGCACAATTAAAATATTAGGCATAGGCCTAATGTCTAAGTTCATATCCATATTATATTATCGAAATTCCAACAAATGAATAGTCAATGACAAACCAAGTTTAATTATAATCAACTAATTAATAATTCCAAAAGAAAGATAATGGAAAAAAAAATCGTGTGACGTTCTCCTTTATTGGGGTGTCATCATCTTTATAAAATAAAAATAAAAAATAAAAATTAAAAAATTAAAAATTAAATTTGAACTGGCTTAACTACCATGTTAAGTATGTACATATCATAACCCCTTCTATTATGAGCATAAAATGTCAAAAATACAAAATCTAAGAATAGTTCCAGGTACAGTACAGTCCAGGTATAAATAGGTAGGAATAAAATAAAAACGAGAGATTATGCTACCTTCCATCGCGTGTTTCTCTTCTAGTAGAGAGATTGGGATGAGTTTCTGATTTATGCCTAAAACAATGATCATAAAACACACAGTAATGTTTGTTCCACATGTACAACATAATAAGATAAGATAAATATTGCTCTTATCATTGACAATAAGTATGAGTATGTATACAATCCAAAATGGCAAACTGGAACCATGGTATACAATCCAAAATGACAAACTGGAACTACGCATTACTAGCGTTAGACACGTCCTTGGGTGTAGTTTCCATGTTTAAATTGATGGAATATGAAAGAGAAGCTTCTACTAGTGTAGGATCTAGATCTAGAACTTTTAAGCTTTAGTTTTCAACATTTCCTAGTAGGATGTGGAAGGTGGAACTAGAGTATTTCTTAGATTTGTTCTCTAGTGTGTAGTTTCGGAGCTTCATTTGCTATAAAATAAAACATAAGGTTCTTTTAATGTAGCATTTGAATGTGGATCTAAATTTGTTCCATCTTTGAAAATTCTTGGAATACATCATAGAATAATTATCAGCCTTAGAAATTGTGATGAAATGAGGATATGATGTAACATGTCTTACTATTGATTAAAATCCAATTTATTGAGTTACATTTATAATTTCGTGATGAAGGGAAATACATATCTTAGGGAAACCTGCTGGACACTTCCCCTCATTCTGAGGATGGCAACCGGGATAAACTAGCTTCCGCAGAAGCTCAAGGCTTTGCCAACGTAGGGCTTAAGGTTTTGCAGGTTGTGAGCTCAACATTATTGGCACTTTCAGGAATTGAACCTGGATGGGGAGGATAACTTAAAAAAAAATAGACATTCGAAGAGAGATATGTTATACATTACATTATTAAATGTGTTTATTTTCGCATATGTAAAATGTAAAATAGGCATGGACAAAGTGTTTATGATGTAAAAATTGATATGAATAAACTCTATATCCATATTATTATCCCAAAGGACTTGGAAAGCACCCTATCTATACTATGTACATTGGTGGCTTGGTAGTTGGGATGTTGCCATATGGACATTTCGTCCCCGTATTTACAATTTTTATGGAGTAAAGAAGTCTTTACCATCACACCTTATTAGAACAAGACGATATAGTTATCAAGAGAGTACAGCAGAAAATTTCAAATTTGATCTCCATTGTTACCCTATTATAATCAATATAGTACCTAGGGAGGATAGGAAAAGAGCGAAATGGAAAACTTCTAATGATGATAATAAATGTTAGTTATCGTAATCAACTTAGAATATTGAGATTTACAAAATAGCACCAAAGATGAGTGAGTGGAAGTTCCACAAAACCATATAAGAAGTCAATGAAATTAGATTAAAGAGTGAATCTACAATAACGTCAATCAATTATAGGATAATTTATGCGCATAGGCGACATCTATTATGGTTTCTCTCTTTAAAGGGAGAATCACATTATAAAATTTTCCTTAAGTAACTAACTATATCCATGGATTATGGACATCATGGAGTATGATTAGAAAATTCTAACTCGTAATGTCTTAAAACCTGAAATAATAAGTAGATTACATTTGATATCCACGCTATTGAATTTATTTATAGGGTCTTACTCAAGTTGGGAATACCTAACAAAAACTCACCATGGACCATTTGTGGATGCTAAAGTGTGATATACCCTATATTATAAATAATATATGTTATATAATAATAATAGATGATATTATCCTTACACAGGGATGTGTTCCTACAGGCTTTGTAGTATAAAATTATAAATACGACATGTGTATTTTCACATCGACCAACATATGCTATATTCAGTATATTCCCTATATGTCTTATATTTTACATGCTTTATGCAATAATATTCAACTTAGGTTGGTACAAGTGGTACAAGTGAATAGGTTAGAGTGCCATATCTAAGTGGTATAGGTGATTTCAAGTTTATTGCATAACTTACTCATACTAATCTGAGTGAATAAAGTTAATTAGGTGAATGCTTACTATTGAGATATCACTCTTTCTCTGTAGTTTAGCTGATCTAAAACTCGTATAAGCTGTATTAGTAACCTTGTTTGTTCTATGTATCACATTACTTGAATTTACACTTGTACTTTCTGACTAATATTAGCCCAATCAACACTGTGCTTACTATCCCTATCGATTCACCATGCTTAAATAAGTTACCCGCTTGTTCAACATTATGGATACATGATTACTTAACTAGTACTTATTATTAGAATGCTTGATTACGATATTCCCATTACTTTGATTAGTAGTATAAGCTTGTAGCATACCTCTAGTACAATGGGTTTTCTCATTAGTGTTACCTATTCTCTAAACTTTGATCTGAATGAGTACCACCATCTCATATAACAAAAAGGATACAAGCTCATGTTCATGGAATAGTGGTGACTCTATCCTCTTAATGACCTTAGTACTACCTATCTCTACCATTGACCGAGTTCCATATCATAGATTCACTGTACGATTCTTTGCATATAGATGAGGTAAGAGAACATTCACAGTGCTCATATAGGAGTAATTAGGCATATGTGGATACTAAGTGTGTAGTAATTATGACTTCATGGGATTTTCTCATAATAGAGCTTATCATAACAGTGTAATGGGTTTACTACTACATATATAAGTGATAAGATTGGGATAACATAATCATTACCATTACTCGGTGGTTATACTATCTGCCAATTTGTTCAGTACCATTATGAGATTAACTGTGTTCCATATCTATGGGAACAAAAGGGAAGCGATAGGATGGATACTCACAAATGGCACTCATTATCTAAAATACAGGTATTCTAATAACATACGTATCTACTCATTACTAGTGCAATAATTTCGATCTACTTGATTCTGTTAATTACAGCTGTGATTATAACAATGGTTATAATTAATAAATATTCATAATAAATACTGATCAATAAGCTTAAGCAACACGTGTATTTGGTAATAACAAGGAGTGTATAACCATAATCAGAGTGAGTGCAATATATGGGTGACATTGAACCGTATGATCTTCATAGCTTACTAAGTGTTATACCATATCTATTTGGATTAAAGCTTACACATAAAAGCATGGTTACAAGTGCTCTAAGTGATCCCGTAATGAACCTGTATCGTATATGTACTAAGCTCTTGTATCTCGTGTTCATTTACTGGTATATCCTTACCTATAAGCAAGCTCCATAATAGAGAAGGTGGTAGTGACACGTATTATGCCTAAGATATCACCCTATCTAAGTAGTTAATCTAATCACAGATCGTAACCTCATATCATTCTAGTAATCATGCTAACTTAGTCTGTCTGAATAGGGTTCCAATCATGACCTAGCATGTAGTTGACCTGTGTATTTCCACATCAATAAGATCGTACATGTATCTGCTTTAACACATTACGTTGTTTCCATCACTATTAGTAACACCTATACCATTCACTAGTTAAGTATGAATAAGGATAGAAGTAATGGAAATCATAGGCTTGATAAAGGTTGAATCCTATCTGATATAGCTTTTACTCGTATATAAGAGAGACCTTCTTGCTTCACCTATTTCACATGGTACACTTATTATGGAAATAGCCAAACTTGGCCAATAGTAATACACGGGCTTGTTATAAGACACTAGTAGTCAACATGTTCGTAAGATTAGTATCATTTAAGCTATACTATTCAATGGATTCACACTGGTTAACCTTTTATAAGGGTAATAAAAGCTCTATTAGTATAGAGGTTCATCTCTCACTATACATAACAAACATGATAGTGTTGTACGAATATGGAGTTAAGGGTAAAGGTTCCATATTCTTTATTAACATATCACTATCTTCACTGATTCCCATTGATTTTATTAACTAGGAAGAATAGGACATAATCAATTACTAGCCTAACTTACAATTTTGTAATCATAATCACATAGCCTACTGGTCATGTATAGAGAGTGGTCATAACTTATCCATGAATTTGTAAACTTTATTTTGAATTATCTCGTAAGAATGAATTTTATTTGCTGGTACATGGATAACCATAATGAACGGATGTTACTTAACTCTAGTAATACCGAATATATGTTATTGTTTGACTTTACTAGTACAGGGATACCAACATGCAATATTTCATTTAAATTATCATTGCAGGATTATGAAATCTAGATCATAGATCACACTATAAATGACATCATCTATCAATTCATTTTATTTGCATCTCCATATGATTGAAGAAAAGGAAATAGAAGAGTAACTACATTTTAAATATCAAAGTGAAACATATTGCTATACAGGTTGACCATGGTTAAAACAATGCATCATAGATGGAACATGTATGAACTAAACAGGAACGGTATCTAAACGAGAAATTGTATTGGACATATTGATACATATGTGGACAAGTGTTTTAACCAAGTATGTTATATAAGTTCTAGGATCAATATCATAGATAGCAATATATTTGGAATGTGTAGAGATTGTTATATGGGTAGCAATTTGTTCAAAACAATATAGATGCATATGTTGTAATGTGTGTACGAGTGTTTACATTGCAGATTGTGTACCAGTGATTACCTCGCATAAGACAAATTACAGAAACAATCCACGTGATGACAGAATTCCAAGAACAGTTGAGACTCCCTGAGGTTCCACGATAGGGTGTTGACCTTGGTCCTACTGGGAGGGGTGGAGGTGTTGCCCACCGTTTATCCTCTGATACCTGGAGTCATGGGAGGACTGTGCGAGTCACGCTCCCCTAGACGTGTGATGATGACTGCCAGATGCCTACAAGCATATCAGGTCGACGTAATCGACGTTGATATCCTTAAGGTCTATGAATGGATCAGTAACACTGATTGCATGGCATATTCCTGTAGAGGACGGATAGGATGGGAGTGGAAGAGATTAGGAAGGATAGGATGATTTTAGAATAGTTTGGAGATTCGGTTGAGATGGGAAGTAACAATTAAATTACAGATACATACTTATTCAAATGGAAAGTCAATCTTAAAATACAAGCCTTCTACAATCACCCTAATCTCTAAAAACACAATTATTGATATGAGTATATGCAACCTTAAACTTCGGGACGAAGTTTTCTAAAGGGATGAAGTATGTAATGACCCATTCCCAAGTTATACACAAGATAATATTAGCGTGTATACGATATACGCATTTGATAGCTACACATGCATATATCGCGCACATCGCACTAGTACACATACCTACTAATATCAAGATTACCTAAGTTAGAGATTAATATTAAGATTAAAGATTCATATTAAGATTAACTAAGTATATATTATATGTAAATGGAATAACAAAAGAAAATAATTTAATTTAATTAAAAATATATATAAAGTTAATTAATATAAGAATAAATATTCAAATATAAGAATTCATCATAAAGTTACTCAAATTAAAGTCATATGTTCCCTAAAATTTGATAACTGTAAATCACTTCTCCTCATTAATATAAATCACATCTCCTCATTTAATATAAATCACTTCTCCATAAATAACATTCATTCCTACATTAATGAAAATCAAATCTCGGTGGAGAAAAGGCGGTGGGGGAATGTTATGGCGGTGGAGAGGAGTGTTATATAAACGATGAAACATGGAGGAGAGGGAGGACGGTTGTTCTGGCAAAAATTGGGTGTTCTACTAAATTCTGCTGGAAAGAGATAAGCTGTTTTGAAAAGGAGTCTCCTGGATCTTGGAATTTTGGGCACGGGGGCAGAGGAGGCGTCCTCTGGGTTTAGGATTGTTTCCTAAATTGGCTGGGAGGAACCGATTGCTTCTGTAATCTGTCCGCTGCATGAAAGAGAAGATAAGATCCATAGCTCAAGCAATCAGCTGTTCGTTTCAGGTTTTGTTTCAAGTTTTTCAGGTATTCCTCTATACATCAGCTAGTTATTTTTTTTTGAGTTAAGTAGAAACTGTGAAGCTCTCATTAGATCTTATGCTCAAATCTCCTTTCACATGAAATTCTGCTTAAATTTAAATATCAGATCAGTGCTGTTGAAATGATGAAGTTTGAGTTCCTACAGCATGAATGGTAAATGATGTGATTAAGTGATTAATATAGACATTTCACACTTTCAATTGATCAGTCATAGAGCCTTGGGTCCGGTCCCAACAAAAGTCAAGGAAATGCCTTGAGCCTTTCTGACTGATAGTCTAGAATGTTTCATGACTATGGGAAGGGGAAGTTAGTTATTTTGCAGCCCATGATGAATGATATTTACATTGATACTTTTCACCTTCTTCTACCTACCCATCTTACCATGCTAACATTTTTTTCTTCCTTTGTAGTAGGTGCATTTAAGCTATTAACCTTCACAACATTTATTCTTTTTGAAAGCAAGTAAAACTATCTAATTCTACACTTATTTCATCCATGAATCCAGATTAAACTGTTGGATTCACTTTATTTCTCTACCTAACTATTGAATTGTTAGGATTAAACTGTCTAACAACTCATTATTCTCTATCTACAACAAAGGAAATTGAAACAATGACAAGTTAAGATTGAATTGTTTAACTCATCATGGACTAATGGCATTTATTGACACTTTGCCATAGTCAAAAAGTAAAAAGTAGTGGCATGTATGCTTGCACACTTTCATTTTTTCTTTTGGGGTCTTTTGTTTTTTCTAAGTCCTTTGATTATTCTTTTAGGACTTTTTACTCTCTTTTTGATTTTTTTGATTTTTTACGAAATATGTGAATACAACTTGCAGAAGGCAAAGTATGTACAGATTTACAAGATTATCAACAGTCAAGTCAAAATTATAACCCCTATATTATAGGTTGCTAACAGGGACTATGCTATCTCAATTTTGGTTTCCCAAGTAGTGTCCCTCCTATACCCATTGGGCCATTAGGGGAGGTCCCATTGGACTAGGATGAAAAATTAGCCCTCCATTTAAGGTGAGGGACCAAGATCATGGTCAAAACCCCTCTTCCTTTTAGGTTACCCCATAATCGATGTCAAAAGCCAAAAATACAAACAAACATAAGCACCCAATTGCAAAATGAATAAAGTACCTTTTGATCGGAAGCCCACCTTTCAACACGTGCTCTCGCCAAATGGGCGAGGAAACATATGATTGTTGCAAGTGGCGAAGATATGAATGGAACATGGTCATCAACTACTAGTGGCTTGGAAGAAATGATGGGATAAAAATTTCTTCTATGGTGTCATCCAATTTTGGTGGGGTAATAGTGACCAAGGAGATTCCAAACAAAAAGAGAAAAAAAAGAATTTTTAAGTGGTTGGCCTAATATTCAATCCTATGGCCTCACTATTGCTATGTAATTAATGCTAATGTTAATTTCTTAAAGTTACAATGGCATTCCTTTTACAAAAAATTCTAATATTACCATTAATTGATTTGGGATGTTTTACAAAAATTTCTAATATTACCATTAATTGATTTGGGATGTTTTACAAAAATTTCTAATATTACCATTAATTGATCTGGGATGTTACAGAGTTGTTTTGACTTCATTGAATTTCATATGGAGAAAGTAGAATTTTAGATCTCGTTCAAAATCCAATAGACTTAAACAATTTTTAGGTTTTTAGGATTGGAGGGATTGCAACGTTTCCATTGGATTATTTTGTGAACGAGTGTATGGAACTAGCATTTAATCAAGACCACCAAGCCCTATATGTTCCTTGTTGTTAGTGGCATTGACTGTTGAACTCCTCTATCATGTTCCTAGTAAAAATGTACACATCACTCAAACAAAATCTTGATTTGACATATGAAGTTTTTTCTATGTTATTCTAATGCTTAAATGGTCATATTGATGATGAAGATCCGAATATCGAAAATGATTTTGATGATATGTAGGTATTTATTGTAGCATGATTTTTATTTGGACACTAGAGGCCATCTAGGGCCTCTTTGTTGATGTATTTTTTGTTCCGAAATGTATTCCACTAAGTGCTATTTCGGTTATATGCACTCTTATTTGCTATAGAAATGATAAATTTTGGATATTTGTGTACAAATGACTTGGATTCATATGGATGCACATGAATATGTATGCTTTTCTTTAAAATTTGAGTACTTTGTGTTTTTGGTCGATCGCTTTTTTTTGGTTTGGTTTTTTACTGGTTTCGACCGATTCTTGATTCAGAGGGTTTTTCAGTTTGATCACTGGTTCAGTTCCGATAACATTGTCCCTGAATTTTTTTTTTGAAATATTATTTCTTTAAAAAATACGACCCCTTAAAAAATTACAGCTTCTTCCTTAAAAAATTGGACTGACTTCGAACCTGACTTTTCAAACCACAAAATCAATCGATCTTGGTGTCGACTAATCCGAAATCCTTTTTTCTCGTTCATGTGCTACACTAGCGATCCCTCGATGTGTGTAATATTCCAAGTAGAAATAACAGCAATATAAAGCACATAAACAAAGAAAAACAACAACTAGAGAGATATCACATGAACAATAACCAATATGGAGAACGATGAGCCATTTTATTAATACTGAAAGATAGAAATGAATATAAAGGTGATCAGAATGATGGCACCTTGGCTTGCACTAGGCAAGCATAGAAATACTCTCAGATTGTGACCCAGAATGGCTGCTAACTCAAGACTGCGTAATCTCCAGTGCTGGTGGTGGTGGTGCTGCTACGGCTGGAATGAAAAGCTGATTTGGGGTTGTTCCCCTCCTCGGAAAATTATGAGACTCTGGATTCTGGAAATAACCTCTCCACACAAAACCCAGAAAAGGCCAGAGAGTTTTCTGAAAATGGCTGACCCTCGAAAATACCTCCCTTGAGGCACTACGCTATCCCCAAAGGAGAAACACTGCCCTTGAGTGCCCTGATGCGAATAATGTTCTCCAACTCTGTGAAAATGCTAGAATATGGAAGGGTTGATCCCTCTCCAACTCCTCTGGGCAAAATCCCGTGATAAACCCTCAATCCGGAACTCCCTCTATCCAAGACTGTGTCCTCCCTCTCACTGACTGCGATGTCTCTTCCAAAGAATGCTCCCAATTACGGATGCTGCTATCCTCTCCGGCAAAACAAGGTGGAACTCCTCACCCGAGCAAGAACTCGAAGTCTCTCGGGGCTGAGGTTGGGATCTTCGAACGGAGACACCCGATGTACTGAACAGTACGTGCAGACTTTGCTAAACAGCAAGCGTGCTCAATGTCGTAAGACAAATCTCAAAGATGCATAATCAGAATGAATGAGAATGAGGAGACCCTCCCTCCTTTTATGCTTGGTGAGCCTTTCCCTCACCTAGGCCCCACCAATCTCTGCGCTGTCCCTCGGGGCTACGCTGCCACTTGACCACTAGGCCCCACTTTGCCAAATAAACATGTCTCTTAAGTGACTTTAGGAAATACTTTTTATCCTAAGTGTGAGTTGAATGTCCTCTTCACCCACTTTATTTATAATTTAAATTTATAAAGGCAAAATAGTCAAAATTAATATTTCCAATTAGCTATTGCTAATTGGGAATATTACAGTCCTCCCCGGCAAAACGTTGCTTGTCCTCAAGCAACTGTAATGATGGATGCTGCAGAATCTTCTCACTTTCCCAGGTGGCATCCTCATCCAGTAATTTTCTCCATCTCAATAGGTACTCTTTGACAGTCCTGCTCCAAATCTGCTTCTCCCTAGTATCAATAATGGCCTCTAGGTGTAGCACCAAATGCCCCTCATCATCTGTGGGTGGAAGCTCCTCTGTTGCAGTCACCTGCTGCCCCAATGCCTTCTTCAGGCATGACACGTGAAAAACGTTATGAATCTTGCTACCAATGGGTAGCTCCAACTCATATACAACCTCTCCAACTCTGTGTGTCACCCTGTATGGTCCATAGAAGCGAGGCTTGAGATTTTCAGCCCCCTTCTGCTTCAATGTGGATTGCCGATATGGCTGCAAGCGTAGGTAGACCAAGTCCCCTACCTCGAATTGCCTCTCAACACGTCCCTTGTCGGCGTACAGTTTCTGCTGATTCTGCGCTGTAGCCATGTTATCCTCGAGAGCTCGGAGTATATCCTGACTCTCTTGGATCCAATCCTTGGCTATAGGAGCCTTGCTAGCACCAAACATCATGTCAGCAAAAGATAAAGCATGATATCCATACAATGCATAAAATAGAGACATACCAATGGACATATGATGTGTTGTTGTAGCAGTACTCCCCCAAGTGCAACCATCTCAACCATGCCTTCTGTTGCCCGCTGACATAGTTACGCAAGTAGCCCTCCAGCCACTTGTTCACTATCTCTGTTTGTCCATCCGTCTGGGGGTTGTAACTAGTACTCCGTGTCAACTCAGTGCCCACCAAATGGAAAAGCTCCTGCCAAAACCCGCCAATGAAGTGGCTATCCCTGTCACTGACAATGGTCTTTGGGAGACCATGCAATCTGAAAACGTCCCTGAAGAACAACTCTGCTACCTATGCTGCAGTGTAATGTGCCGATATGGCGAAAAAATGAGCATATTTAGTCAGCCGATCAACGACTACAAATATGCAATCCTTGGCCTGCACAGTGGGCAACCCTATAATGAAATCCATCGAAATACTCTCCCATTTCCCCTCACGTAAGGGAAGAGGCTACAATAACCCTGTCGGATGGTTCATTTCCCCCTTGTTACGCTGGCAAACTTCGCACTCCCTGACATGTTGGAGCACGTGCTCCTTGAGGCCTTTCCAAGAGAACCTCTCCCTGATGGCCCTATAGGTTTTTGTAAACCCCTGGTGGCCTGATAATGATGAATCATGCGAGGCGTGAAATATCTTCTTCTTGAGCTGGGAGTCCTCAGTCAAGAAGATCCTGTCCTTGTAATAGATCACCTCGTCCATCACTCTATACCTGTCATCTGTCACCTGTCCATCCAGAATCTCACAGGAAAAACGGTCCTTGGAGTACTCTACCAACAGTTGAGCCCTTCAGTCTGTGTCCAAACTCATCAAGGACAACGCTGCCGGTCTGCATGAAAGTGCATCTACCACAACTTTGTTCTTCCCCTTGACATACTCGATGTCAAAGTCGTAAGCCTGGATCTTGCTGACCCACTTCTGTTGCCTCTCTTGCAACTGTTTCTGCTCTAGAAAGAATCAGAGGCTGTTGTGATCCGACCTCACCCTGAATTTGTTCCCTACCAGGTACTACCGAAACTTGGCCAATGCATGCATGATGGCCAACATCTCCTTGTCATATATAGCATACAACCTCTCATGTGGCAATAGCTTCCGGCTCTCGAAAGTTATGGGGTGGCCTCCCTGCATCAAAACTATGTCAATCCCCTCCCCTGATGCATCACACTATAAGACAAAGGGCTGTGTAAAATCTGGCAATGCTAACACCGGACAGCTACTCATCACCTCCTTGATCCTGTCAAAAGCCCTTTGTGTTGTATCCATCCAACTAAATGCCCCCTTCTTGGTGAGGTCTCTAAGGGGTGCAGCAAGTTGGAAAAACCCCTTGATGAACTTTTGGTAGTAGGTGCAGATCCCGACAAATCCCCGAAGTTCCGTCACATTCTTTGGTTCCGGCCAATCCCTGATGGCCCTGATCTTCTCCTCATGGACCTTCACTCCGTCCACCCTGATGATGTGCCCCAAGTAGAGCATCTCGGTCACCCAAAACTCACATTTGGAGAGCTTAGCATAAAACTGATGCTCTTGAAAAATGCGCAATACAACCTCTATATGTTGGAGGTGCTCCTCCCATGTTCAACTGTAGATCAAAATGTCATCAAAAAACACTAACACACTTCCTCAAGTGACTGCGGAAGATGTGATTCATGCATGACTAAAAAGTGGTCGGGGCATTGGTTAGCCCAAAGGGCATCACCAAAAACTCAAAATGGTCATAATGACACCGGAAAGCGGTCTTGGGGATGTCCTAATCCCTCACACGAATCTGATGGTACCCAGATCTCAAATCAATCTTTGAGAAGAACTTGGCCTCCCTCAGCTCATCCATCAACTCATCGATCCATGGGATGGGGTACCGGTTCTTCATGGTCTTCTTGTTCAGGGCTCTGTAATCAATGCATATCCTCAATGTGTCGTCCTTCTTCTTCACCATCACTACTGTAGAATAAAAGGGGCTAGTGCTAGGACGGATGTGTCCAAGAGCTAAGAGCTCATAGATAGCCCTCTCAATCTCATCCCGATAGGCTTTGTGGTGCCTATAGGGTGTAGTGATGACAGCCTAGATACCCTGCTCCAGCTCAATAGTGTGCTCAAACCCCCGATCTGGTGGCTTTCCTGGTGGTATATCCCCAAATACCGTAGCATACCTGTCGAGAATGGACTGTACATTTGGGTGTACGATCTGCCCTGTAGATCCTCCCTCCGACACATGCAACTCCATTGCCCACTCTATGCCCCCCTTCCGGAAATTTGCCTCCATTCGGTGTGCTGAAACTGTCTGTGGTGGGTAGGTGTGCATCCCCCGAATCTTCTCATGCCTCCCAGTCTTCTTATCCGTCCACTCCATCTCCAAGGTCTCCCAGTCAATGGTGACCTTTCCCAGCGTGATCAGCCACTGTACCCCCAATATCACGTTGGTGTCTGGGATGTCCACCACGAAAAAATGATCTGTCAGGGTGTACGTCCCCATGGTCATTGCCAAGGCTGGCACATACCTGGCACACTACATAGTCCGATTCCCTGGAACCAGTACCGAAAACCCATCAAAGGTCTCTGTCGATATGCCCCTCCACTCTACCATTTGGGCATCAATGAAGTTGTGGGTGGCCCCACTATCTACTAACACTGAGACACGCTGCCCTCGCACTGTGCCTCGGACATGCATTGTCAAATACTTGGGAACTTCCCCGCAAAGCTGCAAGGGCTCCCCCAATGGGTGCAAAAGCTGCACCTCCTGCTCTCGGTGGTGGAGGTGGCAAGTGATCCCCTCTCTGCGCTGTACTACTGCCTCCAACCTCTATCTCCTCATACTCCTCTTCTCCCCTGCTGCTATCGGAGAAGACCTCGATGTAGTGTGCCTTCCCTGCGGCACAACGGTGTTCGGGTGCCCATGGCTCCTGGCACATGAAGCATAACCTCCTTCGCTTCAGATCTCTCCTGGTCTCATCATCTCCGAGCCCTCTACCCTGGTGGGAACCCTCTCATCCTTTCCCTTTGGCTGGAATGCCGGTCTCTGGGGAAAAGGGGTTCTAGTCCTGGGTAGTGCATCCTACAAATCCCGAGTCCTCTCAACTGCATCATGGAGAGTCGCTGGTCTCGTCGATCTGACTAATCCTCATAGAGGCTCTACTAATCCATCTATGAACATATAGATCATCTGGTCTGTGGATAAATCAGGTACCATCACGGAGAGTCTCAAAAACTCTGATATGTACGTGTCCGGCCTCCCGGTCTGCTTGAGCTTTGTTAGCTCAACAAATGCTCCTCCGGATCCCTCCGATCAAAACGATCTACCAACCTCCGCGTAAACTCGGCATATGCTGTCACTCTCGAGTGCCCCAGCGTAACCATCCCGTGAAACCACCAATCCTGGGCCTCGCCCTCTAGGTGCGGCACTGCCACCTTGATGGCCTCTAGCTCGACCATCTGATTAAGCTGGAAATATATATCCAACTTCTCCACCCAAGCTTTTGCCGAACACTTGGACGATCCGTCAAATGTCGGTAGATGGAATCTGCCCACCGTGCGCTGTAAGTCCCCGTCATATGAATGCTTGTTCCCCCTGTGATGGTTGCGGGGTCTGCTGTACCGCTTGAGCTGAACAAAATCATGGAAAGTGAGGGCATCTCTAAACTCCTGACCGCATGACTGGTACTCAGAAAAATAATCTCCCATGTGTGTCGGTTCCTGCTCCTGCTGTGCTTCTACCCCAATGTTTGCGGCAAGAAATGTCGACATCATGGAACGGGGGGGTGTGTGTGATGCCATCTGCTGCGCTATGAGGTGCTCCTGTAAATGATGGGATGTACCTGAGCCCTCTCCAACATGGAAACCCCTTGGGGTCTCGTGTTGTCTAGACTCTGTCGTGAATCTCTGCCCCATCTCCTCTATCCGCCTCGACAAACCTGCACTGATTTGAGGAGGAGTTCCCCGAACTCCTTCCCGGCATCTCTTTCCTCTGCCATTGGTTCCTCTTCCTCTGCATCCACCATTGGAATGCTGTCTCCTTTCCCAAAAGTGAGAGCTCTAACCTCCGATCTTGTCTTTATACTTTCCTCCCCGGTAAGTGATGTAAGGTTTTCCTGCTGGTGGTATAAACAATCTGCTCCACAGGCTGAGCCAAGTCTATGAGCTCTAACACCACTGTAATATTCCAAGTATAAATAACAGCAATACAAGGCACATAAACAAAGACAAACAGCAACTAGAGAGATATCACATGAACAATAACCAATATGTAGAACGCTGAGCCATTTTATTAATACTGAAAGATAGAAATGAGTACAAAGGTGATCAGAATGATGGCACCTTGGCTTGCACTAGGCAAGCGTAGAAATACTCTCAGATTGTGACCCAGAATGGTTGCTAACTCAATACTGCGTAATTTCCAGTGCTACTGGTGCTGGTGCTGCTACTGCTGGAATGAAATGCTGATTTGGGGCTGTTCCCCTCGGAAAATTATGGAACTCTGGAAATAGCCTCTCCACACAAAATCAGAAAAGGCCAGAGAGTTTTTTGAAAATGGCTGACCCTCGAAAATACCTCCCTTGAGGCACTACACTATCCCCAAAGGAGAAACGCTGCCCCTGAGTGCCTTGATGCGAATAATGGTCTCCGATCTGTGAAAATGATAGAATATGGAAGGGTTGATCCCTCTCCAACTCCTGCAGGCAAAATCTCGTGATAAACCCTCAATCCGGAACTCCCTCTATCCAAGACTGCATCCTCCCTCTCACTAACTGCGTTGTCTCTTCCAAAGAATTCTCCCAACTGCGGATGCTGCTATCCTCTCCGGCAAAACAAGGTGGAACTCCTCACCCGAGCAAGCACTCGAAGTCTCCCGGGGCTGAGGTTGGGATCTCTGAATGGAGACACCCGATGTACTGAACAGTACGTGCAGACTTTGCGAAACAGCAAGCGTGCTCAATGTCGAAAGACAAATCTCAAAGATGCATAATCAAAATGAATGAGAATGAGGAGACCCTCCCTCCTTTTATGCTTGGTGAGCCTTTCCCTCACCTAGGCCCCACCAATCTCTGCGTTGTTCCCTTGGGCCACGCTGTCCATCTCCCTCTGCACTGGCTTGGCCCCACGCTGTCCACACTGCTCCTTTTCCCACGCTGCCACTTGACCACTAGGCCCCACTTTGCCAAATAAACATGTCTCTTAAGTGACTTTAGGAAATACTTTTTATCGTAAGTGTGAGTTGAATGTCCTCTTCACCTACTTTATTTATAATTTAACTTTATAAAGGAAAAATAGTCAAAATTAATATTTCCAATTAGCTATTTCTAATTGGGAATATTACAATGTGTCTTGTTCGACAACAGTCCCTAGGTCTACACTCTCTCTCACAGTCATAATCTAATCACACTTTTTGGATTCTTTAGATTATCATATGATGCAAGAGAAGAGCATACTTAGCGGATTAAATTAGCTCTAATACCATATTGTGCAAATTGAGCACATAAAAAAGCCAAGAAAACTCGTTAAAGTTCTTTGTATTTGGTGAATAGTGAGAAAACAAAACCTTTCTGATATAATTTACAATGGAGTTGATTCAATCAACTCTATGAATGTGGAATATAACGAAATACACATTGTTGTCACAAAATCTAGCTGGCTTGTTGAGGTGTGCTCTACAAGGCAAGCACTAGACTAAGTGACAACAATGAGGCGTGGCCCACTGTCACCACAACCACTATCTGCTACTCTTTATGGACTTTCACCAACGGGAGGCTTCCCAGTAGATAGGTCAACTATGATAGATATTCTAGACTTAAAGATTTAAGGTGACACTAGGGGCCTACTAAAGGATGGCTCTTCTTAAATACAAGGCTTAATCAAAGGTAATGAGGCAATTCACATCCTCTAGAAAGGACTAATTAGGGCATGCTAGACCTAGGTTTGAATAATAGCAAGCACAATGGAATCTACTAAGGTCAATGGGCCAAGAAAAGGTTTCTAAAAATGAATAGTAGCAAGCCAATGGCATATGAAATCTTCAAAAGGTCCTCAAGTTGAAGCTTATAAAAACTAGGGTTTCTCCTATAGAAAATTAGCTAGGTTAAGAGAATTGAGGCCTAATATGGATAAATTAGCCACCAAAGAAGGTTGATTTTGAGGTAAACAAGTCTTCTCTTGATGTTGAATCCTTCCACCACCTTAAATTCTCCTTCTAAGCAAGTTCGCTCCAAAGCCTAGTTTATGCCACCTATCCTTAAGAGGGCCAAAATTAAGAGAGAAAGAGAACAAAATTCATTTTGTTGATGAAATAAGGTTTGATCCCCAATATGACAAGGTCAGTGCCTAGTCCTTGGGTTGATGGAGTCTATGGATGTTATAGATTAGCTAAATCTTGTAAAAGAGTAAGGATGTTTTAATGCCCTAGCACAAAACCTTAACTTTAATCTTTGTGAGGGATCAAAGAAACTTGGGAGAGCTACAACAAGATTTCACCAAGGGGATTACCATTCACATTCCATATATGAGTAATGCATACAATGAGGATATATAGATTCTATACAATTAATCTTCAATAATCAATGGTGTAATAGAAAAACCCTAGATAACCAATATGTTCCATACATTAGACGTAAGATAAAAAATTCATCAATAACAAGGTACACTTACAAGATGAAATGCATGCATAGCCCAACGTTGAACCAAGATAACTTCTCCAATGCCAAGACAATAGCTCCAACAAACAAAGTTCTCGATAGATCACGTCTCTCCAAGATACATAGAGGTCGAAAAGCTCCTAAGATGGACGAAATAGTCACAAGTGATGATGAATAGAATGAATGACCCTCTCTTCTATTTATATGAGGAGGATGACATCTAATTAGCCTAATAAGCCCCTAGAACAAGTTTGATGATAACCTATGTTTGGGTTACAAGCCAACCCACCAGCTTCAATCATAAACACTCAAATAAGCCCACACGTGTGAAGAGCTAGGCTTCTAAGGATGGTGTCATGCATGCAATAGCCTCCAAATGCCATGTCCATTTGCTATAAGGTGTCAAGTGTTATGTAGAAGCATGTAAAAATCAAGATTTGAGGGTTGGCTCTCAAATCCACTTCAATGGCTCCCTATGGCCCCAAGATCTAGATGGGGCACCATAAAGTGGTCTCTATGGTTCTCCAAGTATTCAAAATGCCCATCTCTTCTCCAACATTGATGGATTTCTAAGTGTAACTAGCCCTCCCTAATTTATGAAGGTGAGAACATCCTCATCTAGGCCTTGAATCAGTTGCCATCCATCAATTTGTGCTAAGGCCAGCCTCAGAGCACATTGGGTCTAGGTCCATCATCCTGAAGAATTATCAAATCTAGTGCAAAGAGGTACAATGTCCTGGGTGTAGGAGGTGCCTTGGAACATGGGTGATATGCTCCTACTAGGAGGCTTAAGAGTCTCAATGCTTCACGTGTTTGTGCTAATATGCTTCTCTAATGGCTTGGATACCTTGGACATGGGTTGTTGAGATTTTGTGTATTTGGGGTAGCATCAGTTGTGCTCTAGGTCCCAAATTTTGAGAAGGGACTAGAGTTCACCTGATCTACAAGACCCATAAATGGATTTGGGCAATTTCATCTGGTTTAGGAGATATTAAATTAATTAATTATTTTAATGTATTTCCTAAGTTAAAACTTAGGAAAATAAAATAATTAAAGTGAATATAACTAAACATGTGATGAAATTGTCTTAAGTCACACAGATCAAGCTTTCTTTTAATCTTAACCATTGATTAAAGATTTAATCTTGGCCGTTGATTTGTCAATGAGAAAAGTATAAAGGAAAGGCTTGGGGTCACTTGTAACACACACAGAGGCAGAGCACTGAAGCTAAGTTGAGATTCTAGGGCAGGGTTGCTAAGAATTCTCATAAGTGTTTCAGTTGCAGAGAGGGGAATTCTGACCAAGGGGATGATCTGATCCCGAGGTCTAGAATACACAAGAAGCAGAGAAGAGATCAAGAAAGACAAAGATAGAGGAAGGCGTGAGCAGCTAGGGTGAAGACTTTTGTGCCAGTGAGCAACAAGGATAGCGTGATTTTCAGGAAATGCTTCAGGGGTTATGCAGACCCTTAGGGGCAGCGTAGTGACTGCGTCACCCATTCTGGGGTAACGCAGTCCCTTCCAGTGACAACGTTGAGCATTTGGAGGCCTTCAGAGGCTGACGCAGTGTCTTTTAAAGGCAGATCTAGGGTTTCTAGCCCTAGTTCTGGCTAAGTTCTGTAAATCCCGTTTGAGGGCGTGGATCAATCAGTATTGTTGGTCTTAGATTAGCCAGGTGCTGCAAATCTAGAGTTTTCTCTGTAGGGTTTTCTAGATCTGGAACCTAGAGTTGTGTATTCAGAAATATTCTTAATAATAGAGCCCTCCAGTAGCTAGAGACTAGTTTTCCCACATTGGGTTTTTCCGGGGACAGTTTGTCCAAAAATAACTGTCACTTTGTCTATGTGTGCATGTGCTTATTCTAGATTTGAATTGGTAGAGATTTGTTATGTGTTTTTGCTTTGATGTTAACTTGAATTTATTCAGTTGATAACTTGTATAAGTAGGAGAAGCTTAATCGGATTAACAGAAATAATTTCTGCATAAGAAATAAGATTCAGAAATTTCTACATGGTATCGAAGCAATTGCAGATCTAGAAGGGTCACCAACTGAAGAATTTGAAGGATCTAGCTGCAGAAAGCAGCTGGAAAGGCAGCAGAAAAGCAGATCTGAAGAGACGACACAGTTTTCAAGAGCAGATTCATGCAGAGGAAGGTAGCAGCAGATAACAGCAGCAGCAGCAGACGGCAGCAACAACAGCAGAGGCAACAACAACAACCAGTGTGATTCAGATATGAATCTGTCAGATCCAGAAAAAGTCTGTAGAAAAGTTGTAGAAATTCAGAAGCGCTGGTGGGGTTAAACTTCTGAAGTTTTCAGATTTTTAACCTTAGCACAAGTGACAAAGTTTGGGAAGAGATCAACTTCTCAGAGAGTTTCTTGCCAAAGGTAACTTGCAGTTTGGTGAGAGGATCAAAGAAGAAGTTGAATCATAGTTGATTTGGTAGATTTCCAAGGAGGGAAATCAAGTGTCAGAGGGAGCAGAGGGTTCCCAGTTCGAAAAGGACCCTAGATCCAAGATCTCTAGCATAGAGAAGAGGAGCTCCGTCACATTCTGAGCAGACGGCTCCTCATGGATTGCGTGATCAGGATAGGCTAGAGCACCTCTCAAACTTTTCGGTATGGAAAGCTAGGATCCTGATTGTCCTTGAGGCATATGGTTTAAGAGACCATGCAAAGCAGGCCCTGGCCACACCGACAGATGCAGATCTCCTACGAAAGCATAGAGAAGTTGCTGGGCATGCTAAGCAGCTGATAATGGACAGTATCAAGGAAAATATTGTACCACACATAGCTGAGAAGAAGACAACTAATGAGATGTGGAAGGCCTTGACTTCCCTATATCAGGGAAAGTCTGTTTAAAGGAAGATGTAGTTGGAGGCCCAAATGAGGTCATTCATGATGACCAAGGGAGAAGACATCGAGCATTTCCTCTTCAGATTGCAGTCAATTAGGGATCAGCTGACTGCAACGGGTGCAACTGTAGATGATGCAGTGATAGTCAGGACTGCCCTCAATGCAGTCACGGATGAGTGGGAAACCTTTGTCCAAAGTATCTTAGGCAGAGCGGACCTCCCAGATTGGGACAGCTTGTTGTCCATCTTGCGGCAAGAAGAACTACGAAGGTTCACCAAGAAGCAGCACAACCCTGCATTGAGCAAGGTTAAGAAGGAAGAGGAGGAAGATGCAGCCTTGGCATCGAAGAAGTAGTCGAAGAAGAAGAAAGATCTTTCTAAGATCAAGTGCTTCCAGTGTGGCGAAATGGGACATTTTGCCAGCCATTGTCCAGAAAATAAGAAGGACAAAGAAGCATCTTCTTCCAAAGCAGCGGTGGCAGATGATGGGTCCGGAGATGATGTAGCCATGAGTGCTCATGAACCACAGAGGTGGGGTGACATGGACATGTAGAGGAGCTACATGGAAGTGAGGCGGGATCCTTGAGTAGCTCATCTCTTGGATCACAAGCAAGCTACGGCAGCCTTAAGACAGTAGCGGGACAAGTGGAGCAGTGGGTGCATAGATCACAGATGAGGCAGAGGTAGAGGTAGATTTGGAGGCTGGGAGGAGCAGTGCAGAGCATAGCAACAATAGCATAGAAGCAGTAGCAACGCAGATGCTGATGTGATTTCAGCAACACAAAGTTGTAGTAGCGCGGAGAGCTTCAGAGGGACAACGCAGTGTTGCAACAGTGTGATAGATTTCAGCACAAGGAGCTGATGTGACTTCAGTAGTGCAGAGGGAGTCTGATTACGCATGCAGAGCTGTAGCTGTGCATCTTTCTTTAGATGCCAACACAGATCTATAGCCTATGGAGCTTCAGTGATGAGGATGCAGCCCATCTAACTTGTTTGTCAAAGATTGGGCAGGAGATTTAGTTGTTTCTCTCAACAACTGAATTTTCAGTGCAGCAGATCAGCAGTGGCAGTGCTATGAGCAGCACAGATGTAGCATATTGAGAGGGAGTTGCAGTACAGTGGTTGCAGTGGCAGTGGTAGAGTCATGGGCAGCAATTTAGAATGGCAGCAGTAGTGCAGAGTTGAGTGGCAGGAGGCCAAGCTTCAGCAGCACAGAACCAGTGCCCAAAATCATGTAATGCATAAGCGTGATGTATTGCTAGAGCACACCCTTGATGCTAAGAGGGAGTGTTGAGATTTTGTGTATTTGGGGTAGCATCAGTTGTGATCTAGGTCCCAAATTTTGAGGAAGGACTAGAGTTCACTTGATCTACAAGACACAGAAATGGATTTGGGAAATTTCATTTGGTTTAGGAGATATTAAATTAATTAATTATTTTAATGTATTTGTTAAGTTAAAACTTAGGAAAATAAAATAATTAAAGTGAATTTAATTAAACATGTGATGAAATTGTCTTAAGTCACACGGATCAAGCTTTCTTTTAATCTTAGCCATTGATTAAAGATTTAATCTTGGGCATTGATTTGTCAACGAGAAAAGTATAAAGGAAAGGCTTGGGGTCATTTGTAAGACACACAGAGGCAGAGCACTGAATCTAAGCTGAGATTCTAGGGCGGGGTTGCTATGAATTCTCAAGTGTTTCAGTTGCAGAGAGGGGAATTTAGACCAAGGGGATGATCTGATCCCGGGGTCTGGAATACACAAGAAGCAGAGAAGAGATTAGGAAAGATAGCGCAGAGAAAGGCAGCAGCAGTAGCAGATGACAGCAACAACAACAACAACAAGGACAACGTGATTTTCAGGAAACCCTTCAGGGTATACGCAGAGACCCTTAGGGGCAGCGTAGTGACTGCGTCACCCAGTCTGGGGTAACACAGTCCCTTCCAGTGACAACGTTGAGCATTTGGAGGCTTTCAGAGGTTGACGCAGTGTCTTTCAAAGGCAGATCTGGGATTTCTAGGCCTAGATCTGGCTGAGTTCTGTAAATCCCGTTTGTGGGTGTGGATCAGTCAGTATTGTTGGTCTTAGATCAGCCAGGTGTTGCAAATATACAGTCTTCTCTGTAGGGACCAGATCTGGAACCCAAAGTTGCGTGTTCAGAAATATTCTTAGTAATAGAGCTCTCCAGCAGCTAGAGACCGGTTTTCGCACATTGGGTTTTTCCGGGGATAGTTTGTCTAGAAATAACTGTGTCACTTTGTCTATGTGTGCATGTGCTTATTCTAGATCTGAATTGGTAGAGATCTGTTATGTGTTTTTGCTTTGATGTTAACTTGAATTTATTCAGTTGATAACTTGTATAAGTAGGAGAAGCTTAACCGGATTAATAGAAATCATTTCTTCATAAGAATTAAGATTCAGAAATTTCTACATGGGCTATTGAACCATTTGCTTTGATGTTAACTTGAATTTATTCAGTTGATAACTTGTATAAGTAGGAGAAGCTTAACCGGATTAATAGAAATAATTTCTGCATAAGAATTAAGATTCAGAAATTTCTACATGGGCTACTAAACCACCTCACAATCACAACACATATTCTAGTGAAAGCAACCATTCATTGGGGACAAAAATTGTTATTGCATCTATGTGAATGAAGCTTGAGTGTCATGGGCTATTTAATACTTCATATAAGGATCCTCTTCCAAAATCAGGGCATTGAACTCGCAATGGTGTTTTCTCCCTAGGTAGGAGAGTCTAAAGGATAACCCTATTAGGTGTCCTAAGGGGAAGTAACATTTCCTTAGTCCACCGTATAATTGATAGGTGTTAGTGAATAATAATTATGGTAATGGAGGGGATAAGACTTCATGGCCCAGTACCATGGTCAAGGGGGCCGATTGATGGGGGCATATCCACATCATGAGTGTATAGATGTGAGGAGGGAGCATTCGTGGATGCATGAATTATCAACTTGGACTTTGTTTTTCCACCCCTCTTGTGTGCGTTTTAATTTTTCTTGACTTTTCTTTGTATTATTGATCATAGCTCAAGGGTGTAAGTTTTCTTTAAATGATATAACAATTCATTAGGGGAATTTTGAGGTCTAAAATAGGCCTCCTAAGGAAATAATAAAATAATAGCTAAACCAATAAAATAATATTTATAAATTTTCAATTCACTTTTTTCACCACAATCCATGTAACCATAGTTAAATTCAATTCAAAAGTTGTACCAAAATAAAATTAATAAAAAATTGTATTGATGTGACTATAAATAAGAATGAGTTTTTCAAGAAAAAGTTATTATCATTGAAAAACTAGTGCATTTGTCTTTTGTACTTAAAAAACTTAAAATAAAATATAAATATAAATTTATAAATTATTAATTATATTATATGCTGTTAATTAAAATTTATATTATTTAAATTGTATAATAACATGTAATTAATATACCATATAAAAATAATATAATATAATATAATATAATATAATAAATGTATAGGGATATGCATTGTTTCTTTCAAGAAATATGAAATGACAATAATATTATTTTATTCAAAAAGTGTGAAATGACATTTATTATGAGTACTTTACTTTGACTTTAAAAGTACTTAGAGCACTACCATGGTTAACCATGATTTTTTATCCACCATTGAGAATGTGACAAGTAAGTACCTTTAACTCAAGAAATGCCACCTCAACCATTAGGGATGATGTCATCCCCTAAAATGTGATTGGTTCTCATAAAGTGAATTTTGATTGTACATTTTCCTTAGGAGGCCCATTTTAGACCTCAAAATTCTTCTAATGGTATTACCCTTTAATGATGATTCATTTTATCACTCATCAGGGTTTGGACATGCAAGGGTTCCTTCTTTTAATGTAATAGAGCAACATGTGCTCAGGAACCAGGTGATAGCCATAATGAGTGAGGTAGAGCTCATGCTAGGATTTTTCTCATGTGGTAATTTTTATGTCACTGCCCCTCTTTTGCATTTTGATTTTATTCCTTTTGATTTTGCTGTGGCCATGATATGCTTTTTGTGTTTCTTTTAGCTGCATCAACCTCCTAGGGAAAAGTTTTCAGGCCCTACCTAGGTATGGGGACATATGGATGCCAAATCCCAAAGAACCAATGGTCAGTTGAGCCTGAAGAATTGAGGAGAGATAAGGGCTTGTAATGTATGATGGAAAGTGTTAAGTATGACATTGGGATAAATGGAGCTATGCTATCTCAATCAAGGATTCCCAAGTAGTGCCCCTCTTATACCCATTGGGTGATTAAGGGAGGTCCCATTGGACTAGGATTGAAGATTAACCCCCAATTTAAGGTGAGAGAACAAGATCGCAGTCAAAGCTCGTCCATCTTTCAGATCACCCCATAATCCATATCAAATGCCGAAAAACAAAAAAGCATAAGGACCTGATTGCAAAATGATTAAAATATCTTTTCAGTAGAAGTTCACGTTCATCCATGTGCTCTTGTTGGATGGCTGAGATAAATATGGCTAATGCAAGTGGCAGAGATATAATGGCATATCACCAATTAGTGGTGGCTATCAGGGGTTGCTGGTTATGTGGTTGACAAACCGGTTGTTAGGAATAGGAGAAAAGTTTTCTCCTATAGGGTTGTTAGGATATTCCGACACATAGGAAATAGTTAAGAATAACTTAGTCTAGTGTAGAGTTAGGTAAAGTGTGTTTCTTTACCATGTACATTTGTAACTTATAATCCGACGGTCACGATTTGTAGTGATCCGATGGTTATCTCTCACCTCGGCATTAATGGCACTTGATCCGTGGCTTAACACCCGATTGGTCCATGATCTCTATTTAAAGAGCATGGAGGGTCATTTTTCAGGGAATCGTTTATGAGAGAAACATATGTAATTTTTCTTTTATATTAATAAATTCACCTCAATGTACAACTCACTCTCTCCATCGCTTCGTTTGAATCACCTCGGCTTTGGATGCCACCTTGCTAGTGATACAACATGCAATTCAATCGGATCCTCCTCTTTTTATCCATTTGTAAGTCACACTATTGGATTGTAACATATGATCAAGCGTGTTAACTCTTATGTGTACTACTTAAATGTAACCTATCCTCGTTAAGCTCTCTGCATTCAATGGACTTACTTCACCCTTTACACATAAAAGCATTTCTCTCTTGCATCGGTGAGAAACACTTCTATACCCGGTTCTAACCATGAGTAACCAGATCTGCCTTCCGGAACTATGCATTGAAAGAAGAAACCGCCCATAACATATCTTGAAACCTGCTCACTCTCGCTACTGGAACAGTTTCAGTGCCCGCCCCACTTCTTCCCCTCGGATGCGTCCCACCCCTTTCTATAGTAGGGAAACCGGGGCCAACTTGATCCTCTTCCGAGGAGAGCCTCTCCGTGTACGATCTATAACCATTTAAAGGGACCCACCTTACCGTTCTTGACAGCGCACATCACCACCGGCCAAGAATAGATCTCGCCAACTGTGCTCTTCAAAGATTTTGTGCAATTTCTTCACCGATGAATGGCTCAACGAGGACAAGCCACCAAGCCACATCGATATACACATGCTCGCTTTAGTATCATCGACCAATGGACACAAGCATGGGGTCATATTCACCACGTTAGGATGGTTTGGACTTATAAGTGGGTAGCTTTATGCTTCCCCCGAATAGGTCTAAAAGTGAGTTAGGTAGTATAGTTGCATAGGTAGAGGTGGGTAATAGGCTCAAGTTCATATGTAGGTGGTGGAGGTTCTATGTTATGGGGTTTATATAGGAAGAGCTGGGCCTAGGTCGAGAGAAAGTACTAGTTCCAAGGATCCATCCATCCTTAAAACATATGCAGTATCTGTAAAAGGGAAGGTCCTGTCAAATCTCAAGGGTCGTGTAGCTCCTGGCTCTAACCACCGGCAAGTAGGACTGGGTCTAAGCCAGGTAGGAAAGTATCTGGACGTAGGGGCTATCAATGAAAATCGTGTAAATGACAAGTATCTCTGGGCACAGGATATTCTAATAACTCAACAACCTCAACTCAAGTAGCTACTTATTCTTCTATACCCTCTACAAACAACACAACATTTCTATTCGTCCCCACGTTGCATCAAAGCAGGATTTTAGCTATTGTTATGCAGAAAGGAACATATGTTCTTCTACTGACTGGAGCTACTACTTTCTTATCTACTACACTTATCCACCACTTATTACCGAATTTGGCATCGATTTCATATCTCCATTCATTAGATAAACACATTAGGTTTTACGAGCTTCACTTCTCGTCGAGTCAAGCCAGGAAGTCGCCTTTATTGGACTTAATGTTTCAAGGTAAGGGTCTTTACGTTACGTAAGTGAATCCCCGTCTAGCATTAGAAGCAAAGGAACCACTAGCATCCGAGCTAAATCCTTCTTGCATTGGCACTTGCATATGACTTAGAGGTGGAGCAGATGGACGTAAAGACTACATTGGTGGAGCTTAACACATGGACTGTATTCTTTAACAGTTCCAAGAAGAAGAATGGTGCTAGAGTTCGTGTCTTTCTTTTTTATTAAAGGCCATGTTAGATGGTTACGTTCACTAAAGGCCTCATTTTCCCATTTATTTCCTCTCCCTTTAGAGTCCGCCCTGGGGAGAGACTTCGTGAAGTCTTTAGAGAAGACATAACTCCAAAGATCATTATCAATAGGGGTTTTGGCTTTCAACTCAATATTGACTGTTAGTCGATCCTTCTACTAAAGATGTTTTCTTTCGATAAGGATTCGATTCAAATGATCCTTCTGGCTTCAGGGATATTCTAGTATGTACGCATGGCCCGCGCTTTCTGTGGGGGTCTCTCTTCTCTCCGTTTAAGATGGGACTCGTTACGTAGCAAATCTCCTGCACGGTTGTGGGTGGCATTAATGGCGCCTTGGAATGTGAACAAATGAATCGAATATCTCACTAGGTAACGAATTGCCTCTCGCTCAAGACGTTACTCTCCGACCTCGTAACTCCGCCGAGTCCCTCACCTCTATGTGAATAGTGAGTCCCCTCGACCTCGTAACTCCTGGCCGGAAGTCCCTACCGGCCTCACCATAGAATAGTGAGTCCCCACGGCCTCGAGGCCGCGTTGGCCTGTGTAGGCGTGAACTCCGTTTCCCTCTTTGAGGGTTTTAACCACGTGATTATACTGCTGTATTGATTTGTGATCTATTTGTGAGCAGTGACCTTTGGTTCTTGATCTACGGAACTTACCTTGTAAATTCCTACATGGTATCGGAGCTATTTTGAGGGCCGCGTCCGTTGTTGATCAAAATCCGAAGCCAGTTTGACTGCATGCGAATGCCGTTTTGTAGATCTACTATTTTTGAACATTTTTGGGCTTGGAGAATTGCTCGGTTGTGTCTGGAGCGTCTGTTACAGTGAGGAACGCCTTTCGTTTCATGCGAAAAGGTTTTTGGCTGCCCAAGTTATGTTAGTTTAGATCTGGAGGTATAAAGCATCTATTTTGCAATTATATTTGTTAATAGTTCTGCTTATTTCGGTTTTTTTCTGTATTAAGGTTTTATTTATTTGATGGATCTATACCCTCTTCTCTGTGTATGCTTTTTGTTGTGCGCTCTGTGCGATCTCGACAAATCAGAAATAGGAAAAAGGGATTTTTTTTGCTAGTATGCTCTTTTCCCGCGTCTTTGTGCGATCTCGGGAAATCAGAAATAGTGAAAAAAGTAATAGTTGCCAGTAAGGCTAAACGAGAATCTAACATTCTGTCGTAAGGCTTTGCATTTCGTTTTTTTTGCTTGTTTTTTTGTGTTTTTTTTCCAGGAAAAGGCACGCACACCGAATAATAATAATAATAATAATAATCCCCCCTTCCTCCTTTCTAAAATAACATGATCCTTTTACTATCTCACTTGGTGAGGGGTTAGTTTATGAGAATAGAGGTCTTGGGTTCAAGTCTCATTCTCAAGCTTCTTTTGTAAAAAGTTTTTGTTCAAAGGGGCGGAATTTTTTTTTTTAAAAGCCGCACTTCATCCTGTTCCCGTAACTATTCGGCATCTACAACTCAGATTTTTCAAAAGACATAACTTCTTCATCTGGAAGCCGTTTTTCGAGCCGTTTTTTTTTAAACGGCCCAATTTTTCGAGATATTTCCATTGGAGTAGTTATTTTCAGCTTTTCTCAGCTTTATTTTTTTTTTTTAAATGGAAAGTGCATGCCCGGTTATTCTTAACAACACCAATTATTTCCAGTGGCTACCTCACATGGTAGATATACTCAGAAGTAAAGGGCTTTATAGAATAGCCACAGGTCAAGAAACTAAACCTTCCAATGATGATAAAGTTCTTAAATGGGAAAATAAACAAGATCAAGCACGAGGGTTGATAGGAATGTCCATTGCTCAAGATCTTCGATTTCACATCCTTGACATTGACACCCCTGATAAAGCTCTAGAAAAGCTAAATGATGTTTTTGGCATTCAAAATCAAATCAAGGCCCACCAGCTTGAAAATGAGTTGCTTACTTTGGACCCTAATAATTTCTCCTCTATGGAAGACTTTTTGTCCAAATTCAAGACCTTTAGACTTCTTTTAGAAGGGTGTAAGGTCAAAAAGGAAGATGGTAGCCTCATCTATTGCATTCTTGCTAAGCTTGGCCCTGCATACTCTGTATTTGTTTCTGCCTTCCATTCCACCAGAGAAGCCATCATTTCTTCAGGAACCACCTACAAGAATCCCTCTTTTGATGCCTTTTGTGATTCTTTGATAAGAGAACAAGAAAAAATTTTACACCTTGGTCTTATCACTGCTGGAAACGTTTCTAAGAAAGCCTTAGCAGCCCAACAACAACCATATCAAAAGAATCCCAAGAAGCAGTATCCTAAAAAATATGGTCCTAAACCAAACAAGGGCCCTAAGCAATTTCAGCCACAAACTGAAAAATCAAATCACCAAAATAATAAGGAAAATCAAAACAAAGGGAAGAAGGCAGATAGACATTGCAACTTTTGCAATCGGGATGGCCATATAGAGTCCAAATGTTTTAAGAAGATGGAAGCCTTAGAAGCAGCAATGAAGAAGCACAACATCAATTTGGAGCACTCTTCACCTTCATCTTCAGGCATGGCACTTTCTACTTGTGGTTGTCAAGCATCAAGATCTAGTTATGCGTTAAATGTATCTTCCTCTTCTCCTTCTCATGAGTGGCTCATTGATTCTGGAGCTTCTTACCACATGGCAAAAAATAAAGCCATGTTTTCTTCTTTAAATGATTGTAACACCAAACATATTTATGTTGGTGATGATAGATCTCTTAGTGTTGTAGGATCTAGAACCATTCATCTAGATAATGGTCAATTTAATGATGTACTATGTGTTCTTACCTTGTCATGCAACCTTCTATCTGTTTATCAAATAACTCATTCAGGTGAAGGGAAAATAGTAGAATTCTCACCTCATGATGTTGTAATCAAGGACCTCAAAGATGCTGGACATATTTTAGCTACTGGCATTGTTGATGATTACACAAGGTTGTATAAGTTTGACAACTTTGGGTCATCATGTCTTCCCTCCGTTTTTGTTGCTCATAATGATGAAGTGAGCAAACTTTGGCATGAGCAATTTGGTCACTTAAACTATCGCTCTCTTCAAACTCTGTGTAAAGAAAACATGGTGACAGGTTTTCCTATGGTATCTTGCCGAGATGGTGTTTGCTCCAGATGTGTACTCGAAAAACATCATTGGGATAGTTTTGACAAACGTGCCTCTTGGCATGCTGCAGCCCCTTTGCAGCTTGTGCATAGTGATTTATGTGGTCCACTTCCTGTTGTTTCTTTCTCTAGTTGCAAGTACTTCTTAACTTTCATTGATGATTTTTCCAGACGCACTTGGGTGTACTTCTTAAAACTCAAGAGTGAAGTTTTTAACATGTTCTTGGCCTTTAAGGCCTTTGTTGAGAAACAATTTGGACATCAAATTCTTAAGTTAAGATCAGACAATGGTGGAGAATATGTTAACAACAAATTTATCAACTTTTGCACTGAGCATGGCATTCAATTGCAACATACTGTTCCATATACTCCAAACAAAATGGTGTAGCTGAAAGGAAGAATCGCACCTTAAAAGAAATGGCTAATTGTATGCTTCAATCTAAAGGACTTGGTCTCAATTTTTGGGCAGAAGCCATTAACTGTGCAAATTACATAGTAAATCGCACTCCTACTAAGTTTTTAAAGAATATAACTCCAGAAGAAGCTTGGAGCTCAATCAAACCAGATGCAAGTCACTTTCGTGTTTTTGGAAGTGATGCTTGGGCCCATATTCCAGATGCGAAACATAAAGCCTTAGAACCTAAGAGTGAAAATGGTATTTTTGTTGGATATTCTGAAGATGTCAAAGGATATAGACTTCTTCAACCAAAATCCAAAAATATAATCATTAGAAGAGATGTAAAGTTTGATGAAAATATATCGGCCTGCGAGTCTAGTTCTGCGAGTGTGCCACCTTTGGCCTGCGAGCCTGATTCGGCATATGTGCCACCTCTCTCTCTCTCTTCTATTTTTAATAGCATTCCTTCTAGTTTAGATGATGATAGCGAGGATGACAATCCTCCTCCAGCTCGTGAAATTGTTCCTTATACTCCACCGCTTCCAAGATGGGTCCGCTCTACTCGGGATGCGGCAGGTTCTCTTGCAGGTGACCCTGCCGATCGACGACGTACACGTTCTCAGTTCGAAAGAGCCTCTTCCTTATTGGCTCAAGTTCTAGAAAAACTTGATCCAGAAACCTTTGAAGAAGCCTCCGATCATCCAGATTGGGATGAAGCTATGAATGAAGAGTATTGTTCCTTATTGGCAAACAATACTTGGGATCTTGTTCCTCTTCCAACAGGAAGAAAACTTGTCAGATGCAGATGGGTTTACAAAACAAAGTTTGGACCAGATGGAAAAGTGGATAGACACAAAGCTCGTCTTGTCGCTAAAGGTTTTTCACAAGTTGAAGGCATTGACTATACTGAAACCTTCTCCCCTGTTGCAAAAATGAATTCTATCCTCCTTGTTCTTTCCCTTGCTGCCTCCTTTAAATGGGAAGTCCATCAGATGGATGTTAAATCCGCCTTCTTACATGGAGATTTGCATGAAGAAATCTACATGGAACAACCCCCTGGCTTTATCCAAAAAGACTCCAGCCTTGTTTGTCGCCTTAGGAAGTCTCTCTATGGTCTCAAACAAGCTCTTCGGGCTTGGTATGCCAAAATGGATAGATTTTTCTTAGATAATGGCTTTTATAGGTGTCATTCTGACAACACTGTCTACACCAAGAAAGTGGGTAATTCCTTCACCATCCTTGTTCTTTATGTTGATGATCTTATCCTTACTGGTAGTGATCCAAACCATATAAACCATGTGAAGTCTAGCCTCAAAAAGAAGTTTGAAATGACAGACTTAGGACACTTGCATTATTTCGTTGGTCTTCAAGTCTTGCAATCCAAGGAAGGCATTACCCTCTCTCAGTCCAAGTATGCCTGTGATCTTCTACACCACTTTCACATGGAAGACTGTAAGCCTGCCCCTTCTCCCTTTCAGTCTGGAGTCAAGCTTTCAGTCAACTGTACTACCCTTGAAGTTGATGCTACCTTATACCGTCAACTTGTTGGTAAAATTTTGTATCTAACCCATACCCGTCCTGACCTTTCCTTTGCCGTTGGTCTTGTCGCTCGGTTTATGCACCAACCTCATGAAAGTCACTGGAAAGCAGCTAAAAGAATACTTCGATATATTCGAGGTACAGTTCAGTTCAGGATTCATTACAGTGTAGGAGCATCTCCCTTGTTGATTGGTTTCACTGATTCTGATTGGGCTGGTGACCCTGATGATCGGAAGTCCACTGTAGGATATGTATTCACTCTTGGTTCAGGACCTATTACTTGGTCTTGTAAGAAACAAAGTGCCATCTCCCTTTCTTCAGCAGAAGCAGAGTATCGTGGTGCAGTTGAAGCCAGCAAGGAAGCCATTTGGCTTCGTCAGATCCTGTCTGAATTTGGTCTCCATCAGCAGCATCCAAATACACTTTGGTGTGATAATCAGAGTGCCATTCATCTATGTAAAGATCCAGTTCAGCATCAGCGTATGAAACACATTGAACTCCACATACACTTCATTAGAAGGCTCATTCATGATCATGTTCTTAAAGTGCAGTACTGTCCAACCAATGATCAGGTAGGCGATATCTTTACAAAGGCTCTCACAAAAGTGAAGTTTACCAAACTTCGATCCATGCTTGGAGTTCAGGAAAGTTGTCATTAAGGGGGGATAGGCTCTAATGCCTCCTTCCTTCTCCTATTGTGTCACTTTTTTAAATCCTTCAATCCTATCCCAATTTGTTCTTAAGGGGGGATGTTAGGATATTTCGACACATAGGAAATAGGCTCCTTTTGTGTCACCTTTGTAAATCCTTCAATCCTATCCCAAGTTGTTCTTAAGAGGGGATGTTAGGATATTCCGACATAGAAAATAGTTAAGTAGAGTTAGGTAAAGTGTGTTTCTTTACCATGTACATTTGTAACTTATAATCTGACGGTCACGATTTGTAGTGATCCGACGGTTATCTCTCACCTCAGTATTAACGACACTTGATCCGTGGCTTAACACCTGATTGGTCCACGATCTCTATTTAAAGAGCATGGAGGGTCATTTGTCCGGTAACCGTTTATGAGAGAAACATATGTAACTTTTCTTTTATATTAATAAATTCCTTGAAGTGGCCACGTTGGCTCAGGGCGTGGACTATTTCCCTCTTTGAGGGTTTTAACCACGTGATTATACTGGTGTACTGATTTGTGATTTGTTTGTGAGCAGTGACCTTTGGTTCTTGATCTACAGAACTTACCCTGTAAATTCCTACAAGGGTTACCCATTTTGGTGGGTAACATACAAGAAAGTGAAATAAGACATAAAAAACGTAATATAAACTAAAGTCCAATTGACTTTATTAATGCCCAGGCCTAGTACCTAATTGACCATTATTAAGCTAAAGTATACTTTAATAAATACAAACCCTATTTGTATTATTGGAAAATTTTCAAGGAAACCACATATTTAATGTGTCAAAAAATGAAACTGGTCATACAAATAAGGCACTCAAATCGGTTGCAACATTTAATGTTAGAAGTCAATGATAAAACAATATAGAAGCTCTTATTTGATATTGACTTCTCTCCTTGAGCCTAAAATACTAGTAAGAAGATGAAGCTATGCTGATTCCAATTTTGGCATTTGAAATTTCAATAACTTTTGAAATTTTATTCAAAGTAGGAGAATTTTGAAATTGGCCTTATTACCTACCAAAATGTGCTTAACCCCATAGGAGAAAAATTTTCTCCTTCTTTGGAAAGCTAGCAAGCCAACAACCCTACATTTCTCAATACATGATATTATGCCATGATCCTCCACCATTTGCACTGGTTAAACACCTCCCAACCATCTAGTATTAGTTTGGAAGGAAAGTAAGTCATCATTCGGGAGATACTTTAACCATCTTGCAATCATGTGCTTTTACTTATTGTTTTGGGCATTCTAACATGGATTAAGGGGTGATTTAGATGATTTACTGACCTTGACTATAAATTTTTTCCCTCACTTTACTAGGGAGGATAGTTTTTGACCATAGTCTAGTGGGACCTCCTTTGAGGCCTTAGGGTAGGAGGGGCATGACTTGGGAGACTTGGATTGGAGTGGCGTGTGCATGATATTCCATACTTAGCACTTTCCACCATTTCCTAGATTTCGTCTCCATTCTTCGAGCTTGTGGTCATTGGTTCATTAGGATTAGCACTATCTTATCTTCATCTTTGAGCTTGGGGTAGAAACATTTCCTTGGAGGTTGATCCAACTAAAAGAGCATAAATGAATAAAATACCTTCTGATCAGAAGCCCACCTTTGTCCATGTGCTCTTCTCGGATAGGTGAGAAGGCATATGACTGATGAAAGGGGCAAAAGATAAATGGCACGTCATAAGCTAGTGGTGGCTGTTAGGGGTTGCTAGCTGGTTGACTGGATGCAAAGTGTGGGAGAAAAAAATTCTCATATGGGGTCACCCACTTTTGGTGCGTAATACTATGGAAACGAGGTAAAACACGAAGGTCGTGGATGTTATGGGGCTCGCGAGAAGAGTTTAGGTGGATGATTCCACACTAGCATGGCATATATGTGGAAGTGTTGTGGGCTCTATGGTATGAGTTGTAAAGGAGTAGATCTCGGATTCAGATGATCCGAGAGTGCAGGGAATATGGTACCATAGAAAATATTGTGTGCCCCGGATTTTCGTTCGAGGCCAGACAGAAAGGAAAGTGGCACAAATGCACTGCAGGGTTGGGTATAGTGGGACCTTGGCTTTGAGTCCACGTGGATGCCACGTCGTGCTGCAATATTGATGTGGCGCCATGTGATTGGTCGAGCTTTGATTGGGCATATTTTTCGATCTGAGAGTCGAATTGAGGTAAAATTTATATCACTAGAAAGCTTTTGATGAATTGAATGTGATGGTGTTGTCCAAAGTTACTTCCAGAAGTTTTGGAGGAGGAGGATTTTTGTAACTCCATCTTCATAGTGAGACCATGGAGATCGGGTTAGAAATAACACCTCCCACAGCCCAGGAAATCCAAGGGAGTGAGTTGGAGCATTACATCTTCCCTGGCATGTGAGGGGAGATTCAAAAGTCTTATCCATACAAGGGACCTTGAGGTTAGAGTAACTGTATCTGATTAAATTCTGGAAACTACTGTTTCATAAATAATACTACCCAAAACCAAGGTTCTTCTTTAGGAATATGTTTTTTTTTTGGAAATGCTGCATATAGTATTTTATAGAACAAATGAATATATCATGGAACAGAGAATTACATAACATAAACAGGAGCACGCAAGATTATTAAGAGAATATAATTATTGTCTTTAGATTATGGAAAAGAACTACAACGAATCCTCTGGCATAGAAGCTTACCTGTAACTCATCTGTCCAGTTTTAAGTTATCCAAATTAGCAGATTTTTTTGCGTCTGCAAACAGAGCATAAATTTCAAAATTAAGAATAGTACAATCTTTTATGACCATTCTTCTTGTCAGGTTACCATTGTATTCGTAATTTTCTTTAGAGCTACGAGATTATTGTGTGTAAATCCTTTCGTGTTATTTATGATGCAATTTGTTCTTGTGTTTTCTTCAATGAAGTATACAAATTTTCGAATGTAATCTCAATTTATTTTTGTAGATAGCCGTTTTGGGAGGCTCTTTATTAGGGACATATCTATCAGAGAAGGTAAAGTTGTTATCTTTCTATGTTTTATCATTGCTCAAGGTTGTGTATTATAAGATCCATGTACTAGTTAGTTAACGAGAAGAAACGAACAGATTTTAATAATATATTAAAATAGTTCTGGAGATTCTGTCAAACATACATTAGTTTTCCCTTATTCTTGGAGTTTCCATCTCCCTACCACTTTTCTCTCGTTATATTGAAGGTTCTATTCAAGATTGACAACTGCCCTTTTTCTATAGGTAATTGCCTACACAGGAGGAATTTTGTTTCTTATATTTGCAGCAACTACACTGCTCGAAATTTTCGTGTAGATTATTTAATTTTCCAACGAAGATGTAAAGATAGAATTTTGTCGAAGGATTTTTGCATATTCATGCCAGTGGGTGGATGCCCATGCTTGTATTTCTACAATATTGTTCAAACGTCTAGAAAATCTTGAAAAATCCTCTGGAACTATGTTTATTCTTCACTTGAATGCACATTATGGTGTCTATATGATAATCGAAGACACCATACCTGGAAATTTGCAGACCGAGTAGCCTTAAGAATTTGATTCTAGGCAATGTAGTAAGTCATTTTTTGATGACTTGGTCATTTGAATACATGCCTCTTTTTACACATGTTTGCATTTGGATAATACAGACAAAACTTCAATTCTAAGTGATGCCGTAGACCATACACTAATAGAAAAAACAAAATCACACATCATGATCTAATAGATTTTAGTGAAATATGCAACCCTAAATCTATGCAAGCATCACAGAGAAATGTATGCTGTGGATGTAAATGACAATATTCGAGTTAAAGAAATGAAGAACATGAAAGTACAACTTACACAATAATAGTGAATGGCTTGCACAAGTTCTATAGAGGTTCTTTATCCAGTTTATATATAACCTTCATTATACAGGTTCTTTAATCCGTTTATATATAACATTCATTATACAGGGTCTTTAACCAGTTTATGCATAATATTCGTTATTGTATACGCCAGAATACGTTCTTAAGTTTTATGTAATATTTTAATTTTGCTTCCCCATATATTCCATATTTTTCTGAGATCTGTATTTATACTCTCCTTATTAAAATGAGAGAGATGATACTTGAAATCCTTTCATATTATAATTAGTAAGTAGAAAAAATTCTTTTGTTGGATCGAGAGAGATGATCCACACTTCTGGGTAGAAACCTCTTCTGTCTTGTTATTCTTGTATTCTTGCGCCATTTTTTTGTCAACTGACCAGGCATACTATTATTGTATAATATTATTGCCATACAAGTGCTGTATTCAGCCAAATTGTGGATCCAAGCAGGCACCCTTACGATGGTCGTGTTTGATTTGACTTGACTATTTTACTCATTAATATCTAATTGGCTAGGGATATAGGCATCAAGTTAGCAAGAGTAAATTGCACTATCTACAATGGATTTGTTTGTTAAATTACACGATTTTGGCCTTAAATTCTTGTGTGTTATCTCTCGATGGGATAGTTTTATGTTCTATGCTCTTAGTTAGTTATATGTTTTAGTAACATAGTTTTATGATTTATGCTCTTATTTATTTTTATGTTTCAGTAGCATAGCCTAGTGTTAAGATTACTAAGCATGGATTCATTCTCATTTCATATATGATTATGCATCTCCTTTACATTAATATTTAGGTGCCTCAGTAGCTTTTTGGTACATTTTAACACTAGCTTCCCTGCACTTTGCTTCTCAACTCTGTGATCCCTAATTCTTCTTGATTTTTGCATTTTCCCTAAGACATGGAGCACATCATCTTGGTTGAGCTCTGTTGACCTGTTTACCTTTCAGTGATGTTTTTTTAGATGAATAAACTATCAAAAGACAATTGATGGTATACTTTGGATTCTCTCAATAGCGACAAATGCCATATACAAGAACGTCGTGCTGGTTTGGAGACCTTTTCCATTGGACATTTTGTTAATGTTTTATAGTTTATCATTATGTGAAACATTTTAACTGACTTGATTGAACAACTCTCTTGTTGTCGTTAGTAAACAAATGTTTTGTGGCCCTGTGATCTTAGGTATTTTGAAGCCATTCAAAAGATTCCATCAAATTAGTTGGAAAAAACATAAAAGAATGGAATTATTACACCTTATATTGTGTGAGGTTCTACTTTGTGATTTTTATCACATTGATGGAGATTTGTTGTTGGTTCCTTGAAGCTATTGGACATGTTGTCGCCTAAGATGTACACCTAAGTGTGGGAAAAGTTTCCAACCCCATAAGGTGTAATTTTTATGGCACAACACTCATAGCATGGGCTATCACCTATTTTGTACTCATTCCGTTTAAACTCTCTCCTAAACAAGCTAAGGAGGGTAGTCTCTAAAGATGATGAAGGAATGAAAACTTGTTGGAAACAACAAATTCTAGGGGACTAAGATGAAGGAATGAAAACTTGCTGGAAACAACAAGTTCTAGGGGACTAAGGCCAGTGAAATTATTATTAATGTAACTTGATTATTAATTGGAACAAGTGTAAATATTTGTGAGCAATGTATATAAGGTAGGTTCAATGATTATGATTACGGAAAACACAAGATGTATATAAGATAATAGATAAGTTCCTTAAAACAATGCTTAATGTAAACCAAGATACTTGCAAGTGAACATATCTTTCAAGTTACAATAACAACAATGTTACAAGACAAGGATGTTAGTACAAGAGATTATAGCAACTGGAAATATGAGCAATGAAATTTAAATGCAACTTGCAAGAAAATATAACTTGTACTTCAATGAAAGATGTTCGACAATGATATAGCATTCAAGATACAATAAGCATGAAATTAACAAGTACACAAATGTAAAGAAAGCTTGCAAGTAAATAAATTAGCCCACAATTATAGTTACAAAAACCAAATGGAAATGTAAGATGAATGAAAGATCTAACTATGTGAAATGCAAGAGATCTTGGTTAATTTTAATTAAATGCCTATGCTAAGGGTGGGGGCTTTCTCTTTAATTATTGAAGCAAGTCTTAAACAAGGTTGCATAAAGAACTGTTGGGGAAGGAGGCTAAGGCCTCACTAACAATACCTACCCAGGAGTTCTAGCGACCCAAGTGCCTCTGTTACTACAAGGGATTACTGACAAGAGAATTGCAAGGTCACTTGTTTTAACCGTTGATTAAGGGTCAAGCTTTTGAAACTGGATATAAAGGTGGTTAAATTTCTATACAACCAAACTTATATTTTGAGGCAAATTTTATAATGCAAACCTAAGACTAAAATGCAAATGAAGATGTCAAATTGCAATACTTTTGAGGAAAGAAATAATAATTCACAATATGATGATAAGAACTTTAGAGCACAACATTAGATTACACCAATGACCAATGAAGCATATAAGAATTATTCGGTGAAACAAGAAAAATAATGACAATAAGAATTAGATGGTTAACAACTCAAGTGCCTTTAGTTATGATGTTTCTTAATATGATCCTCACTTATCTAAGACAATAAAAGTAAGTAAAGATTGTGATGAAAACACAATTTAGAGATGGAAGATGAGATCGCTAATAAAGAAGTTAAAAAATCACTACTTAGATCTATACTTGCAAGTGAAATACGAAATACATCAAACGCACTAGACCAAGTAGCAAGAAAAAGATCAGATCTGAAATGTGATGATTAGCAAATGCAAGATGTAATGAAGCAAGTTAGCATGAAAACAATTAGCTATTAGATCTACACTAAGTCAGTGAGTTAGAATGTCCTCCCTTTTAAATAAGGAGAAGTAGGATACCAAGGGATCAAGGTCCCAAGCTTCCTCGAGCAGAAGATTTAGCTTTTATTATTATGATTACAAATGAAAGAGGTCCTTCAATACAAGAGGGGAGGACTCTTTTTAGACTCAAGGATATTTACAATGACAAGAGAGTTCAATAACAACTTCTCCTTAAGCAATAATGTTGATCTACCTGCAACTCCAATATGAAAATACTTCAAAATAGTAGATTAGACGCTATCTAGCTCACTCCCTCCAAACATAGATGAATCTATATTCAATTTTTTCTCACAGTCTAGGAGGAAAAAATTATAGAATTTCCTGATTTCAAGCTTAGAAAATGAGTGAAGAATCTCTGCAACAACTGTGGCTTGAACTTTAGTGAAAACCTTTTCTTGCAAAACCACAAAGTTAGCCTCCAAAAAATTGCACTAGATGAGAGGTGCTCTCAACCTGATTAAAATTTCAATTTAAATTTTATTTAAATTATAATGGACTTTCTCAAGTTTCAGGGTTCAAAACTTCAAAACTTCTCCAAATTTTTCATTGAAAATCCTCCAAATGAATTTCACTTCAAATTAGAAAGTGTGTGGCCCTCTCTTAAGCACACAACCAGGAGGGAAGGGGCCTCTCTTGATTTGTATAGCTTTGGAGGTACTCCAAGCCCTAGGGTTTAGGGTTTGGAGGACAAAGCACCATAAGGGAATCTTGTGGGCTTGGAACCCAAGTGAGGGGTCTTGCAACCATCATGATTTGCGCCAAAACCGTGATGAAGATATGGCATGTGATGGATGCGGATGATAGTGCTTGACAATATGATTCCAACACATCGAGAATCATCCGAATCCGAGTTGTTGTTAGAGAGAAATGAATTTTTGAAGTTTACTACGTAATTATTGGTAGCCCAGTTAGGTCGACTCGGTGTAAAATGGTGCCAATAGATGGGTCCCTTCAAATGAATTCGTGGAGACTTAAAAGTCTATATATTGGAGGTGTTTGATCCTCATTTAGGCATCCATTTGTGAACAATACACACAAGTAACACCTCTGAAATTTCCGTGGAGCAAGAGGCCATAGCAAAGGGTGACAAGAAGCAACGTGGAATCCTAGAACAACGTGGAAATTTCTGTGAGAGGACAGGGTGTTGTAGGTGACAGTGAAGAAGAGTTAGGGTTGTTTAAAGGCATGGTTAAGGCTTCTCAAGGAGGCCAAGGTTGCTGTGAAGGTAGCTAGGTCTGGCCGCAACTAAAAGGGTCAAGAAGACAATGTGAAAGAGGCTCAAGACAACGTTGGCAATTATGTAATGGAGGTCGACCTTCTCTAAGTTACAACACGCTACTTTAGGCATGTTTGTGGGTTGTTCTTGACCATGTTTCCTGGGTAGATAAGGCCACAGTATTAGAGGGTGAAATACTATTGTTTCAAGGGCTATTGGAGGAGGTTTTATGGAGGACAGTTACCACAGTCCACTGCTGGGCTAGGCCGCAAGACATAGCCCATAGTTGGAGGCTTAAGGAGCCTCGTTCAGGAAGGATTGCAGCCATACAAGGCACCATAGGTGTGGAGGACTCCATTTAATGTAGATCACAATATTTTGAAGAGCTAGATGTTGAATTGTAAGGAGGTTAAGGGAAGCGTGGTGTTCCCTAACCAATGGTGCAAAAAATCAGCAATGCAACATGGTGACAACAATAATGCTGTGATGTGTATTGGTTCAAGCAGTTGGATTACATTAGTGAGAATCCTATTGGAGTCAATTGTATGACCTTTCGAGGTGACGAAGAATCATACTAGGATTAGATCCATTAGTGACGTGATTAGGAGCCATAGGACTGTTGGAGGGCAGTGTGTTGACTACCCAAAGTAGCCCTAGACGAGCTATCTTGAAGGACGAAGCGCAACTAAAGGTTGGGTGAAGGTAGGTGCCGAAGGGCAACACTTTGATGGACTAAAGTGGTTGCTAGCCTGGAATATTGGAGCTTGAGAATTAGGCCTACCCAGAGGAGCATATTGGATCAGCCCAAGTACACTCTACAGAAGGACGTGCAACTGTGTTAGGGGGCAACCCTTCTAGAGTCTCGATGTGTAGATGCCTTGATCGACTAAGGCACTACTAGTGAGCGATACGGTAGCGAAGGATCGACATGACGAGATACGACATTGTGTTTTTCAGTGTATCTTGTATACCATAGCCTATTGTATTATTCGGATTTGGTTTAATATAACGAAGATTGGGGATTGTACATTAATGTACAATTTTATTTAAAATTGTGTATGTTGTGCATATGTGATTTACTGCTTTATATTTTTCGTTGTGCAAAGTAGTTTATGGTTGATATTCTTGTTTTGGTAGCGTCAGTGATTTAAGACTCTAACCTAGACCCAAGGTCACGAAAATTCAACATGGTATCAAACCATGTTTGAGCTACTTTGGAAGTTGGTAAATTAGAGTTTGCGCAACGAAGTACAACGTGAGAGGGATTTGGTCACATTGTGAGTGAAGGATTCACTACAATGTCGAAGTTACAGGCAGGTCTCCAGTATGAGGACATGTTGGAAGGATTGTCCAACTACAGTCCTTGGAAGTAAAGGATCAAGTTGGTCTTGCAGGTCAACATGATCTGGGATTTTGCAGAGAAAGAGGTCAAGCAGCCAACTGACCCTAAGGAGTTGGAAATATGGGAAGATTTGGATACAAAAGCAAGAATTATCATCCTTGATGGTGTGAAGGGTTCCTTGATACCTCATGTTTATGGGAAGAACAATGCACATGAGATGTGGATAGCTCTTCAGAATTTTTTCCAGAATAAGAATAAGAACTGGGTATTGGTATTAGAGGATAAATTGAAATCCACCGAGATGATAGAGGGTGAAGGAACGACTTTATATCTAACAAGGTTGTATCAGGTTCAAGATGAGCTTGTTGTCGTTGGGGTTAAAGTTTCAGATGTAGAGATGGTAAGGATTGCCTTGAAAGGGTTCATCGAGGAATGGAAGCCCTTCATCAAAGGAATCGTTGCCAGGGATAAGCTTCTAGACTAGAATAGACTATGAGAGGACTTCATTCAGGAGGAATTGCGAGACGAGGATCTTCATCCATCCAAGAAGGTAGATGTGGACATGGCTCTTGCATCGAAAATGAAGGGTAAACCGAAGAAGGACTTGAGTAAAATCAAGTGTTTCAACTATGGCGATATTGGTCATTTTTCTTCAAGATGTTCGTTGAAAACAGGAGATGAGGAGAAAGGGAAGAAGAAAGGAAAGCATGTTGCCACTTTAGCAGAAATGGATGATCTCACTAGGAGATTGGAAGAGGAGTATTTTTATATGATTTCTCATTTCTTGTAGAGTAATATTTGAGAGGATGAATGGTACGTGGACAGTGGTGTGACGAAGCCCATGATAGGGTTACATGAGGTTTTTGAGACTCTAGCTGAATGGGACTTGAAGTTGCACATGGTGTTGGGCGAGAAGAGTCAGTTGGAGATCCAAGGATCGAGGGTGGTGCCATTTAGGATGGAGAGAGGAAGTATGATGCGGGTCCAGGATGTATTGTTTGTACTAAGACTCAGATATAGTGTGATTTCCATCTCGATGATTGAGAGGAAGGAGTTTGAGGTCTTGTTTCAAGATGGGAAGGAAATAATTAGGCCTAGAGGCTCTAAGTTTGATGGGATTGTGCTTGGAGTCAGGGAGCATGGTCTCTACAAGTTGACGGGCAAGCCTGAGGATCATGGGAATAAGCAGGGGCAGGTACAGATTCCAGAGAAGGAGGAGCAGGAGCTAGTGCAAGTGCAGGCTTCAGAGGAGAAGGTATAGGTTCCCGAGAAGAAGGTACACTTTTCAGAGAAGGTCCAGGTTCCAAAGGCTTAGAGGGAGTCAAGTTATAAAGGGTGTTTGCAGATTTAGAGGGAGACTCTGCAACCCAATAAGAGTGCTTGGTTATTAGGGAGAAAGGGTGCTTCCACATCTGGCAAAAAGGAGGCATGGCGAGATTGGAAAGAGATACTTGAGAAGAAAAATAAGCGGGAGGCTTCTATTGACAACAACACTTCTGAGCATGTTGTAGTTCACTGTACAGGGATTGTTGCGATTGTGAGCACAAAGATTTGGGCTAGTGTTGCAAGCTGTGATGACGAAGATGAAGTACTTCCTAGTTGTGGAGGTACCTCTTGTTGGAAATACTAAGAGGGGGGGTGAATCAATATTCCTTTCAATTAGAGCATTAGTTAATCTTCAATTATTTTTAGTGTTTGTACAATGATAGCAGTAAACAAAAGGAACACTTTCAATTAGAGCATTAGTTAATCTTCAATTATTTTCAGTGTTTGTACAATGATAGCAGTAAACAAAAGGAACACAAATGCACACATTTTTTAAGGTGGAAACCCTCTCTGGGACAAAAACCACTTGAATTCTTTTCTAATAATTCTTTAATATTCAACTCCAATTGAAAATAAAGCTCCAACTTCCTAGAATCTAGGAAAGCATTCTTCTCCAGCTCCCACTTGATGGACGCTCCGACGCCCGAGATTCTTCAGTAGTCAACTGAACGGAAGCCCCAACACCCAATGAGCTAAAAATCACCCTAGCGTCACCCTACCACCCTAAAGTTTTCACAGGCTTGAACTTGTTGGTGACTTCATTCACCAACCTAGCGCCATCCTACCACCCTATAGAAGAATAAAACAAGAATGGACTCTCGTACCAAGGAAAATGGTCCACTTTACAATGATATAGAATGATGTAGAAGAAGAAGACACACTATACCATAATCCCAACTATGACACAACCACCTAATGATGATCCTAGACCTCCCGACACCGCCTCTTCAACTCTTGGCAGATAGACACTTGTACAATTTTTACAATGATGCATTTACAATGACTTAGTATATTGATACCTTTACAATGATTGTATGCAGTGATGCCCACTTGAAGACTTCATGTGTTGAACTTCTTGACGATGTTCTGCACCTTGATTGCTTCTCTTGTCCTACTACCCTCTGGTGCACCTTGCTTTGCTTTTCTGCCCTAGAAAGTCTGGTCCTTTATAGCCCTTAACAACACATGGTATGGCTTTTTTTTGCCTTCTAGGATCTCGATATTGAATCTGGTGTATCTCTGTTATTTCAGCTCCCCAATATGTGATTTTTGGTTCTCTAGTAGTACTCTGAGTTTTATTTCCAATGCCACAGGTCTCATCTAATTTGGATTCTTCAAGGGAGAGTTATGCCCAATCTCTCACAATGACCTAATTATGGAATGTTTCAATAGAGCGAACTTGTACGGTGTACCACGTGTCACTGTTTCTTCATTCGACTCTGAAATTGATACAACAAAAACTAAAATCTATGCACTATCTGCTACTTTTTACAGAATTCCAATCCGATACTCAGAGAGAGAGTTATGACGATTTTCCAAAGGTCACTTCTTTGAGATGAAGTTCAGGAGCCTGCAAAAACACTGACTTCCACATATCATATCTCTAAAAATATTGCGCATCCTGATCCAAAATTTTTACAGGTGCTTCCTCAGGATTTCGGCTTCGCCTCATAAAAATTTCAGCTTCTGAACCTTAGTAGAAAAAAGTTAGAGCGCAAATGCCATGATGACCTGTTTCAAGTAGCGAAATCCCTACATAAGGACGATATGAGGATCACAATTTATATAAATGCTTAGGTTGAGACGGGCTTCAAAAAGTAAACTTGGGAGGGATTTTAGAAGCTTAAAAATTATTAATTATTGACTTTTCAATGACCCGTGCCACAACCCCATGGGGTTTTAGCCCACTAACTGGAGTTACAAACTTCAAACATGAATATCTTTCAAACCGTGAAGAATTACGTGGCATGCCATATATCAACGGAAACATCTTGACAAGTAGAAACCATCAAAAGCATTCTTGACCCATAATATAGTAATCTGGTAGGTCAAAATTCCCATGCAATATTGGGGTAGCCCTTGGTGCTGCTTGGGTTGACATCAATGACAACCGCTGATCAACAATCTCCCCCTTTGGCATTGATGGCAACACAAGTACTCCCCCTACGATCATGACACGTCTTCCTACAACATTCTCTCCCCCTTTGACATCAATGGCAAAGGGTAACTCCCCCTAACACACAACCATCCTGCGGACCTGTACACACTTCCACTCCCCTTGACACATAACCATCCTGCGGACCTGTACACACTTCCACTCCCCCTTTATATTCTGAATAAGGAAAATCTAATGATAACTTGGGAGAATCCCAAGCTTCTGCCGAAGATATTCAAATTCTTCACGAGGTAAAGGTTTAGTGAAGATATCAGCGATTTGTTCTTTTGTACCAACATACTCAAGTTTGATATTCTTTTCGGCGACTTGTTCTCTAACAAAATGATATTTGATCGGAATGTGTTTTGTGTTTTAATTCATGACATGATTCTTGGAGATGCTGATGGCACTGGCGTTGTCAAAAAATATGGGAATAGGCTCACTGAATTGTACTCGAAGATCTTACAAAGTTTGTTTCATCCAAAGGAATTGAGTACAACATGCTGCCACTGTAATTTATTTTGCTTCCGCTATAGATAACGAGATTGAGGTTTACTTTTTGCTCAACCATGATACGAGACAACCACCTAGATCGAATGCTGCTCCACTAGTACTCTTACGATCATCAACGCTTCCTACCTAATCTGCATCTGTAAAGGCTTGAATAATGAGATTGTTACCCTTGGGATACCACAAGCCATATTCTTCTGTGCCCTTTAGATATCGAAGAATTCTTTTTACAATAATAATATGTGATTCTTTTGGTGCTGCTTGGAATCTTGTTACATGTCCAACTGCTTGCATAACATCTGGTTGAGAGGTTGTTACATATAGAAAACTACAAATCATAAATCTGTAGAACCTCTAATCCACATCCTTATATGAGTTGTCTATGCTCAGTTTGAAACTTGTTACCATCAGAGTAAGGACGTGTTTGCAATATTCCATTTTGAATTTCTTGAGCATTTCCTTGATTTACTTGGCTAGACATATAAATATTCCTTTCTCTTGCTGAGATATTTGAAGCCCTAAGAAGTATGTTAGCTCACCAAGTAAAGACATCTCGAACTCACTTTGCATATTTGTAGAAAAGTTCTTACTTAGTTGATCATCATTGCTACCAAATATTATATCATCCACATATACCTCAACGATTGTTAAATTATCTTTATCTATTTGTACATAAATATTGCTATCAACAATACCTTTCTTGAACCCTTTTTGACATAGATATCCATCAAGACGAGCATACCATGATCTAGGAGCCTGCTTGAGACCATATAGAGCCTTTTTTAACCTGCAAACATAGTCTTCTTTTTCTGATAGTAGAAAACCTTCAGGTTGTTCGATGTAAACTTCTTCTTCTAATTTTCCATTCAAAAATGCTGACTTAACATCCATTTGGTAGACTTTGATTTTCTTGAACATGCATAGGTGAGAAACATTCAGATGGCTTCCATTCTGGCAACTGGTGCAAATGTTTTGTCGAAATCAATTCCTTCCACTTGTGCATATCCTTTGCAAACCAATTTTTCTTTGTTTCTGGTAACCTGTCCATCTTCATTCAATTTGTTCCTAAACACCCATTTAGTCCCAATGACATTTTTATCTTTTGGTCGTGGAAATAATTCCCAGGTGTTATTCTTCTCGATTTGATCCAATTCTTCATTCATAGCTGCTACCCAATTTTCATTATGGCTGTCTTCCTCAAAACTACTAGGCTCAAAGGTTGCTAGAAAAGCAATGTGAGCTTGTTGTGATCAATGAAGCTGTCGACCTTCATTTATGTCACCAATGATTTGATTTGATGGATGGTTCTTTTGAATCCATTCTTTTGTTATATTTGGAGGAGCCTCTTGTTGTTGTTTTGGTATATCTTGATGATCATTATTTAATTATTCCTGGTTGATAGTTGCTTCTTGTTCTAGAATTTTCTATGTCTTTTTCAACCTCTATCTCAAGTTTCAAAGATTCTAGATCCTCATCATTATTCATTAGAACACTATCTTCGTCAAATGTAACATGTATGCTCTCCACTATCTATTTTCATCTTAGATTATAGCATTTATAAGCCTTTCTTTTGCGTGAGTAACCAACAAAGATACCTTCATCAACACGTGATTCAAACTTACCCAAATTTTGAGCTTCTATTTTGATATAACATTTGCTTCCGAAGATTCTGAAATATTTTACATTAGCTGGTTTTCCTTTCCATAATTCATATGGGGTCTTGTTGCAATTATTTCTGAGAAGACTTCAGTTGATAATGAAGATTGTCGTATCAATTGCTTGAACCTAGAAATTTTCATCCAATTTTGAGTCATGCAACATTGTTCTACCGATTTCTTGTACGGTTCTGTTCTTTCTTTCAGCAACTCATTTTGCTGAGGTGTTCATGCTGTTGAAAATTTTCTTTTTATTCCATTTTCGTCACAGTATTGCTGAAATAATTTGGAAGTGAATTATCCGCCATTATCTGATCTTAGACACTTTATTTTCAAGTCAGTTTCATTTTCGACCAACTCCTTGTAGATCTTAAAGCACTCAAATGCTTCAGATTTTTTCTTTAGGAAACTGACAGCTGTCATCCTGGTATAGTTATCTATCATTAAAATGAAATATAATTCTCCATCTAAGCCTTTTGTTCTCACAGGACCACATAGATCAGTATGTATCAATTCCAATGGATGTGATGCAAAGTGTTCTTTTGTTTTAAATTGGAATTTTGTCTGCTTGTCATGCCGATAGGCCTCACATAGTGTGTTGGAAGGTTTTGAGATTTTTGGCATTTCTCGTACTGCTTCCTTTTTTCTTATCCTGAAAAGATTGTCAAAGTTTATTTGACCCATTCGTTTGTGCCATAACCAGCTTTCATCTTCTTTAGCTAGTAGACATGCTTTAGTTGCTTCATCTAGAACATATATGTCGTTTGGAGCTCGACTTGCTGAAGCCACAATTTTACCATACTTGCCTTTCTTGATTTCACATTTTGTGGAGATGAATAGCATTGTGTGTCCTTGATCATACATTTATCCAACACTGAGCAGATTTTGATTCATGTTTTCAACCAATAGAACGTTCTTGGCTATAACATATTTGCTTCCGAGAGTGACGGTACCTGATCTTATAACATTTGAAGATCCATCATTTCCAAAGGATACAGTTCCATCCTTATTCTCTTTCAGAGATACAAATTTCCTTCTATCTCCAGTCATATGCGTTGAGCTACCACTATCAACATACCACACATCTTTGTTGTTTTGAGCCTTGAGAGCGAGAGCACAATTGTTAGTCTTCTTCTTCTTCCATGTTCATTCGTTCTGTGGCTTCGAAGATTCTTCTGGAGGATTTTCAAGCTGTAGTCTCTAGCTATATGTCCAAAGTTCTGACATTTGTAACATTCCATATTATTTATTAAATGTTCAAATCTATTGATGTTTTGTTGAGCCCTGGGAGGTTCATATTTGAAGGATCTCCTGGAATTGTATTTGGTTCCTAGGGTACGTGCAAAATTCTACAACTTTATGACCAATTTTTCCACATGAATAACAATAGCCATGAAAAATATGTTGGTACCTGGATGGAAATCTTCGTCGAGGAATCATCTTCCAAGGATGTTCTTGCGTATATTTTCCAATGAAGTCTACATGCATGTCAGATCTCATAGGTTCATTGTATTTTGTTGTAGAAGGTTCTTCTTCTTCTTTGTAACCGAGGCCAGTTCTGTCATTGTAAGATCGTTGATTGTTGATGAGTTCTTCCAATGCCCTTGAGCTGTTGGCATAGTTTTGGACAATTTTTCCCTTCACTTACGCAGCGAGACTACTTCAGCTTCTAATGCTTCCCTTTCTTGGTTTCTTTCTTCCAACTTCTTTTGAAGTGACTCTTCAATACATTTGTGTTCTTCAACTTCAATTTTGAGACCTTGAACTTGTCCTTCAAGAGTATTGGAACAGATCTTCTCAGCCTTGAGCTCTTTTATAAGCCTGATTGGCTCCTTAGAAAATTCTTCTATGGTCAACCCTTCTTCTTCGTTGTTTGATAGCTCTTGTTTATTGTACTTGGCCATAAACAATACTCTCTCATTGGCTTCTTCTTCACTGTCACTGTCTTCATTGGATGATGAGCTATCTTCTTTAGAGAGAAAGTTCCTTTTGGATCCTTTATTTTTTTCTTGCTTGTTGAATTTCTTAAAGCCTTTCTTTCCTTTTGAGTTGCCATCACTTCTGTTCGGACATTTTTCTGCGAAATGCCCAACCTCACCACAACCGAAACATATCAATGGAAGTTTACCTTTGAATTTTCCCTTACTAATTTTTAGTTTTCTCGTAAAGTAAGCATATTCTTCATTTGAAAGACCTTCTTCATCATCTCCCTTTTCTTCACACTTGCAGGTGCATGTCTTTTCAATTGAAGGTTGTTTGTCCTTATTGGTTTTCTTAGATGCAATGAACACAATTTCTAGATGCGAAATACCCTCTTCTTCATCAAGTCTCATTTCATATGCTATGAGAACTCCACGTAATTCCTCTTTGCTGAGTTTGTCCAGATTTGCACTGTATTCTAAGACCGATACCTTTGGGTTGAATCTCCTTGGTAACGTTCTAAGAATCTTTCATATAATAGTCTTCTCATCAACTGGCTCTCTGAATCCTTCCAGAGTATTGGTTATTTAATCAACGTATTGGAAGTATGCAACAATGTTGCCATCTTCTTTCATTCTGAGTTGCTCAAATTTTTCTTTATAGATTTGAAGCTTTGCTTCTTTGTCATTTGAATCACCTGCATATATATTCTCAAGCTTGTCCCATACATTTTTGGTAGTTTTACAACCCAACACCTTATGATAAACAGATTCAATAAGTCCACTGATAATAATATTCTTTGCTTTTGCATCATTTACCAAATTCTTCTTACCTTGTTCATCCGCGATTGATGTAAATCCATTTTGAACAATGTCCCATACATCGTAACCTTGCGCCAAGAGATAGACCTCCATTCTTCCTTTCCAGAGTGCATAATTATTTTCATTGAATAGAGGTACACCATTCCTGGTATGCTCCATGACCTCCTCCCAGCTGTTAAACTGCTATTGAATGAACCAAGCTCTGAAACCTATTGTTGGAAATACTGAGAGGGGGGGTGAATCAGTATTCCTTTCAATTAGAGCATTAGTTAATCTTCAATTATTATTAGTGTTTGTACAATGATAACAGTAAAGAAAAGGAACACAAATGCACAGTTTTTAAGGTGGAAAACCTCTCCGGGACAAAAACCACCTGAATATTTTTCTAATAATTCTTTAATATTCAACTCCAATTGAAAATAAAGCTCCAACTTCCTAGAATCTAGAAAAACATTCTTCTTCAGCTCCCACTGGATGGGCGCTCCAACGCCTAAGATTCTCTAGTAGTCAACTGAATGGACACTGCAACACCCAATGAGCTACAACTCACCCTAGTGCCACCCTACCACCCTAAAGTTTTCACAGGCTTGAACCTATTGGTGACTTCATGCACCAACTAGCACCACCCTACCACCCTATAGAAGAATAAAACAAGAATGGACTCCTGTACCAGGGAAAATGGCCAACTTTACAATGATGTAGAATGATGTAGAAGAAGAAGACACACTAGACCATAACCCCAACTATGACACAACCACCTAATGATGATCCTAGATCTCCCGACACCACCTCTTCAACTCTTGGCAGATAGACACTTGTACAATTTTTATAATGATGCATTTACAATGACTTAGTAGAATGATACCTTTACAATGACTGTATGCAGTGCTGCCCACTTGAAGACTTCATGTGCTAAACTTTTTGTTGTTGTTCTGTACCTTGATTGATGCTCTTGTCCTGCTACCCTCTATTGCACCTTGCTTTTCTTTTCTGCCCTAGAAAGTCTGGTCCTTTGCAGCCATTGACAACACATGATCTGGATTTTTCTTGCCTTCTAGGATCTTGATATTGAATCTGGTGTATCTCCGTTATTTCAGCTCCCCAATATGTGATTTTCGATTCTGTAGTAGTACTCTGAGTGTTTTTTCCAATGCCATAGGTTTGATCCAATTTGGATTCTTCAAGAGAGAGTTATGCCTAATCTCTCACAATAACCTAATTATGGACTGTTTCAGTAGATCAAACTTGTACGACGTTCCACGTGTTACTGTTTCTTCATTCAGCTCTGAAATTGATCTAGCGAAAACTACAGTCCATGCACTATCTGCTACTTTTTACAGAATTCCAATCCGATACTCAGATAGAGAGTTATGACGATTTTTCCAAGGTCACTTCTTTGAGATGAAGTTTAGGAGCTTGCAAAAACACTAACTTCCACAGATCATATCTCTGAAAATATTCTGTACCCTGATCTGAAATTTTTACAGGAGCTTCCTTAGGATTTTGGCTTTGCCTCATAAAAATTGCAGCTTTTGAACCTTCCTAGATAAAACGTTAGAGTGAAAATTCCACGATGACCTGTTTCAGGTAGTGAAATCCCTTCATAAGGAGGATATGAGGATCACAATTTATATAAATGCTTAGGTTGAGAGGGGCTTTAACAAGTGAACATGGGAGGGATTTTAGGAGCTCAAAAATTATTAATTATTGACTTTTCAATGACCCATGCCACAACCCCATGGGGTTTTATCCCACTATATGGGGTTACAAGCTTCAAACATGAATATCTTTCAAACTGTGAAGAATTACGTGGCATGCCATATATCAGCGGAAACATCTCAACAAGTAGAAACCATCAAAAGAATTCTTGACCTAGAATATAGTAATTTGGTTGGTCAAAGTTCCCATGCAATATTGGGATAGCCCTGGTGCTGCTTGGGTTGACATCAATGACAACTGCTGATCAACACCTCCCTCACTAAGAGGGAGTGTTGATTTGTATAGCTTGGGAGGTACTCCAAGGCCTAGGGTTTAGGGTTTGGAGGACAAAACGCCACAAGGGCAGCTCAGGGCCTTGGAACCCAAGTGAGGGGTTTTGCACCCATCACGATTTTTGCCAAAACCGTGATGAAGATACAACATGTGATGGATGAGGATGATAGTTCTCAGATATACGATTCCAATGCATCGAGAATCGTCTGAATCCGAGTTGTCGTTAGAGAGATGAATTTTTGTAGTTGATTATGTAATTATTGGTGGCCAAGTTAGGTCGGATTGGTGTAAAATGGTGCCAATAGATGGGTCTCTTCAAATGAATTCGTGGAGGCTTAAAAGTATATATATTGGAGGTGTTTGATCCTCATTTAGGCATCCATTTATGAGCAATACAAATAAGGAACACCTTTGAAATTTTCATGGAACAAGAGGTCGCAACAAAGGGTGACAAGGAGAAACGTGGAAGCCCAGAACATCGTGGGAATTTCTGTGAGAGGACATGGTTTTGTAGTGATAGAAAAGAAGAGTTAGGGTTCTTTGAAGGTGTGGTTAAGGTTGTTTAAGGAAACCGAGGTTGTTGTGAAGGTAGCCAAGTCTGGAGGCAGCTAGAAGGGTCAACAAGACAACATGAAGGAGGGGCAGGGCAGCGTGGGAAATTTGGTAATGGAGGCTGAGCTTTTGTAGGTTACATTGGACTGCTTTAGGCATGTTTGTGGATTTTTCTTGACCGTGTTTGCTGGGAAGATAATGTCGCAGTATTAGAGGGTGAAATATTTTTGTTTCAAGGGTTGTTGGAGGAGGTTTTGTGGAGGATACTTGACACAATCCATTTTTGGGTTAGGCTGCAGGCCATTGTTAATCCAAGTTGTCATTGATGGAAACAGGTTGATGAAGGAGAAGCCAGACCCTATGATTGATAAGCCTAAAAATGAAGATGACCTCTTGTTGTCTGCACACAAATATTCAAGGACAATTATAAAGAAAAATAAATTTTCTCTATCTTGGAGGTAGAATTTTTCTATGAGACCTTCTCCATCCTATAGAGTATAATTTTAGCTTTCTAATGAGCCCTCACTTGCCTCCTAACTCCAAATAGTTTATGAGAACTAGAATTTTTTAAGATAGAAAATCATATCTGTTACACAAGCTGGCCTATGCCCATTTATGATAGTCGGCCCCTCTTCCAAAAGCTGTGTCTGTTCATTGGTATGAACAATTCGTATAAAAATAAATTTCGGCCTTCTAGTTTGTGATACAGCAGTTCGCTGAAAAAAAAAAAATCTCAGAGCATAAGATAGAGTTCACAACTCGTGAACTAAAGAAGTTGAGAAAACGTTGTTTGGGTTAATTTGGTGTTGGGTTATCTCTACTAATCAAACGAAAAGGAATACATACACCTGATCTTTGTGGTTCAGTCCAGAACAAGGCTTGGTTCACCTTCAGCACTTCAGAACTGCGGTTAATAAAGCTCGGTTCACCTTCAGCACTTCAGAACTGCGGTTAGTAAAGCTCGGTTCACCTTCAACACTACAAAATTGTGGTTAGTGAAGCAAGGATCACCTACAACACCTCGGAACTGTGGTCTTCACCACCTGTGATACAACTATGGAGGCTAGAAGGTTTATATCTATTTCGGTCAACATTTGAAGAGATCTAGAAGGTGTGGACATCTGAACAATAACACATTGAAGGGGTCAGACTTAAAGAAACATAACGCTGGAACCTTTACCCAGTGCCTCAGACTTGTGACAACATAACTAAGTTCGGATACTTTGTGGAGAATTTAACAGTGAAAGCGGTTGAAGGTCTTGTGAAAAGCTCGGGCTACAAAAATATTATTAGCACAGTGAGCTCAGACTTGTTGCCCTTCTTGGAGAATATCTCAAACCTTTTACTGCCTTTGTTGGAGAGATAACTCAGCCCTGTGATTGATGAACAACGAACAGTGAAGAATGTTGAAGATGTGTGGAGATTTGAGAGAAGCATAGAATAGTGAATTTGGATGCCTGTACAAGTGAAGAACTTGAAGATCTTGGACAGTGAGTATATTAAAAATTTGAAGCAGTATTGTGGAGAAGATTATCAATTGTTGAAGTAAGTCTTTGATACACTCTAGTTGTTAAAAATCTGAAGGGTTGGAGCCTCTAAAAAAAAGTTGGAGCCTTAAAAAGGATAGGGTTGGAGCCTTGAAAAAGATAGGGTTGGACCCTAAAAAGTCCAAGTTGGTGCTTGGCAACAGGTTGGTGCCTGATTCATTGAAGGGTTGGTGCCCTCACACATCTATTGTACTCAATTATTTTGAAAAGGGACCGAAGTTCTTATTAATCCTTAATAATATCATTATTATACATCTCTCTGTTTTTTAATTGTGAAGAATCTAACTGGCAAAAATTAACAATTGAAAAGAAATATTGATTCACCCCCCTTTCAGTATTTCCAACAATTGGTATCAGAGCCAGCTTCTTCAATATCAGCCTAATAGCTAGAAGAAGGATTCTTAGGCACAATGAAGAACATGGAAGCAACAGGGAAACTACCTATCTTTGATGGAACAAATTTTGGTTTTTGGAAAAAGAGGATGTCCTACTATCTAATGTCTCTTGGTCCTGAATTATGGCACTCTGTTCTGGATGGGTACAAAGCTCCCGCCAATCTTCCAACTGATCAAGATGAAAGAAGAGCCTACATTGCTAATGCCAAAGCTTTAAATTCCATCACTAGTGGAATTACCGATTCCGAATTTACAAAAGTCATGAACTGTGACTCAGCCAAAGAAGTATGGGATAAGTTGGTTTCTCTATATGATGGGGACTCCAAAGTCAAGAAGGCAAAGCTTCAAACCTATAGAAGACAATTCGAGAGTCTGAAAATGGATGATGAAGAAGATATTGCATCATATTTCCTCCGAGTAGCTGAAGTGGTTAACTCTCTTAGAGGACTAGGAGAAAATATTGAAGAAAGCACCATTGTTCAAAAAATCCTGAGATCGCTTCCTAACAGATTTGACTCCAAAGTAAGTGCCATAGAAGAAATGAAGGATCTAGATACTCTCAAGATGGATGAACTCCATGGAATTCTCATTGCCTATGAGATGAGGAAAGGGAGTCCAAATTTCAAAGAAGCAGCCTTCAAAGCCTCAAGATCTACAAAAGAAGGAAAAGGATGGAATTGCAACAACGATGAATCTGATACTGAAAATGAATTAGCTCAATTTGTACGAAGACTAAAAAGGGGATCCGAGCTAAAAGGTAAGTACCCTCTTATTTGTTTCAATTGTGGAAGAATAGGTCATTATGCTGCAAAATGTCCCCATAAACATGATAGTGATGATGAAAAGGACTCTAAAAGGATGATGTACAAAAAGAAAGGGTTTAATAAGAAGAAATTCTTCTCCAAACAAGATGAGTCCGATGAAGATGAATTTGTAGTCATCAAAAAGAAATCAACCAGAAATATGCATCATCACAAAGAAAGAGATGATGAATCAGATGAGGAAAGTGATTATGTTGTAAGCAAAGAAACGTTATTCATGGCATTTACAAATGATGATGACTCAGAACTGGAAGATGAAAGAAACATGGATAGTTTGTTGATGAATGCCATTGAAGAAAATGAGAATCTACAAAAGAAGATAATTTCTCTCAAAATAGAAAGAGAGGAAGCAAAAAGAAGGGAAGACTTCTTGAACATTAAGCTAAAAGAGAAGGATGATATCTGTGAAAAACGTGAAGCTAAAATAGTATCTCTAAGAAAGGAATTAGAGCAAGTCAAAAGGAGTTGGCAAAGCTCTCTAGCTCTTGACAACATTCTTAATACTCAAAAACCTCAACACGACAAGTCTGGAATTGGTTTCAAAGGAGAATCATCAAGTACAAAGAATAATGCCAGAAGTTATGTTGATGTACTCTCTTGCCATCCAAAAGAAGAAAAGTCATCTCATCAGGAACAAAGTCCCATCTCAAAACCAAGAATTGAAGAAAGAGCAACTCCAAGGAAGAATGTTGGTTCAAGCTATGGATACTACAACATGTATCAAACTATTTTTCTTGGGCATTGTTACAATAGTAAAAACTTTGGGCATCAAGCTAAACATTGCAAGGCTCATAAGAATGAAGCACCAAGATTGAAAAATCAAACAAACCAACTACATGGTCCTAAAGAGCAAGGACAAATCAAAACTTACAATTCCTTTGATCCCTTGGCTAAGTTTGATCTGTCTTGCTCATTATGTGATAATTATGATCATAATGAACAAAATTGTCCTCTCAAAAGGGAGAAAGCTAAAAACATAAATCTCAAAACTGATAAATGTGGCCTAGCTCTATGTGCTCATAGTGAAGAAAATCATTGGTTCATGGATAGTGGATGCTCAAGACATATGACAGGTGACCAAAAGAAGTTTATCTCATTGAACAAGAAAAATGGAAATGTATCCTTTGGAAGTGGATCTGCTAAAATCACTGGAAAAGGGACTGCTACCCTTGTCAATGGACTAGGAAAGGCTCAAAATACCTTGCTGGTAGAAGGGCTCAAACACAATCTCTTAAGTGTTAGCCAAATTTGTGACCAAGGACATAATGTTGTCTTTAGTACAAAAAATTGTGAAATAAGAGACTCATCCTCGGGAGAACTTGTGGCGAAAGGAGTAAGAACACCAGATAATGTTTATATTCTCAGTAGAATCCAAGAAGATAAATGTTACTTAAGTCAAACAGATGAAAGTTGGTTATGGCACAAGCAATTGGGGCATACAAGTTTTGATAACCTAGTCAACATCAACAAAATTAATGCAGTAAGGGATATTCCAAAAATGTGCAAACCAAATCAAGTTGTATGTGGCCCATGCCAACATGGAAAGCAAACTAGAACTAGCCACAAAACTAAGGAGTTCTCAACAACAAAACCTTTGGAAATCATTCATGCAGATTTGTGTGGGCCAACTAGAACTCCAACTCTTCAAGGTGAAAGGTACTTTGCTCTATTTGTTGATGACTATACTAGAATGATGTGGATATATTTCATAAAATATAAATCTGAAGCATTTGAATGTTTTAAAAATCTTAAGGCTCTCATTGAGAATGAGAAAGATTCTAAGATTAAATGTCTTAGAATGGATAGAGGAGGAGAATTCACCTCAAAAGAGTTTGATGAATTCTGTAAAGAGCATGGAATCAAAAGAGAACTCTCTACTGCTAGGACACCCCAGCAAAATGGAGTAGTTGAAAGAAGGAACCGAACCATTCAAGAAATGGCAAGGACAATGCTACTAGCAGCCGATTTGCAACCAAAATTTTGGAGAGAAGCAGTTGGCACCGCAGTTTATACCTTAAATCGAACTCAACTAAGACCAAATAATGAAAAGACTCCTTATGAATTATGGAAAGGAAGACCTGCTTCAGTAAAATATTTCATGGTTTTTGGAAGCAAATGTTTCATAAAAATAAATGATAACTCACCTGGTAAATTTGATTCTAGAGTTGACGAAGGAATATTTCTTGGATACTCCACTAGGAGCAAAGCTTACAAATGTTACAACTATCATCTACGAAGAATAGTGGAAAGCATTGATGTAAAGATTGATGAAAGCCTTCCATAAAAAGGAATTGAAGGTCATGAAGTTGAGCCTTTATTTGAACAAAGTGAAGAAAAAAAAACCTGAAAAAGAAGAGGAGAATGAAGAACCTCAAAGAGAATCTCAAAATGAATCTTCAGAAACTCCCTCCAAGATCAAGTTTGTTCAAAGATATCATCCAGAAGAACAGGTCATTAGAAATATAGATGAAGGAATCCAAACTCGAAGAAGGATGATAAGCACCCCTAGAAAAGATGATGTGGCTCTATTATCTTTAATAGAACCTGAAAATTTTTCTCAAGCAAGCAAAGATCCTTATTGGATAAAGGCCATGGAAGAAGAAATGTCTCAAATCGAAAAAAAATGAGACTTGGGAACTGGTACCTTGCCCAAAAGATAAAAATATAATTGGAACAAAATGGGTATTCAAAAACAAGATGAATGAAGATGGACAAATCATCAAAAATAAAACCAGACTTGTCTGCAAAGGATACTCACAAATCGAAGGAATTGACTTTGAAGAAACCTTTGCACCAGTAGCTCGAATGGAAGCCATAAGAATGTTTTTAGCATTTACTTGCTCAAAAGGATTCAAGGTTTATCAAATGGATGTAAAATCAACATTCCTGAATGGAGATCTCAAGGAAGAAGTTTACATGGAGCAACCAGAAGGATTTGAACTTGCTGAAGGAAAAGACTTTGTATGCAAACTAAAAAATGCCTTGTATGTATTAAAACAAGCCCCTAGAGCATGGTATGCAAAGTTGGATCACTATTTGCAACAAGAGGGTTTCAAAAAGGGAGTGGCAGGTAGCAATCTCTACATGAAGATGGACAAGGAAAAACTTCTGATCACTCTTGTTTACGTTGATGATCTAATCTTTGCTAGCAATAATGAAGAAATGAGCCATGAATTTGCTCTAAATATGTCCAAAAAATTCGAGATGTCAATGATTAGTGAGTTGTCTTACTTTCTTGGGCTACAAATATCTCAAACCTCTGCAGGCATGTTTATATCTCAAGCAAAATATCTTAAAGACATGCTCAAAAGATATGGGATGGAAGATTGTGCACCTATGAGCACACCAATGACCACAGATTGTAAATTAAGAAAAGATGATGATACCCCTCTCATAGATGCAACTCTTTACAGATCAATAATTGGAGCTCTCCTATGCGTAACTGCTACAAGACCAGAGATTATGCAAGCAGTAGGAATGGTAGCAAGATTTCAGTCAAGTCCTAAACAATCCCATCTAGCAGCTGTGAAGAGAATTCTTAGATATTTGAAAGGAACGATTGATTTCGGTCTTTGGTATCCTAAGAGTTCAACTCTTATTGTGACAGCTTACTCTGATGCTGATTGGGCCGGAAGCGTGGATGATCGAAAAAGTACCAGTGGAAATGCATTCTTTATGGGAGATTGTCTTGTATCTTGGCTCAGCAAAAAGCAATCATCTATATCCCTTTCTACAGCTGAAGCCGAATATATAGTTGCTGCTGATTGTTGTACACAAATTCTATGGATGAAGGAAGCCTTGAAGGACGTCAACATAGAAACTAAGCAACCAATTACTATTTTTTGTGACAATACTAGCGCCATCAGTGTTTCAAAAAATCCGGTGATGCACTCAAGGACCAAACATATTCCAATCAAATACCACTTTCTCCGTGAATAAGTTGTTGAACACAATTTCAAGTTGGAATACGTCAATACAACAAACATATTCCAATCAAATACCACTTTCTCCGTGAATAAGTTGTTGAACACAATTTCAAGTTGGAATACGTCAATACAAAAGAGAAAATTGTTGATGTCTTTACAAAACCCCTTCCACGAGAAGCATTTGAGTATCTTCGCCAAAATATGGAGGTCATTGCTCTTGCATCACATTAAATCAAGCAGCATGGCAGGGGTACAGTATGTTAGGGGGAGCAGCATGACAGGGGGAGCAATTTGGCACCCCATTGCCATTGATGTCAAAAGGGGAGAGAAGAAAAATATTGCCATCCAATGAGAAAGGGGGAGATTGTTAATGCAAGTTGTCATTGATGGCAATAGGTTGATGAAGGAGAAGCCAGACCCTATGATTGATAAGCCTAACAATGAAGATGACCTCTTGCGGTCTGCACACAAATATTTAAGGACAGTTGTAAGGAAAAATATTTTTTCTCTATCTTGGAGGCATAATTTTTCTACGAGACCTTCTCCATCCTCTAGAGTATAATTTTAGCTTTCTAATGAGCCCTCACTTGCCTCCTAACTCTAAATAATTTATGAGAATTCGAATTTTTAAGATAGAAAATCATGTCTATTACACAAGCCGACCTATGCCTAGTTATGATAGTCGGCCCCTCTTCCAAAAGCTGTGTCCGTTCATTTGTATGAAAAATTCGTATAAAAAGAAATTCCAGCCTTCTAGTTTTTGATACAACAATTCGGTGAAAAAACAAGATCTTAGAGCATAAGATAGAGTTCACAACTCGTGAACTAAAGAAGCCTAGAAAACATTGTTTGGGTTAATTTGGTGTTGGGTTATCTCTACTAATCAAACAAAAAGGAATACATACACCTGATCTCTGTGGTTCAGTCCAGATCAAGGCTCGGTTCACCTTCAGCACTTTAGAACTGCAGTTAATAAAGCTCAGTTCACCTTCAGAACTTCAGAACTACGGTTAGTAAAGCTCGGTCCACCTTCAGCACTACAAAAATGTGGTTAGTGAAGCAAGGATCACCTACAACACCTCAAAACTGTGGTCTTCACCACCTGTGATACAACTGTGGAGGCTAGAAGGTTTATATCTATCTCAGTCAACATTTGAAGAGCTCTAGAAGGTGTGGACATCTGAACAATAACACATTGAAGGAGTTAGAATTAAAGAAACATAACGCTGGAACCTTTAACCAGTGCCTCGGACTTGTGACAACATCACTAAGTTCGGATACCTTGTGGAGAATTTAACAGTGAAAGCAGTTGAAGGTCTTGTGAAAAGCTCGAGCTGCAAAAAGATTATTAGCACAGTGAGCTCAGACTTGTTGCCCTTCTTGGAGAATACCTCAGACCTTTTACTGCCTTTGTTGGAGAGATAACTCAGCCCTGTGATTGATGAACAGTGAACAGTGAAGAATGTTGAAGATATGTGGAGATTTGAGCGAAGCCTAGAACAGTGAATTTGGAGGCCTGTACAAGTGAAGAACTTGAAGATCTTGGATAGTGAGTATATTAAAAATCTGAAGCAGTATTGTGGAGAAGATTATCAATTGTTGAAGTAAGTCTTTGATACACTCTAGTTGTTAAAAAGTTGAAGGGTTGGAGCCCTAGGGGTTGGAGCCTCTAAAACAAAGTTGGAGCCTTAAAAAGGATAGGGTTGGAGCCTCTAAAACAAGGTTGGAGCCTTGAAAAAGATAGGGTTGGACCCTAAAAAGTCCAAGTTGGTGCTTGGCAACAAGTTGGTGCTTGATTCATTGAAGGGTTGGTGCCCTCACACATCTATTGTACTCAATTATTTTGAAAATGGACTAAAGTTCCTATTAATCCTTAATAATATCATTATTATACACCTCTCTATTTTTTAATTGTGAAGAATCTAACTGGAAAAAATTAACAATTGAAAAGAAATACTGATTCACCCCCCTCTCAGTATTTCCAACAACCATAACCAACAGTTGGAGGCCTATGAGTTGTGTTCAAGAAGGATTGCAACCATACAAGGAGCGTAGGTGTGGAGGACTCCATCTAAGGTAGACCGTAGTCTTTTGAAGAGATAATTGTTGAGTTGTGAGGATATTAAGGGTAGTGTGGTAGGCCCTAACCATTGGTGCAACAATTTAGCAATGCAACATGGTGACAACAGTAATGTTATGATGTGTGTTGGGTCAAGAAGTGACCAGATTGGATCAGATTAGTGAGAATCATGTTGGAGCCAATTGTATGACCTTCCAAGGTGACGAAGCATCATACTACTAGCAAATCCAGCAGTGACGTTATTGGGAGCCATAGTACTATTGGAGGACAACGTGTTGGCTACCCAAAGTAGCCCTAGATGAGCTATCTTGAAGGACGAAGAGTAGCTGAAGGTTGGGTGAAGATAGTTGCCAAAGAGAAACACTTTGATAGACTAAAGTGGTTGTTAGCCTAGCAGATTGGAGCTCGGGAATTAGACCTACCCAGAGGAGTAGATTGGATTAGCCCAAGTGCACTCTATAGAAGGACGTGCAACAATGTTAGGGGCAACCCTACTAGAGTCTCGATGTGTAGATGCCTTGATGGACTAAGGCACTACTAGTGAGCAGTATGGAAACAAAGGACCGACAGGACAAGATACAACATTGTGTTGGTAAGTGTATCTTTTATACAATAGGCTGTTGTATTATTCAGATTTGGTTTAATATAACAAAAATTGGGGATCATAGATTATTTTACATTTTTTTTTAAAAATATGTATATTGTGCATATGTGATTAAATTCTTTATATTTTTCGTTGTGCAAAGTAGTTTATGGTTGATATTCTTGGTTTGGTAGCGTCAGTGATTTAAGACTCTAAATTAGACCCAAGGTCACAAAAATTCAACATGGTATCAGAGCATGTTTGATCTACTTTGGAAGCCAGTAAATCAGGGTTTGTGTAGTGAAGTACAACCTGAGAGGGAGTTGGTCACATTGTGAGTGAAGGAGTCACTACAATGTCGAAGTTGCTAGTAGGTCTCTAGTATGAGGACAGGTTGGAAGGATTGTCCACTACACTCCTTGGAAGGAAAGGATCAAGTTGGTCTTGCAAGTCAATAGGATTTGGGATTTTGTCGAGAAAGAGGTCAAGCAGCCAACCGACCCTAAGGAGCTGGAAATATGAGAATATTTGGATACAAAAGCGAGGATGATCATCGTTGATGGTGTGAAGGATTACTTGATACCTCATGTGTCTGGGAAGAGTAAAGCACATGAGATTTGGATGGCTCTTCAAAATTTGTTCGAGAATAAGAACAAGAACTAGGTATTGGTATTGGCGGATAAATTGAAATTCACCAAGATGATAAAGGGTGAAGGAATGAATTCATATCTAACAAGGTTGTCTTAGGTTTAAGATGAGCTTGCTGCTATCGGGGTCAAATTTTCAGATGCAGATATGTTAAGGATTGCCTTGAAAGGGTTCACCAAGAAATGGAAGCCCTTCATCAAAGGAATCGTTGCTAGGGAGAAGTTGCCAGACTGGAATAGACTATGGGACTAATTCATTCAGGAAAATTTTCGAGACGAGGATATTCATCCATCCAGGAAGGTAGATGAGGACATGGCTCTTGCATCAAGAATGAAGGGTAAGACAAAGAAGGACTTGATTAAAATAAAGTGTTTCAACTGTGGCCAGATGGATAATTTTTTGTCAAGATTTTCGTTGAAAACAAGAGATGACGAGAAATGGAAAAAGAAAGGAAATCATATCACCGATTCAACATAAATGGATGATCTCGCTAGGAGATTAAAAGAGGAGGATTTTGATATGATTTCTCATTTCTTGCAAGGTATTATTTTAGAGGATGGATGGTACGTGGATAGTGGTGCGACGAAGCACATGATAGGGTCACATGAGGTTTTTGAGACTCTAGATGAATGAAACTCGAAGTTGCACATGGTGTTGGGCAACAAGAGTTAATTGGAGATACAAGGATCGAGGGTGGTGCCATTGAAGATGGAGACCTGGCGTATGATGTAGGTCCAATATGTACTATTTGTGTTAGGACTTAGATATAGTGTGATTTTCGTCTCGATGATGGAGAGGAAGGTGTTTGAGGTATTTTTCCAGGATGGGAAGGCAAGACTCAGGCCTAGAGGCTCTAAGTCTGATGGGATTGTGCTTGGAGTCAGGGAGCATGGTCTCTACAGGTTGATGGGCAAGCTTGAGGATCATGGCAAGAAGTAGGGGTAGGTACAGGTTCCAAAGAGGGAGGAGCAAGTGCAAGTGCAGGTGCAGGCTTCAGAGGAGAAGGTACAGGTTCTTGAGAAGAAGGTACACTTTTCAGAGAAGGTCTAGGTTCTAGAGGCTCAGAGGGAGTCAAGTTCTAGAAAGAGTTTGTAGATTCAGAGGGAGACTCTGCAACCCAAGAAGAGCGCTAGGTCAGTAGGGAGAAAGTGTGCTTCCACATGCGGAAATAAGGAGTCATAACAAGATTGGAAAGCGATACAGGAGAAGAAAAATAAGCGGGAGGCTTCCAGTGACAATGACACTTCTGAGCAGGCTGTAGTTAATTGTATAGGGATTGTTGTGATTGTGAGCATAAAGAATTGGGATAGTGTTGCAAGCAGTGATGATGAAGATGAAGTACTTCCTAGTCATAGAGGTACCTCCCTCACTAACAAAGAGTGTTGATTTGTATAGCTTTGGAGGAAAAAGCGCCACAAGGGCAACTTGTGGGCTTGGAACCCAAGTGAGGGGTTTTGAACCTATCGTGATTTTTTCCAAAAACGTGATGAAGATACGACATGTGATGGATGAGGATGATAATGCTCGGCAATATTATTCCAACGCATCGAGAATCGTCTGAATCTGAATTTTCGTTAGAGAGAAATGAATTTTTGAACTTGACTATGTAATTATTGGTTGCCAAGTTAGGCCAGTTTGGTGTAAAATGGTACCAATAGATGGATCTATTCAAATGAATTTTTGGAGGCTTAAAAGTCTATATATTGGAGGTGGTTGATCCTCATTTAGGCATCCATTTGTGAGCAATTCCCACAAGGAACGCCTTCGTTGAGTAGGTAAATCCTCTCTGCGGACAAAGACGATTCCTCTAGCCATAGAGTGGGTCTAGAAACAAGGGAACAAGCTAATTTGTAGGTTCCTAGTTAAAAAATGAAATAGGTTGGGATAGATTGTCCTACCTATAGTCCAATGTAATTTTCGCAGTTGTAGCAGTGGCGGCCTCTTGATCTCTGCCTCGATAGGTCGTGGTCCTTCGGAAATGGTACTCAGATTCCTGCACAAGATCAAATGACAAGAGTAGCGTACAAGACAATAATTGCATTCATAACTAGCTAATCGGTCAAGGAAGATTAAACATATTGCATCAAATAAACCATATTAACACAAGATGGGAACCAGAAAATAGTCATGTATATATAAATAGAAGAAATAGATTACAATCGGAGCCTTGACGTCGCAGCCTCCTTCAACGGGTTCAGTCGAAACGCGTCTCGAAGGATCATCAGGGAATTGGGACGAGGCGAGGACACACGCCTAAGCTCTCTCTCGACAAAGGTATCTTTCTGCTCTATCTCACCAACAAGATGTTCAACATTTCTCTTCAGCTATTCAGCTATAATTTTTCAGCTAGTGTATCAATGGAAGATAGCTTTATTTATAGAGGGAGAGGAGGAGGTTGGGATCCCTACAATGGTGGAAGAGATGCCTTATCCTTTGGGAGGTTTCCCCAAAAGGTGTAAAGAAGAAGCCAAAGGAGGGTGGTCGTGGTTATTCAGTCGAACCACCCAAGCTGACTCGCCCACGAAGTTGTTAGCATAGAAACTTCACCTCTATTTTTAAAAAACATTCCAAAAACAGCTTGGCGTGGGTTGCTCATTAGGACAGAGCACCAATGGGCACGAGGCCCAGTGTTAATCTTCCTCATTGGCGCGAGGGAATAACAGTCTACTAGCGCCAACCCAAAAACATGTGTTTATGATGGTCTGTTCAAGGAATTGTCAACAGAAGGAATGTTGTACTCATTTAAAGGGATGTAATGATGGTCTTTGCAAGGCACGACACTTCTTATTAGTCACACAAATGGTCCTCCAATGTGTAGGATGGGGATTTTAGGGACGGTGACAAAATTTTGTGTAACAGATGCCCCCTAAAGCATGAGGTCCGAGAGAGAGGGAGGGGTGAAATGCTTTACGAGAACGTGTTCGAACCAAACACTGATGTCAAAATACCTACAAGTACAAATACAACTGATATCTCTGATACATGACCATGTGGCATGGGTGCAGCCATCCATAATAGAGTACATGAAAACTGAGATCCGAGGTATGGACAGAGCCATCCAACAGTAAGGATCAACAAACAGACTCAGGTATAGTCACAGCCATCCAATCAAAGATTCATGCAATAAGTCATGATAAACCACAATATCCTGCATCTTGGATCTTATCAGACAAAACCCAGGGTCCTGCGCTCCATCTCGACCCGAACACGTACAAATTCAAGCATGCAAATATGTGAGCTGAAGTCGAACATGCAAGAAGGTCACCTGATTACCAGCCAATGATGAAATTTGTTAACATGCACGAGAGAAACCACCAATAATGACAATGGCTCTCAAGGTACAACAGGCACAATCCACGGAATGTGAACATTGATCTGGCATCAAACACCTGCAAAATACTCAATCGAAGGCCAATTATGTGGACCTGTCGTCAAATGCGAAGAAATTTCCATTGAGGCATGTAAGCTCCAAGGTACTGGAAGGGAGTCTCTAGGTCAACTTCCTGGATAATGAGTTGAAGTCAACAAGAAGTAAACTAGTCTAAGGAGGGCCATAATGCTTCCCACATCATCGACATGAGACAGAGGAACATGATGATGTAGAAATTTGAATAACTGATATATTATTCACTGAGATTCTCCTGATCACACACTATTTTAACTTTATGCACAATATAGAATCTCTTCTACCATTGATCATTAATTGTGGAAATAAAAACAATCGCATGCACACATTAAAACCATAACCAATCACACATATGAACACAGTATTTCATGGGAAAGCTTAAAGCTGAAAACCCCCAACTATCTGTATATTATATGTCATAGAGATCATGTAACAATCATTGTACAAAGCTCCTCACAAGCTCTCAGCACAACCTCCAATTGCTACACACTAATCGAGCTAGATCTAGCAAAACACATGCTCCACTTTCTCCCACTGATAGCCGACCTCTATTGCGTAATCAATGTTGAAAATCCAACCATAAATAACGACCACACAAACATCTTTAGCAATCCTCATTGGCTTCTCCGATCATGGTTGTTGCAAATATGCAGCAGTATAGTGCAGCGATAGGTTCTTTGCTCTTTCACCTATCTCTTCTTTGGTCTCCTTTGGCTTGTCCATGCAACGAATTAAGCGATGCATTCTTTAGTTGAAGTTGGAAGTTAATGAGTTTATAATTAGTGAATTAATTAATAATTAATTCACCCCACTCTCACTAGTGTATCAATCAGTTAGACTAGATACAACTAGCTCAACTGTGTCTAACTGAGTTAAACTGAACACAACTCCACCAACTACCTCAATAACTCCACCAAACTCTGTCACATGAGTTCTAACTGAAGTATCCATGCAATAGCTCCACTTAAACCTCAGGAATAGCGTAATTCCTTCTGTCAGCTCCTGTGCCACATCTGTGCACTTAACTGAAGTGCTCCAAGAGAATAAGATAATGTTTAGAGTCCAAATATTATTAAGAGCTAATAATATTCGACATATCTATTTTTAGACTGGAAATCTAAAAATAGATTCCGCCTAATATGTCTAAAAATAGAAGTCCATCTATTTTTTCCGACTTGACCAACCATCCACAAATAGCATCCTGCAACTCATAGAACATGATCCATATGTCTAAAAATAGACATAGTATAAAAATAGACTTTGCGCCAAAAATAGCCTTCGGGCCCACTTAGTGAAGGCGACTCCTTTCCACTAAGCTCATCATCTTGTTGCAATCTCAACACTCCCTCTCAACAAGATAAGGATTATCTGCCAGCCCTATCCTGCCTCTATGATATTCGAATTTGCTCCTGGTGAGCGCCTTCGTCAAGATATCAGCATCCTGATCCTCCGTGGGAATGTATGAAAGTAACATGATCTTCCGCTGCACACAATCTTTGATATGATGATACCGGATGTAAATGTGTTTATATCTATCATGAAATACAGGATTAACCGAGAGTTTAATGCAACTCTGATTATCACAATAAATCACAGTAGGATCTAAGTGTGAATCGAACAACCCAACCAAGATCTTCCTCATACATATAGCCTCATATGCAGCCAAACTTGCTGCCATATACTCGACCTCTACTGAACTGAGTGCCACGGATCTCTGCTTCCTGCTGTACCAAGAAACCGCTGTCGACCCGATACTGAAAATCCCTCCAGATGTGCTCTTTCTATCCATTGCGCTCCCTGCCCAATCTGCATCCGTGAAGCCACATAGCCTCACCTCATCCGACTGTCTGTACCATAATCCATATCCCGATGTGCCTCTGAGATATCTCAATACATGCTTGCCTGTCTTCCAGTAGAGCTTGGTAGGCTTAACCATAGCTTGTGAAAGTCAGTTAATATTATAGAATATGCTCGTCGTGTCTAAAAATAGAATAGATACATGAGTGACCCCACCAACTGTCGATAAACAGTGGCATCCACTACCTCCGCTGAAGTAGCATCCTCCTTCCTCCATCCACCAGGAAGAGGAGTATCAACAGGCTTGCAGCCATGCATGTTGAACTTCTCCAGTATCTCCCGGACATACTTACCCTGAGAAACAAACAGTCCACCACTGCGCTGCCAAATTTCCAATCCCATGAAATAATGAAGGAGGCCCAAGTCCTTCATCTCAAACTCTTTTGCAAGATCCTCCTTGCATGAGAGTATCAATAGCTCATCACTTGTCAAAATCAAATCATCTACATAAAGTACAATGATCAGCAACTTACCCTCCACCACAATCTGGTATAGGTTAGGATCTGCCTCACTCTTGGAGAATCCAAGTCCGGTGAAATAACTGTCTATTCATGTGTACCAAGCACGAGGTGCTTGTTTCAACCCATACAACGCTCTCTTGAGCCTGCACACATGCGACTCGCTGCTGAAGATCTCGAAACCTTCGGGCTGCTCTATATACACCTCCTCCTCAATCACCCCATTGAGGAACACAGTCTTCACATCCATCTAATGAATGTGCCACCCCATCTACGCTGAGAGAGCAAGAATCGTCCGTATGGAAGAATACCTTGCGAAAGGTGCAAAGGTTTCCTCATAATCCATCCCCTCAATCTGTGAGAAGCCTCGGGCAACAAATCTTGCCTTGTAATTCTCCACACTCCCGTCAGCTGCCTGCTTTACTTTGTAGATCCATCTCGAACCCACCACTGATTTCCCTTCCGGCCTTGGGACAATCTCCCATGCACTGTTTCTGACAATCGAATCATACTCTTCCACCATGGCATCTACCCATGCGGGATCCTCCACAGCTTCCTCGAAAGAGGATGGCTTCGTCATGATACACTTGCTCATAAGAGCCATGTATCCAGTATACTGGTCAGGTGACTGTCTCTGTCTGCGCTGTGATGTAGGTTCTCCTACAACCTTCTCTGCATCTTGAGCCAGTCGCTCAGCTTCTGTAGTGCGCTTCCGCCCTCTGATGGTTTGCGCTGCTTAAGTGGTCTCTTCCACTCCATGAACCTCCTCTTGTGGCTGATCCACATCCAGAGACTCATCCTTAGGAACTAATAGCTCCTCATCTGCATGCAAGTGTGACTCCCTCTCAAGCGAACACTTCATGGCTTTCTCCTCATGAAATTTCATATCCCGTCGCACAACAGTCTTGCGACTATCTGGAAAATACACACGATAGTTGTGGGGTGTATCAGTGTACCCCACAAATATCCCAACCTCTGCAGTCGGCTGCAGCTTCTTCCTGGCATCCTTCGTCACATGAATGTAAATAGGTGAACCAAAAATCCTCAAATGGGAAATATCAGGCTTCTTAGCAGAAAACGCCTCCTTGGGTGTACTCATGCCAAGTATCCTGTGAGGACAACGGTTCTACACATATACTACAGTATTTCATGTCTCAGCCCACAAGTGTATGGGAAGGCCCTGATCATGCAACATCGTTCGTGCAGCACCCACGATCGTTCTGTTCTTCCGCTCAGCAACCCCATTCTGTTGTGGGTTATGAGGTGCTATGATCTCTCTTTGAATTCCTTCTGCGCTGCAAAAGTCCTTGAACTCGCCAGAGATGAATTCACCACCATTGTCGCTCCTAAGAGCCTTCACCTGCTTCCCCGATTCTTTCTCAACCAGTGCCTTAAACTCACAGAACTTTGAGTATGTCTCGCTCTTCTTCTGCATGAAGAAGATCCAGCACTTACGAGAAAAATCATCAACAAATATCACATAGTACCTATGCTTTGTTGTCGAAGCTACTGAGAAAGGTCCACACACGTCTGTGTAAATTATCTCAAGGATCGTCCCGGCGATCCCTGAAAGGTGGCTTTCACAATTTTTCACAAGGTACATCCCTTGCACTGATCCGACTGCGCAAGAGTACCCTTAGGAAGCCCAGTAGAAATCTGCTGCAGTATCTTCAAAGCTCCATGGTGAAGGTGGCCCAATCTTCGGTGCCACAACTCGCCATCACTCCTCCACTCCTTCTGCCTTGCCTGCCATTGTTGTGCAGCCATCTACCTGCAATTGCTAAAGTTTCTTAACTCAAACCCCTATCCTCCGGGTCTCACCAGTTGCCTTACTGCGCAGGAAAGCCTTTCCCTCGCTAAAGACAACATCATATCCCTTGCCTTCTAACATCGCCACAAAGATAAGATTCTTCTTAAATCCTGGAACATGCATCACTTCCTTCAATACGAAGGGTTTACCAGAATCCTCTCAAAGGAAATGGTACTGATACCAGTTGCACTGTATCTACCATCATCGCCCATCTCGATGTGCACTCCAAGATCTTTCTCATCCACTGCAAGAACAAATCTCTATCTCCTGTCATGTGAAAAGATGCACCACTGTCAAGAAACCACACTGAACCCATCACACTTGAGACCAAGCATGGGATCAGCGAAAAATCCAGCTCAAACTGCAAGGCGAAGGCCTCTCCAGCTACAGATCCAGCAGGCTGCTTATTTTTCTTCTTCTGTGGACAACTAGTGGCGTAATGTCCATGTTGGTGACAGTGAAAGAACTTCACCTTAGACATGTCCTGCTTCTTGTTTTGCAATCGCATTGGAGAAGAATTCTTCGTTCTTCCTCTGCTTTGGCAGCCAAAGCGCAATTTTCTTCATCATATTTCTTTGATGAAGATCCGTCCCTGGTACTTCGCCTTATCTCCTCTTGCACAAGATCCGACCAAAGTCGCTCCCATCCTGGCAATTTCTCCTGACCATTGACAGAGTCCTGATAGGAATGCTAACTCTTCGGAAGCCCAAGGAGAGCCAAGCTCACCAAGTCCTCATCATCTACAGTCACCCCCACACTTCCTAGCTCATCCCTGCATTGGATGAACTTCATGAGGTACTTGGGCATACTGTCGCCTTTCTCCATTTTTATGTTCCTGAGTTTATCCTTGAGCGCCAACTTCCTCTGGTCGCTCTTGCTTTGAAATAAATCTGTCAAATATTTCCACATCAAGAATGGAGAAGCCTTACCATGAAGGCTGGACACTATGTGATCCTTCACACCTTCCAACAGAATCCTTCAACACTTTGATGTCTTCTTTTGCCATGCGTCAAGTACGGCAGCATCACTAGAAGTAGGTTTTGGAATTTCTGCATCTATGAACTCCTTCAACCCATTGTCATCCAGCACCGCCTCCATCCTATATTTCCATGAAATATAATTCGAGTTTCCCTCAAGGGCATACTCCAATCGCAATCCGTTGAAATACATATCAACTTCGACACCAAGAAAACACTACTGCAAATTCGAATTCCACCAGCACAAAACTCAACCGCTTCAATGTTTTGCAATTGCTCCAATGATCAATATCGCTCTGATACCATGTAGAAATTTGAATAACTGATATATTATTCACCAAGATTCTCCCGATCACACACTATTTTAGCTTCATGCATAATACAGAATCTCTTCTACCATTGATCATCACATGCAGAAATAAAATCAATTACATGCATACATTAAAACCACAAACAATCACACATATGAACACAGTATTTCATGGGAAAGCTTAAAGCTGAAAACCCCCAAATATCTGTATATTATATGTCATAGAGATCATGTAACAATCATTGTACAAAGCTCCTCACAAGCTCTCAGCACAACCTCCAATTGCTACACATTAATCAGGCTAGATCTAGCAAAACACATGCTCCAATCTCTGCCACCTGATAGCCAGCCTCTATTGCGTAATCAATGCTGAAGAATGGCTCATAAATAACTTCGAACCACCTGGCTTGTACTGTGCAATCCTTATTGGCTTCTCCAATCACTGGTTGTTGCAAATATGTAACAAAATAGTCACAACTGATAGTTAACCTGCTCTTTCACCTATCTCTTCACTGGTCTCCACTGAAACTGTCCATGCATTGAAGTTAACTGATGTATTCTTTAGTTGATTAATGAGTTTATAATTAGTGAATTAATTAATAATTAATTCACACCACTCTTCACTAGTTTATTAATCAGTTAGACTAAATACAACTAGCTCAACTATGTTTAGATTAGTTAAACTGAACACAACTCCATTAACTCCTCAATCAACTCCACCAAACTCTGTCACATGAGTTCTAACTGAAGTATCCATGCAATAGCTCCACTTAACCCTCAGAAATAGCGTAATTCCTTCTGTCAGCTCCTGTGCCACATCTGTGCACTTAACTGAAGTGCTCCAAGAGAATAAGATAATGTTTATAGTCCAAATATTATTAAGAGGTAATAATATTCGACATATCTATTTTTAGACTGGCAATCTAAAAATAGATTCCACCCAATATGTCTAAAAATAGAAGTCCATCTATTTTTTCCGACTTGACCAACCATCCACAAATAGCATCCCGCAACTCATAGAACATGATCCATATGTCTAAAAATAGACATAGTCTAAAAATAGACTTTGTGCCAAAAATAGCCTGCGGGCCCACTTAGTGAAGGCGACTCCTTTCCACTAAGCTCATCATTTTTTTGCAATCTCAACAGATGATAGTGGATCGGGACTAAACAGAGGATTAGAGGGAGGTCGAAAACTGCAAAGGCAAACTTCTCTTGAACATATCAGCGACACGACTCTGGATTTGGCAGTATTCGACATCAAGGGATATGAGGTCATGATGACATGGAAAAGAGCATATGAGAGGCCAAAACATATTACCCAAACCCACGTAGGCAAAAATGATGAAATGAGATGTCCCCAACCCGACAAGAATGCAAATGAGTGTCATGTTCAAGAGTGACATACTACCGACACAACTAAGAACTAGTTCCATTTTCTCCCACCATTTATGGTGAGTACCCCAATTATTTTTGAAAAACAAGCTTGAAGGGGATAACATATGTTTGTGATGTAATTTTGTCCTTCGGACAAATCCATCCTAGTACATTTTACGAGCCCTAGGAAGGAGGAACTCAGGTAACGTCATGGTGACGATTTCCAATGTCATTTGGGTTTAACGAGTCTGACAAAGGAAGAACTTGACATATTTTCATGTTTAGAGAGTTTGAAAAGAAGCAGAAAAGAAAAATCCAGTTGGTCCCTTTTCGTAAGTAGTCCCTCAGACCCGAAAACGTAGAAAAAAATATCCGAGAGAACCTCTTAGTCGCAATAGGCTAAGGTATTCCTTTTTCGTAAATAATTTATCCCAGCCCGAAAAAGGGGTAAAATTATACTGGGTATATATCAATTCGTAACCATTTAACGAGTTCAAAACGACAAGAGTCTCAACAATATTTTCATGTTTAGAGAGTCAGAAAAGAGCTAAAAGTTGACTCCTCCTAGAGGAACGAGTGGTATTAAGGGTAGCAACTGGTTCCAGTGATGGTGGAACTACTTAGAACAAGTAAATGCCAAGAGGCTAGCTAACAAGACCACTCATCACAACGGTTCCTCAGGAATGGGTGAAACAACCAAGTGAAGGCATATGATCGGTCAAGCAGATGGGGATGATGGAGTGAGAAAACCAAGGCTCATCCGGAAAAATAGGCTGATAAAATGGCAATCACAAGAGGTAAAATGGGAATGGTTTCATTTTTACACAATCCTTAAATCAGGAAACTCTACTTGAAATTGGTTTCATTTTTACACAAGATTGAAACAAAGGTAAACTATGCTTGACAAACGGGCATGCCCCCAGCATGGTGACTCAATTCGAGGTACATGCCCCCAAGCTTCAGTCCAGTTGCAGTTAATGAAAAGCAGATGGAGTGAAGGTTCAAGTTACGAGATCAGAGAAAGACTTTACTGGGATCTTACGAGATTTGATCAAAGATTTGAAGTGAACAAAAATGTGTTTCATTGTTTTAACGAGGTTGATACAGTAAAAGAACTATCCTCAAAACCTAATTCATTTTTTAACGAGGTTGACATAGAAAACGAACCATCCTCATGACACCTTGTTTCATTTTTTAACGAGCTTGACACAAGAAAGAGAACTTTGCTCTGACGACCTTGTTTCATTTTTTAAGGAGCTTGACACAAGAAAAGGAACTATGCTCCGAAGATCTTGTTTCATTTTTTAAGGATCTCGACACAAGAAAACGAACTATTCTCTGAAGAGATTGTTTCATTTTTTAAGGAGCTCGACACAAGAAAAAGAACCATGCTCCGGTGGCCTTGCACCATAACGAATAAGAGGTTATGACTTCCAAGATGTTCACATCTAATGGGAGAATAACATCTTGGAAATCACGATCGAATGCCCTCACGAGATGGTACTCGATGGAACTATCACTGGATAAGGGCAACGAACAAGTGGCCACATAATTAACCCGTGGCGGGGAAGATACAATCGGTGGATAAAGATCCGGTAGAGACGATGGTGGGCTAGCTGCCACCTTCGGACCAAAGAATGAAAGCTGATCAATGGTCACGATCTGACCTTCATGTGGAAAAAAATCACACGAAAGAGGGAAGAGACAAGTGCACCTATGGCATAAGCATAGTCATGCCCCAAGAGTAAATTGAAATCCAAGGGACCTTGAACCATCATCACGTCTATATAGACGGTTTTCCCTCCCAAAGTGATAGGCCACTTCGGAAGGACCCCTAACGGTTGACTGGTTCCTCTGTTAAAGGCCAACAGATTCTAGGTAACAGGCACAAGCGGCGGAGAACGAAAATCTTGCCAAGTAGTTGAAGACAGAATATTAATAGACGTGCCTTCATCTATAATCATAATCGTGCTAGGTACGACCATATTGAAGGCCTATACCATGATCTCAAAGGGAACATAAGAAGGAAGATAGTATCCTACAAATCGAATCCAATTAAAGGAAGTGACCAAACCACTTGGAGGGGTTACCATTGAACCGAGATGGTCATCCACTAGTGTTATCAGAGCAAGAGGAGCATCCTCCTGAACCACAGACATGGGAGCAGGAAGAGAAATTTCTTGAGTGACAAGGATGGGAGGATCTTTCTCCAAGTCCGAGGAATCTGAAGAAACAAGAAGAACATGAGGGGGATGAGATCCGCTCTCGATGGAAAATACTTGATGCACCTTAGGCGGGATTAGATCGACGGATTCCACAACCAATGGTTGGTTGGGAATGGATTATTGAATTTGAATTTCCGAGGGAACAAGATCAACCAAGGATGACTCTTGACTGATCGTTGAATCAACTAGCGGGGGACTCGAAGAAAGCTTCTAGTAACTAGCTGGAAGGCAGGGTACAGAAACATTAGGGTTGTTCAACACTCTCATGGCTTCATCCATGTACGAAAAAAGGTGAATGGGATGATGCCCTTCACACAACTTACAAGGATTGGTAATATTACCCTGTTTCTTATGAGTCTTGTCATTTCTAGTCGAAGATGTGCAACCAATATGACTTCTAGAAGCCAAATGCAATGGAAGACAGCCATTGGACCATGCTTCAAGTACCTTGGGAATGCTAGGGCAGTCTCGAAGAAGGTGGTCACCTTTGCACAACATGCAAGGGAATTTGACTTTCCGTGGAAGGTTGGATGTTTTATCAGTGGAAGGTGTCTGAGGTGCAATAGCCGCGAGCTGGCCTCTCTCTTATCTGGCTTCTTCTTTTTTTTCTTCTTCTTCTTCTTCTTAGCCACCTGGTTACTAGAATCCAGACTTTCACCAGGCGAAGTAGAAGATGAGGACGAAGAAATAGGAGAAGAAGGGGAGAGGTCCACCTTAGAATCAACATGATGTTGTTCTGGTGGAGGGGATATTTGTAGAGTGGGCGAAACACTCGAGACCACAGAGGTCGAGAATAACCAAACAGTTAACTCAAGAAGGGATAATGTTACCATATAAGGAGCACCAACATTCCCAAAAGCAGGAAAATGACCAGGATTCCCTTCGGAGGGGATCCCTTGGTTGGTAAACTACGAAAAAGTTTCCATTGGAAACAACCCTAAAACAAAATACTAAGGAAGGTAACTTTAACTAGGAATATTTCATGGGCAGTTACTATTTTAAGACATTGAAACAAAACTCTGTCGTTTCATATTTCAAGAGTCAAGAAACAGGTAAAAGGTGACTCTATCACTTTCAGGTTGAAACGAGCGTGAAAGGACAAGAGCTCGATGATCTCTTCTCTTTTAAAGGAGTCACGAAAAGATCAAAATGACTACTCAGGTAATCCAAGCAAGAGGGTGTACCAAGTTTCTATGAATTTCCATATACACCTTGGTGATCAAATGAAAGAGAAATGACCAAGGAATTAATGTATGTGCAAGTAGTCTCCCCAAATGATGTGTTCGGTGTATCACAGTTACAAGGCAGCATACTCGGCTTCCTATGGATAAAGGATTTGAACCTATGAGGGTATCCCTTTATATATGCGACGGTATGGGGAGCACAAGTCCATACTAGTGCTGTCTAAAGCCAGGTGGCAGACGACAACTACTAGGTTTAACGACGTTAGAACACGTCACTAGCTTAGACCTCTAAAAATGTTTGCGTTTAGGTTCTAATGCTTCCTTAGATTGATTGAATTAATTTTAAGGTTGATCTGGAATTAATATTTCAGTTTCAAGGCCCTATTGAATGGAGTCTCGAATTCCTAAATGCACACTACATGCAAAAGAACATCATTTTCCGTTCGATGAATGCTAACTAAGAGAAGGATAGAGATCTTCAGAAAGTAGAAAATAATGAAATCATAAGAAGAAATCCACTAATGCATCTAATACAACCACACGAGAAACAAAAAACTCTTTCCTAGTTCACTAAGAGCTATTTATGCAAAAGAACTTTTCATTTTCGATGCAAACGAAAGAATGATTTTTGTTTTTGTTTTTTGAATGAATGAAGTACACGATGCACTATTACATTAAAAATCAAAGTGAACACTAGTTTATAGAACTGCGAATGTAGAGATCTTAAAATGAATAATTAAAAAGCAATACAGACATAAAAACATACTCAAACCAATGATGCGCTCTTTCAAGCAAACAAAATATTTCAAAAAAATCCAAACGAGCAATGTGATCTATGCTCGAAGTGACGAAATAGAGAATTAAATGAAAACACAAGTGATCATTCAACAAGCCAAAGACACAAAGGATCAAAAAATACTAATGCAATCGACCAACGAATTGAGATGACAGAGATCAAAGTGACTCGAATTCAGCTCAAGAGGCTCAGTGAGGAGAAAGCCGAACAAACAGAACAAGACCTAGAAACCCTAGGGCTAAAAAGCTTCACTGATGAGATAAAGGACAAACAACTGAGATAAACCGAGACTATAGAGTCAAAAAAATCCAAAAATACCAATTGCAAGCCAAATAAAAAACCCAGAGCCAAGAACTACTGACCAAAGACAAAGGAAGAAGGCCCAACCAAATCCTATAGGATTCGTCGCGACTGTTAGGATGTAATCTACACTTAACAGGGGTGGGTGCACCTGTAACAAAGGCAAATAACGCCAATTGGCACGACTGTTCAAAGAGAAAACGCGCCAAGCCGTAAAAGTATGGGAAAAGGAGAAAACTATTGATGAAAGGTAAATCTTGACACTCTGGAGCTAAACAGGAGGATTCAAAATAGTCAAGAAAGCCAGGCAAGACAGAGAAGCAATCAAACGACTGAAGTCGACTCGACAAGGCGAACTCTCAACAAACAACGAGATGAAAAACTCACATTGATCCCTAGCGAAGTCGCCAACTTGTTGAGTAGGTAAATCCTCTCTGCGGACAGAGACGGTCCCTCTAGCCCTAGAGTGGGTCTAGCAACAAGGGAACAAGCTAATGTGTAGGTTCCTAGTTAACGAATGAAATAGGTTTGGATAGATTGTCCTACCTGTCGTCCAACGCAATTGTCACAGCTATAGCAGTGGCGACCTCTTGATCTCTGCCTCGACAGGTCGCGGTCCTTCGACAATGGTACTCAGATTCCTGCATAAGATCAAAGGACAAGAGCAGTGTATAAGACAATAATTTCATTCATAACTAGCTAATCAGTCAAGGAATATTAAACATATTGCATCAAATAAACCATATTAACACAAGATGGGAACCAAACAATAGTCATGTATATATAAATATAAGAAAGGGATTACAACTGGAGCCTTGACGTCACAGCCACCTTCAACGGTTCAGTCGAAGCGCGTCTCGAAGGATCGTCGGGGAATTGGGACAAGGCGAGGACACAAGCATAAGCTCTCTCTTGACAAAGGTCTCTTTCTGCTCTATCTCACCAACAAGATGTTCAACAATTCTCTTCAGCTATTCAACTATAATTGTTCAGCTAGTGTATCAATGGGAGATAAATTTATTTATAGAGGGAGAGGAGGAGGTTGGGATCCCTACAATGGTGGAAGGGAGGCCTTATCCTTTGGGAGGTTTCCACAAAAGGTGGAAACAAGAAGCCAAAGGAGGGTGGTCGTGATTATTTAGTCGAACCACCGAGGCTGACTCGCCCACGAAGTTGTTAGTATAGAAACTTCGCCTCTATTTTTAAAAAACATTCCAAAAATAGCTTGGTGCAGGTAGCTCACTGGGATAGAGTGCCAATGGGCGCGGGGCCCCATGTTAATCTTCCTCATTGGCACGAGGGCATAATGGTCTACCAACGCCAACCCAAAAACATGTGTTTCTGATGGTCTTCTCAAGGAATTGTCAACATAAGGAACGTTGTCCTCATGGAAAGGGATGCAATTATGTTCTTTGCAAGGCATGACACTTCTTATTTTGTCACAAAAATGGTCCTCCAATGTGCGGGATGGGGATTGCAGGGACGGTGAAAAAATGCTGTGTAACAACCTCTGAAATTTTCGTGGAGTAAGATGCTGCAACAAAGGGTGACAAGGAGCAGCGTGGAAGCCTATAAAAACGTGGGAATTTATGTGAGAGGATAGGGTCCTGTAGGTGACAACGAAGAAGAGTTATGGTTGTTTGAAGGTGTGGTTAAGGATTCTCAAGGAGGCCGAGGTTGTTGGGAAGTTTGCCAAGTCTGTCCGTAGCTAGAAGGGTCAATAAGACAACGTGAAGGAGGCTCAGTGAAATGTGGACAATTTTTTAGGGAGAAAGGGTTTTTACACATCTCGCAATAAGGAGTCATGGTGAGATTGGAAAGTGATATAGGAGAAGAAAAAGAAGCAGGAGACTTCTAGTGACAATGACACTTCTAAGCAGGGTGTAGTTCAATGTACAGGAATTATTGCGATTGTGAGCACCAAGAGTTGGGCTAGTGTTGTGAGTAGTGATGACGAAGATGAAGTACTTCCTAGTCATGGAGGTACCTCCCTCACTAAGATGGAGTGTTGATTTGTATATCTTGGGAGGTACTCCAGGCCCTAGGGTTCAGGGTTTGGAGGAAAAAGCGCCACAAGGACAGCTTGTGGGCTTGGAACCCAAGTGAGGGGTTTTTCACCCATCGTGATTTTGGCCAAAATCGTGATGAATATATAAGATATGGTGTATGAGGATTATAGTTCTTAGCGATACAATTCCAACGTATCGAGAATCATCCGAATATGAGTTGTCGTTAGAGAGAAATGAATTTTTGAAGTTGACTATGTAATTATTGGTTGCCATGTTAGGTCAGCTTGGTGTAAAATGGTGCCAATAGATGGGTCTCTTCAAAGGAATTCATGGAAGCTTAAAAGTATATATATTGGAGGTGTTTTATCCTCATTTAGGCGTCCATTTTTGAGCAATACACACAAGGAAAAACTCTGAAATTTTCGTGGAGCAAGAGGTCACAACAAAGGGTGACAAGGAGCAACGTGGAAGCCTAAAATAATGTGGGAATTTCTGTGAGAGGATAGGGTCCTGTAGGTGGCAATGAAGAAGAGTTAGGGTTGTTTGAAGGTGTGGTTAAGGCTTCTTAAGGAGGCCGAGTTTTTTGGAAAGGTATCCAAGTCTGGAAATAGCTATATGGGTCAAGAAGACAACGTGAAGGAGGCTAAGGGCAATGTGGGAAATTATATAACGGAGGTCGAGCTTCTGTAGGTTACAACAGGCTACTTTAGGCATGTTTGTGGGTTGTTCTTGGTTGTGTTTGTTGGGCAGATAAGGCCATTGTATTAGAGGGTGAAATATTATTGTTTCAAGGGCTGTTAGAGGAAGTTTTGTGGAGGACAGTTACCACAGTCCATTGTTGGGCTAGGCCACAGTCGTACAAGGCAACGTAGGTGTGGAGGACGACATATAAGGTAGACCACATCTTTTTGAATATCTAGTTGCTAAGTTATGAGGAGGTTAAGAGCATGATGGTGTGCCCTAACCACTGGTGTAACCGTTCAACAGTCCAACATGGTGACAACAGTAATATTGTGGTGTGTGTTGGGTCTAGTATTGAACAGATTAGATCATATTAGTGAGAATCCCGTTGGAGCCAATTGTATCACCTTCCGTGGCGACGAAGCATCATACCAGGAGCATATCCAACAATGACATGATTGGGAGCCATATGAATGTTGGAGGGCAGCATGTTGGCTACCCAAAGTAGCCCTAGATGAGCTATCTTGAAGGACAAAGAGCAGCTGAAGTTTGGGTGAAGATAGGAGCCAAAGAGCAACACTTTGATGGAGTAAAGTGGTTGCTAGCCTAGCAGATTGGAGCTTGGGAATTAGACCTACCTAGAGGAGCAGATTGATCAGCCCAAGTACATTCTACAGAAGGAAGTGCAACAGCGTTAGGGGGTAGCCCTCTTGGAGTATTGATGTGTAGATGCCTTGATGGAATAAGGGACTACTAGTGAGTAGTACAGAAGTGAAGGATCAATAGGACACGATACAAAATTGTGTTTTTCAGTGTATCTTGCATACCATAGAATGTTCTATTACTCAGATTTGTTTTAATATAACAAAGATTGGGGATTGTACATTATTGTACAATTTTGTTTAAATTTGTGTATATTGAACATATGTGATTTACTGCATTATATTTTCTGTTGTGCAAAGTAGTTTATGGTTCATATTCTTGGTTTGGTAGCATCAGTGATTGAAGACTGTAACCTAGACCCAAGGTCATGAAAATTCAACAGCCTCTAGGGCCTTACAGATAATCTCCAAAAAATCATCCTAAGGGATCATTTTCAAGAGGTTTGATCCCCGCCACAAAATGATTAATAAAACCCTTGAATGAGTGAAGATATGCCTGCGAAAAACAAGGGTTAGTTTTAAAATAAAATGACAAAATGACAAGCCTAAATGGACCATGGCTAAGCTAGGAGAAACCTAAAGCTTGCAGATAGCATAAATCAATGGTAAACGAAAATTCCTTGAGCCCAAAATTATAAATTCAATCTACAAAACCAGAACCCAAGTTATATTTATAGCAAAAAAATTATGAAAATAAATTTTAGATTATTTACATTTTTTATTTAATTAGAAACCCTTGCGAAAATTTTAAATTTAGTATGGAAAGGGTCACAAACCCTAGCATATTTATTTAAAAAATAATCGGTAATATCAAGCCTACAAAAATTCAATCCTTCCCTTGTGAAGCCTAGAGAAGGCTTAAAGGTTTGTGGCTCTAAATAGGGTAAACCTAAGGGGCAAGACGACCCTATAAATATTTAATTTTGCACCAAAAACCCTGGCCACTAGGCTAGGCAAGGGTATGGCCTAAAAAACATCATAATTTTCCTTCAATTCATGAGCCTATCCACCTGCAAACAAATCATAATTTGAAACCCTTGTCCCTCTCTTCAGATTTGCAAGAGAAACCAATGAAAGCCCTAATCGATATATACAAGATGGATGAAAATATACAAGGGTTAGATGAAATGTATACTAAATATACTTACAAATGTACAATGCACTAAATCAAGAGGAATATGAGTACAACTCCTTTCTTTTGTCTAGCAAAATATAGCTCTTAATATCAGATTTATCAATTACAGCGCAATAAAAGAGTAGATATATTCAAATAGATTTTCTCCTTCAAAGTGAATGGCATGAAACTCCATTTAAAGTATTCTTGTGATTAATATTTAAGAAAACCTGGGCTGTTAGCCTTCATGACTCAAGTAGTTGGTTGGTTCAGCTAATACTTCCCAAAGTACTTGAAATTTGATCAAATAAAAAATTTCTACACACACTTGAAAGATTTATTAGATCCACTGAAATTGACTGGTACAAGGAAAAGAAATTCTAGGGATTCAGCTAAATTCCACTATATATGCTTAATCATCAGTGTTTCCTCAACCCAAATAATAGTGCAACATAATTATACAATATTAAATATAAAAGGAAAATGGGACTAACAATATAAAACACCAGTAGAACATTAAACATAAATTAGAACAAAATTACCACGAGAATGAAGAAATACACAATAGATTTTCCACAAAGACTTGTTTTTTATTAAATGGAAAAATTATTACAGAGTTTCCAGAGTTGATTACACCGTCCATAGATGTTACAATGAGAAGCCTTAGGTTCAATTTATAAAAAAATGAAAGATCTAGATCCCCCTCCAAGTGGAAAACGGCTAGGTCCAACAAAGTGCACAAATTTGACTTGATCGTGGAGAATAATAACTAGTTGATGGTTAATCCATTCCAAAATTTAATCATGTCCCTTGATCTGGAAGAATAAATTCGAATTTATTGAAGAAGGCTCTGATCTCGTTCCAAAGAATATTTTTTTTCCACTTTTTTCTCCTTGAAAAATCCCCCTTCGATTAAACACCATGGTCCAAAAGTTCAATTTTCCTTAAAAAATCGAATTTTTCCCTTTAAAAGAGGGCCAAAAAAATAATTTTTCTTGAAAATACTTCATTCAATTCAACCACTTAGACCAAAAAAAAATGATTTTCCTTGAGAAATATTTATTTAATTATTATTATTATTATTAATTTTTTTATTTTTTAAATTTATTTTTTTTCGGCCCAACGATTTTTTTTGGGTTTTTTTTGCCTTGGAAATGAGTCCTTCAAATTTATTGTTCCTCAAGAAAATCAGCCTTCTCCAAAAAATTGTTTTCCCACTTGGAGAGAATATTATTTTCTCTCATTTAATTTATTTGGCAATTTTCGAGCTAATCATTTAGCCAGTTTTTGCCAACAAAAAGAAAATAAAAATAATTTGAGGGGATAGACATAATTTCACCCATAAAAATGTCTAAATAGAAATTTGAGGTGTATATGTTCTAATTATAAGTACTCATACCCCCATCAACTTCTATAGACATTATATTTACATTTTACATCAAAATAATTATTAAAATCCTCACTAGTGGAAAATTTTAATAATTAAAACTAGACAGTTAGACTTGACCAAATTTTGCGAGACTCAAAACTTGATCTAGTAAAATTTAAATCGACTCTATACTCAGATTCACCTAAGATATCACCATCGATCCCCACTCTAACTTTAGAGTATGCTTAAGAGAAAAACTCTATTTTAAATTTGATGTTTAGGAAAAACACAAATAATTATTTGAGGTTAAAAAACTCCCTAAAGTGAAACTATTTTTTGAAAATTATTAAGTTTACCTAGGTGTGTTACATGGCTTTATAAACATACTAGAATCATTTTTACAATAGCAACACAAGACTACAAAATTTGGATTACAATTTTGACAAAAATGCTGAAAAAAATGATGACCTTTGGTTTTCTGATTGATCGAACATGATGCAATGCTTTAAAAAAATGTATGTTGCTATAGGGCAGATGACACAGAGTGGTCAACATCTAGCTCTACATGGGAACACATTGCTTCATTGAAGGAATGCGAGAATCCAGAATTTGCATCCAAACAACACATGAGTTGATATTAGTAACATCCATTAAAAAATAAACCAAAAAACATCATATAAAATTAAGTACATGAAATAGAAGCTTTATAAAGAGAAATCATTCTACCAACACGAAGTGTAAATATATTCTAAGAACATAAATACAACCTCATCTATGAAATATAAATGTTGAACGAAAATGACAAGGAGTAGGGCTAGAAACACGATACAAATGATGCCCTATGGCATCAGAGGCCATCTTTATAGAACAACTTGAGCATTCAACCATTTGCAGGTAAGTTGAGTGGTTCACCATCCAATGTGCTTAAGTGAAATGAATTTGATCCAACAATTTCTCTAATGATATAATGTCCAAGATTTTATCACTTTAATAATTCTCAAGAGTTGTTAGATTTTTTATTTTGGTTTAAAGAATATTAGAGGTAACCACAAACCTACTTTTAAGCCTTAGGATATAGCCTTCCTAATGCTCAGAGAGGGCTCTCTCTATATGATTTATCTTTGTTGATTTTAATTGATTTTAGGCTAGTTATGTAGGGTAAATTAGTTTTGGATTTAGATTTGATTTGGTGGTGAAATCACTTACTTAGATGGATAGATGTAGGTCTGTATTCCATTGGGAAAATGGAGTCAATGTGTTAAGCAGACAGATCAAGATCAAGTTCTAAAGGGAAATGTTTACAGGGCAAGATAGCTGAGTTACTTCAGATCTTCAAGGCTGATGGTGAAAATGTTTTCAATTAGGGTAAGGGAGCAATTAAGAGTTCTCAAATCTGGATAATGAGTGAAAAGACAGAGGTCAATTGAAACTAGGGAGCAATTAAGGGTTCCTTAGTCTAGATATCAGTGGAAAACATGTAAATGATAAGCAATTCAAGACAGAGTGCTTTTAACATATTCTGAAAAAATGATTCCTGATTTATCATTTATATTTATAACAACATACAAGTATTGATGAAAAACATAGGAAATTGACAAAGAAACAAGTGGAAATACCTCACTGTAGTGGCCCAACACATGAATCCTGTAATATGATACTTTATTACTTTATTCCAGTCTGCTGACTTGAAATTGGTACAATCACCCTTAGGTTCAGAATATTACAAATATATAAATTTTCAACCATTCATCCACACTCAATACTTCTAAATGAGAAGTATTTATACAAAAAATATTTACAAAATAACCTAAAAAAAACTTAGGAATTATTCATGGAAAAGAAATATCTTCATGCAAGAAGATAGTGACAACTTTCTAACTAATGCTAGCTCTCCTTGTTTTTATTGAAATTATTATTTGTTGTCTTCAATCTATTGCTATTTTCTCTCTTTGCTATCAACGAAGGCTGCAGCTAGACAATGAAGTGTCCTTTTACGCTGGCAGCTTTATCTCTGATTTGTAATTTTTTATTTAACTTTAAACTTTGACTTTGAACTGAGACTCTTTCATTTGATACTCTTTACTGTCCTGATTTTAACTACAAATTTGTAACTGTAAATGTAAAAACAGCATGCTTTGTTTTATTTTTACTATTTTGTGCTTACTGCAACCTGATTTCACAGTAAATCAGTCATTTTTTCCCAAAGTTCTGCCTCTGGAAATTTGATATTCATCATCCTCCTGAATATTTCATCTGCTTCAGTGTATTTTGAGAACGTAGGCTTGTTGATAAATATGTGTTTCACCTCATGCTGTAGGTATAACAATTTCCCAAGATTCTTGTAGATTACCTTCCCTGTTGGAATACCTTGTGAGGAAGGCAGATTGGCCTGATCCTTGGCAAATTCTCTCATTTTTTTCATAGTCATTTTGCTTCATTAGTTTTTCATGAATAACTAATGGATTTGGAAGGCCTTTCTACCTTAGGACATCAAATTTCATCATAAACCTTGTGATAGCAACCTCCATGTTTTGGCATTTCTCTTCTAACTGTATCATCAAATTCTTTTTAAAAGTTACCTTCCTAATTTCTAGGATGGTTTCTGTTCTGTCATTAATACCAATTTCTTCTAGCTCTTGCGTGTTCTTATAATTTAGAAACTTGATGATTTCAAGAGCTTCTTTAGGTTTCTTACCAAGTTATTTTTTGATCTTTTGGATAGCTTCTTTTGATGATTTGACTAAGTCTATCTGCTTATAAATGACTTGTATGGATGACAAAATATCATTGACAACTTCAATGATATTGGCCCATAGCTATTGTCTGATTTGAGCCATGGGTTCTTTCAATGATAAATATTTTTCTAATTTCTTCAACTCCTCATTTAATCTGTTTTCTCTTTTTTCTTCATTCTTATGCATTATCTTAGCAAGTTTCTTTTCATCTTCAAGACTTTTAAGCTGTTCTTTAAGTATGTTAATCTCATTAGTCTGAATAGACATGTCATGCATAGCTTTTACTAACTTTCTTGCTTCCTCTGAATAATGTTTTGTTGTTGTTGAAGATTCTGTTGCTAAAGTTGTTGATGAAGTGACAGGTAATGTTGTAGCCATGGGGACTATAGGAGCCAGTGATTCTACTAGTGTGGAAGGTACATCAGTAGTGACTATAGGAATGACAGTGACTGGGACTGGTTCTTTGATGGAGTCTTTCTCCTGGACCAACTTGTCCATTTCATTCTCCATTTCTTTTATCTGAGAAATCAACTGTAGAATGCGATTCATCATCTCATATTTTTGATTTGTATCCTGTAATACTTCCTTTACTTGAGGATGTTCTATAGGGGGCATCTTTAGTTGCTTCTTTAATGTAGAAATGTCTTCATTTTTATTCTTTATCAATTCATCTACAACTTTGATTTTTTTAGGATCATATCCTACTTCAATTATTAATTCTTCCAAAGATTTAATTCTATTGTCTTTTTCTTGTGAAGATGATTTTTCCAACTTGAGTTGATCTCTGATGTTTGTGAGAGTGTTTTGTAGCTTTTGTACACTCATGGAATTGGTGTTCATTGTAGAATAGATCATCTCCCCTACCTTCTTATGAAAATCAATTTGGTCCAGAGGATGAATATCCTGGGCCAAGACTTGAAAATCTGTCTTTTTGTAATCAGAAGATGACTTGGGAGTTTGAACTGTGGGTTGAAGAAATGTCATCTGCATCTTTTTATTCTTATAGTCAAAGGATGAAAGTAGCCTATTTTGTATGCCGGGAGTTTTTTTCAGATATTGAGAATATATTTCAGTTTTAATTTCTTCATTTCTGGCTTTGATTTCTTTGTATATTTCTTTGATACCAATTTCTTTTTCTGCTGGTTTTTTAGATGAGGAAACTTCAATACTGTGCTGCTTCTGAATAAGCTGAGTGTTTGAAATTGTGGGTTTTTGTTATTCTTCAATTATTGTAGGAGGTTTATTTTCCTTTGCTTCTGTTTCTGTATCAATCACCTCTATTGTTTCCGCTTCTTTATTGGCAGGATTTAACTTTAATTTTTACTGTATCTCAATTTAAATTTAGTTTCAGTTGTAGTATCTGCAGTTTATGATCCTTCCTCTCTGTTTATTTTTGAATTCCTGTCTTCTTGGGCTGGAGTATGCAAAGTTTGACTAGTATCACTTTTCTTCACTGCCTCTACCAAGGTGTTCTCCAACCATTCAGATTGATTGCAAAATTTCTCTGTCTGGTTTCTTTTCATGTACATAGGGAGTAAATTTTCATTTAACTCTCATTTTACTTATAACTCCAAGGGGATCATAATACCACACAAAATTTTTACTGAAATTGAACTCCTGTAAACATTTTTCAGCCTCTGGACCTGCATCTCTATTGTTACAGATAAAAGGGCCAACCTGATTTTTCAATTTGAACTGTGTCTTTTTCTTTGCTGCCAAGAAATTAATTACATCTGAATTAAGAATATGCCTTATGTACTCAAGGGAAAATAACCTCATAGGGAGGTATTTGGGAAGTTTATATGGAACAAGACTTGATCCATATACTCTTATCTCAGTATGGTTTTGGTAAAAGTACCAAGCACCTGTCCTATTATGCTCTAACAACTATAGGAACTTCTTAATATATTCACTAATTCTGGGCTGCCTGCTGCTATTCAGAAAATTTACCATAGGATGAATGAAAGAATCAGTAAAATCTATATAAGTGAACTCATTGGAGTATTTCCTGATCAAAGAAGTCCAAAAGATGACTATGGGTTTCCTTCTACATCAAGCGTTTGAAGGTTTATAGAAAATTTCTTAGATTGAAAGTATAAAAACATGTGGAATAGGAATGAGGAATACTTGAAAACACCTTCAAAAGGAATTTTGACTAAATTTTCATGAATACTATCAACAAAGTATTGGGAAAAATTAAAAATGGTAGTAGGAGACTGACTAGGTGTGAAAGTAGAAAAAAAACATCGCACTACAACATCAACATGTTCATATGTGAAATAACCAAGAATAAAAGATAGCATGGAGATGATATGTCTTGTCCTTTCAGAAAAATTTGCAGAAGGGTATGGAGGATTTATCTTGAGAATTTTGACAGAAGAAGGCATGAAAGTTTGAAATATCTGGAACCTCTTGGGGAAGTCCAGATTCAGGTATAACTGAGTAAGGGCCTCAATGGATAAAGGGATTTCATCAGGTCTGGGTTGTATCTGTAGCATCTGATTGATTGAATCAATAGTAATGGTAAATCTAATTTATTTTTCATGGTTTATTATGGCTCTCTGATCAAGAAAATAGTAGGATTGACAAAGTTTGATCACTTATGGGCACTATAAGGTCTGTGGGACAACATATTTTGGTATATTAGACTCCCAGATAAAAACTTCATCAGCCCGATCTATGGATTTTTCTTGGATCCAACAATGGAGCTCAAGAAGGTTAAATTCTGTGACTGTGTCAGTAATCTTGAAGTCTCTATCAGCCAAGGGAATGTGCTCTACATCTACAACAAGAGGTTGTAGTGGATTAACAGATGCTACTTCTTTGGAAGCCATTATTTTTGTTTGATTTTACAATTAATTAATATTTTGACTTAGAAACATCTAATTTAGGCCTTTAGGAGCACCTTTGAAAGTTTATAACAGTTTGCAGGAGGATTTGGGATGAAATCAGGGTTTTATCTATGGTCTGCAAAAGTATAAATTTGCTTAATTGATCAAACTGTGTCTTCTGTAACAAAAAGGAATTTATAAGCTTCGAAGTTCTGTAAATAGATGCCTAGGGCCTATATGAAAGGAATGAAAGGAAAGGAGGCTTTCTTTAAGTACACAGAGGCTTAAATTTCTTCAATTTATTCAATCTTTGTGATTTAGAATAGTCTTGAACCTCAAAATTTGTGGAAAGAATGCACAGGGTTTGCAGAAAAAAATTTTTGGAAGGCAAGGGGGATTTCTTGGTCTGCTAGTAATCTTAATTTGATTCAATTACTAATTATTTTCTTTTTAGATCAAGAACAAGCCTTTTCTTTGAAGAATACCTAGGAAAAACAAAGATTTGATTTGTAGGAGGGTTTCTGAGGTAGTAGAGGGCTTTTCTGAATCTTCAGAGGTCTTTAAAACGCTTCAATTTGGTTCTGCGATGTTTTGTAGCAGTAGAGGTCTTGAATTTAGGTGAAAAGGCTTGAAATATGGTCAATTCAGTGATTTGGTTGCTCGAAAATAGGTCGGCCGTGTTTAATTCAACGCAAAATGTAACAAAAAGGTAAAAAAGGATTAACAAAGGGCAATATTTATGCATTTTGAACCAATAGTGAATGCATTAATGGGCGGTCATTTCAAATGAGTAGGTGTTTTGCGCACCGAGGAGAAAACTGCTCTGTGGTTTTCGCAAGCTCCAAAGGTGGTTGGCTGTATATTTTTGATTGATGCGATCGAATAAAAAGCCAACATGTAGCGGGGAGGGAGACTTCGAAAAATGCATTTTTCGCAAGGTTTGGGGTGTGTTAACTATCGCGCTATCGGATGCACGATAGGATATGCTGGTCATTAGATCTTGTTAATGTTGATCTAACATATGAGATGATGCGAAGGATGTATCGGGATTGATGGCGTGCGGCCCGGGGCATATGCTATGCAATTGGTTATATATGTAAATGGTCGGGGTTTTATACATGCCAATAAGATTATGATAAGTGTAATGTTATAATAGGCGGGGATAATACATAATGGGTCAAGGATATATAACATGTGGGGAATTAAACCATAGGCTATATAATAAATAATGGGTTTGGAATAATATGCAAAGGATTTATATTAATACAAGTTTAAAAGGTATGTAAGGGATTTAATACATTAGGTTGAAATGTTAATAATGAAATGTAACTGCAGGATATGTATAATACACTAAGTTTTTAACTTTAAAACTGCTATCGGGAATAGATTTCTTTTCACTGTGGGACCTGACATAACATTGTTTTTAAAGAAATACTTAGGATACATGTATTTTTGGGTTTTTGGGTATTTTTTGAATAAAATGGGAATTAGTAAAATTATTTTTTACTTTTCCAAAGGAAAAAATGTGTTTTAACTTAGGAAAAGGGACTTTTTTCAAGGGGGAAGAGGAGAAAAGGGAAAAATGAAGGGGCAGAAGGTATTTTTAGAAGGGGAATGATTTTGAAAGGAAATTAGTAAATGAAATGAATAATTATCTGTTATCCATGCTTGTGAAAATTTCTTCTTCCTACCCATCTGCTACCCTAACATTTTTACTTCATTTTCATAGGTGCATTTGAGCTTGCAAACCCTTATTCATTTTTCTTTTAAACAACAAACTAACTAATTCTATCTTTATTTCTTCCAAGGGCTCAGATTAAACTGTTAAGATCCTTATTATTTTGTACCTAACTACTGATCTTCCAAGATTAAACTGTTTGGTAGATCTTTATTCTCTCTCTAACAACATGAAATTTAAAGCATGAAGGGTCAAGATTAAGCAGTTTGACCTTCATGGATTGTGGCATTTTACAAGCTGCACACGATATTTTTTTTTGTAGTAAAAGTAAATATTAGTGGTATTTGGATTTGCATCACTTTCATGTTTTATTTTTATCTCTTTTTGTTTGGGGTCCATTTTATATTCTTTTTGATCTTTTTTTTTTTTCAAGTCCTTTGATTTTTCTTGTAGGACTTTCACCCTCTTGACATTTTTTAATTTTCTAATATGGGAAAACAATTTTGCAGAAAGCAAAGTATGTACATATTTACAAGAATAATCAAAGTCTATTAAAAATTATAAATCCTATTATTATAGGACCATAACAGTGGCTCCACATGGGGATGTCATTTCCTAGTGAAATGTCAAGAACTTTATGATCAATAGCCTTGAAATTTTGACTATGCTGGCTTTGAAACTATTTTCTGAGCTTTGAATTATTCATACTTATGATATTTTATCTTTCAAATCTTAGGGACTTCTCTCCGGGCTTCAATTTTTCTAGAAAAACATCTAGTCCAATCTAAAATTTGCAATGTTATGTACAATGAACAAAGTAAACAAAGTGAACTACTGTTATTCTGGGGAATAGTAATGCTTCAAAATTCTACCATTGATAGGTCCACCTGGCAGATCTAATCCATCCAACTCCTTCAAAAATAACGCATTGTTACCTCTGTAACCATATATGACATAAGGGATTTTCCATAAGAAATGAAATTTCCGATGTTTGTCTTTCTCTTCTCTCCTAGAATCCCACTTAAGAACTTTGTCACCTATATAAAAATCATCTTCCTTAGTCTTCTAGTCAAATATATTTTTAATATTTTCTTTAACAACTTGAGACTTGAAATAGACATTTTCCTTGGTTTGCTGCCAGTGTATGGTCTGATTTATCCTTCTCTAGATATCATTGGTTTCAACCTACAGTTCTTGGATTATTTTCATCACGGGTACTCCTATAGAGGATGGAAAAACAACATCCATCCCATAAACCAGCTGATAAGGGGATGTACCAATGGACTTATTTGTGGTAAGTCTATCTGCCCATAAGGCATTCACTAACCTTTTGTTCCAGGTTTTCTTATTGTCTTCTAGTAGTTTTTTGATGATATTCACAAGGCTTTTATTGGAGGATTCAACAAGAACATTACCTTGAGCGTAATAAGAAGTGGAATGACCAAGGGTAATGTGGTATTTATTACAGAAGTCAATCATATTTTTGGACTTGAAAGTAGCTGCATTATTAGTAATGAGATTTTGGGGGCATCCAAATCTTGACAATATGTTTTTTTCTAAAAATGAGATTATGACAGTATCAGTGGCTTGCCTAGATGGAATGAATTCTATCCACTTGGTGAAATAGTCTGTGGCTGTCAAAATCCATTTGTGTTGGGATGATGAGGGAGGGTGGATTTTACCAATGAAGTCAAGACCCCATTACTGAAAAGGCATTTCTGTGGATATGGGTTTAAAGGGTAAAGGTACTAGCTTTTTCTTCCCTTCAAATATTTGGCATTTGTGATAGGAGGTCACATACTTTTTTACATTTGCAAACAATGTAGGTCAGTAAAAACCAGCTCTCAATATTTTATCTGTAGTTGACTTCTAGTAAAGGTGTCGTGCACAGTCATGATCTGGATTTATGCAAGAATGCAACAAAATACAGAAATAACCATAAACATAGAAATACAGCGGAAATAAGGCTTCATTTAATTAATATCAAATCACAGACGCATGCTTACAAACATGATGGAAATAAAATATCTAGGGTGCTGGTAGTGAATCTTTGAGAAGAGATGTGGCGGCTACAAACCTCTGAACCATGTTACATGAGGCTCGAGGGCCTATTTATTATGGAGAAACAATGGAGAACTCTAAACATCCAAAAACCTAACCCTAGGAGATGAAGCGCCAAAACTATGGGCCCCGTTTGGGTAAATTGGTTTTTCAACTTCCTAGGGATGTAACTTCGGCATACTATCTCCGTTTGGGGCTTCAAAATGGCTCCATAAGTTCAGGACCCGAAAAACTGCTAAAAATAGTAAGTTGTGAAAAAAATTGAAAGAGACAATGGTGGGGCCCCAAGTGGAATAGGCGGGGGCCACCAATATCCACCTAGATCATTCCTCCCCCCTTAGGAAGCAATGGTCCCCATTGCGTCGAGTTCCTCCATGAGATGAGGAAAATTTTGTTGAACTTGGTCCCTGGTGAACCACTTGCCTTGGTGTAGGAGTTGGCCAGCTTTGACAACCTGATAGAGTTGGATCTTCTGTCAGTGAGTGTTCTTGATTTGCATGTCCATGATACAGTTTGTGGTGGCCTGTTCCATGCAGTCTAGGTTTAACTCTTTTAGTGTGAGTTCTTCTACAATGTCAGAGGTGTCCAATGGAGGTGGGAAGTAGGGACAAAGGAAGTCTACATTGAATACTGGGTGCAGACCAAGGAATGGTGGAATACTGAGCTCGAAGACATTGTTCCCTATAGCCTTGGTGATGGTGAATGGCCCATATCGGAGCAGGTGAATCTTGTGGTGGGGTCTAGTGAGGCGCTCCTTCTGCAAATGTAGCCACACTTTTTCGCCCACTTGGAAGTTGTGTGGCACCCGATGTTGATCATGCTGTTACTTGTACTTAGCATTGGCTCCGTCCAATATATCATGAACCTGTTGGCGAATGTGTTGAATGCACTCGATGAATTTGTTTGCTTTGTTAGCTTCAGACTGGACATGAGCTGAATCAGCCTGAGTAGCTGCAAATAGCATGGCTACGTCAATGGGACATAGTGGTTGGAATCCCAAGCCCACCTAAAAGGGGCTATGGCCGGTTGAGCTGTGGAGAGCCCGATTACAACTATGTTGTACATAGGGAAGGATCTCATCCCATGTGCGTGGATGCTTTGAATTGTACATGCGCATAATGTGTACAATCATCTTATTGACGACCTCTGTTTGGCCATCAGTTTGGGGATGGAAAGCTGTGGACTTGGTGAGCTTGGTGTCCAACATTGACCAGAGGCTAGACCAAATGTGCTGAGGAACCTGCTGTCGCGATTTGATATGATAGACTGTGGGATCCAAAAGTGAACCTTTAGCAGTGGCTTCTGCTGTGATATTCTTCTTGCAGGCCGCCATAATGGCCATCTTTGAGAATCTATCGACGGCCACGAAAACACAGTCATTTCCATGCTTAGTAGAAGGAAGGCCTGACATGTAATCCATGGAGATGGATTCCCAAGGTCAACTAGGGGTAGGTAGCAGAGTATAAAGCCCTTTCTTCTTGATGGTCAGTTTGGAAATGGTGTAAACAGTGCAAGATATGATGTACTTCTCGACATCCTGTCAAAGGTTTGACCAATAGAAATGCTTCTGCAGTACTGCCACTGTTTTCTCGACCCCAAAATGCCCAACGACTTGATTGTAGTGCACTTCCCATATCATCTTGGCATGCTCGCTTGAAGGAACACAAAGGTGTCCCAGGTGACATAATAGTGCATCTTGGAGTTGAAAATTTGGAACTTGCATACCCTCCAAGAGTGCCTTGTATGTGTAGCTGAATTCTGGATCACTCTTGTAAAGAAGCGGCCAATCAGAAGTCTCATGCCCACAAGAGTTAAGAACGGTGGTTATGGCCACGATCGGTGGTCGGCTGAGGCAGTCTGCAACATTATTGGTGCTTCCCTTCTTGTACTTGATGTTCAAATGAAATTGTTGCAGATATGTGGACCACTTCTGATGGCGATTGTTCTACAACTTCCCTTGTGTCTGTATGAACTACAGGGGTCGGTGGTTTATGTGGATGATTGTCTCCTTCCCCAAAATGTAATGCTTCCATTGTCAACAAGCCTGCACAATTGAATACATTTCTTTGTCATAAGTGGGATACTTTTGAGCTGTGTTAGACAATGTCTCACTGTGATATGCCACTGGATGTCCATGTTGAGTAAGAACTACCCCAATAGCATAGTCAGAGGTATCCATCTCGATCTAAAATGGTTGTTGCAAGTTTGGTAATGTGAGCACTGGGGCAGAACAAAGGCGATATTTTAATTATACGAACGCCTTTTGTTGAGATTTCGACCAACAAAATTTTTCTTTCGCTCCTCCCTTGGTGACTTGACTCAAGGGCCAAGTGATATGAGAGAATCCCAACACGAACCTGCGGTAGAAATTAGAAAGACCCATGAAGCTGTGAAGCTATGTTAGGGTGGTTGGGGCTGGTTAATCTCAAATGACTTAGATCTTGGCTGGATCCACATGCACCCACCTTTCATAAATAATGTATCCCAGATATTGAACCTGGGTCATGCCAAAAGTGTACTTCTCCAAATTTTCACACAAATTGTGTTGCCACAGTGTTTGGAGGACTTCTCGGATGTGGTGGAGGTGCCCTTCCCAAGTCTAGCTGAAGATCAGAATGTCATCCAAGTATACCACTACAAATGAGTTGGTGAATGGATGCAAGATGTCATCCATCAACCTCATGAAGGTTGCAGGAGCATTTGTTAATCCGAAAGGAATGACGAGCCATTCGAAAAGGCCCTCCTTGGCTTTGAAGGCAATCTTCCACACATCAGAGGGTTCGTTTGGTACCTGGTAATACCCAGACTTCAAGTCGACCTTGCATAAATATTTTTCCCCTTTGAGTTGGTCCAGAAGGTCATCAATCCGTGGGATCAGGTACCTATTTCGGACAGTGATCTTGTTCAGTGCCTGATAATCAATATAGAGTCTCCAAGTCCCATCCTTCTTCTGTACCAACACGATCGGGCTCCCACAGGGCGATGAAATTGGCCGGATGTGACCTTTATGCAACACCCCTTGAATCTGCCTCTTGATTTCATTATTCTCCAGAACAGAGCGCCTATAGATCGGTCCATTGGGTAGCGGCGCACCTGGGGTCAGGTCAATGGGGTGCTTGACTTGATAGTGTAGAGGCACCCCTGTGGGTGAGGTGAAGATGTTCCCGTACTCCACCACAACCTTGTCCATTTGTTGTTGTCGTGCAGAGGAGCCATGTCTAGAGGTCGTGGCCACAATATTATTCTTGCCCTGGGGGCGGATCATCAGGAAAACAAATTTCCTGGTTTGGGAAATGAGCTTACTGCATTGTTTTGCAGTAACCAAAGAGATAGTGGGAGGCAGTGGTACCTCTGGTATCCTGTACAATTTATTTCCTAAAGTAACAATAACAGCACGAGGCCAGGACTCATACACAGAATGTCACTTCCACAAGTATGGTTGGCCTAATAATACATCAGAAACATCAATAGGAGCAATGTCACACAATACCTCATCCGTGAAGGGCTTGATACTATAGGGAAGGCAACACTACTGGCCTTGGTGAAGCCACCCAATGGTGTATGGTTGTGAGTGCGTTGTAGTTGGCAAGCCCAACTACTTCACGACATCTGCTGAAATGAGGTTCTTTTGGCTCCCATTGTAATCCCATCCTTGGTGAAGCCACCCAATGGTGTATGGTTGTGGGTGCGCTGTGGTCGGCAAGCCCAACTGCTTCACGACATCTGCTTAAATGAGGTTCTTTTGGCTCCCATTGTCGACAATGAACCATAACGGGGAACCCTTTACCCACATCTGAGAGTGGAAGATACGCTCTGCCTCCTCTAGATCTTCTGGTTCCTCCTTCTGGATCTCTGTAGTGGCAAAAATGGCGTTGGGCTTCGCATCAATAATTTGCTTCCCTTTGTCATTCACCTTGTCAAGTTCTTATTCAGAGTCGGAGCATGCATCTGATTCAAAAGCCCTCATCTCGGCCACCGACACTTACTTGGCCCGACACTCACTTGTGTTGTGAGTGGATCTCTTATGAAACTCACACCACTTTCCCGTGTCCTTATTTGGCTTCGCGGTGTTATTCTTTGCTTGTGTCTTTGGCAGGTTGTCTTGGGCCACCATCCCTTGGCTTTGTCCTTTGTTCTGTGGTTTGGGGGCACTTTTCCCTTGCTTTTGATTCGCAGATCCAAAGTCTTGCTTCTTCTATTTGAATTTCTGCTCAATCTTGGCAGCATACCGGTATGCTGTACCAAGCAAGGAGATGTCGAGGAACTCCATTTCCTCCTGAATGTATCTATGCAGACAACCGCGATACTTTAGCACCAAATGCTTCTCTGAATCTTTGATACCCAAATTTGTGCGTAAGGTATGGAATAGATTCGTTAGCTCATGCACATCTTGATCCCTTTGTTTCCGCAGCATAGTCCATTGTATGTAATTGTCCTCATAGCTCCCCACGGGATAGTATTGTTTCTTGATGGCATCTCAGAAAGAATTCGGCCAAGTGGGTATGGCTGAGAACAGAGAGGGTTCTGTCTCGTCCTTTTTCTCACAATAGGTTTCCCACCAGTCCTTGACATGGGGGGTAGCTTTAAGGAGTGAAAAAATAATCTTCCCCAGGTCGGAAAAGTCATGAACCGATAAATCTCCTTCTAATAGATTCAATCATCTATCTACGTCATCTGCATCTATTTGAACCTCAAATATGGGAATGTCAAAGTTTACTTGTACCTTAAAGGGAGTCACGCCTCCAGAGTGGCTGCTGGATGCAGATGCGCTGCTGGTGGGAAGTCGTTGAAGGATCTGGGCAAAGTTATCCATCATCACGTTCCTTTGTTTTTCGAGAGCCTCCTCGAGCAATATTATGATAGGATCTCCTGCTCCCTCATCTTTATTTTCATCCCCCATGGACATCCATCGGGGTTTGCGAGGCTGATTTTATAAAGGTTCCACCAGATTGAGCCCTAACTCCTTATACCCCGGCCTCATTGAGGACATGCAAAGAAGGATTGAGAAAAAGCAGACCGCTCTGATACCACTGATCCAGATTTATGCAGGAACACAAAATAATACAAAAATAACCATAAACATAGAAATAAAGTGGAAATAAGGCTTCATTTCATTAATATCAAATCACAGACATATGCTTACAAACATGATGGAAATAAAATATCTAGGGTGCTAGTAGCAAATCTCTGAGAAGAGATTTGGTGGCTACAGACCTCTGAACTTTGTTACAATGAGGCTCGAGGGCCTATTTATTATGGAGAAACAATGGAGAACTCTAAATGTCCAAAAACCTAACCCTAGGAGATGAAGCGCCAAAACTATGGGCTCCGTTTGGGTAAATTGGTGTTTCAACTTCCCGGGGATGTAACTTCGGCATACTATCTCCGTTTGGGGCTTCAAAATGGCTCTAGAAGTTTAGGACCCAAAAAACTGCTAAAAATAGTAAGTTGTGAAAAAAATTGAAAGAGACAATGGTGGGGCCCCAAGTGGAATAGGCGGGTGGCCACCAATATCCACTTGGATCAAGTCACCTGCATGAAATTCTTTCAAAGATTTATCAGCTTCATATTTAAGCAAACAATTCAATAAAATGCCACCATGATCTTTCCAAAACAACTCATTGTCTATGATACAAAATTTGATTTTCCTTAAATTTAAAAATATAGCTTTAGTTCTTGATAATTTAGGAGGAGCTTGTAAATTTAGTAGTACAAATATGATATTTGCATACCATGGTGAGTCTGAAAAGGCTTCACTGATCTTTGGAGTCGCCATCTCTTCCTAATCATATAATTGGGCAATAAAATTTATATCTAAAGCACGACAATTTGATTCAGCCACGAGTTTGGCTAAACCTTGACCTTAATGAGTTTGGTGGGCTTAATTTCTATGTCATATTCCAAAATGGTCGAAATCCATTTGCCTCTTTTACCATCTGGCCCATTCTGAGTCAGAATGTCCTTCACAACTGAATTTGGAACATAAGAAATGATATTTGAATATAGGCTGTACACTCTAAAGTATTTAATAGCCTTCACTAAAGCTAGTGCTTGCGTTTCCATTATGTTATAATTTAAAGTGGCATCTCTAAGTGATTTGTTGAAAAAAGCAATGGGCCACTCATAACCCTGATCATTCTTCTGCAATAAGACTGCAACAATAGTATGTTCTGAAGCAAAATAAAAAATAATGAAATATTTTTTGAAACCAACACTTATTAGGACTGGTGTTTTTGTTAAGGTTTGTTTGATTGATTCAAATGATTGTTTGGCCTTCACAGTCCATTTAAGTGCGGAGTATTTTTTCAACATGTAATTGAGTTCTCTAATTATTTCTGCTAGGTTTGAAATGAATCTTCTGAGAAAATTGATTTTACCTAAGAAAGCCTTCAATTATTTAATATTCATAGGATGACTAGTGTTCAAAATGGCCTCTATTCTAGCTGGGTCTATCCTAATTCCCTCTTTAGATATGATATGTCCTAACAATTTACCTTCTTCAAGTCCAAATATAGTCTTTTTAGGATTTAAATAAATACCAAATTTCCTGCATTTGATAAACACTTGTCTCAGATGATCTAGATGTTCATTGTCAGTCTTTGAAAATAAAGTTATATCATCTATATAGATCACAAGAAAATCATGAATTTCTTTATCCATAGCTTTTGAAAAATGGCTCCTGCATTCATTAATCCAAAAGGAATTTTCACATACATGAAAGTACCCCAAGGAGTAGTAAATGCAGTGTTTGGTTGGTCTTATAGTTGAACTAAAATATGGTTATATCCAGAGAATCCATCAAGCAATGAAATACTGGAAGAACCAACCACCCTATGTAAAATGTCATCCATATTTGGGAGAGGGTAGTTATCTTTTAAGGACACTTTATTTAAATTCCGGAAATCAACACATAGTCTGATCTCCCTTGTCTTCTTCCTAGTGGGAACTAGGTTTGAAACCCAATCAAAATATCTAATAGGTGCAATTATCTGGGCTCCATACATTCTCTTAACCTATTTTTCAATTAAAGGCATTAAAATTGGATTGATTCTTCTGAGCATTTGTTTGAAAGGTTTTTGATCTTCTTTTATAGGTATTTTGTGTTGTATTATGCTAGTGTCATAATATTTTAAGTCTTCGTAACTCCATGCAAATACATCCTGAAATTCCTTAAACAAAGCTATGTATTTCACTTTTGTTTCTTGAGGTAAAGATTTTGAAAGTTTTATCATCTTAGGCTTCAGTTCTATTCATATATTTCATTCTTCTATGTCAGATTTTAATGGTTCCATATTTGGTTTTCTTGCAACATTATTTGAATCAAAAAGATTTTCTAAGGGGGCTAATCCCTTGGGTAAAAAGTTGTTCTTAACGTTTAAAATGTCAGAATCATCATCTGTTGATTCTTCAATCTCTACCTTTTCTAAATTATCTATTTCTACTTGAGTAAATTTAGTGGGTTTAGTGAAATCTAAATTATTTACATCTACAACATTTATATCAATCTCACTATCTATGGTTTGATCTACTGTACAATCTGTGTCTATGTTACAATTCTGAAATTCTCCTTCAACATTCATGAAATGATAAATTTGCTCATCATATGAATTTTTTTTCCAATATTTTAGATTATCTGGTATTGTAGGTCTGTGTTTAACTTCTGTTGTATATTTATGATTTGGTTGAAAAGGCAGATTGCAAGTGCTAGAAAAAGTTGCTAAAATGTGTGCCTGCATGTTCTATTTTCTAGGAATTGCAGGAAGTCACATTCAACCAGTTCACTAATCAGATCTAAAACTGTTTCTCTATATTGACTTAATCTAGGATTATATACAGAATATTCTCCTCTTATCTGTTTCACAATTAACTCAGAGTCACCCATGATTGACACTCTTTTGGCTCTTAAATTTCTAACAATCTGCAATCCTAAAATCAAAGCTTCATATTCAACCATGTTGTTTGTACATATGAAATTTAATCTAAAGGCATGACCTTCTGCATGATTTTTTTCCATGTTGTGTATCCAAACTCCTGCTCCTGCTCCTAATTTGTTCAATGATCCATCAAGATCTAAATGCCACATTGATTCATGAAATATGTTTTCACTATCTGGGTATTTCTCTTTCTATTTTAATTCAGTGTTGTTCTCTATGCCAGTTTTAGAATTACATAAAATGAAGGAGTCCATATCAGCAGGTGTAGAATAAATAGGATAGTTTCGAGATCTTTCTACACTACTAAACATGTAATTCATTAATGTCTCTTTATAAAGTTTCTTGGGTTGGCCAAAAACTGATATTGTTGCATAAGTCACGTCTAGTTATAGAAATCCCTGCAATTTAGCTCCCCATGAGCGAGATAACAACATTCCATACTTATGAGGGATGTCAGCTACTACAATATCCATGACTATGCTTTTTCCAGGGTATTGAACTAAAGTGACACATAAATCTTTTATCAAACCTAAACATTTCACTTTACTAGAATCAAATGAGAAGAGATCTTTATAAGGTCTAGTGATGTATAAATTCAAGATTTCCATTATTGATTTTGGCATTAAATTGTGTGAAGCCCCTGAATCTAGCATGTCATTATGTGAAATCTGATCATGAACAGTTAAGCTAATGTAGAAAGGAGGAATTCCTCCTTCTTGGTGTTTTCCATTTACTTCAGAACCAAAGATTAGTTCTGGTTGATCATCACTCAAATTAACTGAATCTTCTCCACCATTCATGTTTAAAGTTTCAGTGATGTGTGATTTGTATAGGTCATGTTTAACCAACTCTGTCAAAGGAATTGGTATCTTTAGTTTGGAAATTTCAGCTTGGATATTGAATGGTGCTTGTGATTTTCCTAACTAAATTATTTCTTCCTTTGTAAATGTAGTTTGGGTGGGTTTATCTTCTTTTTCTACAGTTGGTTTTCCATTTTCTATTGGTGTTTCCACTATTTTATTGCTTTTAATTTTATTTTTAGGGACATTTTGAGATGCAGTGGAAGTTTTGGTAGATTTTGAGGTTTCAACAGCTGTTTTGTTAGTGGCTGTTTTAGAATCAGCTGATTTTGGATCAACAACAGATGTTTTTGGATCAGAAATTGATGTTTTAACATAATTTGTTGTCTTGGAAACAACAAATTTTTAAGGATCTGCTGATGTTTGAACATCAATATCTGTAATGTCAACAATTTTAGGACTGGGTGTAATTTTGGGACTTGAAATTTTCTGATTAGGATTTGAATTCTTTTGAGTTGAACTAGAGTTTTGCTGGGTTTCCCTAGGGAGGATTTGCAGAACTTTAGTGGTAAGAGCCTCTACAGTTTTCTTTGTTTGAGTTTGGGCAATTTTCTTAGTAGGGGCTTCTACATTTTTCTTACTCCTATGGTTATATTGCCTATGAAATTCATTAATTGCATACTCATAACCTTGCTTGTAATCAAAAGACTCACTAGAATCTAATTGTAGTTGTTGTAATTCATATAATTCTTCTTCTTCTTGTGTAAGAAAAATGGTGTTATCATCATTAATAACCATTATATTTATCTGAGTGTCTTCATCATTTTCGTTTTGGTGAGAACTTTCAGCATAGTTCTCTTCGAAAGGTGGTCTTATTGTTTGGTCAAGTGCTGATTCTCTAGATTTACCAGTGTTGGTGTTTTTCCTGAAATTGGGATTTCTAATTTGAGGTCCTTGTTTTTGGTTATCTCACTATGGCTTCCTTTCCATGTTATCTAACCTATCCATCATTCTTTCTAATATTTTTTCTAAGCTATCTATTTTTAAATCTGAAGTTGATGTTTCCTCTTTTATTTTCACTCTCCTTTCAATTCTTAATCTAGCTTTCTTGGCTAACAAGTTTGCCTCTACACTTACAACATTACTTTGCATCTGCTCTAAGGTTTCTGGGTTTCTCTCTCTCAGTTGGTAAGCCATCTCTGTATCAAATCCATCAGGGAATTTGATAAGGGCAGAGTCTGGAGGAGGTTTAAGATTAGCATGGATTGCATTGTAAGTTATATCTTGTGCAATAGTCTTGAACTATTTCATTTGGTGCTCTTTTTATGTTTTCAAATTCAGACAAAATTTGTAATGGATTCTTCTTCTTCTCCCATCTATTAAGAAAATTTCTATGGAAAGCAACTAAATCTACAATAATACCAGTAGGCAAACCTTTAAACCACTTATTAACATCACCAGCTAAAGTTTGAGCAAAAAGTCTCATTTGAACATCAACATCATGTAATTCATGCGATTCAAAGTAGTCTGTCATTTTATTAACATGTTGTTGTGTAGTATAGTGAGTTGTTCCATCAAATTGAGGGATTTTTCTTTGATAGTCTTGGGGCATGTCATTTGGAGGGGCTTATAGGACCAATGGGGCATATCTGGAAGCCATGGCTTGTATTATAGCTTGGCTAGGAGGTAATTTTGAAGTACTTGGTGAAGAACTAGAAGTACTTGCAGATGTAGTTAAAGCACTTGCAGATGAGATTGGGATATTAGAAGATGTAGTTGGGATGCTAGAAGAAGAACTTGGAAATGAGAATGAAGTATTGGAAAATACAATAGAAATGCTAGGGGATGAACTTGAACTATTTGGGAATGGAAATAAAACTCTAGGTTGAAAAGGTTGCTTGGGAAAAAATGAATCTGTGGAAAGCAGTGTGGTGGAAACAATGGATGAAGTGGTAGTAAATAATGATGAACCTACAGATCTAAAATACTGATATCTAAATGACTGGTAGAAGGCTTAGGGGTATAGGCTAATAAATCAGTCAATTCAATTGAATGTTGTAAATAAGCTTCATCAATTTCATTAATCTAAGTTGCAGTTATAGCATGAAGTTTATCATAGTCTTCTAGGTTTTTTTCATCTGAATCTATTGAAACAGTTTCCTTTTTACTTTCAATGAATGAAATGAAATCAAGATCTCTTACACTATTATGTATGTCACTTTCTAATTTAGTTCTAAACAAAGATTGTTCAAAATTTAAATCAAATTCAATGTCTTGTAAACTTGATAATTTATTAGGAAGATAATTTTCTTTGAACAATGAATCTTTATTTCTTAAACTTTCTACTTTTTTGCTTTTCTTTACAATTATGTCAGGATTATTTACAATTACAACAGGCTCTATATCTGGATTAAACCTGGTATCATATACTCTTCTAGAAGCCATAATTACAGTTTTTTATGGAAAATTTACTAACAACTCTTCAAAAAAATCTTAAGGTGAAAAGGTAAGTAAAATGTTTTCCTTTAAGATCTATTTTAAAACTGAGGATTGGTTAGTTCCCCAGTATGGTTTCCAGTATGTTATCACTCTAATAATTCTCAAGAGTTGTTAGATTTTTTATTTTGGTTTAAAGAATATTAGAGGTAACCACAAACCAAGTTTTAAGCCTTAGGATCTAGCCTTCCTAATGCTCAGAGAGGGCTTTCTCTACATGATTTATCTTTGTTGATTTTAATTTATTTTAGGCTAGTTATGTAGGGTAAACTGATTTTGGATTCAGATTTGATTTGGTGGTGAAATTACTTACTTAGATGGATAGATGCAGGTCTCTTTTCCATTGGGCTAATGGAGTCAATGTGTCAAGCAGTCAGATTAGGATCAAGTTCTAAAGGGAAATGTTTACATGGCAAGATAACTGAGTTACTTCATATCTTCAAGGCTGATGGTGAAAATGGTTTCAATCAGGGTAAGAGAGCAATTAAGGGTTCTCAAATCCGGATAATGAGTGAAAAGACAGAGGTCAATCAAAACTAGGGAGAAATTAAGGGTTCCTTAGTCTAGATATCAGTGGAAAACATGTAAATGATAAGTAGTTAAAGAGAGAGTGCTTTTAACATATTATGAATTCAAAATTGCTGATTTATCATTTAGATTTAGAACAACATACAAGTATTGATGAAAAACATAAGAAATTGACAAAGAAACAAGTGAAAATACTTCACTGTAGTGTCCCAACACATGAATCTTGTAATATGATGCTTTATTGCTTTAATCTAGTTTGCTGACTTGAAATTGGTACAATCACCCTTAGGTTCAGAATATTACAAATATAGAAATGTTCAAAAATTCATCCACACTCAATACTTCTAAATGAGAAGTATTTATACAAAAACACTTTACAAAATATCCTAAAACAAACTTAGGAATTATTCGTGGAAAACAAATATCTTCATGCAAGAAGATAGTGATAACTTTCTAACTAATGCTAGTTGTCCCTGTTTTTATTGAAATTATTATTTGTTTTCTTCAATCTGTTGTTGTTTTCTCTCTTTGCTGTTCAACAAAGGCTGCAGCTAGACATTGAAGTGTCCTTTACACTGGTAGCTTTATCTCTGCTCTGTAATTTTTTATTTAACTTTCAAATTTGAATTTGAACTAATACTCTTTCATCTAATACTCTTTACTGTCTTGATTTTAACTGCAAAACTGTAACTGTAAATGTAAAAACAACATGCTCTATTTTATTTTTACTTCTCTGTGCTTACTGCAACCTGATTTCACATTAAATCAATCATTATTTCCCAAAGTTCTGCCTCTGGAAATTTGATCTTCATCATCCTCCTGAATATTTCATCTACTTCAGTGTATTTTGAGAATGTAGGCTTGTTGATAAATATGTGTTTTACCTCATGTTGTAGGTAAAACACATTATCAAGATTCTTGTAGATTACCTTCCCTATTGGAATACCTTGTGAGGAAGGTAGATTTGCCTGATCCTTGGAAAATTCTCTCATTTTTTTTTCATAGTCATCCTGCTTCATTAGTTTGTCATGAATAACTAATGGATGTGGAAGGCCTTTCTGCTTTAGGACATCAAATTTCATCATAAACCTTGTGATATCAACCTCCATGTTTTGGTATTTCTCTTCTAATTGTATCATCAAATTCTTTTTAAAAGTTACCTTCCTAATTTCTAGGATGGTTTTTGTTCTGTCATTAATACCAATTTCTTCTAGCTATTAGCTGTTCTTAGAATTTAGAAACTTGATGATTTCAAGAGCTTCTTCAGGTTTCTTACCAAGTTCTTCTTTGATCTTCTGGATAGCTTATTTTGCTGATTTGACTAAGTCTTTCTGCTCATAAATGACCTGTATGGATGGAAAAATATCATTGACAACTTCAATGATATTGGCCCATAACTGTTGTCTGATTTGAGCCATGGGTTCTTTCAATGATAAATATTCTTATCATTTTTTCAACTTCTCATTTAATCTATTTTCTCTTTGTTCTTCATTCTTATCCATTTCTTAGCAAGTTTATTTTCATATTCAATACTTTTAAGCTATTCTTTAAGTCTGTTAATCTCATTAGTTTGAATAGACATGCCCTGCATAGTTGTTGGAATGGGGTCTCCTAACAAGCTGCGAAACTGGTCCATTTTGAATATTTTTGATTATATTTAGTCTAGCACAGGGGTTTTGGGGCAGGTCAAAGCCCTAAAAGCATTGTAACGGGTGAAAGGGTAAACTAGGGGTCCGAAAATCATGGGTTGCGGACCATAGGAAAGTCTAGGCTAGATTGTTATAAATAGAGATGCATTTTTTATTGTAAAGGATAAGAAATGATGAGATATTGATGCGATCTATTGTTTAAGCTATCTGTTTGGGTTTTGGGGAACAAACTTTTGTTGGCTGTGTGCGCGGAGATCCAAGTCCAGCTGTGTGTGGACCCTGCTGCTGTGTGCGCAGGTTGGGAAGGGAATTGTAAGGAAGAATTGATGAATGAATGAATGCAAAAAATTGTTAAAGAACTGAATCTATGAGTACTGTTGTGTGAATTACTGATAATTGTTGTATTGTACGTTTCTGTCCTTAAGCTGCGAAAGATCTGCATACTGCATTCTTGGATCTAGATCTGTTATGTTCTGTTTATGTAATGCTATGTTAATGTTATAAAAAACATATAACTATAGATCTAGTGCATGTGGATGCGATAGAGACTTAATTAACTCTGCACAGAACAAGACAACCTGTGAATCATAAGACCTAGCACAACTCTGCTTGCCTTACCCATCCTTTCTCAGGGTGCGAAAACCTGGTTCTAACACCCACCCATACTACTTCGGGTGAGACTATGACCTGCACAAGTAGGTCACTGCTGAAAGGGCCAGTAGTATAGGGGTTTATTGGCAAACCTTGCACACCAAACCTGGGTCAGGACCCCTCAAGCCAAAAAATGGTTCCGTTTCCAAGACCGGAAGAATTATGAGAGAGGAATTGGGTAATGACAAGAGAATACTGGAAGCCTGAAAGAAAAGAAATCAAAGACTGGTTCGAAAGACAGATCCAGGAGTTCGTAGTAAAATAAAATCGCAGTGAAGAGTTAACGACAGAAAGGTGGAAAAATAGGTATGTCCTTACTGAAAGCTACGAAATATTCTTGTGACCTTTGTGATTGAAATCCAGGACTGGCTGGCCAGACTGGTGGAATCCCAGAAGTGCTGGAAGGACGAGAGGGTCACTCAGTGGACCCCATAATTTCTCGAACAACTGGAAAAAAATGATAATACTATCACGTGCATGGTGGATCACTGGGTGGATAGTGTGATGGGAGGATTTGTGACAAAATTTTCCATTGATCAGTTTGTATCATACTCTGAGGCCAAACAACGATTCTTCAAAGGGTTCTGGCGCAAATTTCTGAGGACGTTACCATTGTTGATCAAGAAACTACTGTGCGAAAAGAGCATTCTTTGTAGTCATACTAACTGAATGACCTCGAATCTAGACGAGAGCGTGACACGCAGTGGTAAATACTATCGAACCAACCTTGACGGAGGGAGATCCACCTTTAAATCTTTTGCAAAGAACCGGCTGTGCAAGATCCCCTAGCTACACTGCCGCCTAGGCCGCACAAAGGTAAGAATTCACCCATACCACCGCCTCCCTTGGATAACGATATGGCTGCACATTTGAAACTGCCTACCTTCAAGGGGGTAGGAGATGAGGATATGGATCGGTTTTGGTACATGGAAGACTCCGTCTAGACTACGCAGAATGTGGTGAGTGACACGATAAAGAGGGCGCCGTTATCTTTAACATTCAAAGATAGAGCCCTGGACTGGTATATGTGATACATTGCCCAGAACGGGAACACATCCATTCAAGATATCAAAGATGCTCTGAAGCAAAAATTCTGAAAGCCGAAATCTTATTCCCAGCTGGTAGCAGAAGTAAAGGACTTCAAACAAGGTGCGTTTGAGTCAGTATGGGAGGCTGATTAGCGATTGAGGAAGGCGATCATGGAAGGAGGGTTCGAATATGATGATAGACAACATACGAAGTGGTTCATCGCTATGTTGTTATGTCACCTACGCACGCCGATGAGTCATCAGACCTTTGAGTCACAGGAGAAAGCTGTGGAATTCGCTATGAAACTAGAAGCTGCACCCCAGGAGGATACGTCAGCAGGGGTACAATAGATCCAGGAACAACTTGGGGCTATGCATATGGAGATATAGAACCCGCGAAAAGAGCGAGGAAAGGACAGATGCGCAGATCTCTGGTGCATACGATGCCAGGTGTCGAGCCATAATAAGGATTAGTGCCCTCTGCTGACAGATTACATGCAAGCAGGAGGACCTAGTCCGATACGCCCAGGGGCAAGTAGGGAACCTGTACTGTTACGACCAGGTTCAAGTGGACCTGCATTATGGTGTGATGATTTTCGGGTAGCGGGACTACACGATACGAACCATTGCCCTCGACTAGGTGCGTATGTTCCAGAACTAAAGCAACAATGTTGCCGATTCTACCGATTAGTGGGACATGACGAACATAACTGTCATACTTATGACTTAATTATGGATTGTGGGAACTTATATAGGGTACAATCAGACCCTGTGTCGCTGAGAATTTCTGCGCACTTCGGAGGATCGCCGGCCAGAGGAAGAGGAGGTCAGGGAGGAAGCGCGGGACGAGGACGTGGGCAGCTAATCTGTTATAACTGTGGAGAGATAGGGAAATTTTCCAGAGAATTCCCAAATCCCACCAGGCCATCGTGCAAATATTGTAGGCAGCTGGACCATGAGGTGGAGGACTGCCCAATTTTAATAGCCAAGATGCAGGAGAAGCAGCCCACCCCGATGTAGAATGTACAAGAGTTAAAACCAAGTTGAGGCAGGTGGATCCAAGTGTAAAATTTATGACAGAGAGCGGGCTGGTCACACAGGGATAGAAAGAGGGGCTTGCTTCTCAGGAAAGAGTACACTTCGAGGAACAAGCACCACTGGCCACCCCCGTGTAGCTCCCACGACAACCTCATATAGAGGAAGGAGTTGAGCCCTTTTTAAAAGAATGTCTGAAGCTGCTGCGAAACCCACAGGCTATAGGAAAAATCCAAGCACTACTGGATACTTGCACAGATCGGACCAACTTGATACCTGAAACCAAGGATGTACACAAACTATACAACTGTAAGAAACACACCGGAAGAGAGATGTGATTAACTGCGCAGATCAGTGAATATGAGATGGATCAGGTTATCTTAGATCTTGGATCGGATGTGAACGTTCTACCAAAGCAGACATGGAAACAAATGGGAGAGCCAAAATTGGAATGGTCCACCATCCAACTGAGAATGGAAAATCAACAAAAGATCATCCCTCTGGGTAGGTTACCAAAAGTCATGGTTGACATCGCAGGGGTAAGGGTCCTAGCTGACTTTGAAGTCATAGAAACTGTGGAAGACACAGACCCCTAACCTGCGCTCCTTGGACTGGACCGGGCAATAGACGTGGGGGGTGTCATCAATCTCAAGAAGCGCAACATGGTGTTTGAAAACAAACGTACACATGTCATAGTACCACTAGATCCAGCAGAGGGTTCGCGGTATACAGAACCAGCCTATGAGAAGGAGGAATTAGATCACATTTATAAATTAACTGCATAGGATGAAGATCGGGTTAACCCCACGGATGAAGGAATGCTATGCTGGGAAAAGTACAGTGACTGTTTTTTCGACTCTGATGAGGAGCTGGAAAATTGGCAAGGGCGGTTACACGAGGTATCGGCGCTTCGATGTCTTCAAACCATCAAGAATTTTCGTCGTATTTCTACCACAGAAAGAAACTTGCCCTACCAGGAGGATGTCGATGATAGTCAGAAGCCTGTTGAACCTAATATTCCCACGGAACGCAGGCTAGGAGCACTACCACTAACACTACGCGGAGAACTTACGCACGGATCGGTATTCTTCACTCAGGGGAAGTATTGGAGTAGGGTGATCCTGCGCATAGAGACCCCAGTTGCCAGATGGAATCCGAGGTCAATCGACCTACGAAGATACTTGCTGACGTGCAACACTCAAGGGGGCAATCGAACCTTCCTCAGACAGACTTTTCGGGGTACCACTGACCTAGGCATACGTTGGATTACAGACCTACCTAAACCCATGTGTAACTGGGAGAATCTGCAAATGCCTCAAGTAATAAATGGCACGAGGACGCGTGACATAGCCCTACCATGCAGGGATGTCCTAACCAAGGGTGGAGCACATGGCTCAAAAATATTGATGGCCAAATTGCAGCAACACCTCGCGTCGACCTTAATTCAGGGTACATGAATGACATACAAGCGTTATCCATGGTCTGATATTCTGTGGACACAACCTTGGGCACAAAGGACGACCGTCAACACATCCCAACTTGATAAGAAAATAACCTTACAAATACGAAAAACAGGTGGCAGATCATCAATGTAGCCATTTATGGTAAGAACGATCCGAATGATCGATGGTACATGCCATGAACAAGCTACTTCACCATTAAATAGCTCCGAACGGTGTGCAGATGGCTGGAAGACTTCGCACCTGACTATTTATTTTCCCTAAAACATGCTCCTGCTATCTGTGTACTGGTTTTTTGCGCTCATTAACATTCTCTGGGATGCCCGTTTGCTTGTTGCTAAGATGGACCCTAACCTGCCGAAGGACTCAGTCTCAAGCTGTTTATTACCTGCAGATATTGTCTCAAGAGAGTCTGGGAATGCTGAGTGCAGTCACAGAGGTGAGGACTAGCTCCCGCTAGAAAGGATTGTTTGCGAGCCACGCACAGAAGGAACGCTGCGATACAGGGACATGCTGCGCCTTCTTTGCAACTCCAGAGCGCCGCCCAACAGAAGCAATGTGTGTTCACTTCCTCGCATTTCCCTAGTTAACACCCCGGATCCAACTACTGGGGACATCCAAATAGATTTAGCGCAACTATCTCGCACAAAGCTACGAGGATTGTAAACTAGATTGTTGCATGAATTTTTCCACCGTGACCAGGCCACGCAACAGCAGTATGACATACCACCGGAAGTACGGGACCAACGGATTGTAGTGGTCACAGACGCAACACGTATTATTCAGGAGCAGCTGACGCAGGGCGCAAAATTGGTCGAAACAGCTATACAACTATGGACGACAGTGCGGCACCATTCCACGCTTTAGCATATCCATACAGAATTACAGTAGGCAGAAGTTGCTCTGGACCAAGTGTAATGTTCCAAAATTTTATGGAACATTAAAAAATTTTGTTTTTGCTTTAAGAGGAGAATAAATGGGTAAGGAAACCCATTGATAATAAAAATCTGAATAAGGAACCCTTATCATGTGACAAGGTATCAATAAAGAACTGGATTTCACACCCCATGTGTGAAAAGAGACACTTTGCAGGTGGATAATTCTAGAAGAAGCCAAGTTGACTGCGCAGATTGAGAAGATAAGGATCACTTGGTGGGCCAACGCAGTTTGCATGAGAGGGAGATCATTCTAGGGAGGAAAATCTAAGGTGTGGGTCCCATGACAAAGCACCCTTCACTTGTTTAAAATGAGAACGAAGCAGTCATTCTCATTCATGCTTTTGATTATCATTTTTTCTTGTCTTCTCAGACAACAGCATTCTCTGGCTGTTTAGCTGAGATACAGTGCTGCTAGCACTGGGTGTTCTCGGGTGGGAATCCCATATCTTCCATAGAGTAGCTCTTGGAAGAGCTTGTTCTTCATATTCTCCATATTCTGGCTTGAGGCCAAAGCATTCCATTCAGCTCCAGTGCAGTCTCCATTGGTGGTTGAGTTGTGTTGCTGGGTGTTGTAGGGGAGGGTTTCTCAACATCACTTCCGTCATTGTATTTCAGAGGAGGGAGTCTCCATTCCTTTGGGAGATCAGTGAGGAAGTTTTTTATCTTCATTCCATCATCTTTGGCATCAGGCCAATCATTTTCCATCAGCAGAAGAGCATCCCTCTTCCTTGACTGCGCAGTTTCTAGAGAGCATTTGCAGTGAGGGTTGAAACATTTCAGTGGGTAGTGAGATCTTCAATGAAAGGATCAGCCTTTCATTTGGGAGATTAAGAAGAGGATTTACATTAGATATTGCATCATCTTCAGCAAGGATCCTCCTATTTCCAGTTTCTATTGAGTTGCAGCAGCTGCCCAGCAACTCCGGCATTTTGGTAAAAAATCCATTTTGTCCAGTTTTCATCCAATCCTTTTATAAAATTGTTGTATTGTATTTTCAGGGGTTGAGACCTTGCTCCCCATTTCTTATTTGAGCTTACATTGCTGTATCATTCATGTACATATATTTACTGCTACAGTACCTCCATAGACTGCGCAATCTTAGTTGGGAATAAACTATGCAAGCAGTGTTTTTCTCCATTTCTATGCACATGTCTCATTGAGACTCTTTATTGATTTGAGTAATATATTTCTCAAGAGTTTGTCTACATTTTCTGCTGCATATGTATTTTAAGGCTGATTTCATCTTCATGTAACATATCTCCTTAGAAATAACGCTGTCATTTCCTTTGTTGAGCAAAGTGTTTTTGTAGCCCTCTTCATTGGGCCCTTTTCTGAAGATAACAGGTGAAGGAGGCTTGTCTCAAGCTCCTAGAAGGATTTTTTTTTAGTCCACTTTAGGATTTCAGCTCCAGATAAGATATATTTAAAGTATCCCAGACCAGGGATCAAATCCTGCTGCCTCCATTAATGGGAAATGCGTTTTCCGGGCTTGGGTTGCTAGTCATTCCTACTAGGAAATTTCACATATTTGTAGACAGAGTCTGCAAAGGGCCAAAAAGCCTCCAGATCTTTCCCTTCATTATAAGGTGACATATCCGGTAAATGCCTCCGCAGTCCATCTCTGGCACAGACTTGTGATATTTCAGAAAAAGGAATATTACAGTGGTATCAGAGCATCTTTCTTGGCTCAGCCTGTGGCCTTCAAAGCCCAAGAAAGAGAACAGAAGATGAAGAGGATGATATTGATCTCATCCATTTTTAAAAATAATAAGAAAATCCCCAAGGAGGAAGAGCAAACAGAAAAGGAAGACCCCTGCACTTCCTATTCTCATCTAGAAGGAAATAAAGAGTTGAGCAGGAGAGAGACTCCATCTCTTGGAAGAAAGGAGAAGAAAATACTCACAAGTATTCTTCCCAAATCTATGGAAGGCACACATGAATATTTTAGAAGGGTTAGGAGGGAGATTGATGGAGAATCTCAAAGAGGGTTCGAAACTGAAGGAAGCCCTAGATTTGCACATGGTGAGGGTAAGCATGCAACCACACACCATGATGAACAACACAGTCAAAGGCCCAAAATTTCTGTGAGGGAGATGAAAGGAGGAGGAAAGGTGACTCAGGAGGAAACCCTTAGTGATTTCTTGAAGGAGTATGAGTCTCACACTCATGGATTCAGAAATCAGCCCACTTTTTCTGAGTTTTGCAAGAGCAAGGTGAAAGGGAAGGAGCAGCAAGATAGATTTAATCTATCTACTTTTGGAGGTTCACCTTCATATTCAACCACAGATTGGATGGAAGATCCAAACACCTTCCAACAGAAGCACCACATTTCAAGAGAAGAAATCATCAAAGTTGCAGTGCTGCATTTGAGAGGTAAGGCTCATGCATGCTGGGAACTTGAGTCCATTTCTTTTGAGAATTTTAAAGCTTCATCTTATGTAAATTTCACTAAGTCATTGGTGAAAAGACTTGATCAGAACATTCTTGAAACTCATGTGATGGAGTTAAATCAAGGGGCTCAAACAAAAACCTTGCATATAAACGCAGAACCACCTCAAGAAACCATTGGAAGAGCTAAAAACTTGCATCAAGTCATCAAGTCTTGTTGGAGCCCAAACTTTCATCCCACACCTTTGAGCAACAAAACAAGGAGCTCTCTTTTTCAAAGGTGGATCAGATTATTGGGATGTTTCCCAACTTTATTGCAAAAACAAAGGGCAACAACGCTCCCAAATCTAGAGATCATCTAGTACCTCATGCAGAGGAGGAAGGAGCTTTTGCTCCAAATAGAGGAATTCTTGTGTCTTTGCAAGAAGGTCCCCAAGATCTCATGCATGGAGATCAAGGAACACTTCATGATCCACATGTGCCATGGAAGATGAGGTGTAAAACCATGAAGATTTAGGAAGAATATAGAGAGAGACCCAACACCATGTGATGAGGAGGGCCCATCTCTATCCATTTTTGGAGGTCATTGCACCTAGGAAGGTGATTGAGCTGCGTAGTGGAAGCATGGAAAGGGTTTTTCATCCATGTATACAGTCATCATAAAATGAGAATGTCTCATTGAGTGGAGACATCACACCATGGAGGTCACCGGTTCAGAAGAGGAGGATAGATGCTTCAGACAGTGAGGCATCAATCACTGATTTCAGCAGTGTGGAGGCCTTCGGACAGTTTTTTGCAGCGCTGGGGGTTTGGGGTAAAACCAAAGCAGAGGGTAGCATCCCCTCACTATCATTCTTACCCACTCTCATTTTAGTACTCACGCTGTGGCAGGGGAAGCAAGGGGGGAAAGTAGCCTTCCCACTTGTATAGTTGGCATGGGAGTAGTATATGCACACCACTCTTTGGAGGAATGGGCACAGTCACTTATTTTACTTGGAAGGAAGAGGAGAGATTCATCTATGAGTTGCTCCCTTTGCATGAGTAGAAAAAATGGTAAGGATATTGTTCATTTATATGATTTACATGTTGATTCCTTAACCATGTATATGCAGGATGTTTCTCCAAGGAGGAGCATTCTTTGTCAAAGGCTCTTTGGTCTACTTGGGGCCAAGAGCATAGTTGATGGCCATCCCCTTGATGGACTTGGGGGAAATTTGTATTTTGGAGGACATGCTCACCATGCATCATACATAACTCATTCTCTCCAAATGCATGAGGAGAATGTAGCAGCAAACCGGTGGTTGAGGAACCACATCTTTTTTCATTCTCTATTGCAGTTTATGCTCAAGTTGCACGGGTTGCATATGAGGGATCATTTCCCCACTTAATCACTACATATGGCTGCCAACATGACTTTCATTATAGCTCCTTATGATATTATTGATCTCATTATTGTCAGGAGCATGATTTAGAGAGAGGCACATGGGTTGAATGTGTCCTTTGGGGGAGAAGATCCCCATACTTTTTGCAGGGCATGCTCTAAGGGGAGCATGAGAGATGATGTGGCCACCATAGTTCAACATTTATTCCCTTTTGAGGTGAGCCATGGGAGTGATGGGGAGTCATATGATGGTGTTGATCTCCTTTCCATCACAAAGGAGAGACATTGGGCTAGATTGATTCACAAGGGAAGAGGGAAGATCCTTGGAGATCCAAAATTCATCTTGCCATTTGAGGGCAACATTTCTGTAGCCCAAGAGCAGCCTTCACTCTACAATTTTCATGAGTGGAGAAGTGAACAACGTGGGGTAGGCTATGATGCCTACCACTTTCAAATTTTTAGCCCACCTTCTTTGTTAGAGCTCAATGTGGAAGAAGATGTTCAACAATTGCCTTATCTGGAGGTAACTAGATTCATATGGATGGTTGCTTGGGGATGGAGGATTCACATGAGGGGAATATTCTTCCCAATTCATTTTTACACCATGCCTCAAGGAGACCTCTAGACAACAACTTATTTCCTACTTGAGTACATTCCATGTTCTTGATGATGGCCACATTGGCTAGTTTACATTACTTGAGAGGAGCAGTATGGAGACTCTTTGTTGATACAACATCTCATTCTTCATGAGGAGTTTATCATAAGTATATGCTACAGTTGGAGGGAGAGGACATCCTATAGTTCTATCCTTACAAGTTGCTTTAGGGCAAGCAACATTTGGGAGGGGAGGACTGTAATGTTCCAAAATTTTATGGAACATTAAAAACTTTTGTTTTTTCTTTAGGAGGAGAATAAATGGGAAAGGAAACCCATTGATAATAAAAATATGAATAAGGAACCCTTATAATGTGACAAGGGATCAATAAAGAACTGGATTTCACACCCCATGTGTGAAAAGAGACACTTTGCAGGTGGATAATTCTAGAAGAAGCCAAGTTGACTGCGCAGATTGAGAAGATAGGGATCACTTGGTGGGCCAGCGCAGTTTGCATGAGAGGGAGATCATTCTAGAGAGGAAACCCTAAGGTGTGGAGCCCATCACAAAGCTCCCTTCACTTTTTTAAAAGGAGAATGAAGCAGCCATTCTCATTCATGCTTTTGATTATCATTTTTTCTTGTTTTCTCAGACAAGAGCATTCTCTGGCTGTTTAGCTGAGATGTAGTGCTACTAGCACTGGGTGTTCTCGGGCGGGAATCCAATCTCTTCCATAGGGTAGATCTTGGAAGAGATTTTTCTTCATATTCGCCATATTCTAGCTTGAGGCCAAAGAATTCCATTCAGCTCAAGCGCAGTCTCCATTGGTGGTTGAGTTGTGTTGCTGGGTGTTGCAGGGGAGGGTTTCTCAACATCACTTCCGGCATTGTATTTCAGAGGAGGGAGTCTCCAGTCCTTTGGGAGATTGGTGAGGAATTTTATGATCTTCATTCCATCATCTTTGGCATCAGGCCAATCATTTTCCATCAACAGAAGAGCATCCCTCTTCCTTGACTGCATAGTTTCTAGAGAGCATTTGCAGTGAGGGTTGCAGCATTTCAGTGGGTAGTGAGATCTTCAATGAAAGGATCAGCCTTTCATTTGGGAGATTAAGAAGAGGAGTTACATCAGATATTTCATCATATTCAGCAAGGCTCCTCCTATTTCTAGTTTCTATTGAGTTGCAACAGCTGCCCAGCAACTTTGGCATTTTGGTAAAAATGCCATTTTGTCCAGTTTTCATCCAATCCTTTTAGAGGATTGTTGTATTGTATTTTCAGGGGTTGAGACCTTTCTCCCCCTTTCTTATTTGAGCTTACATTTCTGTATCATTCATGTACATGTATTTACTGAGCTGCAGTACCTCCATAGACTGCGCAGTCTTAGTTGGGAATAAACTATGCAAGCAGTGTTTTTCTCCATTTCTATGCACCTGTCTCATTGAGACTCTTTACTTGATTTGAGTAATAGATTTATCAAGAGTTTGTCTACATTTTCTGCTGCATATGTATTTGAAGGCTGATTTCATCTTCATGTAACATAGCTCCTTAGAAATAACGCTGTAATTTCCTTTGTTGAGCAAAGTGTTGTTGCGGCCCTCTTCATTGGGCCCTTTTCTGAAGATAACAAGTGAAGGAGGCTTGTCTCAAGCTCCTAGAAGGATTTGTTTTGAGTCCAGTTCAGGATTTCAGCTCTAGATAAGATATATTTAAAGTATCCCAGACCAGGGATCGAATCCTGCTACCTCCATTTATGGGAAATGCGTTTTCCAGGCTTGGGTTGCTAGTCATTCCTACTAGGAAATTTCACATATATGTAGACAGACTCTGCAAAAAGCCAGCAAGCCTATGGATCTTACCCTTCATTATAAGGTGACATATCTGGTAAATTCCCCCGCAGTCCATCTCTGGCATAGACTTGTGATATTTCTGAAAAAGGAATATTACACCAAGTTAGAGCCTCCTCACCCTCCACCGTTTCCGCGAAGCGTCCAACCATCTTGGATAGGATTGAGAACCTTCGCCACAACAAGCATGTAATTTGAAAATGGTTGAAACCATGGGATGACACTGCACTCCAGCTCATCGAAGATGCTCAGTCTTCCATTGTGCGCCTCCACCGGTTGTTAGAACGGGTTACTACGGCTCCAGATGGCCTTGCCTCCCTGACATTGGTCAACATTGTGCAACGATTTGCGGACCAGAACAAGGAAATTCTCCCACTGCTCCTCCGCACTCTAGCTACCTTGCGGGCACACACCGAAGCCGCACCACTACAGTGACTCGGGATGATTCACAAGATTGTGTTGGGGGACTGTTGGAACGGGGTATCCTAACAAGCTGTAAAACTGGTCCATTTTGAATATTTTTTATTATATTTAGTCTAGCGCAGGGGTTTTGGGGTGGGTCAAAGCCCCGAAAGCATTGTAACGGGTGAAAGGGTAAACTAGGGGTTTGAAAACCATGGGTTGCGGACCATAGGAAAGTCTAGGCTAGATTGTTATAAATAGAGATGCATTTTGTATTGTAAAGGATAAGAAATGATGAGCTATTGATGCGATCTATTTTTTAAGCTATCTATTTGGGTTTTGGGGAAAAGACTCCTGTTGGTTGTGTGCGTGGAGATCCAAGTATAACTATGTGCGGACCCTGCCGCTATGTGCACAGGTTGGGAAGGGAATTGTAAGGAAGAATTGATGAATGAATGAATGCGAAAGATTGTTAGAGAACTGAATCTGTGAGTAGTGTTGTGTGAATTATTGATAATTCTTATATTGCACGTTTCTGTCCTTAAGCTGTGAAAGATCTGTATACTGCATTCTTGGATCTAGATATGTTATGTTCTGTTTATGTAATGCTGTGTTAATTTTAAAAAAAGCATATAACTATAGATCTAGTGCATGTGGATGTGAATAGAGACTTAATTAACTCTGCACAGAACAAGATAACCTACGAATCAAAAGACCTAACACATCTCTGCCTGCCTTACCCATCCTTTCTCAGGGTTCAGAAACCTGGTTCCAGCACCCACCCATACTACTTCGGGTGAGACTTTGACCTACGCAAGCAGGTCACTGCCGAAAGTGCCAGTAGTATAGGGGTTTGTTGGAAAACCTTGCACACCGAACCCGGGTCGGGACCCCTCAAGCCAACAATAGTTTTTAATAACTTGCTTGCTTCATCTGAATGTTGTGCTCCTGTTATTGAAGAATATGTTGTTGAAGTTGTTGATGAAATGATAGGTAATGTTGTATCCATGGGGACTATAGGAGCTAGTGATTCTGCTAGTGTGGAAGGTACAATAGTAGTGACTACAGGAATGAAAATGACTGGGACTAGCTCTTTGTTGGCTTCTTTCACCTATACCAACTTGTCCATTTCATTCTCCATTTCCTTTATCTGAGCAATCAACTGTAGAATGAGATTCATCATCTCATATTTCTGATTTGTATCCTGTAATAATTCCTTTGTTTGAGGATGTTCTGTAGGGGGCTGCTTTAGTTGCTTCTTTAATGCAACAATGTCTGCATTTTTCTTCTTTATCAATTCATCTGCAACTTTGATATTTTTAGGATCATATCCTACTTCAATTACTAATTCTTCCAAAGATTTAATTCTATTTTCTTTTGCTTGTGAAGATGTTTTTTCCAATTTGAGCTAATCTCTGATGTTTTCAAGAGTGTTTTGCAGCTTTTGTATGCTCATGGCCTTGGTGGTCATTGTAGAATAGATCATCTCCCCTGCCTGCTTATGAAACTCAATTTGGTCCAGAGGATGAATATCCTGGGCCAAGACTTCAAAATCTGTCTTTTTGTAATCAGAAGATGACTTGGGAGTTTAAACTGTGGGTTGAAGAAATTTCATCTGCATATTTTTATTCTTATATTCAACAGCTGAAAGTATCCTATTTTGGATGCCAAGAGTTTGTTTCAGATATTGAGAATATATTTCAGTTTTAATTTCTTCATTTCCGGCTTTGATTTCTTTGTATCTTTCTTTGATACAAATTTCTTTTTTTGTTGGTTTTTTAGATGAGGAAACTTCAATACTGTGCTACTTCTAAATAAGCTGAGTGTTTGAAATTGTAGGTTGTTGTTGTTCTTCAATTATTGTAGGAGGTGTATTTTCCTTTGCTGCTGTTTCTATATGAATCACCTCTATTGTTTCCACTTCTTTATTGGCAGGATTTAACTTTGGATTTTTACTGTATCTCAATTTAAATTTAGTTTCAGTTGTAGTATCTACAATGTATGATCCTTCCTCTCTGTTTATTTTTACGTTCTTGTCTTCTTGGGCTGGAGTCTACAAAGTTTGACTAGTATCACTTTGCTTCACTGCCTCTACAAAGGTGTTCTCCAACCATTCAGATTGACTGGAGAATTTCTATATGTCTAGTTTGTTTTCATGTACATAGGGAGTCAATTTGTATTTAACTCCAATTTTACTTATAACTCCAAGGGGATCATAATACCACACAAAACGTTTACTGAACTTGAACTCCTGTAAACATTTTTCAGCCTCTAGACCTGCATCTCTATTGTTACAGATAAAAGGGCCAACCTGATTTTTCAATTTGAACTGTGTCTTTTTCTTTGCTGTCAAGAAATTAATTGCATCTGAATTAAGAATCTGTCTTATGTACTCAAGGGAAAATAACCTCATAGGGAGGTATTTGGGCAGTTTATATGGAACAAGACTTGATCCATATGCTCTTATCTCAGTATGGTTTTGGTACAAGTATCAATCACCTGTCCTATTATGCTCTAACAAGTGTAGGACCTTCTTAATCTCTTCACTAATTTTGGGCTGCCTGCTGCTGTTAAGAAAATTGACCATGGGATGAATGAAAGAATCAGTAAGTGAACTCATTGGAGTCTTTCCTTATCAAAGAATTCCAAAAGATGACTGATTTTGGGTTTCCTTCTACATCAAGCTTTTGAAGGTTTATAGAAAATTTCTCAGACTGGAAGTATAAAAACATGTGGAATAGGAATGAGGAATTATTGAAAACACCTTCAGAAGGAATTTTTAAAAACTATTCAGTAATACTATCAACAAAGTATTGGCCATAATTAAAAATGGTAGTAGGAGACTGACTAGGTGGGAAAGTAGACAAAAAACATAGCACTGCAACATCAACATGTTCATCTGTGAAATAACCAAGAATAAAAGACAGCATGGAGATGATATGTCTTGTCCTTTCAGAAAAATTTGCAAAAGGGTATGGAGGATTTATCTGGGAATTTCTACAAAAGAAGGCATGAAAGTTTGAAATATCTGGACCCTCTTGGGGGAGTCTAGATTCAAGTATATCTGAGTAAGGGCCTTAATGGATGAAGAGATTTCATTAGGCATGGGCTGAATCTGCAACATATGATTGATTGAATCAGTAGTAATGGTAAACATAATTTATTTTTCAAGGTTTATGATGGCTCTCTAATCAGGGAAATAGCAGGATTGACAAAGTCTGATCACTTCTGGGCACTAGAAGGTCTGTGGGACAACATATTTTGGTAAATTAGACTCCCAGATAAAAAATTCATCAGCCTGATCTATCGATTTTTCTTGGCTCCAGCAGTGGAGATCAAGAATGTTAAATTTTGTGATTGTGCCAGTAAACTTGAAGTCTTTGTCAGCCAAGGGAATGTGCTCTACATCTACAACAGGAGATTTTAGTGGATTGACATATGCTACTACTTTGGAAGCCATTGTTTCTATTAGATTTTACAATTAATTACTCTTTTGACTTAGAAACAACTGATTTAGGCATTTAGGAGCACCTTTGAAAGTTTATAACAATTTTTAGGAGGATTTGGGGAAAAATCAGGGTTTTATCTATGGTATGCAAAGGTGTAAACTTGCTCAATTGATCAAACTGTGTTTTCTATAACAAAAAAGAATTTATAAGCTTCAAAGTTCTGTAAATAGATGCCTTTGGCCTATATGAAAGGACTGGAAGGCAAGGAGACTTTCTTTAAGTATACAAAGGCTAAAATTTCTTCAATTTCTTCAATCTCTGTGATTTAAAATAGTCTTGAACTTTATAAATTGTGGAAAGAATGCCCAGGGTTTGTAGAAAAAATATTTTGGAAGGAAAGGGGGCTTTCTTAGTCTTCTAGTAATCTTAATTTGATTCAATTACTGATTAATTTTCTTTTTAGATCAAGAACATGCCTTTTCTTTGAAGAATACTTGGGAAAAATGAAGATTTTCTTTGTAGGAGGAATTATGAGGCAGCAGAGGGATTTTCTGAATCTTCAAAGGTCTTTAAAATGCTTCAATTTGGTTCTGCGATGTTTTGAAGCAGCAAAGGTCTTGAATTAAGGTGAAAAGGTTTGAAATATGGTCGGTTCAATAATCTGGTTTCTCAAAAATAGGTCGGACGTGTTTATTTAGTGCAAAATGTAACAGAAAGGTGAAAAATGTTTAACAAAGGGCAGTATCTATGCATTTTAAACCAATAGTGAATGCATTAATGGGCAGTCATTTCAAATGAGCAGGTGGTTTGCGTGCCGGGGAGAAAACTGCGAAGTGTTTTTCGCAAGCTCCAAAGGTGGTTGGCAGTATAGTGTTGATTGATGCGATCGAATAGAAATCCAACACGTAGCGGGGAGGGAGACTCCAAAAACTGCATTTTTCGCAAGGTTTGGGGTGTGTTAACTATCGCTCTATCAGATGTGCGATAGGCTATGCTGGTCGTTAGATCTTGTTAATGTCGATATAATGGATGAGATGATGTGAAGGATGTATTGGGACTGATGGCGTGGGGCCTGGGGCTTATGCTATGCAATTGGTTAAATATGTAAATGGTCGGGATTTTATACATGCCAATAGGATTATGGTAAGTGTACTGTTATAATAGGTGGGGATAATACATAATGGGTCAGGTATATATAACATGTGGGGAATTAAACCATAGGCTATATAATAAATAATGGGTTTGGAATAATATACAAATGATATATATTCATAGGAGTTTAAAAGGTATATAAGGGACTTAATACATTAGGTTAAAATGTTAATAATGAAATGTCACTGCAGGATATGTATAATACGCTAAGTTTTTAACTTTAAAACTGCTATTGGGAATAGATTTCTTTTCACTGTGGGACCCGACATAACATTTTTTTTAAAGAAATACTTAGGATAAATATATTTTTGGGTATTTTTTAAATAAAATGGGAATTAGTAAAAGTATTTCTTACTTTTCCAAAGGAAAAAAATGTGTTTTAACTTAGGAAAAGGGACTTTTTGGAAGGGGGAAGAGGAGAAAAGGGAAAAATGAAGGGGGAGAAGGTATTTTTAAAAGGGGAATGATTTTGAAGGGAAATTAGTAAATGAAATGACTAATTATCTGTTATCGATGCTTGTGAAAACTGCTTCTGCCTACCCATCTCCTACCCTAACATTTTTACTTCATTTTCATGGGTGCATTTGATCTTGCAAACCCTTATTCATTTTTCTTTTTAAACATAAAACTAACTAATTCTATCCTTATTTATTCCAAGGATTTAGATTAAATTGTTGAGCTCCTTATTATTCTCTACCTAACTACTGATCTGCCAAGATTAAACTGTTTGGCTAGATCTTTATTCTCTATCTAACAACATGAAATTTAAAGCATGAAGGGTCAATATTAAGAAGTTTGACCTTCATGGATTGTGGCATTTTTACAAGCTGTACACAATCTTTATTTTGTAGTATAAGTAAATAGTAGTGGCATTTGGATTTGCATCACTTTCATGTTTTATTTTTATCTCTTTTTGTTTGGGTTCCATTTTATATTCTTTTTTATATATTTTTTTCTTTCTTTCAAGTCCTTTTCTTTTTCTTTTAGGACTTTTACCCTCTTTACATTTTTTATTTTTCTAATATGGGAAAACAATTTTACAAAAATAAAAGTATGTACATATTTACAAGACTAATCAAAGTCTATTCAAAATTATGAATCCTATTATTATAAGACCCTAACACAGGCCACAAGCTGTAAAATTTCACATGGCTTCTCAACTTCTCGTTCTTGCGATCACAAAGCAGCACCATGTCTCCAAATTAAAAATATCTAACTCGAAAATATTTATAAAAAAATTTCTTAATATTATATTGAATTTTAAAAATATTATCAAAAAATTTCTTGCGAGTTTCATCCAACTCCGCTATTTGATTAATTCTATGTTGAACAACATCTTTGTTGGTAGAGAAATGTTGAAGGATTTAATAAGTTGGAAGCCTAAGGTGCAAATCAAGAGATACATTCGAGTCGTAAACCAATTCAAAGGGTCTTTTTCCAGTATATTTCTTCTTTGTAATCCTATCTACCCATAACACATACTTGATTTTTCTATCATGTTTCCCAATATTTCTTATTGTCTCCTACCATATTCTTGATAATAATTATAAGATTATTATTACTTGATTCCACAAGACAAGCTAGCTTGAGGAAAATAGTTAGATGAATGAGACAAAATAATGGCACTTAAAACAAAAAAGATGAAAAATCTCCAGAACTAAAATGCTTGGCATTATTAGTGGTAATCCTAGTTGGGACACCAAATTGAGTAATGATTTTATCTTCAATGAAATCCATACTAACCTTTTCAGTGGCTTTCTTCATAGGAATGGCTTCAACCCATTTAGTAAAATAATAAGTAGTAGTTAAGATCCATGAGTAGCCACTAGTAGAATTCTTATTGAATTTTCTGATAAAATCCAAACCCAAATTCTGAAAAGGAGCCTCAACAACCATAGGTTGTAATAGTTGACAAGCTTGGAAACTTCTAACAAACTTATGCACATCAGAAAAAATTGAAGGCCAATAATGATCAGCTCTAATAATTTTGTGGGCAGTAGTATTTGCAACGTAATGACCACGACAAAATCTTGAATGAACTTAGAAATAATCTTTTTTTATTCAAAATTTTCAACAAACCTAAGTATTATTCCTTCAAGGTTCCTCCATCCAACACCATATTTCATGATGCAGTACTTAGTTTCTTTTAACCTTAGAGCCCTTCTCTTATAAGAAACTAAATGGTTAGGACATGTAAGATTTTGAAAATAATAAATATTATCCTTATACCATTCAAGTCCTCCTAACCTTTGAAGCTCAAGTGAAGATGAAACTTTAGAAGATCCATTTTTACAAATCAAACCTAATTCCTTCTCATTATCCTCGGTTAACATTTGAGTCAATCCTTGACCCTTAACGAGCTTAGTGGGTCTAATCTCCAAATCATACTCTTGAGTCTTAGTGACCCATCTAGCTCGAGTTCCTAAGAAATCAATTTTAATTAATATACCTTTAATAGAAGAACACGAGACAAAATCAATAACTTTAGAATAACTCACAGAAGTCTTAAAATTCTTAAGGAACTTAACCAAGGAATATGCTTGATTCTCCATGATATTATAATTTAACTTGAAATTCTGAAGCAATATGCCCATGAAAGAAATAAATAGCTCGTGACCCTCCTTATTCTTTTGTAATAAAACACCAACAATTGTATCTTTTGAATAAAAATGGAAAACCATGAACTCCTTAGAATAATCAAGACTAATTAAAACATGAGCATTTACGACAACACCCTTTATTTTCTAAAAAGCCATTTTTCCATCGTCCTTACATATATATTTTCATCTTTCTTCAAGAGTGTTTGGATAGGCTTGGCTATCTCTGCATAGTTTGGAATAAATATCCTAAGAAAGGTGATATTTTCAAGGAAAGACTGAAGGGATTTAAGATTATGAGGTAGAGAAATTTTTTGGATGGCCTCAACTCTTTTAGGGTCTATCTTGATCCCATCCTCAAAGATGATGTGACCAAGTAACTTCCCTCTAGTTACTCTAAACACAGATTTATCAAGATTCAAGGATATTCCATATTCTCTACACTTGCTAAAATCCCGCTTCAGATGATCCATATGACTAATGCCAAACTTTGAACATACTGTAGGATCATCTTGATATATTTCAATGATTTTACCAGTTAAGCCCCTAAAGGCATAATCTATAGCATGTTGAAAAGTTGCTATAGCGTTAATTAATCCAAAAGGTAAACTAATATACTCGAACATTCCCCATAGTGTGGTGAAAGTAGTCTTTTTACTATCCTCTTTTGTTACCCAAACTTGGTTGTAACTAGAGAAATCATCTAGTAATGACATCATTCTTGAACCTGTTACCCTTTTCAACATGGTATCCATGTTAGGAAAAGGGTAATTATCCTTTTTACATGATAGATTAAGGTTTATAAAATCTACACAAAGTCTTATTGTTCCATTTTTCTTTCTAATGATCAACAAATTAGAAGACCATTATGAATTCCTAGTCTGCATGATATTTCTAGTTGCTATCATCTTTTGAAGTTCCTTTTGAACTAATGGGGCTATCTTAGGATTGATTTGCCTAAGTTTTTTATGAAAGGGTTTAGCATTTTCATCTTTTAAAGGGATAGTCTGCTTCATGAAATCTTCCCTATAACCTCTCAGCTCACCATATAAAAATGCTAAAACATCTCTATATTCACGAAGTAAATCAATTAATTTATTCCTTTCTACCTCAGAGGTACCTTTACTAATTTTAACAATATTTGGGTCCTTAATGGTACCAATGTTTACCTCAATTAATTCTCCTGGATCAATCTTCTTCTCTTCTTTCCTCTCTGTGGGATCATGCCTATAAAAAAGTTGCTCCAACACTACTTGAATATTTAGAGTGGGATTTAATATGAATTTTTCTTGAGAATGGTTACATACTTCCTCCTACTGACCAATATTAAAATCCTCAAATTCTTCCAAATTATTTGAAAAGTGAAATACTTGTCTATCATCGTTAAAACTTTGACAATTCTCAAAATTATCAGGAACCAAAGACCTAAATTAACTTCCATCTTAACTTTATCATTCACCATCTCATCAAAAATATGCAAAGTGGATGCGGAAAATACAAATTTATCAACATGATTATTCATTTCTCTAGGGATATTTTCAATATTAATAGCATTGAAAAGTTCCATAGAGTTCCAAACTTCATTTTCATACTTATTCAACCTTTCATTCTTACAAATACACATATCCTTTATTTGCATAATTATAAGATCAAAATCTCCCTTAATACTAAGAATTTTAATCTTTAAATCCTTTTCCAATTCAAGATCTAACAATAGAGCTTCATACTCAGCCACATTGTTAGTTTCTTCAAATTCCAATCTATAGGAAAATTTGAAAATATGACCACGGGGATACTTCAATACCACTCCGACACCCTTACCATGCTTGGAATATGGACCGTCAAAATACATATACCATACTTTACTCTTTAAATCATCAACCTCTTCATCAGCCTTTACATCCAAGGGAATGATGGAGTTTGATAGAATAACATAGTTCCCAAGTCTAGGGTTTTCCATGATAATCTCATTATGGGGGCTCTTGGGGTCCTCAACATGGAATATTATTTCAGGATATTTGTTAACTCTAACAAATCCACTACCTCTAGGAGAAGAAATCGTGGCATATGACCAATCATATAAATACTCCCTCCTAGATTAGAGGCTCATTTTCTAAATAGAAACATACCCTAAGCGTTTTTCACATCAACTACAACAATGCCCCTCACAATAATTATATCAAGGTAGGCCGAAAAATGTACTTGCAAATCCTTACGTAACCCATGAAATTAAATCTTCTTGGAATCCATGGCACATATGTTGTAGTATGATCTAGAGATCCTTAAGTTAAGTTGTTCCAAGTGTTGAAGAATGGAACTAGGTTCGGTCTTCATTATTAATATATTTGTAAAAAAAAAATTATTATTATTAAATGACTTATTAAAGCATGGGTTTCATGCTTGGGTCATATTTATATTAAGGTCCCCATTGTGGACTTCTAGGTTAGTCATTACAGATTTAAATTGATCCATTCTAGGCTTTTAAATCATGTAATATAGGTTGTATATTATTTGGTCAAAAGGATGTTAGCCTCTCTCAAAAAACAATATTAAATCCAAAAATAAATAAAGGAATTTGTGCCTAACTCTTGGGTTGTTCCTCTAAGATAGGAACAAATTACATAACAAATTGTAGAAGTTTACGTTTGTAAACTCTTGCAATTTGTTATGTAATTTCTTTTAATTATCAATAAAGTTATGTGTCTGAGGACACTTTTGAATCTACAAAGGCTCCTCCATCAATTCATCTTCTTCTAGGTCATCATCCTTGGTCTCTCCAGCAAAATCTTCTTCAAAGACAACCCTCAAGTCACCCTCTCTCAAATGACACAAGTCATCAAAGCAACCTCTTCAAGTCAACCTCAAACTATCTTCAAGTCGGCCTAAAACAAATCACAATTGTTCACACAATCATGTCGGCTTATTAACCATCTGAGATAACTATAAATACCAATCTGAGGACCTCACTCAATCTTAGAATGTCGGATCACCCTCTGTAGTTCGGATCACTTCAGAAGTTTGTAGAATTACAAAGATACAAGTTCGATTAAGCTCAATAATCTCAAGAGATATTTTTGGTGAAATTATAGGGATAAAGTATCGGTGTCATCATAGGTCAAACCATAATTTCATTATTATACCTGATTCAATGCTCTCCTAGAAAAGAGGCTTGGTACTATTACAGTCATGGTGATACTTGGTGATATAATGTTATCTCAGTCATGATGATAACTCGGTGCTATGATACTATCTCAGTCATGATGCCTCGGTGTTATCTCAGTTAATAAAATAAGTGTTACAAAAAATAGTGCTACTATAATCAATGGTTATGGAAGGATCTCGGGGCTACCATCGGAGGAAGATCTCAGTAAGAAGGTCTCAGTGTTATTACAGTAATGAGGATGAATTTTCAGTGAAAATAAAGGAAATCCTGGTGTAAGGATATCTCGGTGCTAACACAGTGAAGAGGTGACTTGGTGGAGAGCGTCTCTAGTTACAACATTGGCCATATTATCTTGAATCTACTGAAGTTATAATTTTTGACCGGGTTTTCCCCAAATAGTGAGGTTTTACCCTATAAATGTGCCTACATCTTGTGTCTTATTCTATTTGTTCAGTGGAATTATTCTTGATTATAAGAAAAGATAAATTGAAAGAAAAAAATGATAATAACAAAACATCACAAGATAATGTCATAATGAGAGAAATTAAAAGAGTGGGGTTTTTCCCTGGCAGTGTTCCTACATATTATGTCTTCTTCTATTTGTTCATTGGAATTATTGTTGATGATAAGAAAAGATAAATTCAAGAACAAATTATAATAAAAAACATCACAAGATAATGTCACAATGAGAGAAATTAATTAACTTCCATTTCTCTAACATGGTATCAGAGTTATGGTCATGATCAAAGGCAGTTTGAAGATCAGTTGGGTGCATTGGTTAAGTGCATTTGAATTAATTATCAAGATCAAGATCCCCAGGAAATTTCCGTGCTAATACTCTGAAGTATGATGAAAGGATGAATATAAAATTTTAGTGAGCTAGCCCATTCACCATATTAAATACATCAAGTATGAAGGAGACAAAATTTCAGTAAACTTCAGTAAGGAAGTTTGGTGCTTGTGCACGGAAGAATTTCAGTGCTCGGTAACAACAATATGATATAATTTCCATGCCACTCTGTGATATTACAGTGGACAAGTCTAAGTTGATTGCATAGATGAACTCAAATTACAGTGAGAAAAAAACTCACACTACAGTGGAGACTCTCGGTGACATTACAGTTTGGGTATCATTACAACTCATATTACCTCAGTCATGATGCTCCTAAAAATAATAAAATCTCATTGATACCTTCATTACAATCATCGTCTTGATATAACTACAATGGTCTCATAATTCAGTGCTCCCACAATGACATGGTTAATAGAATTCAGATATATATGCAATGAAGTAGTTATAGTTGAAGCACTAAATAATAAGATCAAAGGAGTAATATGTATATACATTGAAATAGTACATTCAAGGATCTCGAAATAGTTGCCTATATAAATCTACCAAAGATCTGAGGTATCTAAAAATGCTAGAAGTATTGAGTTTGTAGGGAACTTGAAGTCTATCCTATGAATAAATAAACTCAAAACTTGAAGACATGAATTATTAGTCCAAGCAAAAGGTAACAACTCAAGAAAATTAAAGTAAGTATTGCACATACAACAAATAATCTATTAAATCAAAGGTATGTAAAATCAAGGTATGCATCTTCATAAGTTTATTTTGAATTGGTTCATGTAATCTGTGTTTATAGCTAGTCTAGGATTAAATTGTGATCCTTAGATAACATACATGTTAGAACCTTAATCATTTTCCTCTAGGTTTTATAAGTAATTTGAAATGGAAATTAAACATACAGTTGTCAATCAATAACTTGATCTTCAATATCATAGGAATCCATTCTCCATAATAACATAAAATATATAACGTAAGAAATTAATATGTCTTTGGTATGACATGTTGTGCTTGTAAGTATGTTATACATATATAAAATATGATTACTTAAATAACACCTCAATGAATCCTTACCAGGTTTTCCAAGGAACATCTCCAAGTATGTCTTAAACTATTCACCTTATAAATTCTCTTAAAGATACATTCATCTTATTTTTGAAGATTGTATTACTAACATCATTATGTCTAGAAGTATTGAAGCACTATGATTCTTGTTTAAGGGTGATTCATATTTGATAAATCTACCCTCCTTACATCCTTAATTGATTTTATAGAGCCCTAGACAGGTTCTATGGAAAACCCTAACCTAAGGGTATGATATAATGTGTGAAACCCTAAACCTTCTTAGGGTTATTAATGAAGAAATTACTATTCTGATTGATATAATGATGATGTAATGTTTCGGGTTTTGATATTATCATGAAATATATAACTTATTAGGGTTGAAATTATGATGTTCGAAATCCCGAAAATTTGAAGTTTTGATATAATAAGGGTTTTCTTTGATATGAATCGAAGCCCTAGGTTTTGGTTAGGTCTACAAGCAAATACCTTGTTATGTAAAGCCCTAGGAATGAAACTATAGGTATATGCTGATGTTATTGAATCCCTAGCTTAGTCTAGGTTAGTATATGTCTATGTATTGTGATAATTATGCATGATGGTAATCTCCTAGAGGTGTGTTGACCAAATTTCTAATGGTCATAAGTCCTAGGGTTTGGAAATAATCTCTAGTCAAAATTTGAAGTTCTAGGATGATGATTGAAAAGTATAGGGTATTGCAACTAACCCCTAGTAATGGTTAAACTATCTATTATGTATTCATTTGAATCTATATAATGTTTGATGATAATTTATAGACATAAAATCTAGGGTCTACATCAAACCCTAGTAGAAGCTATTCATGTTGTGATTGTTTTGATTGAGTAAAATCTAGGGTTCACATAAAAACCTAGTGGAATATCTATCAAATGGCTTCTGAAATTTATTAGATACCCTTATTTTTTCTTTTGACTCATTTCTAGGGATGAATATATGACAAAACTAATATTCTATCATCTTGATTGAGCTGTTGATGTAATTTAGGATTTGTAACAAACTTGGGCTAAAAGTTGAAGTATTGAAGTATAGTCTCTTGATCATTTTTATAAAAGTATAATGCTTCCGCTACTATAAAATTTTGTTATGGTAACTTCATGCTTATATAGAATTGGTTGTACTTGTTGTTGAAGTTGTGTAGGTACATCATATTGGTGAAGAGTTCTGCAAGAGAAGTATGATGAGAAGGATCAAAGACATGAAAGATTCTCCAACACCGAAAGAAGAAGTTAATCTCTCTACATTAAGAGGAAGCCTAGATATAAGAAATATCCCTGGTTAAGAGGGAGGGCAAAACATATTTTTTGATTAGAGAATACATTCTGAAAATATATGTTGCTACATGTGAAGTAGGAAGGAGAATCTTCTCTCAAATATTCAATTGTTAGTCCTACTGAGATTAGTTGAAGAGAATCATCGAAACCCTGAAGGTTTTCTTTGATTATGTACTTGAAATTGTATTTTTCATTAGGGTTTTGTTTGTACAGGTAAATATCTCGAAGGTTTGATAAACATGATGGTTATCGATCAGTTTTATCAGGAGAGATTTTTTGTTGAGGTTTTACGAGTGAAGTGTTTCCTGGAAAGACATTGGGTCGACACTTTGTTTTGATGTTTGGTAGGCAGGGTGGCATCGGGTGGATGCGCACCTAGTTCCTTGGGTTGATGGTCAATAAGTAAGCCTGATGGTACCTATGGAGGCTGAAAGCTTTAGTCCATCTTAGTCCCACTCACATAGATTTCAATGGTAAGGAATCTAGTCTATGCCATTGCAATTCCTAAACTGTTGAGAGACCAAATGGATAGATTTCCCTGCTTACGAATCTAGTCCATGGCATTGCAGTGCATAAATTTCTTCATAGATAAAGTGAGATCTTCCATGTACTTATTTAATTGCATATGAATACCTCCCTAGTTAAGATGGAGTGTTGAAGAATGTAACTAGGTTTGGTCTTCATTATTAATATATTTGTCAAAAATAATTTATTACTATTAAATGAATTATTAAAGCATGGGTTTCATGCTTGGGTCATATTTAGATTAAGGTCCCCATTGTGGACTTCTAGGTTAGTCATTACAAATTTAAATTGATCCGTTCTGGGATTTTAAATAATGTAATATAGGTTGTTTATTATTTGGTCAAAAGGCTCCTCCATCAAGTCATCTTCTTCAATGTCATCATCCTCGGTCTCTTCAGCAAAATATTCATCAAATACGACCCTCAATTTGACCTCTCTCAAATGATAAAAGTCATCAAAGAATCCTCTTCAAGTCGGCCTAACAAATCACAATTGTTCACACAGTCATGTCGGCTTATTAACTATGGGAGAAAACTATAAATACAAGTCTAAGGACCTCGCTCAATATCAGAAGTTCAGATCACCCTCTGCAGTTTGGATCACTTCAGGAGTTCAAATAATTACAATTTTACAAGTTTTGGTGTAATTACAAGGATAAAGTCTCAATTTCATCAGAAGTCAAGCTACAATTTCAATACTATCCCCAATTCAATTCTATCTTAGAAAAGAGGCGTGGTACCTTTAGAGTCATGGTGATACTTAGTGCTATAATTCTATCTCAGTCATGATGATAACTTTGTTCTATGATATTACCTCAGTCATGATACCTTGGTGCTATCTCAGTCAATAGACTCAGTGATATAGAACTCGATGCTACTACATGTTGGGAATCATGAATGTTGTTAGACCAAAACCCGCAGGTGTTAGTCAACGATCGAATCACCATAGATAAGGATCCATGAGAGGTGGTTATTCCATGTTGCGAAACACATGGGGAGCATTGGTTTATCCAATGTCCAGCAATCTCCCCCCCAACGCGAGCTGGATGTGTATCAAACTCATGACCTACGATCTGATACCACTTGTTGGGAATCAAGATTTCCATTAGACCAAAATCTGTAGGTGCTAGTCAATAATTTCATCACCAGAGATAAGGATCCATGAGAGGCGGTTAGTCCATGTTGCGAAACACACAGGGAGAGTTGGTTTATCCAATGTCCAACACTACAGTCAATGGTTATGGAAGGATCTTGGGGCTACCATAGGAGGAAGATATTAGTAATAATGTCTCGGTGTTATTACAATAATGAGGATGAAGTTTTGATGCAAGAAAAGTAGATCTCAGTGCTAACATAGTTAAGGGATGACTTGGTGGAGAGAGCCTCTCGTTAGGGTCTTGGCCATCTCATCATGAATCTACTGAAGGAATAATTTTATACTGGGTTTTCCCCAAAGAGTGGGGTTTTTCCCTGGAAGTGTGCATAGATCTTGTGTCTTCTTCTATTTGTTCATTGGAAATAAGGCTTGATGTTACTAAAAAGATAAATTTAAAGAAAAAATCATAATAAAAAAACATCACAATATAATGCATAATGAGAGAAATTGATTAACTTCCATTTCTCTAACACCATGACCCTTTTAGTCATAACATAAGCCTAAGCACCAGAGTACAACATGAAATTAAATAATCGAAAACCATTAACAAGTATAGTAATGAATAATGGTTGATGATATTTATTATCTGAATCCATACTCTGCAAATATATTGGAGCATCCTGATAACCAACTTCAGAATCCTTTTCACAAAAAAAATCAACACGAGAAGCATCGATAGCCTTCAATAAATTTTCCTTTTGAGAGTGAATATTTAATATCTTTGTGACAGGAAACTAGATTTTGGCATTATCAATCCAACCTCCCAAACAAATATTCAATCTAGAGTTAGAATTCAAAATAGGGTTAGTAACTTTAGGGTTAATCTAATTCTCGCTTTTCTCCTTATTTTTCTGCTAATAAGTCAATCCTTTATCTCGTGCAATATTCAAGACTTGTTTCGGAGAAGACTTCTCACCAAATAGCTCAAACATCATATCCTTATCATAATTAAAAGTATTAATACTATAAGAATATTGAATATTTTTCACATCATGATTATTCTCCACAACTTCCATCCAATCTTCCATGGACAAGTGATGCTCATCACCAACAATATTTATCTGATTACTTGTCCCCATAATTCCACTATCCATCATTCTCTTCACATTGGAGCAAGTAGCCACATCACAAGATCTAAAATAAGGTGGAGCTTCTTCCACCATATGGGTAGAATCAAGTGGATTTGGCAGTCTTTGATCATTCGATGGGCCCCTCTTTTGTCAAGTATTATTACCTCGATTGTTCATAGGTTGGATATTTTTATAGATCCTAATAATCCTTGAGGATGGAGGATTTTGAGGCATAAGATAAAGTCTATTTATACTATTGGGAGCTTATCCTTACCTTACATCTGATCAGTTTTGCACAACCCCCGGAGGGGTAATTTGAAAGTTGAAAAGTAAGGTGGGTAAATATCTCACTAGGTCGGACTGAGAAGTAAGTGACTATGTGAATCTAGCCCTAATTACATGGTAGAAATACCCTTTCTCTCAAAAATCATATACCTATGAGAGAGTGCCATTGTTATTTCTTCTCGCTGATCACTAGCCCACTCCACACCTGACAACATAGCACTTGTTATCTTTCCATTTGAATCAACTTAGCTCGCATGGCACTTATTTACTTTGCATGATTTGATATAAAATTTTCTTGATTGATCTCCATTTTCTTAATTCTTTGCGTCAATTATTTAATATGATCATTATCAACTTAATTTTTTTTCCTTTAGATTCATGAGACTTACTTGGATCCCTATCAAAACCTATAATCTCATATTTCCTAGACACTCCCTACATTGTTCCATTTCCTCAGTCAAATTTTGGGAAAACTTATAATCATTAGGCTTAGCACATCTAAAGTCATAAGAAATATTAGTGGTAAATGCATCAATATAATATTCCAAAATAGTCTTGTCAGTAGGTTTATAATATTGAGGTAAATATTTAACAATACCATTAAAACTTTTATTAAACTGTTCCACAATATCATTTTCATTCTTCTTTATGGTGCTAATATCTCTAACAAAATGGATTTCTTCCTTCTTGTCTCCATAATTATCCTTAAAGGAATTAAATATAAATTTCAATGAATCAAATGAATTATTAGGCTTTTCCGTAAACCAATATTTTGTCGCTATGACAAAAACCAACCAAAATTTGCTTACACTTGGATTTTGGAGCCTATTTGTGATCCTAGGATCTATCGTTCTTTGATCGTCCCTATTCGCTTCATGATTGGTTGATGTTTTACTGAGTGTTTAAGCATTCTTCCAAGATTCTAAGTGTCAAATCCACTTTCTTACACATTCTTAGCCTTTTGATGCATTCTCAAGCACACCCTTTGATAGCAAACTTGAAAGTCAATGCACACCCTTGCAAAAACAAATTGTGCAATTATTCATAATAGTGCTTGTGCAATCCCTAGAAGAAGTGCATTACGAAGTCCTCGATAACAATGTCTACAGAGTATTTAGAGATAGTGTGTTGCACACTCCTCCTAGGAAGTGCACTACACAATTCATGTCAATAATCAGTGCAAAACTTCAGTTGAAAAATTCTCTCATTCTTAGTTGCAATTCTACCATACTTTAGGTGAGTTTTCTCAATTGTTATTTTTTCTTTCATAAGTGTCTCTTTCACTTTTGCGATTGTCGGGTTTTCTTGCTTTGACTTTTAAAAGTGGTGATTTTTCTTCTTATTCACTGTAACATGTGTCTCTTTACTAGTTTTCGCAAGTTCTCTTTTCACCTTTTCTTACTGGCACAAGTGTTGATTTTGAGTGTTTCACTCCTGTATGTGTCACACTTTATAACACCACAAGAGGAAACCCTAGAATCTTTTTTTTTGTATTATTTGATCATATATATTATAAGAATATGTTCTAGACACTCTCCCACATCTTCACACACTTTTTGGTCATAGGCGACGCTTTTGTCGTAACTTGTATTCTAAGTGTCACAAAGTGACGTTTCAATTGTCGCACTTAGAAATAAGTGTCACTTTGTTGTCGCTTCAAGGTCTCATGTAGATTTTGAGTTTTGTGGCATATTTTAATGTTATCTGGGTGTAATATCCTCATTTCAGGGCTATTTTTTTCTCTCTTGCTTGACTAATCCCACACTTAGTTCATAATTCCTATCCTGGCCAACCCTTCTTCACTTTGCCTCCTTGAACTACACATTGCATAATAGAAATCCCCAGTTAACATCCCCTGCCTCTTGGAATATGCCTTGTAGATTCACTACCTCTAAGGATTGTGCATTGCATAGTCATAGTGCCCAGTTGTTGCCTCATGTTCCTCATAATTGCGCAGCTAGCCTCCCACTATGCACTACACAGTTTCTCTCAGTATTCGATCTCATTGTCTCTATGAACTGCTCAAATGTGTATTTTTGTGGCCCAATCTTCCTTGAATTGTGCACTGCATAGTCAAAGTGGACAAGATTGCCTCATTATTTCGATGTCTCCTTCAATTGAAAAATTATGTCTTCTAGTGCCCTAGCCAGTACACATTGCACAATCACAACCATCAGACCTTCCTCATTGTTTCCTAGAACTGCGCATTGCGCAATCCCTGAGTCTCATCCTTAGTATTGCACTTTTTTATGGGGTTCTTCAGCGTTGCATGAAGAAAAAAGTAGAATACGATATTTCGGGACTGATGTTGTCTTTTCATGAGTGAATTCCATCTGCAAGTACTATATCTTGACATGACAAGATGATGCTCGAGGAGCATGCCAAGGGGATCATGAAAAAAAACTTGTAAAGTTGAAAATAAAAAGAGACCATCAAGTAAGAAGATGAAGGGACACCAAATCACAATGGAAGGTTGAAGATCAAAATCACAAGGAAGACTCCATATCATCCAATCTCTGGGAGGATGAAGATGAAACACATACAAAACCTATGATGAAGATAAAAGGGAGATCATCAAGAAGAGGATAGAAGAGAGCTCTTGTGGAGAAGGAGCACCACAAGAACCATCATGAAGAAATCCTGGACCATGATAAAATAGTGGCATCTCTTGAAAGGCTTCGACATTCGCCTTGACCCTTCGGAGGGTGAAGATAAAGGACAAGCAAATATCCATCATTAAGAAGTCAAATTCATAGCATGAAGGAGAAAGGCTTGGCCTGAACACATAACAATTAAGTTCTATGTCATCAATTCCAAGCCATGGATTATCGAAGTGTCATCACAAAGTCATATGTGTCAATGTACCTTGCCACATCATTTGTGTAATGTAATTATTTTATTTTAAAAAATGAGGAAATATAAATTTGTGAAAACCCAAGGGTCTCACATGGAATATGAAGGGTCACAACAAAGCTCTAAAGTCATATGGGAGCTCAAAGGTCACATAGGAATTTGAAAAGTCATAGTAGAATCTTAATATTCTGAGGGAGGTCAAGAATCACATGGGAGGTGGAGAGTCACCTCATTAGTTCAAAAGACACTCTAATGGCTCCAGAAAAGGGACTTTTGGGACTTGGAGCTTTCCACCGTGGATTCTCTAGTTTGGCATAGGAGAGAAGATATTTCTTTGGAGGAGAAAGTAGTGACTTAATGTTCCACTATTGGGACTAGTGTTGCAACATTTTAATTGTATATCTTGCAAATTTTGCTTAATGTATGAAGGTCTCAGAGCCGGTTCAGTTTCATGCATATGTTGTAAATTATTGTGAGACTATTCTTTCATTTTTTGCGGTGTATATTTTTATGTTAACACACACTAATGTAAATTAACTATTTCGTTTTCTTTAGTATGCATCTTGTTGAATGTGTATTGTGGCTTACTTTCATCATCGTTGTTATCTTGTGAACTAATTTGCAGATTAATCAATGATTCTTTCATGCTCTTGTGTGTCTCTTTTAATATAGTACTATTAATTTTCTTTGATAGGTTCACTCTCCCTTCCCTTCTATGATAGTACCATATACAAAGTGAAATTGTATTAATCATAGTGTCAACTTTCTTATTTCAAATTTTATTTGTAAAATATCTTTTTTTTATAATTGTAGCCAAGGAAGATTCCTAAGAGTAATAGAAACTGATCATATTTCTAGTTGGGGCTCCCACTCCAAATGATGTGAGGTCTAATTGGGAATTCATATCGGGGAGAACCCCTTGGCTAACGAATTTCCAACACTGTCAATAATTGGCACTAGAAGGAGGGATATATCACAAGATGAGCCTGTTGAGTCTATTTTGAATCTTTTATCTTAAATGGCTCATTCCAAAATTATACTCCTGGGATGTTTTTCTAATAGATCTAATATTAAATTTCAATCCCCACAGAATTGTTTTACAACTTGTCTCAATTAAGGTTTGATGGCGAGGGTGAAATATCTATAGCTGAACATACATCTAATCTTCTCAAGTTTTGTGAGCCTCATGATATCAATTGTGAATATGTTTCTTCTAAATTATTCGCCCTCACTCTTGAAGGTCAAGTTAAAATTTGGTGTCATACCTTACCATTTTCTTCTATTCATTCATTTGAACAACTCTTCAAGGAGATTCATCAAGCCTTTGACATATATGATTACCGAGATGTTTATGAAAGAATTAATCAACTTAGAATGAAGTCTAATGAATTAATAAAGGGATTTTCTAATATATTTCTTCATTTATGCTATGAGTTTCTCGAAGAAGATGTGGATTGGGATTTTTTCAAGGAAATGTTTCAGCATTTGGTTCAACTCTCTTTGAAACAATTCGAATCAGAATCCCTATATGATTTCTCTCTTTCAACTCATATCAATTATGACACATATATAATCTCATAGGAGAAATCTAACACTCCTCTTATCCCCTCTCCTCCTCCTTTTGAAGTTGGAATTTGGAAATCTAAAAATCGAATTGCTAATCCATTTATCCTACTTATATTTCCTTACCATGATCAAGGTCTCATCCATGAAAATTTTGAATGTTATTCTAATCCCATGAAATAACGGGTGAAGATTGATATCTTGACTCCTTCAGATGAAATTGATGCACATAATCCTAATTTTGAATCTGATTCGATTTAAAGTATTATTTCTTCAAGTGACACCCATCATCCTCTATCATTTGCATGTCATGAATCTTTGTACCTTGATCCACTTGATTAATCTGCACCACCAACTAGTACTCCAGTTACTCTTAATTTCAATTTCCCGGTATAAAGGTTGATCAAGCACAATATGGTCACATTCCACAGGTAGAGGAGCAGAAAGGTGAAGATATTTTTTTATCTCTATTATATGTTTCAGAGTCCTATATGTCAAGATGATTTCCTTCATTCTTGGTTGATTTAGAATCTAGTGATCTTGATAGTCAATCATGTGAAATAAAATCTATTAATAAATTTGAAGCTCTGGGCAACCACCATCCTGACAACAATGATTCCACTAATGTATGTGGTGATGATTTCCTAGATACATTGACCGATCTTTTCATATCTCATGAAGATTCTGTCGTGAGTACTTCTTCTTCAACCTACCATCCCTTTTGTCCTATTGCTTGCAATGAATTAACTCATGACAGAGATATGCCCCGCCCCTCAAGTTTTTATTCTAATGAGCATGATATTGAATGGACAGAAGATGGAAATAATATTGTACATGATGAAGAAGAAATCCATGAAGTCATTGAGCATCCCTTCCATTCTGTGCAATATTTTGTTTTGCATGATGGCAACTCTTTAAATCAAGTTGCTCATCAGATTTCTCTGATTCATACATATTTATATTTGTAATTAGAGGAATATTATGACTTGAGTAATATGTTTGTTGAAGTTACAAGATCTTATAAAACTAGTGGTCTAGATGGATACCATTTGGATAGTAGTGATCTTGTTGAAATAACTAACGGTAGTTGTCGACATGCAATGCACAACTTGATTTATCTCTTGAAATGTAAATATCTAACATTCCAAAGTTATGGTACTTGTCAGGGAGTCAAGACACTTCAATTCTCGTTGATAGTTATGCTAGGTTCTCATGAGCTTGATGACAACCTCGAAACATGTCAGATATGGATTTTCTCGCAAAATTGTTTTCTTTGTATTGTTTCACTAGATGTAGACTCATTCTTGATAAATTTTGGGTTTTTCCGAGATCGATTTTATAATTTTCAAGATTGGGTTTCTAATCGCATAGAGGATTCTAATAATTTATCTTCATGTGAACCTCTTGCATTGAATTCATGATTGGAATGTACAAATTTCATGGATGCATAAAGCTATGAAGCTAATATTTTTTATTATCATGAAAAATATTGTCATCAGTAGAAGGATGAATATCTATTAAATGCTCATGTAAATAATCAACGCATTGTCTTGCTTGTGAATATTGTGATGTTAATCATTTTCATTTTGGCACAAGATATACTCTTGAGTGTTAGTGAATGCTTTAATTATTTTATGAATCAAAATCCCTATCTTGACATATTAATTTCTCCAGTTCATACAAAGGTTGGATATTATTCAACACATGTTGACTCATTGTGTCCTGATTGGTTTCCCAGATTTACTACACTAGCATTGATATTTAATTCTTCTAATCAGATACAAGGTAGTGAATTTTCGTATTCAACCTGTAAGGAGAATGATTCTATTATTCAAAGCATATATCAAGTTGTTTAAACTAATCCATTTTTATGTTCAAATAATGGATAATCTAATGTCTTAATTAACCCATTTGATCATAACATTGACCTTAACACTTTTTTTTCAATTCATTATTTTCCCACAAGTGTATCTGAGGATAATGTTTTACATTTGTTTATTCCATCAAGGCCATGAATGCCTACGATTCATCATTTAATTTTGCAGATACTTGTCAAGTAGCTGAAGCACTTCAGCTATTGTTGATGGTTATGTCATTCCGTCGTGATCTCGACAAGTCTTATGAATATGATCAAATTCAATTTTCCTTACAATATTCTCTTCCCGATTCCATGCCATTAATTGAAAATTATATTTCTCAAGGATTTTAGGGTTTTCAAGAGAATTATTTTGGATTTCATGATCGAATCTATGATTGGATAGAAGCATCTTACTTAGAAATATTTGTCACTAGTAATAATCTTTGATCTGTCCTGATGTTTTCTACGGATAATAACACAAATGAAGGTATGCTCACAAGAAGATTTTAGGGTTTGTATTGTTTTTTTCTAAGCGGAAAGGTATGATTGCAAGATGGTTATTTTTGGCACAAAGGAAAGACCTTCAATTTCCTATGCAAGGTATTCAAGGTGCTATCTTTACTTTTGAACATTAATTTATATATTTTTTAATTGCTCCTATCTTTATATTTGCAGGTCAGGAGCAACGTCGGTGGCTACATTGGAAATTTCATTACACTTAACCCTGACCTTCTAGTCGGCGAGATGAGGAGTAGGTCTAGTTTAATTTTAGATTTCTTTTGCAATGCATTCACCTTCCATTTTTCCATATATTTATTTTGTGCATTTTCTTTGTCTTTTGCTTCCCATCTTGAATGTTGCTTTTCTTTTGAGTCATGCATTTTTCTTATTCTTTTGTTTTTGTCCCTCTTTCCTTGACATGTATTTTATTTTGTGTTTTGTTCAATAAGATCATGCATGAAAATTTCTCTTGTTAGGCTCAAAATACGTTGTGAAAAAGTTTTGAAAAGGAAATTGTGATGATGAGAAACTCTGGGATTATCTTCTTTGTTTTAGGCATACATATCTCTAAGGTCAATGATGTCTCAATGGAAATATGATCCATTCGAAAGGAAAGATTTGAGTAGAACCATGACACCTGTATCTACTTTAAAATCCTCTTTCCTTAACTCGATATTAGAATTAAATGGCTTTTTTCATGCTAATCCAATCAAGAAGAGAAGGGAGAGGGGTAAAATCAATAGCGAGGATATCAACTTTAGAGGTATTTATAACCATCTCTCAAGGAACAACCTCTCTTTCTCTCAATGAGTCTAGATCCCTCTTCCACCTTTGTGATATAAATGCCAATGAGCATAAACAACAAAGCTACTGATCAAACAAGAATTATTACCTCAAAACGAAAATCTAACAAAAAAAACATAAAAAAACCATGAAAAAATAACCCGAAAATGAGAATTTGTATTCTGTAATAACCTCTTTTTTTTTAGGGTAAATTTTCAACCTTTTTTAAAAATGGAAGTAAAAGGCAATTTTTTTTTGTGCAAAAAATAGCTTGAAAACGAAAAGTGTTGGTGTTGGAATAATGTCACCAATTTTTTGCGTGTAAAAAACAACCTAAAAATGAAAAGTGTTGATGTTGGAATAACGTCGTTAATTAATTGTATGCAAAAAATACCTTGAAAATGAAAAGTGTTGATGTTGGAATAATGTCTTTTTCTTTTTAGAGTAAATTGTCAAGAGTTTTTAATAATGATATTAAAGATAAAGTATCATGGCTCTGAAAACCCTTAAAATTTCAACGATAAACATGACATTAAAGATAAAATATCAAAAGTCTTAAAATTCCAACGATTTTTAGGCATGGTATTAAAAATATCACTTATATAAAAAAAATGAAACAAAAGAAATTAAAGGGAAAAAAATTAAAAAAAACACAAAATTTAAAGAAAAAAAAAAAAAATTAACCCAAAAAAAAACATTTTTTTAAGTTAAATAATAATAATAATAATAGTAATAATGCATAATTAAAAAATGATAAAATAAAAAATTAAAATTAACTATAAATAAAAAATAAAAAAAAATAAATAAATGAAATTTAGAAATTTAACCCAAAAAAAAAAAAATTAAATTTTTTTTTTTTTAAATAATAAAAAAATTAAATTAAAATGAATATATATATATATATATATATATATATATATATATATATATATATATATATATATATATATATATATGAAAAATACATTTATCAAATTAAAAAAAAAACACAAAATTCATTTTTTTTAATTAAAAAAAAATTAAATTAAAATTAAAAAAATATATTAAATTAAAAAAAAACCAACTAAATTTAAAAATATAAAATAAATTAAAAAAAAAAGAATTAAATTAATTTTTTTATTAAATTTAAAAATAAAAAATAAAAAAAGCATTGACAGGGCTCAGACGCCAGGCAGGGAGTGTGCTGGCATCTCACTCCCCTTCCCCCCCCGCCCAAGGGTGTCGCAAGGCTCGGCCGCCGGGCGGCGGGGGGAGCTAGCAGCTCTCACCTGCCCGACGACCCCCTTGGCGACAGAGGTTGATTCTCAGAATCAACCTTCGCCACCGAGTGGGTTGGCGGGCTTGGTCACCGAGTGTGGGAGGAGTTGTCAACTCCCAACCCCGCCTGGCAACCCCCTTGGTGGCAGAGGTCGATTCCGAGAATCAACCTCTACCACTAAGCAGTTGCTAGCTCTCCCCCTACCCAGCGGCTAAGCCCCGTCATTGTTGACAATTTATTTATTTATTTTAATTTTGTCTTTTTAATATATATATATATATATATATATATTTTTTTTTTTTTTTTAATTTTTTAATTTTTTTGATTTAAAAAAAATTGAATTTTGTTTTTATATTTTTATTTGAATATATATATATATATATATATATATAGAGAGAGAGAGAGAGAGAGAGAGAGAGAGATTAAATTTAATTTTTTTTAAATTTTTTTTTTTTTTTAATTTAAATTTCTAAATTTTTATTATTTTATTTTATCATTTTTTTTAATTATGTTTCTTTTTTTTAATAATTTAAACAAATATATATATATATATATATATATATATATATATATATATATATATATATATATATATTTTTTGGGTTAATTTTATTTTTTTGTCTTTAATAATGTGTTTTTTTTTTAATTTATTTATTTATTTTTGTTGAAATTTGGTACCGGAGGACAGGTGGTTCCCTAAGGCTTTGATCTTTGGCCTAGGGAAAAGTGTCCAAAAGAATTTAATTTTTCTCCTAAAGTGACTTTATAATTCTTATAAAGTCAAATCTAATTTAAAAGTGACTTTAAGTGATAAAGTTACTAAAGTCTAATTTAAAAGTGACTTTAAGTGATAAAGTTACTAAAGTCTAATTTTAAAGTGACTTTAATAAAGTCAATATAAAATTAGAAAGGAAAAAGTGACTTTGGAAATAAAAGACTAAGTGGGTCTTTATTAAAAAATAGAAAGCAGATTTAAATGAGCATTTAATCTCAAACCTAGATCTCAATCTATCTCACCCACTGGATTTAGGATTCCCCAAAAGTCACTTAGGGTTAGGTTAAAGGAGGAAAAGGGAGGAAAAGATCATTCAATCGACGGTCATGAGTGATTGAGAGAAGGAGAGCAAGAGAGCAAGGGAGATTTCTCAAGTGCTGAGGAGAAGGAGGCAGCAGCCTGGCACGATTCCGTTGCGCATTTCTCGCCAAAGACATTTTCAAAGAAGATGTCAAATAGATTAGCACACAGCAAGGCATATTTCTGGCACGATTTTTGAGGAAGGAGGGCCGTACAGCAGGGCTGTATAGCAGGCCGTACAACAGATTTGCACAGATTTCGAGGAGTAGATTTGAGGGAGGCCGTACAGCAAGTGGCTGTACCTTTGGCACGCATTTCGAGGCAGAAATTGTACATCAGATTTTTGGACAGCTTGCACGCTTTTCTAGGCAGGCCGTACAGCAGCATTTAAGGCTGTTATTTGGCACGAAAATCGAGAAAATCTGTACAACATTTATTGCTGTTCCTATTTTGCTGTTTGCACATTTTCCGAGGCGGGTGTTAAGCACGGAAAATGAGATAAGTTGTAAAAGTCTGTTTGCTGATTTTTTTGCTGAATATTTCTCATTGTAAAAATCATTTTCCAGAAATAAGAAGGAGCTTTCGAACTAGTTTTCCCCAAGAGTTGTAGGGGGTTTTTCCAGGGTCAAGTTGACCAAAAATATCTGTGTCAAATGTGTGAATGACTATTTTTATGCTTGCTGATTTTTAATTCTGCATTTTCCAGCATTCTGAAAAATTTCCAGAATTTGTGTTTTTAGTGAAATTTATTTTCCAGTTTGTTAAATGTATGGATATGGGAAAGGGCATTTAACTATGTTGGAGTAATAAGGTGAAAACTGAAAACCGGGGTGGGAAACTATAAATTTTTACATGGTATCAGAGCTTGAGTGCTGAAGAGCAGTTTGGGACAGCAAGGAGGAAAATTACAGCCTGCTGATTTTTCACTCAGAAAATTCCAGCAAGCTGATTTTTCACAAACAGCAGTTTTTATCTTTACCACAGCAGTGTTATTTTTCAGTTTTAGGACAGCAGGATGTCTTTGGGATTGAGGGTGGAGGATAGGCTGGATGGGCATACAAATTACAGTGTTTGGAAGGAGAGAATGCAGAGTATCTTTGAGGAGGCAGAAGTCTGGGACATTATGGTGCATACCACACAGAACCCTGTGAATGTGCCTACTGATGCTAGTCAGTTGGCAGCATATAATAAAAAGAACAACAAGGGTAAGAGGCTGATTCTAGACGGAATCAAAGACCATTGCATTCCTCATGTGAGAGGGAAGAGAAATGCCCATGAGATGTGGACAGCATTGTCCAATCTCTACCAGAGTACCAATGAGAACCGGAAAATGGTCCTGAAGGAGAAGATGAAGACCATTAAGATGGGCAATGATAGTGCAACTGGATATCTCACAAAGATTACTAATGTGAGAGATGAGTTGGCAGCGATTGGAGAGGCCATTCCTCCCACTGAGTTGGTGCGGATTGCAGTGAATGGCCTCCCCAGTTCATGGATGAACTTTGCCGATGGGGTTTGTGCACGTGAGACCCTTCCCACATGGGAGAGGTTTTGGGATGATTGCATTCAGACAGAGATCAGGAAAGGTCAGCTTGGGGCAGCCAAGCCAATTGAGCAAGATGAGGATGTAGCACTGTTGGCAGGACGCAAGAAAGGCAAAGGGAAGAAGCAGGCTTCCACAAGCAATGGTGGGGGCAAAGGCAAAGGTAAAGGTAAACAGAATAACTCACAGAAGGACTATTCCAAAGTGAAGTGTTGGAATTGTCAGAAGATGGGACACTATGCAGTTGTGTGTCCGGAGAAGAAGAAGAAGAAGGGGAAGAACCAGAGCATGGCAGCATCAACAGAGGTTGAGGACTTTGCAGATCGCTTTGACCGGGAGTTTGGGTTCATTGCATGTGAGTCCTCTAGTGCAGGATTACCTGCCACAGAGGTTCAGAGGGAGCATGCATTTCCCTCGACTAGCGGAGCATCTTCGGGTATCTGGTATGTGGACAGTGGGGCTTCACATCATATGACAGGAGTTCGTGAGTACTTCTCAGAGCTTTTAGAGAGTGGCACTGATATAGAGGTAGTACTCGGTGATGACAGAGTTGTTAGAGCAGTCGGTGTGGGAACATTGACATTTCAGAGGGAGTCTAAACCTCCCTTGAAGGTGTCAGATGTTCTTTATGTGCCAGGGATGAGGAAGAACCTCATATCTATCTCAGCTTTGGAGGACAGAGGTTATGAGGTACTGTTCAGGAGAGGACAGATGTTGATGTATCCCAGGGGCACTCCAGCTGATTCAGCTAGAGTGATAGGTGTACGCCATGCAATGGTGTACAAGTTTGCATTCCAGCCCCTTTTGGCATTGAGCAGTAGCACTGACAGCAGAGCTAGCAGTTCTGAGTTGTGTGAGATTTGGCACTACAGGATGGGGCACATGTATCATGGAGCCTTGAGGACTTTGTGGGAGATCACTACAGGTGTGCCAGATTTCAGTACTGATCACTTTGATACTTGCAGAGGATGTGCGATGGGCAAGTTTGCCAAATCCCCTTTTCCCAGCAGTGACAGCAGAGCGACTGGGATACTTGATTTGATTCATTCCGATGTGAGCGGTCGGATGTCTCATGTTTCCTTGAGTGGATATGAGTACTATGTGTTATTCATCGATGATCACTCCAGGAGGACCTGGATTTATTTCTTGAAGACCAAGAGTGAGGTCTTCAAGCGGTTTCAGGAGTTTAGAGCTCTTGTGGAGACACAGACAGGTCGGAAGATCAAGTCCCTGAGGTCGGACAATGGGGAGAGTACACCCTCGGGAGAGTTTGTCGAATTATCGCGCGAGGCAAGCATTAGGGAGGAGGCTCATTGCTCCCTTACAACCCCTAATGGGGTTGCGAGAGAAGAAAAAGATCCATCGAGGGGCCACGGAAGCCATGTTACATGATCGTGGTTTCATTGCTGGGCGTAGGCCCGCAACACACTCGCTACTGTTGCAACGTATCCGCATCGTGCCTTTGGGGCACATGACTCCCGTGAGAGGCTTTTTCCCTCGGGAAGAAGCATGATATTGGTCATCTTCGTATTTTTGGGTGTATCACATACTCCTACATACCCAAGGAGAAGAGGACCAAACTAGAGCCCACCGCAGAGAAGGGTATCTTTGTGGGCTACAGTGAGACCTCCAAGGCCTTTCGGATTTACATTCCCGCGCAGAGGAAAGTTGTTGTCAGACGGGATGTGAAGTTCGAGGAGGATAGGGCCTTTAGGAGGTCACGGGAGTTAGAGTATCTGGATCAGCCAGACCCTCAGCAGCAGTTGAGTCAGTCACAGGGATCCAGTGGGCAGGGATCAGGAGGATCCGGAGGTACATCTATGATGATGTCAGGTCCGTCAGTGGGGAGTGGCTCACCGAGTCAGAGAGGTGGTGCTACGGGCAGCATGCAGAGCAGTCCACAGAGCAGTTCACTGGGGAGTCCACTGATGGACAGTTCACACGGTACCTCAGCATCTACAGGTTCAGGTGCAGGTAGGAGGACAACAGACAAACAGTAAGGAGTTCAGGCTCCTGATGTTGAGGAGGAGGAGTTTTATTCTCCAGCGAGAGAAGTGTGCTCAGGGAAGAGGAAGCCCAAGTGGCTTCAGGAGACCTTGAGAGATGCCACATCTGTTGCTGAGCCTAAGAGGCCGGTCAGAGAGAGCAGACCACCTGAGAGGTTTTGTAGCTATATGGCAATGGCTACCAACATCCTTGACTCTGAGCCCTCTAGCTACGAGGAGGCAGCTAGCCAGCAGGTCTGGAGAGAGGCCATGCAGGAGGAGTATTCTTCTATCATGAAGAATGATGTTTGGGAGGTGGTGCCGAGGCCTGAGGGCAAATCCGTGGTTACTTCCAGATGGCTTTACAAGGTAAAGCATGCTGCAGATGGCAGCATTGAGAAATTCAAAGCGAGGTTTGTGGCCAGAGGGTTCTCCCAGGTGGAGGGAGTTGATTATGAGGAGACCTTCGCTCCCGTGGCTCGATATACTTCGATCCGCTCCATTATATCGATAGCAGCAGAGATGGGTTGGAAGATCCACCAGATGGATGTGAAGACCGCATTTCTCAATGGCTTCATACAAAAGGAGGTGTACATTGAGCAGCCACAGGGCTTTGAGGTGCATGGGAAGGAGTCCCATGTGTGCAGACTGAAGAAGGCCCTTTATGGCCTGAAGCAAGCTCCCAGAGCTTGGTACTCCAGGATAGATACATACTTGCAGAAGATGGGTTTCACAAAGAGTGAGGCAGATCCAAACCTTTACTATATTGTGATAGGTGAGGAGCCTCTCATTCTGGTGCTGTATGTGGATGACTTAGTCATTACAGGTGCAGAGAGACTCATAGAGCACTGCAAGAGAGATCTTGCGGCGGAGTTTGAGATGAAGGACATCGGCTTGATGCATTACTTTTTGGGTTTGGAGGTGTGGCAGGAGGGGCATTTCTTCCTGGGACAGGGGAAGTATATTGTGGACATCCTTGGCAGATTCCACATGGAGGATTGTAGACCCATGTCGACACCGATGATCACCAACTGGAAGAAGCTTCATGCTTCGGATTCCGAGTTGGTGGATCCCACATTGTACAGACAGCTGATTGGTTCCTTGATGTATTTGGTCAACACTAGACCAGATATTTGTTTTGCAGTCAACACGATGAGTCACTTTATGTGTGAGCCTAGGAAGGTTCACTGGGTGGCTGCAAAACAAATTTTGCGATACTTGCAGGGGACAGTGGATTATGGTCTGGACTATAGGCAGGGGGATGGAGTGAGATTGGCAGGTTACACTGATTCTGATTGGGCAGGTTGTGCTTCTGATAGGAAGAGCACTTGTGGTGGCCGTTTTTGGGTTGGGTTCCCAGTAGTTGGTGTCATGGTTCACCCGGCGCAATCGCAGCATTGAGTCTGGGCAGCAGTATATGGCGCGCCTAGCTAGTTGTGAGGCCATCTGGCTTCGCAAGATGTTGTTTGGCTTATTTGGTCAGCTGTTGAGACCTTCAGTGATTTACTGTGATAATCAGAGTTGCATTAAACTCACAGAGAATCTAGTATTTCATGACAGGTCAAAGCATGTCGGGATCAAATATCATTTCATCAGAGACTATGTTCAGAAAGGAGCTGTGAATCTTGAGTATATTCCCACTGATGAGCAGGTTGCAAATATTCTTACCAAAGCCTTACCACGGGGCAAGCATGTCTACTTCAGAGAGACAAGATGTGTGTGGTGAGGAACACCTTCCTCGGTAAGAGAGAGTGTTGAAATTTGGTTACCGGAGGACAGGTGGTTCCCTAAGGCTTTGATCTTTGGCCTAGTGAAAAGTGTCCAAAAGAATTCAATTTTCTCCTAAAGTGACTTTATAAAGTTATAAAGTCAAATCTAATTTAAAAGTGACTTTAAGTGATAAAGTTACTAAAGTGACTTTATAAAGTTATAAAGTCAAATCTAATTTAAAAGTGACTTTAAGTGATAAGTTATTAAAGTTTAATTTTAAGTGATTAATAAAGTCAATATAAAATTAGAAAGGAAAAAGTGACTTTGGAAATAAAAGACCAAGTGGGTCTTTATTAAAGTGTGAATTAAAAATAGAAAGTGAGATTTAAATGAGCATTTAATCTCAAATTTCTAGATCTCAATCTATCTCACCCATTGGATTTAGGGATTCCCCAAAAGTCACTTAGGGTTAGGTTAAAGGAGGAAAAGGAGGAAAAGATCATTCATTCTTTCATGAGCGGATTGAGAGAAGGAGAGCAAGAGAGCAAGGAAGATTTCCAAGTAAAGGAGGAGAAGGAGGCAGCAGCTTGGCACACATTCCAAGGCAGCATTTCAGTAAGACATTTTCAGCAAGACAGTTCAGCAGATTTAGCACACAGCAAGGCAAATTTCTGGCACAATTTTTGAGGAAGGAGGGTCGTACAGCAGGGCCGTACAGCGGGCCGTACAGCAGATTTTCATAGCAGATTTGCACAGATTTCGAGGAGAAGATTTGAGGGAGGCCGTACAGCAAGTGGCTGTACCATTGGCACGCATTTCGAGGCAGAAATTGTACAGCAGATTTTTGGACAGTTTGCACGCTTTTCTAGGGCAGCGTACAACAAAGATTTAAGGTCAAGTATTCACATGAAAATCGAGAAAATCGAACATTTATCGTCGTTCTATGGTCGTTTGCACATTTTCCCGAGGCAGTGTTAAGCATGGAAAATCTAGATAAGTTGTAAAAGTCTGTTTGCTGATTTTTATTTTGCTGAATATTTCTCTCACTGTAAAAAGCATTTTTCCAGAAATAAGAAGGAGCTTTCAAACTGGTTTTCCCCAAGAGTTGTAGGGGGTTTTTCCAGGGTCAAGTTGACCAAAAATATCTGTGTCAAATGTGTGAATCACTGTTTTTATGCTTGCTGATTTTTAATTCTGCATTTTCCAGCATTCTGAAAAATTTCCAGAATTTGTGTTTTCAGCAAAATTTATTTTCCAGTTTGTTAAATGTATGGATATGGGAAAGGGCATTTAACTATGTTGGAGTAATAAGGTGAAAACTGAAAACCGGGGTGGGAAACTATAAATTTTTACAATTTTTTTGATTTTTTTTGTTTTTTGAATTTTTTTATTTTATTTTTAAATTTTTTTTTTTATAGGTTATTTTTGTTTTATTGACACTTTTATTGGGTTTTTTTTATATTTGATTTTTTTGTCATGTTTTTTTTTTAAATATTTTATTCTTATGTTTTATACCAAGATGAAAATCACCACTCTAAACAAAAATGATTGATGTTGCATCAACAATTTCCAGAATTAGCATGAAATCACTAACATTTTAAAACAAATGTTCATACGTGATAAATAAATAAACTTAAAGTGCCCAAAAAATTACCACTTTTCTAAATCGACATGAAAATCATGACATTTAAAAAAAAAACAAAGAAAATTTAAAGTTCCAAAATATGTTTAAAAAAGAGAGGTTATTCTACACACCACTTTTCAAAATCGACATGAAAATCATGACACTTGAAAAAAAAACAAAGAAAATTTAAAGTTCCAAAAATATGTTTTAAAAAAAAAGTTATTTTACATCACCACTTTTCAAAATCGACATGAAAATCATGACATTTAAAAAAAAAAATCATAAGAAAATTGAAAGTGCCAAAACTATTCTAAAAGAAAAAGGGTGATTCTGCATCACAAGTTTTCAAAATCGGGTGCCTGTTTTGCTACCTCAAAAAAACAAGTACCAGGTAATTTTCTCGTTTGATCAGTAAATTTATTAAACTTATAAAATAAAATAAAGGGTGAAATAAGATAAAGGCTTCATGCAAAAAGAGGTGAATCAAGTAACTTCATCGGGGTACTGATCAGGTTCGTTGGCATCTAAGAAATGCTTGTGTTCTTGTAGTGACTCCATCGGGCTATTGAATAGCCCTGCTGGCAGCAGAGCAACACTAGAGATCAAATCAAGACTTTGATCATATTAAACTTGTGTCTACATATTACCCTTCTCCTAGATCGAAAAAATTATGATATGGTAAGCTTTGTAATTTTTTTTAATCGAGAAAAGGGAATAGAGAAGACTACATTTATAACCAGGTCAAATGAGGAAGCCAAGGCAATCTTCATGATGAATCAATACTTCCTGAAGGACTAAGACCTAGTGCTCAAAGGTAGACCTAAAAAAAGAAAGTGGCCCTTCTACTAGTGTGTCGCCAACTGTTGTCGCTACAAAAAACACCCTCCAAAATTTTGCTTACACTTGAATTTTGGAGCCTACTTGTGATCCAAGGATTTGTCATTCTTTGATTGTCCCTAGTCGCTTCATGATTGGTTGATGTTTTTCTAAGTGTTTAAGCCTTCTTCTGAGATTATAAGTGTCAAAGCCACTTTCTTACATGTGCTTAGCCTTTTGATGCATTCTCAAGAACAACCTTTTCTAGCAAGCTTGAAAGTCAATGCCCACCCTTGCAATCGTGAATTACACAATTCTCCAAAACAGTGCTTGCGCAATCCATGGAAGAAGTGCATTACACAGTCCCCGATAACAGTTCCTATGCAGTATTTGGAGATAGTGCATTGCACAATCCTCCTAGAGAATAAATTGTGCAATTCATGTCGATAGTTAGTGCACAACTTCAGTTGACATATTATTTCATTCTTAGTTACAATTATACCATCATTTAGATGAGTTTTCTCAATTGTTGCTTTTGTGCACCTTTTATTTCTTAAGTGTGGATTTCAATTTATGACTGCCATTTTTTCTTGCTTTCACTTTTACAAGTGGCACTTTTTCTTCCTCTTTGCTATAACATGTGTCGCTTTAATTTTATTTATCTTTTTGCAAGCGTCATTTTCACCTTTTCTTACTGTTGCAAGTGTTTCCTTTGACTGTTTTCACTCCTACATGTGTCACACTTTAGCACAACACAAGAGACATCTATAGCATATTATTTTGTATTAGTTGATCATATAAATTATAATAATATCTGCTAGAAAATCTCCCATAGCTTAACACACTTTCTGTTCATAGGCCCAACACTCTTTCTGTAACTTGTATTCTAAGTGTCGCAAAGTGATGTTTCAACGGTCGTAGTTAGAAATAAGTGTCTCTTTGCTATCGCTTCAAGGTATGCATGTGGATTTTGAGTTATGGGCTATATGTTGGTGTTATCTAGGTGTGAGATCACCATTTTAGGGATTGTTTGTTCTCTCTTATCTCACGGATCCCACACTTAGTAAAATTCAAAAGAGTTCTTTGCTCAACAACCTTTGGTTCACTTTGCCTCCCTGAACTGCATATTGCGCAGTAGCAAGCCTCAATCATCATCCCTTGCCTTCTGGAAATGTGCACTACAAAGTCGTTTCCTCTAAGTATTGCACATTGAGTAGTGACAATTCCTAGTTGTTGCCTTCTGTTCCTCATAATTGCACAATCTTGCCTCCTAGTCAGTGTCTCACTGTGCATTGTGCAGTTTCTGTCAGTAGTCAACCTCACTATCTCTTTGAACTGCACAATTGCACAATCTTGTGGCCCAGTCTTGATCTAAAAATTGATTGTCACTGACACTTTACAAGATTTAAAATTTTTTGGTATTAAAAAATGCCTTAGTTCATTAGTGTTCAAGTATGAACATGTAAATTAAACGAAATTAACAAAATAAATCAAGTATATGATACTCAACCTAAAACTATGGAGAAGTGCGAGAAATAAAATTAAATGATGGCAACTTTATGGTAACAAATTTCGTCTAGGGTGGACTATGTCTTTGGGCCCTGCTTCAATAGTGGGGTGGATGCTTTATTGATCTATGCAACTAGACAATCAGAACATGCACATATTTTTTAATGCAATAATGAAACTCTCTCCTTGAGTGGAAATGTCTCTCCTACAAAGAGACATTCTCCTGCAAATAACTCTCACTCACAGATTCATTCAATCTCAATAAGAAAAGAAGGCTTTAAAAAGGAAACTCTCATGTAAAGTGGCAACATGTCCTCTTGAATCTGCTGCTCAAAATCACCTCATACTCATAACCTTTACAATTTTCATGCAATTTGGAGACCAATGGCTGTAAAAATGACTACTTCCTAATGAAGTGTCAATAAGGTCTTCCCTTGAAACCCCGGTATGAATATTTCCTAAAAGTTCGTCGTTCAAATGAGAAAACTGGCACTGCAGATGAATTCCTTGTGAAATTTAAAATAATTAGAATATATACTCAATTATGTTTTGTTAGGACATCCCAACACAAAGGAAATAGTTAAGTATAACTTGGTCTGGCATAGAGTTAGGTAAAGTGTGTTTCTTTACTATGTACTTTTGTAACTTATAATCCGACGGTCATGATATGTAGTGATCCAATGGTTCATTCTCTCCTCGGTATAACCGACACTTGATCTGTGGCTTAACACTCGATTGGTCCATGATCTCTATTTAAAGAGCACGAAGGGTCATTTGTCTAGTGACCATTTATGAGAGAAGCTTATGTAAATTTTCTTTCTTTATATTAATAAAGTTACTGAAGTGGCCGTCTTGGCTCAGGCCGTGGACTGTTTCCCTCTTCGAGGGTTTTAACCACGTTAAACACTGGTGTATTGATCTGTGATCTCTTTGTGAGAGGTGACCTTTGGTGTTTGATCTAAAAAACTTACCCTATAAATTCCTACATGGTATCAAATCTATTTTGAGGGCCACATCCGTTGTTGATCCAAATCCAAAGCCTATTTGACTGCATGTGACACCCATTTTCCAGATCTACTATTTCTGACCACTTTTGGGCGGAGAGAACTGCTATGTTGTGTCTGGAGCCTATGTTCCAATGAGGAACCCCTTTATTTTCATGCGAAAAGGTTTCCGGTTGGCCAAGTTATCTCATTTTAGGTATGGAGGTATAAAGGATTTTTTTAATCTTTCTATTTATTTTGGTTTATAATCTATTTTTATTACCGGATCTATACCCTCTTCTGTATGTATGCTCTTTGTTCTGCACTGTGTGCGATCTGGAAAACTAGAAACATGAAGACAATATTTTTATGCTACGTATGCTCTTTCCCCGCAAATTTGTGTGATCTCAAGAAATCAGAAATAGTGAGAAAAATATATAGTTACCAGATGGACTAATCGAAAATGTAACATTCTGCTGTAAGGCTTGCAATTTTTTGTTGTTTTTTTTACACAATTTTTTTTTTTTAAGGAAAAAACATGCACACCGAAGAGAGAAAAAAAAAAGCCCCTTCCTCCTTTCAAACAATTACATAATCATTTTACTAGCTCACTTGGTGTAAAGTTACTTTATGAGAATATAGGTCTTGGGTTCAAGTCTCTTTTTCAAGCTTCTTTTAAAAAAATAAAAAATTGTCAAGTTACTTTTTCTTTAAAAGCTTTTTCGTAAGTTGCTTTAAAAAAAAGGGTTTTACTTAAAAAACACATGTAAAAGAAACATTTTAAAAGAGACTGAAGAAATTTATTTGAAAAAGGTTGATTTTTCCTGCAATGATAAAGGACCAAGGGTTTTGATTGAGTGCGAATACTGTGAAAATGGATGTCGCACCAACATTTGCTTCACTTGCAGTCGAAACCGATCGGATCTCTAAGCTTCAAGCCGAGGTCATGAAGCTGAAGCAGATCAGTGATAATGAGAAGGAAGGGTTTCTGTGATTGGTTTCTCGCTACCTCGGTGGCGAAGAAGAAAAGATTGAATGGGAAAAAATCAAGACCCCGACTGAAGAGGTCATGGTTCCTTAAGATACACTATTTGCTTTGGGAGAAGATCCATCGGATTCGTTTGTTGAGAAGGGATATTGGAGAAGGAGACATCCCACCATCGTCAAACTCCTGCTCATCCCGATGGCTCTTAGAAACCAGAAAACAAGAGCGCTACCATCACTTCCATAGCTTACTAATGAAAGCAGATGTGATGGCGCAATGATGGAGAAGGCTCAAAACTTCATAGGTAATCTGATACCCTATACAAGATTAGTATATTTGGTCGCTGACAAGGTAGAGGTTTTACAAGATTCGCAGATTAGCAGGGTCCCTGTGGCTCAGATCGGGACAAATCTCCACCCCGATGCGATGTTGAAGACAACCATGACCTATCACACTCTATTTACCAGAAAAATAAGTGTCGACCTTTCCATCTCGCCCATGCTCTTCAAAGGTCCTTCGCCCCACTGCATGACCCCAGGGTTTAGAGGCCACGGAGGTCACTTCATAGGGGGAAATGACAAATGCGAAGAGGAAGCCATGGTTAGCAGCAAACCATCAAGGATCTACAATCTGGCCTCATGGATGAGCTCTGGTAGCCAGGGGAACCAAGATCTTTCTCCCCCCTCTTTCCAGATCCAGATTTATCTTCTCTCTGGAAAAACCATGCTTCTTTGGGTTCGCTCTTCAGAGTTGGTGAGGGACCTTTCGCATTCCCTTGAACTCAGGCTGGGCATTGCCACTGCCTCACAACGACTTCTCCATGGAGGTAAAAAACTAGAGGACTCTCTCCTGCTCCAATTATATAATATTGGAAAAGATGCTTCCATGGTTTTTACCCTTCGTCTACGAGGAGGGGCATCCGGGCAACCATCTTCCTCACAAGCTTTCTCTTACAAAGAGTCTGTCCATGCACAGCCTCCCAAGAAAGCTACTCAACCCTCGGAGGCCCCCAATCCTTTTTTGGTTGATAAAATAGAAGAAGTTCCCTCTATAGAAATATCCCACCTGACACTTGAAAACCAGTTTCAAATCTATACCGAATCAGCCATTATTTTTCGATTCAATGGATTATGGCCTCACAGAGTAGATATCTACCAATTGATTCACTCTACTTGGACCAATAACAAAAAGGTTATTTTCTGCTCGAATGGCTTCTTCATAGTTGTGTTTTCTTTCAATGAACACTATCAAAAATCCTTAACTGGTGGTCCATGGTTTTGGGGTAAAGCAGGGCTATTCCTCATTCCCTGGTTCCCAGACTTCGATCCTTCCACGATAGTCATTACCAAGATTCCTATTTGGTTCAAGATTCCAAATATACTTTCCCATTTATGGCACTTTTTTTTCTTTCAAAGAATTGGAAACTCCCTGGGTTTCTTTCTGACAACGGATCCCTCTAGTGGGGAGACGAGCATATACACCTATGGCAAAATATGTGCAGAAATTGACATAAGTAAAGGTCTGCCCGATCAAATAAATATCAAATTTTGTGGTTTCCTTTGGACTCAGACCTTGGACTATGAGAACATTGATTTCTGATGTCGTCACTACCATCAAATAGGGCATCTTCAGAACTCTTGTACTATGTTCCTTTCCCAAAAGAAGAGAAACAATCACAAATCAAACTCTAAAAGCTGGAAACCCCGTGATCCGCCTCCCATGGATGAACTTGAATCCTTCAACTTGGATGAAGATGAGATTGAAGTAAATGAGGACGCAAAAAAGCAGGAGAAGGATATACCATCAACAGACTTGGGCGGGCCCAATGTTTCCTCGAGTGCTCAGAAACGTTCTCATGAGATCTCTTCCTCCGAACCGGATAAGGAAACTCGTCCTTCAATCAATAACAATCTTCAAGTGGTTTTAGCCCACTAGTCCCATGACAGTTGGGTCAAAGTAGCAAAAACGAAAGGAAAAAAATGTCATATTGAGGATTCAACCCAATCTGGGTAGATTCTTATGTCTGTCTCTTATAGCTCCCTTGTTTCTCTTCATGATCTGTTCTATTTCTCTCTTGGTTACTTAACGGTACTGAGGTTGATAGTTTATCATTTCCGACATCCTTGATATCTAGCCTCTCTTGGCTGTAACTACAGTTTGTACTATATGTTTTTTTAATAGAATTAGTCTTATTTACAAAAAAAAACATTGTAAAAGCGACTCTCACATATTTATAAAAGTGGGTCACATAGAGTAGTATTTTTTTAAAGTGAGTTTGTTATATTAAGTTTGGAAAGGGGGGGGGGGGGGGGGAGATTTGTTATTTTTTAAGTACAAATTCATCATCTAATTTAAACCTATCATGTGACTACTCGACATCTACTACAAATTTTCTTCAAAAAGGAAAAAATTCTTCATTCGAAAGCCATTTTTAGAGCCGTTTTTTTAAACCGATCTAATTTTTCGAGATATTTCCATTGGAGCAGTTAGTTTCAACCTTTTTAGCTTCATTTAAAAAAAATGGAAAGTGCATGCATTATTATTCTTAACAACACCAATTATTTCCAATGGCTATCCTACATGATAGACTCACTTAGAAGTAAAGGGCTTTATATAATAGAATTAGGACAATAATATAAACATATTGATGCAGCTAAAAAGGATAAATGAGAAAATAAAAAAGATCAAGCACGAGGGTTGATAGGAATGTCCATTTCTCAAGATCTTAGATTTCATATCCAAGAAATTTACTCCCCTGCTGAAGATATGAAAAAGTTAAATATTGTTTTTGGCGTTTAGAATGAAATAGGAGCTCACCAGCTTGAAAATTAGTTTCTTACTTTGGACCCCAATAATTTCTCCTTTATTGAATATTTTTTGTCCAAATTCAAGACCCTTAGAATTATTTTAGAAGGTTGTAAGGTAAAAATGGAATATGGTAGTATTATATATTCCATTATTGCTAAGCTAGGCCCCACATACTCTGTATTTGTTTCCACCTTCCATTCCACTAGAGAAACCCTCATTTCTCAAGGAACAATCTACAAGTCCTCCTCTTTTGATTCCTTTTGTGATTCTTTGATAAGAGAACAAGAAAAAATCTTACACCTTGGTCTTATTAATACTAGAAAATATTCAAGAAAACCTTATCAGCCCAACAACAACCATATCCAAAGAATCCTAAGAAGCAAAATCCTAAAAAAAAATGGTCCTAAACCAAATAAAGGTCTTAAGAAATTTCAACCACAAACTGAAAAATCAACTCAACAAAATGATAAGAAGATAGACATTGCAACTTTTGTAATCGTGATGACCACGTGGAGTCAAAATGTTTTAAGAAGATGGAAGCCTTTTGTTAGGTCCCTATATTAATAGTGTAGCCCCCTTATTGTTATTATTGTACCCCTGTAACCCCCATATTGTTATTATTGTGCCCTTACATTATTATTGTTAGGTCGGCTAGGATTATATTGTGACCCCATGGACTCCTATATATAGAAGGAGGTTTTGTTCATTTGCATCATTCAAGAATTGTTCATTCATGTAATGTATTGGAGGTTGCCCCCTCGAAGTGGCCTATTTATAAGGCGTTGACATCTCTTTTCTTCTATTTTTGAGCCGGTTACACAACATTTGCATCGGAGCTTTGGATTCTAGGGTTTCGCTGCTCCAAACAGAATACTGGCATTTTCGCTTATAGTCTTTTCACGGCTCCGTGCTGAAATTTTTAGGGTGTGAAGCTGGAAATCCCGAGGAATATTTTCTAAAACTTTCAGAACTTGGTTCAGAATATTTTCGGAGATATCATCTCAGTGGGAAGCAGGGTCTTTTCAAGCTCCTAAACAGGTCATCGTGGAATTTTCGCTATAAATTTTTTTCTACGAAGGTTCAGAATCTGAAATTCGTATGGTGCGAAGCTGAAATCCTGAGGAAATTCGTCAAAAAATTTCAGAGATTGGTTCGCAATAATTTTGGAGATATGATCTGTGGAAGGTAGTGCTTTTTCAGGCTCCTGAATTTCATCTCAAAGAGGTGATCGTGGGAAAAGTTCAATAACTCTCTCTCTGGGTAGTGGATTTGAGTGTCGTAAAAAGTGGTTGTAAGTACACGGAATTTAGTTTCTTTGCTATCAATTTCATAGACAAAGGATGAAACAGTGACACGTGGCAAGTTCTACAAGTTTGCTCTACTGAATCAGTCCAGAATTAGGTCATTGTGGGAGATTGGACACAACTTTATCTTGGGGAATCCAAAGTAGATCAGACCTAAGGCAATTCAAAAGAAAATTCAGAGGGATACTTTAGTAAAGGAATTTGCAAATATTGAAGGGCCAAATCATAGAGATAATCCAATTTCAATATCGAGTTCCTCAAAAGCAAGAAAAAGGTGTGTATATTTTTTTCTTTCCAAATTGCACGAGTCTTCTTTGAAGAATCAATTTGAATTGATTCCAAGGGCATATTGTAGAATATATAGCAGTATTGGGTTCTAAAATATGCCCCATAAAAATAATTCAACACCCATTAAGCCTTCAGAAGGCTCTACTATGACTCATGAAGATGAAGAATTGCAACATGATCTATCAAAATTACAAGAGCAAGTGCAACAAATTTCACTCTCGAAAAGAGCAACAAAAAATGAATTGGAAGTTTTGAAGAAAGGCGTGGAAGTGAAGATGGACGGTTTGAAGAAAGGCATGGAAGCTAATATGGATGGTGTGGAAGCTAAGATGGATGGCGTGGAAGCTAAGATGGATGGCATGGAGTGGGCATGTAAGCTAAGATGGATGACATGAAATACAACATGGAAAACATGAAGAATGATCTAAAATCATACATGGAAGGCTTGATGACAAGCTTAAAACAAGAAATGATTCCTAATGGTGGAAATATAGTAGAAGAACCTCATGATGAGAACAAAATAAATGTTAATCATGATTTCATAAACTCTAATGTTGGCGGGAAGAACCACCATATTCCAAAAATGGATATGAGGAAGTTTGATGGAAAGGATCCTGTAACATGGATACTACAGATGGAGCAATATTTTGATCTCCATAACGTGCAAAACACACAAAAAGGTACGCATTGCAACTTTACATTTAGAACAAAATACATTTGTATGGTATCGATGGCTTTGTTCCCGTAAAAAAATTGTCACTTGGTCAATTTTTACGGAGGAAATGATAGCACATTATGAGGATACAAAGAGCAACACCTTCTTTTCCCAATTGATAAATCTCAAACAAAAGGGTTTAGTGGGGCAGCACATTGAGGACTTCCAAAAATTGAATATAAGGGTAACTGATCTTACAGAGGAACACAGGATTGATCTCTTCCTAGGCACTTTAAAGGATAACATCCAACATGAAGTTCGCGTTTGGAACCTGATTCATTGGAGAAGGCATTCAGGTTGGCAAGAAAAGTTGAATGTAAAATTATGGCGACAAGGAAGCCTACCACTCAATTCTATAAAGAAGGAAGTGTTGCTACGCCTAGATTTCCACAACCTACAAGGTTGACACCACAAAAATTGGAAGAAAAAGAGCAAAAGGGCTTTGCTACAGTTGTGATAGAAAATACACTAAAGGTCATAAGTGTGCTGAGAAGAAATTATTTTACATAGATTGTGAAGAGGAAGAAGAAATGAACAAGAAGAGGATATACACCAGGAACCAGCCCTAGAAGAGGAAGAAATGAATCCGACCATATCGTGTAATGCACTGGCAGGAATTACCACTCCTCAAACTCTCAAGATAGAAGGACATATCAAGAAGAAAATGGTAATAGTGTTGATTGATTCAGGTAGCACCCATAATTTTATTCATTATAAGGTAGCCAAGGAATTAAATTTTTTCCTATACCCAACACCAGAATGTCAAGTGATGGTTGCAAATGGAGGAACTATAAATTGCTCTGGAAAATGCCATAATATCAAGCTAACCATGGGGAATATGTATTGACTAGTCCAATGCTTTCCATTCCTATGAGAGGTGCTGATGTTGTACTAGGAGTACAATGGTTACAATCTTTGGGGACGATAGCTTTTAATTTTCAAGAACTTTTCTTGAAATTTTTTTCAGAAGGAAAGGAAGTCGAAATACGGGGTATTGAAGGGAAGCCGGGAAGGATAATAAGCTCTAATGTCATGACAAAGCTTCTAAAGAAAGAACAACGAGGCGTAATTGCACAATTATGCTCACTAGAAGTTCCGACATCAAAATCATCTATTTCTGCATATCTCCAACAAGTCTTGGACAATCATTCCAAGGTGTTTGAAACTCCCAAAGGACTCCCACCTATTCGTGATCATGATCATGCGATTCATTTGATTCCAGGAAGTGTTCCTCCAAACATCAGGCCTTATAGATATCCTTACTTCCAAAAGAGCGAAATTGAACGTATGATTGCAGAAATGTTAGAGGCGGTATAATTCAACCTAGTCAAAGTTCTTTCTCTGCTCCTGTAGTATTGGTACACAAGAAGGATGGATCATGGCGAATGTGTCCGGATTATAGGGAGCTCAATAAGCTCACCATTAAAGACAAATTTCCCATTCCTGTGATTGATGAATTATTGATGAATTACATGGAGCAATTTATTTCACCAAGTTGGATCTTCATTCAGGATATCATCAAATTAGAATGAAGACTGAAGATATTCCAAAAACAACATTTCCAACTCATGAGGGTCATTATGAATTTTTGGTCATGCCTTTTGGCCTTACCAATGCACCTTCTACATTTCAAGGGTTGATGAATTCCATTTTCAAACCCTTCCCTAGAAAATTTGTGCTGGTATTTTTTGATGATATACTAATCTATAGCAGGTCTTGGAAGGATCATGTTGAACATGTTGACAGGGTGCTCAAACTATTGCAGGAGAAACAATTATATGCAAAAAATCCAAATGTTTCTTTGGAGTACAAGAGGTGGAATATCTGGGTCATATTGTATCTCACGAGGGTGTTAAAGTAGACCCTAACAAAATTAAAGCCATTAAGGAATGGAAGGTCCCCACAACCATAAAGCAGTTGCGAGGATTCTTGGGTTAACAGGATATTATCGCAAGTTTGTTAAGAATTATGGGAGAATAGCAGCACCTCTAACAACATTATTGAAGAAAGATGCATTTTCATGTACTCCTGAAGCAACTAAGGCCTTTGAAGGTCTTAAAGAGGCAATTTGCCTAGCACCGGTCTTAGCTACGCCAGAATTCACAAAAACCTTTATTGTGGAATGTGATGCCTCAAGAAATGGAATTGGTGCGGTTTTAATGCAGGAAGGAAGACCCATTTCTTTTGAAAGTCGTCTAATCAAAGGAAAGTATTTACAGAAACCTATTTATGAGAAGGAAATGTTAGCAATACTTCATGCACTAAAGAAATGGTGAACTTACCTAATGGGAAGACACTTCAAGGTAAAGACTAATCATGATAGTCTTAAACACTTTTTGGAACAAAGACTATCGTCAGAAGAGCAGCAAAAATGGGTCACAAAGATGTTGGGTATGACTTTGAAATAATCTACAAAAAAGGAAAGCTTAATGTTGTTGCAGATGCACTCTCAAGAAAAAATGAAGAAGTGGAAGCATTGCTTTGTGCCATTTCTATTATCCAACCAGATTGGATAACCAAAGCAAGAGATGAATGGAAGAAGGACAAAGAGGTATGGACACTCATTCAAAAGTTGCAGCAAGATCCTAGTACATCTGATACATTTAGTTGGAAAAATGATTCCTTATGGTACAAAGATCGCTTATATCTTTGTAAGAATTCCCAACTAAAACAAAAGATTCTTTCGGAATTGCACACTTCTCCTTTAGGAGGACACTCAGGATTTTTAAAAACTTACCACAGGGTGAAGAAAGAATTTTTTTGGGATGGCCTTAAATCTGATATTCGAATGTTTGTGGCGGAATGTTTGGTTTGCCAGCAAAATAAAGTGGAAACAATTAAGACCCCAGGACTTCTACAACCTTATCCATTCCAAGTCAACGTTGGGAGGAGATTTCAATGGATTTTATCACAGGTTTACCTAAGTCCGAAGGAAAGAGTGTCATCATGGTGGTAGTTGATAGACTTGCCAAGTATGCACACTTTTGTGCATTATCTCATCCATTTAAAGCAAGTACAGTTGCTACTACATTTATGGACAGAATTCAAAAGCTACATGGAAGCCCAAGGGTTATTGTGAGCGACAGAGATCCCATTTTTACCGGAAATTTTTGGACGGAGTTATTTTCTTGTTTGGGTACTCAATTAGCTCATAGCTCATCTTATCATCCTCAATCTGATGGTCAAACTGAGATCGTAAATAAATGTTTGGAAGGATATATTCATTGTTTTCTATCTGATAAACAAACATAATGGGTCAAGTGGTTACCTCTTGCTGAATGGTGGTATAACACTTCCTTCCATACTGCAGCAAAAATGACCCCATTTATGGCACTTTATGGATATCATCCACCATCCATCACATCATCTTTAAGGGAAAATTTAAAGGTTCAAGCAGTGGAAGATCACATCGAGCATCAGCAAGAAGTTCTCCAACTCTTAAAGGATAACCTGAATTTGGCACAAAATCGAATGAAACAACAGGCACATCAACATCGCAGCGAGAGAAGTTTTGATGTAGGAGATTGGGTATTTTTACTACTACAACCATACAAACAAATTTCCCTCAAGCAAGCTAAGAAGGATAATAAATTATCGCCAAAGTACTATGGTCCTTACAAGGTGTTGCAAAAGATTGGTACTATGGCATACAAATTGGAGCTTCCCGCTTCTTCACGAGTGCATCCAATTTTCCATGTTTCATGCTTAAAGAAGGTTATAGGTGAAAATATTCCAGTTCAAACAATATTTCCAGAACTTGATGAGGAAGGAAAATCATATTGGAACCGGAAGCAGTCACGGAAACAAGAACTCGACAACTACGGAATCGATCAATTTCAGAGTATCTCATCAAGTGGAAGAACTTACCCACTGAAGATTCTACATGGGAGGATGAGAATTTTATGCAGAAGCACCCAGAGCTACTCAAGCGTTGAGGACAACACTTTTTTGAAGGAGAGGGGCATGTTAAGTCCCTATATTAATAGTGTAGCCCCTTATTATGTTAGTGTAGCCCCCCTTATTGTTATTATTGTACCTCTGTAACCCCCATATTGTTATTATTGTGCCCTTGTTAATATTATCAAGTATGTGCTCCGCTAGATTATCGTGACCCCATGGACCTTACATGTATGAGGTTTTGTTCATTTGTATCATCCAAGAATTGTTCATTCATGTAATGTATTGGAGGTTTCCCCCTCGAAGTGGCTTATTTCTAAGGCGTTGACATCTCTTTTCTTCTATTTTTGGAGCTGGTTACACAACACCTTTGAAGCAATAATGAAGAAACACAACATCCATTTGAAGAACTCTTCAACTTCATCTTTGGGAATGAAACTTTCTTCTTGTGGTTGTCAAGAATCAAGATCTGGTTATGCATTGAATGTATCTTCTTCTTCTCATTCTCATGAGTGGCTCATTGATTTTGGAGCCTCTTACCACATGGCCAAAAATAAATCCATGTTTTCTTATTTAAATGATTGTAACACCAAAAGTATTTATCTTTATGATGATATATCTCTTAGTGTTGTAGGGTTTGGAACCATTCATCTAGATAATGGTCATTTGAATGATGTATTATGTGTTCCTACCTTGTCCTGCAACCTTCTAAATATTTATCAGGTAACTCATTTAGGTGAAGGGAAAATTGTAGAATTCTCACCTCATAATGTTATAATTAAGGACCTAAGATGTCCTAGACATATTTTGGCTACTGGCATTGGTGATGATTCCACAATGTTATATAAGTTTGACAACTTTGGATCATCATGTCTTCCCTCCGTTTTTGTTGCTCATAATGGTGAAGTGAGCAAACTTTGGCATGAGCAATTTGGTCACTTAAACTCTCTTCAAATTCTATGTAAATAAAATATGGTGACATGTATTCCTATGGTATCTTGTTGAGATGGTGTTTGTTCCGGTTGTGTACTCAAAATACATCATCGGGATAGTTTTGACAAACATGGATCTTGGCATGCTTCAACCCCTTTGCAACTTGTGCACAATGATTTATGTGATCCAATTCCAGTTGTTTCTTTCTATGGCTACAAGTACTTCTTAACTTTCATTGATGATTTTTATAGATGCATTTGGGTATACTTCTTAAAACTCAAGAGTGAATTTTTAAGATTTTCTTGGCCTTTAAGGCCTTTGTTGAGAAACAATCTGGACATCACATTCTTAAGTTAAGATCTGACAATGGAGGAGAATATGTTAACAAAACATTTATCAACTTTTGCACTGAGCATGGAATTCAATTGCAACATACTGTTATGTATGCTCCACAACAAAATGGTGTAGCTAAAAGGAAGACTCACACTCTAAAAGAAATGGCTAATTGTATGCTTCAATCTAAAGGACTTATTCTTAATTTTTGGGCAGAAGAAATTAACTGTGAAAATTACATAGTAAATCACACTCCTACTAGTTTTAAGGAATATCATTCAAGAATAAGCCTGGAGCTCAATCAAATCAGATGTAAGTCATTTTCATGTTTTTGGAAGTGAAGCTTGGGACCATATTCCCGATGAGAAACATAAAGCCTTAGAACTTGAGAGTGAAAAATGCATTTTAGTTGGATATTTTGAATATTTCAAAGGATTTAGACTTCTTCAACCCAAATCCAAAAATGTAATCATTAGAAGAGATGTAAAATTTGATGAAAATATATCGGCCTACGAGCTTTGTTCGATGGGTGTGCCACCTTTGGCTTGCGAGCCTGATTCGGCATATGTGCCACCTCTCTCTATCTCTTCTACTTCTAACAACATTCCTTCTACTTTAGATGATGAAAACGAGGATGAAAATCCTCTTCCACCTCCTTAGGATCTTCCTTCAGCTCCAAAACCTTTAAAATGGGTCCGCTCTACTCGGGATGTAATAGGTTCTCTTGCAGGTGACCCTACAGATGAACATCGTACACCTTCTCAGTTCGACAAAGCCTCTTCCTTATTGGCTCAAGTTTCAGAAAATCATGATCCAGATGTAGAGTCATGAAGGTGACTGTTTTAAAGGTAACCTTAATGCTTTTCATTAATTATCAACCCAGGGAAAGTCTTGTTATTTCAAGAGTGTAAGAAAAATATATGCAAGTGACATCGGGGGTTAACTACTATACATCGTTATAAGGAAGATTGTTTAATTCTCAAAGTTAAATCAAACCAACTTGAAAGTGAATTATGAAATACTTCAAACTATTCAAAGGAGCTAATTATGATAGATTGTAGGTTTCTGTGGTGTAGATTTTTAGATGTAGAACTAGGAATCTCCACAGTCTTCATTTTTAGTGGACGTTTCAAGTCTAAATCAAGACTCATCTTCAGGACAAACCTGCTAAGAGGAGAGTAGATTAGGGTAGATAAATAGAGGAAAAAAGGATGATGGGCAAAAAGAGTCGACCAATTTCTAATAATTATAAAAGGTTATTTATTAGATTAATTATTTATTTATTTTTGTTTGTTTTATATCCATTTTTATTTGTAATTAAATTTAAGAAATTAAAATATTGTAATAATATTTATTATTTTTTATTCTCTTGTAATGCTCTATGTTTTACAATATATTAATTTATTTAAAATTTTTTATTTTACAATTAAGAATTTATATTAGTAATATTTATAAATTTAAGTAATGATGTTTTATGGTTATATGAAGTAGATTTATTAAATTTTAATTTAATCCAATGGATGTATAACCTAAATTATAATAAGAAGGGTAGGTTTTACATATTATTAACTTAAGGTTTGATTTATTGCTAATAATGTAATTTATTAAGAAGGGTAGCTCTTTATTTTGGTAGTCTTTATTAAAATTTAGGCTAGTTATTATAAGATGAGATTTTTAAGATTGTTTTTTAATACTTTTAAAATTTAGTTATTTCATGATGAGATTTTAAGAGTGTTTTATAGGTTAGTTATTTTGGTAGTTATTATTAAAAGTTAGGTTAGTTATTTTAAAGAGATTTTCAGGAGGGGGGCATGGTATACGGATGTAGAAGGGCAAGGAGAGGGTTTGAAAAAAAGAAGGATAGAGGGAAGAGGGGAGTGTATAGGGAGGAGCATTGAAGTGAATGCAAAGGACCAAGTAATGAAGGAGGATGAAAAGGGTGGAGGTAATGGAGGCCAATGACTCATGGGGGAAATCTTATTATCGGGAAATAACGTGGATCCAATTCCTGCTGACTTCTAAATCTCCATCTCTATTTAGGTTATGAGGGTTCTTGATGATTTCTAGAGCTTCACGAAATTTACATTTAAAATGGTGTTTTTCTTTAGCAATGAACACTGCATCTTCAAGGCATATGTGGTGACACATTTTGGTGGAGTGTTCTGCTAAAGCCGAGGTTTTGGTTCTTCCAAGACTGATATCAAAATCACGTTTTTTAAGCCTTATTTTGAAGGTCCTACCTGTTTCCCCAATATAGCATTCTCCACATGAACAATTAATTTTGTAAACACCTTTTTGTTGGAGGTGGTCGGGGTCATCTTTGAACGATTTCATCCTTTGCCTGATTGTCAATAGAGGTTTGAAGGATGCTCTAATGTACTTCCTAGCTAGAACTTTGGTTATCTTGTCCGTGAATCCTTGAATATAGGGGAGGTATGCTTTTGCTATAGCGTAATTGTTAGTTGCACTTCTTTTATTTCGGGAGCTGGCTCTTTGAATAGCTTTGTTGATGTCTCTATTAATGTATCCCAAGTTTATGAAAGATTTTCATAGATCAATTTCTTCTTCAACATGTGTATTGTCTGATATCCTGAAAGCCCGTGTAAAAAGAGTCAATAGAACCCCTATCTTCTGGGTAGGGTAGTGGTGTGAATCAGCCTGAAGATAATTGTCAGTGTGTGCTTTCTTTCTGAACACTTTGTGCCCAAGGGACCCATCTTCATTTCTGGAGAGGAGAATGTCAAGGAATGGTATGTAGTTGTTTTCTTCTCCTTCCATTGTGAATTGGATATATTTAGATATGCTATTAAGGTGGTCTAGGAAGATTTTTAATTCCTCCTCTCCATGAGGCCAATTGACATTGGTGTCATCCATGAATCTTATCCAAAATTTAGGTTTCAATGGGTAAGAGTCTATATATTTTCAAATTTCTCCATGAAGAGGTTTTCCACTATAGGTGACAACGGAGATCCAATAGCAACTCCAGATTTATGCTCAAATATTTCTCCTTGGAAGGTGAAGAAGGTGGAGCGAAGACATATTTTAGCAAGCTTTGCAGTCTGTGGGTCTGCGACTTATTTCACTACTTGAACGACTTCATCCAGTGGGATTTTAGTAAAAATTTGGACAACATCAAAGCTAAAAATTTTGTCTTCAGGATCCAACTTAGTTTTTTTAATGAAATCAACATACTGATTGGATTCTTTGATGAATGAGCTAGTTTTACCAACGAGAGGGGTGAGGGTGCCAACCAAAAATTTGGCTAATTAATATGTTGGTGCACCTATAGTGTTGACGATAGGTCACAAAGGAGCACCAACCTTATGGATTTTTGGGGCACCCTAAATGTGGGGCATGATTTCACCCTCCGGGTATAGCCGCTGCTTTAATTTTTCATCTAGATTGGACTCCTTAATGAATTTTTTAACATTGTTTATAACTTTGGAAATGGGGTTCTCATTGAGTTTTTTATAACTACCACTATTATGTTGGTGATCTCTCATTTTTTTGTTGTACTCTTATTTTTCCATCACCACCGTGGCCCCTCCTTTGTCTGCTTTTAAAATGACAATTTTATCATTACATCTTAAGTTTTTTAGGGCTCTCAATTGTTCATTACTTAACATTCTCTTAGGAGGCTTGGCATTTTTTAGGATGATGGTGCACTCTTGTCTCACAAGGTCTTTGTCTTCATCATTGAGAGATTTAATTCCCTACTCAATAGCGCAAATGATTTCTTCATTCAGAATCCGATTAGGAGCTATAGTGAAATTGAGCCCTTTGCTCAAAACCTCCATTTCATCATTATTTAATTCATGAGAAGATATATTTATGTTCTAAGCTTATGCAGAAATAACTACTCAAGACTGAAAATAATAGATTGCAATTTAACAACAAACTTTGATGAATTCAACAACTACCTTAATGAATTGAACAACAATCCTAATAAATTGAACAACAATCATTTATTCTAGATTTTGCAATGGAATTCTCTTTTAATCAACTAATAGCTTCCTTCAGAATCAAATATCAACAAAGCTCTCATAATTATGATGAAAAAGGTCCAAACATTTAACTATCGCAGAATTGAACAGCAACCGTGCTGAAACTAGTCTAACAGATGTAAAAGCATCATTTCCAAATAAGAGATCATGAATGATAATTCTAGTCTAGTGGAAAGGAAGTTGTAGCATATCATGCTTGCGATTAACCAATTAAATGATAATGTTATGAAATGCAATGGATGACTGGAAATGAAAATTCTGTAAATAAATGTATAGCACAAAATTAGTAGGAGAACCCCCACAACTGGGCCTGAAGCCGCTACAAGCCTACTGCTAAGGAACATTCAGAATTTGTTTATTCCAAAAATGTCAAATTCTTCATTAATTTGTAGAGCAATACATTAATACAAACTAGATGATTCTGTCTGAATCCGTTTATTATAGGAATATTATATTACAGTAATTTTCCCTACCTTGTTCACCTTCGGCCTTTTATATCTTAAAGGTGAATTCAAAAGTAGTAACGGATCCTTCTCATTATGAGACCTTGCTACTTCGTGGCTATCGACTGAGCACTCCAAGAGTAGGCGTGCCTCTACATATTCCATTGATTCATAGGAGCCGATATGATTCCGTTCGCCTTCCTTGTCTGTTGTCTTTTAGTCATCCAATCAACAGTTTAGTTGTTTTGTCTCCCTATCAATAAAGATAGTGACAAATCAGTTTTTACGTTATCAAACATGCCTTTTATCACTAATTAAATCTACCTTGTTTTTGCATTATTTTCCTTTAATTTATTTCTAAGATGAAGGGAAAATATATAAAAGTAAATGAAAAATCGTGGTAAATATTGGGGTGAAATGTACCTTCTTCTTGGCCCAACATACTCCCTTGCTTACCTTTTTACAGGTCCTCGTGCAAGAAAATGATTGAGGTGTAGTTGGGTTAAAGAATATGCAGGAGATACCTCTTCCCTGTAAATTCAGAAGCCATGTCTCTGTTTTATCTTTGCAAATGCTAAGTTTGTGTGCCCCTCTGGTAACTCATAATCATGATGATAGTCTTCATGGGGGTACCAGATGATGGGACATCTGTATATGCACCCTATCCACATAGGAACCATGTTCAAAATTAGGTTTCTATACAGAAGGAACCTCAAAGTAGCAGCTTTGAAGTTCCTATACCCAAATGGTTCTCTGTTATTCACATTATTTGTAGAGGCTAGCCATCTCTGTTTAGTTGCTGCTAATGCTTCTTCCTGAATGTCCTAAAAGTATGCCTTCCCATTCTGCACAATATCCCTGTGAATAGGTCCCAATTTGGATATCACTCCTTTTCGCTGCATGAATTTCTTATGTTGGGTAAACAACTATAGGGGTTTAGTAGGTTCTCCTCTGACCCATAGATCTAGGCCATCCTCTCTTTTTTGAAAGGTGTTGTAGGCCTTAGCCCATCTAGTTTGGTTTTTGGCAAAAGACAGAAAAACATGGAATTGTACGTCCCCTATGAAGGGGTCGGGGTTATTGCCCCTATCCTCTTCTAGAAAGAAATTGTGTAAATACAATTCACACAAAAGATGTTGGACATGCTCATCCTACTCATTACAACACTGGACAAATTCCTCAATTGTTTTAAAATTAGTGGGCTTCCCTACCTTGCAACCTTGATTTTCAACAATAAATACCTTTCCACTAAGAATAAATAATAATTAGTGGCTGGTTCCCTGCAAGTTAATACATCTGAGTAAAGAGAGAAAACCATACTAGTTTTCTTCTTAGCTTGTTCCACTTGATCCCATGATTTCTTCACTTCTTTCCTTTCTTCCCTAAGTTGGGAAAAGGTTTTGTACTCAGTTGAAGAAAGGTCTTTGAATCACTTTAGTAGTGCCTGATGTTCCTGTAAGGGTACTACTTTATTTTTACACTGGGCCAATTCATGCTGGACTTTAATTAATTCGTTGTGAAGCTTCTAATTGACAACTTTTTCTACTAGGGGAGTGTAGGCAGGTGTTACCTTTTTTTGAGTCCCCTTATCTTCTGTAAGTTTTAGATTAGTCTGCACAGAGACTTCAACATTGTGTATCAAATCCGTTTGTACAGAGGCTTCAACATTATCCATTAACTTAGTTTGTATAGAAAATTTAGTGGTATCTATTAAATCGGTCTGTATAGAGGCTTCAACATTTTCCATTAGATCAGTCCGTACATGAAATTTAGTGGTATCTATTAAATCAGTCTGTACAGAGGCTTCAACATTGTATATTAAATCAATTTGCACAGAAATTTTCAGCAATATCTACCATTTGGGTAACAAAATTTGTTTGGGTTCCCAAGGTAGCCAATTCCTTCTCAGGCTTCCAAGCCTTGTTTTCTTCTTCCAAATGTTTCCTTAGTTTTTTTACCATTTTTCTCAATTTCTTGCACTTCCTGCTCATTTTCCTTAAGTTAATCTTAGACAAATTTTATTTTAGCAAGGTTTTGGCAAGAGAAGGAAGAGTAGTGGCTTCGGTTTCATAAATGGTTGTGCAAGTTCTAAGGTTATTAGCAATGGTGTTTTATTCAGGCGTCGAGGAGGTTATTTCACCATTAAATTCCTGACTGGGTGAGATAATATTTCCTTCAGGCGTCAGGGGAACTGTCTCAATGCTTGTGTTTTTTTCTAATAGAACAATTTCCCCTGACTGGTTTCCAGATTCAGATATTCTCTCTGTCCAGCCTTCCCTACTCACCCATTAATTGTTAGAGGGAGATAAAAACCTCAAAGCCTGGAATTCATCATGGTGAGGTAGGATTTCAGTATGGCCAGAGCTGCTAGCAGCGAAAGACTAGTTCAAAAGGTCCCTCTGTTCCTCGGATTGTTCAGATGGGCTTCCAATTTCACGAGATGCTCTCATTTTCTCAAGTACTTGAGCCATTTCTTATTCATAGTCTTGTAAGGACATATTTTGAGGGCTTGAAGGTGGTGTATGCGATGGTCCCGCCTCATCTGGAAATTTAGAGTTGTTTTTCCATAGTTGCAACCTTTCAGACCATCTCCATTTTCCTGGTTCTATGGTCGAAACATGGGTACTCTTCCCTCTTTATCTCCTGGGTATGGTTATTATATGGAGTTCAATCTCTACTCTGTTAGGGTTTTCTTTAGGGGCCAGTAGGGCAAGATTAAAAAAGCTATCCCAAGTTATCTGATGTCTGCTTAACTCATGAATGATGATAAATTTAATCAAGCCATGGTGACTGACAACTGCTTGGGGTTTTTGGATTTTCTGATTCGAACATCAGTATTGTGCAATACAAAATTTAGGAAAAAGGGGAAATTAATTGAATTTTTTCACTTAAGAACAACAAACAGTTTAAGTTGGCAGGACTTTACCACATCTTGGCATCTGTCTCATATGATATATCTTTGAATGAATAATTCCAATTGTTGCCAAGGCTACTGTAAGGATGTAGGATTACTACCTTTCCCTTTTCGTTCCAATGGTTCGCCTGTGTCCTGGTACAGTGAGATTGCTTCTTGTAGAAGGACATGTTTTTCAGTCCATCTTTCTCCTTCCACTGGTAGTCCGGAGACCTTACTAATGATTTCCTCGGCGACTGGTATGATTCTTCCTTTGACTATGGTCTGCCCTTCCTGCAGGTTTTGCAGGAATTAAAATACTATCTCTGTATTAAACCCTTGTAGTCTATGTAGATATGAAAGCCAACCAACTTTCTGGAGAATAGTGCAAGTTGATTTTGAGACTTAGAAAGTTGTGGGTTCATTGCAAAGAGGATTTCCACCCATGGCTACGTTGTTATCAGAACTGGTTTCTTCTTCTGTATGCATTTCTTTCAGCCCCGTTAGTTAAAACATTATAAACACTGCATGTGTTTTTTTTTTTAAATATATTATAAAAATGCAACTTCATGTCATAAATGTAATGATATTTTAGTCCCATCAACGTATCCAAAGGAATTGGCGTGGATAATTCACATGCTTATTCATTATGAATATTCATACCCCCTCCATCGGGAGAAGGGCATCCATGGCCTTAAGCTCAAGAGAAGCAAAAATATTGTAACAATCATGAATGCACACAAAGCAAATGTCAAAAATTGGTAATCATCACAAATTTATGAGAGAAGGGCATCCATGGCCTTGAAGCTCAAGAAAAGAGTAAATATTGCAACAATCATGAATGCACACGAAACAAAGGTCAGAAGTTGATAATCATCACAACTGTACATCAGGTGGAAATGACCGAAGAAGGGGAGAAAAGCAGAGTAGCAATTATTATGAAAGGATGTCCTATTTTAATGGTGTAGCATGATGGAAGCATGACGGGTGATAGATTATGGTTGGCATTGTCATCCCTTAATTCAACATGAAAAGATAATTCACTCATAGTTAATTGTGCGGGTAGGTAGTGATAACACTTATTCAAGTAGTGAATTTATTTTAGGAATGGGTCAATAGGAAATAGGGCATATAAAAGTAATTGGAAATTGTTAGAAAAATACTTCAGTACCACAATCAAAGACACTGCTGCCAGTAGGGTTGCTATTTTAAACCAGAAATGAGCCAGAATCCTCTATTTAAAATTAGACATTTTTCCTATTTTATGGAGAGATCACTATGCTAGTGTGGTGGCCAGATAGTCATAGTGCCATTCATGGGGATCGTAACAGAGTGATGAGGTCAGCTCATGATGAGACCTCATGTCCTTTATGCAGTTTTTGGTTGTCGAGAAGGTCAATACCCTGGTGTGTTGTCCATTTTGGGGATGCCACCTATTAAACCCTTATGATCATGATAGGTTGGCTCGTAATGATACCCCCTATTCCCTCTTAAAAATTTGCACAAAGAAATAATATTTTTGTTTTTGAAAAGTAGGCCTTTTTCTTGTTTTATGCAAAGACCACTGTGCTGGTCTGTTGCCCAGATAGTCATAGTGCCATTCACGGGGATTTTAGCAGAGTGATCACACCGGCTCGTGATGATACCTCATGTCCTTCAAGCAGTTTTATTTGTCGATAAGGTCACTACCCTGATGTGTTTTCCATTGTGGGAATGTCACCTGGTAAACCCTTATGATCATGGTAGGTTGAATCGTGATGAGACCCTCTATTCTCTCTTAAAAATTTGCACATAGAAATAATATTTTTCTTTTTATTTATACATGGAGGGAGGCTCATTAACTCCTTAAGAGTTAGGGATGGTGTGAGAAGTAAAAATAATGCCAATACAATTAATACTCTTTATTCCTATATCCTCCTGTCAAGGAGAATTACTACTTGAGAGTGTAGAAAGATATACCAGCATAAGACTATGGGAATGAATTGTGTAATAATATGTCTGAATAGGAGATATCCAGCCCTTCATTACATAGATAAACCATGTCAACTTCCGGAGTAGAGATTTTCATAAAAAATTTAAAAGGATCACAATATTAGTAATATCACTGCTTTTCTCCTCTTCAAGTGCCAATTCCTTTTCAAAAAATGGCTTTTATGGCGAGGATGTGTAAAGGGGGAGTGGATATTCAAAAATAAATCATCAAAAGACAGAAAAAAATTATTAGGAAAGAAATCAGCCGTTCCATTCGATTGAATAGCAACTGTTCAATTGGATTGAACGACAACTGTTCAATTGATTGAACAACAAAAAGTAATATCATGCAAAAAAAAATCGTTCATTTGATTTGAACAATAGCTGTTCAATTGGATTGAACAACAACTGTTCAAAGGTTTGAACAACAGAAATAAACACACTAAAAACACAACCGTTAAATTGAATTGAGCAACAAATCTTCAATTTGATTGAGCAAAATCTATTCAATTGGATTGAACAACATCTGTTCAAAGGTTTGAACATAGAAATTAAAATCACGTTAAAACACAACTGTTCAATTGAATTGAACAGCAGTTGTTCAAAGGTTTGAACAACAAAAATAAACACACTAAAAAAACACAGTCGTTCAATTGAATTGAACAACAACTATTCAATTCGACTGAACAATAGATGTTCAAAGGTTTTAATAACAAAACATACAAAAGAAAGGGAAAAAAAATGAATTCAACTATGAGCATGAAGAAGAGATGGAATGTACAACAATGAGAAAAACTATAAATTGCAGGAAACATATATATAATAGTTACAAGAGGGAATAACAATTTTTTATGAACTTAAAGTTGTCAGGCCATCGCACCCTGCAGTTAAAATTTGGATGGTGGGGTCGTCATGCACTTATTGGTAGAAAGAATATTTTGTAAGTGGTTTATGATAGAGGTGCACCCGGTGTCCATTAAATTGAAAGGTGGAGCCACATCCATATATGGTGGTCAAGGTAATGGTACCATTGTTGTGTACTTCCTGAATTTCGTATGGACCGAGCCACCTTGTTTGTAAGTTACCCGAGAAGTCTTGGACTATGGAGTCGTAGAGGAGTGCCCAATATTCTTTCTGGAATGTCCTCTTTTTGATGAGGTTGTCATGCCACTTAGCTCGTTGTTGTTGAATAATTGCAGTGCACTGTAGAGAAATTATCCGTGCTTCATCTAATTCATTTATTTGCTAGTGTCTTCTAATTTGGGCCTCTATCAAATCCAACCCCACTTCCTGGGCTGTTCTCAAAGTATTTATTTCAAATTCAATAGGAAAATTAGTTCTCTTCCGAATACTAGATGGTATAGAGAATATCCAGCGTTGTTTCTCCATGTTGTGCGATAAGCCCACAAGGCCTCTGGTAGTCTAATAGCCCAATCCCAACAATGTGTTGAGACTGTTTTAGTGAGAATTTACTCAAGGAATTTGTTGGTGCTTTCAACCTACCCGTTCTCTTGCGAGTGGTAGGGAGAGGGGATTCTATGGGTGACATGGTCATTTTTCAGAGTAGTCGTGATTTTATTTCCCACAAATTGTGCCCCTCCATCAGTTATCACTTCCTGAGGTAATCCATACCACACAAATAACTCAAAAAGAGAATTGATCACAGATTATTCTATAACTCTCGATAAAGCCACTGTTTCTGCCCACTTTGTCACATAATATCTGGCAACCAGTATGTAGGTCTTCTGATTTGATGGTGGGTTAAATGGTCCAACAAAGTCCAGTTCCCACCGTTCAAAAGGTTCCACTACTAACTGTGGTTGTAATGGCATTTCATTAGATTGGAAAGGGCGACCCATTCTTTGGAAACTATCACAGGCTTGGACATATTTATTGGCATCTTTAAAAATTGTAGGCCAATAATAGCCCATTTTCAATACTTTTTGCCCCGTCTTGCGATCTGCAAAATTGACCCCTCATGGTTCATCATGATAGGCCCTTAGGATTTCATAAATATTTTCTTCTCAGATGCATCTGCATATATGCATATCAGCTAATGTATGGAAAATATATCCACCAATCTAGAAGAATCTAGCACTGTGTTGAACAATCAGCTTACGTACCTTTGATGTCAAGTGTCTTGGTAGCTTTCCTATTGCCAGATAATTCGTTATATCTTCATACCATGGCATTTTTACTACTACAGTGAACAAATGCTCATCAGGGAACTGATCATCCACCACTATTGGGTCATCTAACTTTGGAACTCTAGACAGGAAATCTGCAACCACGTTTTCTTTCCCTGGGTGGTCCTAGATAGTTACGTCAAACTCCTGTAAAAGTAACAACCAATGGGTCACTCTTCCATTAGTAATAGGTTTATTGGCAAAGTATCTAATGGCAGAGTGATCGGTATATAGGAATACTTAATAGCCAGTTATATAATGTCTAAATATATTAATAGCATAAATGACAGCCAAGAACTCCTTTTTGGTCACTGTATAGTTTAATTCGGCAGGAGTGAGATTCTTGCTGATGTATTAAATAGTGTAGGGATTTTTTTCTTCTTCTTGACTGAGAACTTCCCCTATCGTTGTGTCAAATGCATCTGAGGAAATGTGAAAGGGCAGCTCCCAATTGGGGCCACGTAAGACTGCTGCAGTCGAGACCAGTTTCTTCAAATATGAAAAAGTAGTGTCACATTTGTCATACCAATGGAATTCAACATTTCCAGTTAATGCATACAAGGGTGCAGCAATTTGTGAGAAATTATTTATAAACCTACGATAGTACCTTGCATACCCAAGGAAAATACATACCTTTGTCTAAGTACAAAGTGTGGCTAATAAGAGAATTACCTCTATTTTTCTGGATCTACCTATATTCCAGCTACAAATATGTAGTTTCCTATGATTACTCCTTCGGTCATCATCATGTGACATTTTTTGTTGCTCAAACACAATATGGTAGCAATACATTGTTCCAATACATTTTCTAGTGTTTGCAGTGCTTGATCAAAGTCATCTCCATATGGATTAAAGTTGTTGTTGTGGAGGTAAATCCCCTCTGCGGACAGAGGCGATCCCTACTAGCCCAGACCGGGTCTAACAACAATCGTTCACGCTATAGTGCAGGTTCCTAATTGCAAATAAACCAACTAGCGATGAAGGCTTACCTGGAATCCAACGCTGTCGCTTGTAGAGAAATTAGCGCTCCCGTTCCTTAGCTCGGCAGATAACAATCCTCACGTTCTCCGTGATCAGACACCTGCACACGCAAGAAACAAAAAAAATGCAAGCGTAAAAAACAGTATATGCAACTATATGTCAGTCAGAGAAGACATAAATCATCATCATAATCAACAACAGGAGTGGAACCATAACCAATAGTCGCTTATCATCAATCAATCAAGAAGAATACAACCATAGCCCTGACGCTGAATTCTCCTTCAGAGGGTCGCCAGCAGAACACGTCTCGAAAAAGCCTGTCGAGGGATGGGAAAAAATTCTCTCTTCGGATGTCTCGAAAATAATCTCCTTGCTTGGATTTGGCCTTAAGGGAATGAATCAAGGCTCTTGCAGCATAAGGCTCTGATGGCCCTTGGGAACTTGGAGATTAGCTATTAAGCCATTCAGCCCCTTCATTAATGGATGAAGGCTATATTTATAGAGGAGAGGAGGAGGTTGGGATCCCTACAATAGTGGAATGGAGGCCTTATCCCTTGGGAGGTTCCCCATAAGGCGGAAACAAGAGGCCAAAGGAGGAAGGCCGTGGTTATTCAGTCGAAACCACTCCTAATGACTCATCCACGAAGTTTTTGTAATCGAAACTTTGCCTCTTTTTTTAAAAAACTTTCCAAAAGCATATTGGCGCAAGTTCTTAACTGGGACAGAGCGCCAATTGGCGCAGGCTCAGTGTTAATTTTCCCCCATTGGCGCGAGGACATAACGGGCTACCAGCGCCAAGGCAAAAACAAGTGTTTTTAGGGGTCTGCTCAGGAAATGATCAACAGAAGAAATGTTGTCCTCATGGAAGGGGATGCAATGATGGTATTTGCAAGGCATGAAACTGCTTATTGGTCACAGAAACGACCCTCCAATGGGCGAGATGGGGATTGCAGGGACGGTGACAAATTACTTTGTAACAGATGCCCCCTAAAGCATGAGGCCTGAAAGAGAGAGAGGGGTGAAATGATTTATGAGAACGTGTCCAACTGAAAACACCACCGTCGGAAAACCTGCGTAGATAAATACAACTGATATCTCAAATACACAATATATATGTGGTATGGGCGCAGCGAGTATACAACAATCCATACCTAAGGCATGGACGCAGCCATCCAGTGAGGATCGATAAATAGACTCAGGTATGGTCGCAGCCATACAATTAGTGAGTCATGTAACTAATCATAATAATCCACAAAATCATAGCCTGGATTCCAACAGACAAAATCCAAGGTCTTGCGCTCCATCTCGACCCGAACAAAGTACAAGTTCAAGCATGCAAATATGTGAGTTGAATTCGAACATGCAAGAACATCGCCTGATTACCAGCCAATGATGAAAGATGTTAACAGACGTGAGAGGTACCACCAATAATGACAATGGCCCTCAAGGTACTATAGGTATAATCTACGGCATGTTAATAAATGAGCTAGCGTCAAACACCCGTAGAATCACTCGATCAGAGGCCAATAATGAAAACCTCACGTCGAACACGAAGAACCTGCCATTGAGGCATGCAGGCTCCAAGGTACCGAAAGGGAGTCTCTAGATCAGCTTCCTGGATAATGAGCTGAAGTCGACAGGAAGTGATCTTGATCGAAGGTGGGCCATAGTGTTTCCCACATCATCGACACGAGACAGAGGAACATAATGTCTTTGTGAATCAAGATCAGATGCGAATCAGAGGAAGTTTGAAATCTGCAGAGGTCAACTTCTCTTGAACATATTGGCGGCACGATAGTGGATTTGGTAGTATTTGACATCAAAATATCAAGGGTCATGATGACAAGGCAAAGAGCAGATGAAAGGTCAAAAGGGATCACCCAAACCCATGGAGGCAAGTGAAAAAACGAGATGAGATGTCCCCAACCCGACACGAATGCAGACAAGTGCCATGTTCAAGAGAGACATACTACCGACACGACAATGATGTTGGTTCCATTTTCCCCACCATTTCTGGTGAGTACCTCTTTATTTTTACACAAGCTTGAAGAGGATACCATATGCTTGTCATATAAATCCGTCCTTCGGAAGAATCCATCCTAGTACATTTAACGAGCCCTAGGAAGGAGAAACTCGAATATCGTCATTACGACTGGATCTGATGTCATCAGGATTTAAAGAGTCTGACAAAGGAAGAACTCGGCGTCTTTTCATGTTTAGGGAGTTTGAAAAGACAACAGAAAAGTAAAATCCAATGGTCCCTTTTCGTAAATAGTTCCTCAGATCCGAAAAGGTAGAAAACTATGTCTGAGAAAACCTCATAGTTGCAATAGGCTAGGGTATTCATTTTTCTTAAGTAATCCATCCCAGCCCGAAAAAGGGGTAAACGTATACTGGGTAGATGTCATTTCGTGTCCACTTTAACGAGATTGAAATGACAAGGGACTCGGAAATATTTTCATGTTTAGAGAGTCAGAAAAGAGCTGAAAGGTGACTCCTCCTGGAGGAACGAGTGGTATAAAGGGTAGCAACTGGTTCCGGTAATGGTGGAACTGCTCAAAACAAATAAAGGTTAAGAGGCTGGCTAACAAGACCACTCATCGCAGCGGTTCCTAAGGAACGGGTAAAACAACCAAGTGAAGGCATATGATCGGCCAAGCAGATAGTGACGATGGAATGAGAAAACCAAGGCTCATCTGGCAAAAACAGGCTGATAAAATGGCAATCACAATGGGAATGGTTTCATTTTTACACAAGCTTGAAATCAGGAAACTCTGCTTGAAGTTGGTTTCATTTTTACACAAGCTTGAAACAAAGATAAACTATGCTTGAAACTGGTTTCATTTTTACACAAGCTTGAAACAGAAACAAACTATGCTTGAAAAAAGTAAGCATGCCCCCAGCATGGTGACTCAATTCGAGGTATATGCCCCCCCAAGCTTCAGTCCATGCACCTGAGTAAACAGATGGAGGGAGTGAAGGTTCAAGTTACGAGATCTAAGAAAGATTCGACTGGGATTTTACGAGATCTTATCAAAGACTCCAATTGAATAGGAAAGTGTTTTATTGTTTTAACGAGGTTGACACATTAAAAGAACTATCCTTAGAACACCTTGTTTCATGGTTTAAGGAGCTTGGCACAAGACAAGGAAATTTGCTCCGACAACCTTGTTTCATTTTTTAAGGAGCTTGACACAAGACAAGGAACTCTGCTCCGGCAACCTTGTTTCATTTTTAAGGAGCTTGACACAAGAAAATGAACTCTGCTTTGACCAACTTGTTTCATTTTTTAAGGAGCTTGACACAAGAAAATGAACTATGCTCCGGCCGACCTTATCAAAGACTCCAATTGAACAGGAAAGTGTTTCATTGTTTTAACGAGGTTGACACATTAAAAGAACTATCCTCAGAACACCTTGTTTCATGGTTTAAGGAGCTTGACACAAGAAAAAGAACTATGCTCCGACCGACCTCATCATAATGAACAAGAAGTCATCGCTTCCAAGATTTCCACTCCCGATGGAAGGAAAACATCCTGGAAGTCAGGACCCAATGCCCCCAATACCTGATGCACAATGGCACTAAAAATAGGTACAACCATGGGGTAGGTAGCCACATAGTTGACCTGCGGTGGGACATATACAACGGGTGGATAAAAACTAGGAAGGGATGATGGCTGGCCAGCTTCCATATTAGGACCAAAGAATGAAAGCTGATCAATGGTCACGATCCTTCCTTCATGCGGAAAACAGACCACATGAAAAAGGGAGGAGACAAGTGCTCCCATGGCATAGGTGTAATCGCGCCCCAAGAGCAGATTGAAATCCAAGGGGCCTGGAACACCCATCACGTCCATATGGACGGTTTTAACTTCAAAAGTAATAGGTAACCTTGGAAGGATCCCTAACGGTTGACTCATTCTTCTGTTAAATGCCAACAGATTCTGCGTAACAGGCACAAGCGGCGGTGAACCGAAAGCTTGCCAAGTAGTTGAGGATAGAACACTAATAGACGCGCCTTTGTCTATAATGGTACTGGGTACCACCAGACCAAAGGCTTGTACTGTGATCTCGAAATGCACATAAGACGGAAGGCGGTATCCTGAAAATCGACTCCAATCAAAGGAAGCGACCAAACTGCTCGGAGGGGCTACCATCGAACTGATATGGTCTTCCCCTGGTGTTACGGAAGAAGAAGGAGCATCCTCCATGACCTCCATCTCGAAGGCGGGAGGAGTAGCTTCTTGAGATATAGTGATAGGATAATCTTTCTCCAAGTCCGAAGAATCTGAAGAAACAAGAAGAACATGGGGGGTGTGAGGTCCACTCTCAACGGAAAAGACCTGGTGCACCGTAGATGGGGCCAGTTCAACCGATCCTATGACCAATGGTTGGTCGGGAACGAATTCCTGAATTTGAATTTCCGAGGGAGCGGGATCGACCAAGGATGACTCTTGACCAATCGTAGGATCAACTGGTGGAGGAATCAAAGACAGTTGCTTATAACCAACTGGGAGGCATGGTGTAGAAATAGCTGAGTTGCCTAAAACTCGCTTGGCTTCATCCATATACGGACAAAGGTGAATGGCATGGTGCCCTTCACACAACTTACAGGGATTGGTAATCTTACCCTGCTTCTTAGGAGCCTTACCAGCAGCAGCTGAAGACATGCCCCCAACCTGACTTCTGGAAGCCAAAGGCAACGACGGGCGATTGTTGGACCATACTTCAAGTACCTTGGGAATGCCAGGGCAGTCTCGAAGAAGATGGTCTCCCATGCACAAAATGAAAGGGAACTTGACTTTCCGTGGAGGGTTGGAAGGTTTATCAAGAGGAGACTTCTTAAGCGCAATAGCCGCAAAGCTAGCCTCTCCTTTATCGGACTTCTTCTTCTTCTTAGCCACCTGGTTACTCGAATCCAAACTTTCACCAGGCAAAGTAGAAGAGGAGGACGCAGAAACAGGCGAAGAAGGGGAGAGGTCCACCTTGGAATCAACATGATGTTGTCCAGGCAAAGGAACTGATTGAACAGTAGCCGAGACATTTGGGACCACAGAGGTTGAAATCAACCAAACAGGCAACCCAACAGTTAACCCAAGAAGGGACAACGTTTCCATATAAGGAGCACCAACATTTCCAAAAGGAGGAAAAGGACTAGGATTCCCATCGGAGGGGATTCCTTGGTTGGTGAACTTCGGAAAAGTTGCCATTAGAAACAATCTTCAGAACAACACCCTAAGGAAACTAACTTTAACCAAGAATATTTCATGGGCAGTTAATTTTTAAAACATTGAAACAAAACTCTACCGTTTCATCTTTTAAGAGTTAAGAAACAGGCAAAAGGTGACTCTATCACTTTCAGATTGGAAACAAGCGTGAAAGGATAAGAGCTTAATGACCTTTTAAAATTTAAAGAGTCAGAAAAGATCGAAATGACTACTCAGGAATTCTAGGAAAAGGGTGTACCAAATAACCGTGAACTGCAATATACACCTTGGTTTCAAAATGAAAGAGAAATCAACCAAGGACTTAATGTACGTGCAGGAAATCTCCCCGAATGCTGTGTCCAGTGTATCACGAGTATAGGGCGGCAGACTTAGCTTCCTATGGATAAAGGATAGAAACCTAGTGGGGTCTCCCTTTATATACGCGACGGTACGGGGAGCACAAGTCCGTAATAGCGCTATCTAAAGCCAAGAGGTGAATGAAAGCTACTAGGTTTAAAGACGCCGGAACATGTCTCTAGCCTAGACCGCTAAATGATGCGTTAATGTTCCAATGCTGCCTTAGTGTAAATTGAATAAATTTTAATGTTGATCTTCAATTATGTTTCAGTTTCAAGGCCCTACCGCATGTCATATGACAATATCCTATATGCAGCTATATGAGAAAAGAAAAATTTCAATTCGATGAATGCTATCTAGTTAAGGGAAAATTTTCAAACAATTATGCAACAAACAACAACACTATAAACGAAAATTTTCCAAACTAGATGACTTTCACTATCCAAAAGTAATTTCAAACATTCAATGATGCGAATAATGCAATGTAATCTATGCAAAATCCTCTTTTCCGAAAACTATGCAATTGTAATCTATGCACAATTTCCTTTTTCCTTTTCAAATAATAAGAATGCACTCAATGCAATTTTTGATGAAATGAGAATCTACTTAATGCATGCTTTCAATGAAAGAGAATGCACTCAAAGCGATTTTTAGCTTTCAATCATTAAACAATGTGATCTAAGTTCAATGATAAATCTCAAAATACTCTTCAATGCAATGTGATCTAATGCATTTTAACAAAAATAACACTTTGAGACGAAAACTAAATAAACGAAAATCTTCTTAATGAAGGATGAATGCAAAAGAGATGTAAACAAACACTAAGAATGCAATCGTTGTTTCAAACACTTTGTCACGAAATCTCTCAAAAGGCGACAAGACATATGAGGTCAAACACAAAGAGGACTTCCAAAGAAAGAGATCAAAATAAGGCATTCATTCCCTTTTACATCAAGCAATCATGGAGAGAAGACATTTCAAACAATGAGCAATGTAATCTATGCTCATATAGAGAAAAGACCGGAAGGGAAAGACACACTGGTGAAGGATTCAGGGAAAAAGTCTCAATTTTCACACACCCTGAAATTGGCCCGACTTTGTCATTGACAACTAGCACCAACTGGCACGACTTGCTCACTGACAACTAGCACCAATGCCCAATTGGTGCGGGTTTCTAACTGACAACAAGCGCCAACGCCTGAAAATGAAAAAACAAAGAATTTATCCCAACCAAGACCAGACTCACCACTTCGAGCAGAATCTAAAACAAACCCAGAAGCAAAGTACTGACCAAAAGAAACTTTCGAATAAGGGTAAACACTAGCACCTACAGGAGATGGCGCAACTGTCTGGCTGTAATCCGCGCCAGACAGGGGATGGCGCGAGTGATGAACTGGCAACCCGCGCCAATTGGCGCGACTGTCAGGGTGGAAACCGCGCCAATCAAGCCAACCATGAAAGGATGAAAACTCAGAAAAATACAGGTTAGATCTGATCCTCTAGGGCTGAACCAAAAGCTAAAATAACAAAAAGAGCCAGCCAAAAGAGCTGATCAAGCAAGAAGAATCGAGAAACAGCCGAAAAGACAAGACAATACTCCAAGTGTTCAGTTCATAAACTAAACCGAAGATTGACTAAAGCAGCTTTGATCTACTTCGCAATTGTAGAGAAAGAGCATTTCGAAGGCTATCTGGCTAATTTCAGGCTCCGTCTGTAGCTTATAAAACAAACAACAACAAGCTAGACGATCCCCAGTGGAGTCGCCAATTTTTTGTGGAGGTAAATCCCCTCTGCGGACAGAGGCGATCCCTACTAGCCCAGACTGGGTCTAGCAATAATCGTTCACGCTATAGTGCAGGTTCCTAATTGCAAATAAACCAAACAGCGATGAAGGCTTACCTGGAATCCAACGCTGTCGCTTGTAGAGAAAGTAGCGCTCCCGTTCCTTAGCTCCGGCAGATCACAATCCTCACGATCTCCGTGATCGGACACCTGCACACGCAAGAAACAAAACAAACGCAAGAATAAAATCCAGTATATGAAACTATATTTCAGTCAGAGAAGACATAACTCATCATCATAATCAACAACAGGAGTGGAACCATAACCAATAGTCACTTATCATTAATCAATCAAAGAAGAATACAACCATTTCCCTGATGCTGAATTCTCCTTCAGAGGGTCGCCAGCGGAACACATCTCAAAAAATACTGTCGGGGGATGGGACAAACTTCTCTCTTCGGATGTCTCGATAATAATCTCCTTGCTTGGATTTGGCCTTAAGGGAATGAATCAAGGCTCTTGCAGCATAAGGCTCTCATGGCCCTTGGGAACTTGGAGATTAGCTATTCAGCCATTTAGCCCCTTCATCAATGGATGAAGGCTATATTTATAGAGGAGAGGAGGAGGTTGGGATCCCTACAATAGTGGAAGGGAGGCCTTATCCCTTGGGAGGTTCTCCATAACATGGAAACAAGAGGCCGAAGGAGGAAGGCCGTGGTTATTCAGTCGAAACCACTCCTGATGACTCATCCACGAAGTTGTTGTAATCGAAACTTCGCCTCTTTTTTAAAAAAACTTTCCAAAATCATATTGGCGTGGGTGCTTAACTGGGACAGAGCGCCAATTGGCATGGGCTCAGTGTTAATTTTCCCCCATTGGCGCGAGGACATAACGGGCTACCAGCCCCAAGGCAAAAACAAGTGTTTTTAGGGGTCTGCTCAGGAAATGATCAACAAAAGAAATGTTGTCCTCATGGAAAGGGATGCAATGATGGTATTTGAAAGGCATGACACTGCTTATTGGTCACAGAAACGACCCTCCAATGGGCGATATGGGGATTGCAGGGACGGTGACAAATTACTGTGTCTGAGTACAAAGTGTGGCTAATAAGAGAATTACCTCTATTTTTCTAGATCTACCTATATTCCAGCTGCAAATATGTAGTTTCCTATGATTACTCCTTCGGTCATCATCATGTGACATTTTTTGTTGCTCAAACACAATATGGTAGCAATACATCATTCCAATACTTTTTCTAGTGTTTGCAGTGCTTGATCAAAGTCATCTCCATATGGAGTAAAGTCGTCCATGTAAATCTCGAGCCCTTTAAATCAGGAAAATTCTGAGTATGGCCCTTTGAAATTTTGTTGGAGCATTGCATAATCCAAACGGAAATACCCTATAGGAAAATGTACCCCAGGTGAAGGTAAAGGTCATTTTATCCTAGTATTCAGGGGCTATCTCGATTTGATTGTAACCACTGAAACCATCAAGGAAAGAGAAGAACCACTTTCCTGCTAATGTATCAAGGACCTGATCAATAAAAGGGAGGGGGAAGTGTTCTTTCTATGTTTCTTTATTCAGTTCTCTGTAATCCACATAGATTCTCCACTTAACATTATTCTTAGGAATGACTACTAAAGGAGAGACTCATTTTCTGTCTGAAATAAGATAAATGAAGTTTACATCTAGGAAATTTTTCAATTCATCTTTTACAATGTCTTTGATATGCGGGAATAAATTCCGTTGAGGCTTCCGAATAGGTTGAGCATCCTTGTTAGTATAAATGTGATGTGTGCATAGTTGAGGATCTATGCCCTTCATGTTTGGGTAGTCCCAAGTAAATTCTCCCTTATATTTATGTTAAACCTTAATGAGATTTTGTTGTTGGTAACTATTTAGACTACCATTGATATTTAAAATCTTTCCTGGCTCAATTTCAATTGACATGTTGTTGCGAAAAAAAATTGTGGGTATGTGTTGGTTATCAATGTTTGCCAAGGGGTCCTCCTGTGCTTCATTATCAAGAACTTCTTTTAACATTTGTTATTTTAATTTTTCAGAAGTATATGACTGAATCATGAAGTTATTGATTACATCGTTTTCAATTTCATCTTTGAATTTGAATGCTTCAACTATTGTCAGCGGTGAATGGATGTTTTGTTCCCAGTATGTATGTGGTTTTTTGTGAATATTTACAGTGGGAAGGCTTGGTTTGGTAGGGGGTATTGATCAGGAGATCAAGTCTCTTGTAGAAAAATGCTCAAAAATGAAATTGCTCAGAATTGGTCTGAACCAGATCAGATTGGTATCAGAGCTCTAGGTTTTGCTTAAGAGTTTGTGAAATTTGTGCAAGAATATTGTGTTATTCTGCAAAATTTGATGCTTACTAGGCTGAAATTGAAAAGAGGGGAAGGTCAATTAGTTAGAGAACAAGTTAATCCTCAACCAAGGAGGGCTAGAGTGCCATTATATCCACCTTCCATTTCATCCTCATTAGCCTTATAATTAGCCACAAACATGTCTTCCAGAGAAGGAGAAGTACATGAGGAAATGGATCCCAAGGAAGAAGAAAGAGTCTTTAGAAAAGATTTATTGGACATGACTGATATGGTTAGGATCCTATACCAGGAGAGAAATGATAGGATTGCTGGAGAAGGGTCTAGAAACCAAAAATAAGAAGCAGATTCTTCAGGAGGGAAGAAAGACAAAGATGAGTCTAAGAAAGGGAATGGAGGGAATGGTGATTCAACATCTCCATCGTCATCCTCTTCCTCCACATCATCCTCTTCTACTTCTGTTAATCAGTCACACAAAACAAAAACATCTCTTAAAAATCCTTTGTTAAAGCTTGATGTGAAGTTTGAGTTGCCAATGTTTAATGGTGATGTGAATGCAAAAAAATTGGATAACTGGATTAGACAGCTGGAAGTCTATCTAAGGATTCAGAATTTGCATGATGATGACACAAAAATCCAATTAGCCTCTTTGAGAATGGATGGAGCAGCTTTGGTTTGGTGGGAAGCGAAGACCAGAGAGGAGATTAAAAAGCATGGTAAGATAACTCTAACTTGGAATGAGTTTATTACTGCTATTAAGAAACAGTTTTATCCTCTTGATCATATTCATAAAGCAATCATGAATTGGAAAAAGTTTAGGCAAATTAAGGGTCAAAATGTGCAAGATTATACCCAAGAGTTTAGAAGGAGAGCACTTCTACTTGGAGTAGACTTACAAAGTCAAGACACCTTGTTGAAATACATAGGAGGTTTTCAAAATTATCTACAACATACTATTCTAATGTTCAATCCCACCAGCTTAGATGAAGTCTGTGTGCAGGCTACACATTTAGAAGCTAGAGGAAAGAATACTTTTGATGAGGATAGTAATTTCAAAAACAAAGGAAAGAAAAGAGTTGCAAATTCAAGAAAAGAAAAAGGAAAGTTCTTTTGCAAGAACTGTTCGAAAACAAGTCATGATGAAGATCATTGTTGGAAGCTTCATCCTAAACTGAAATTAGAAAAATACAAGAACAAAAACAAGACCAAAGAAAAGGAGAAAACTGTAGCAACAGTTGAGCAAGACTTAGGGTCAGACTCAGGAGATGAGACAAAAATCATAGCCATGGTTTTAAAGAACATTAAGGGAAAGAAGTGGTGCAAGACACAATTCCCAGTTCTAGCTCTTTGAATTTTCACAAAGATACTCATGAAGAAAAGAGGAGGATAGAGCTTTTCCATGTGAGGGTAATTTAAAAACATACCAAAATTGACACACTATTTGACAGTGGGTCACAAGCGAATCTTATATCTGAAGACTTGGTCAAGCAGCTTAAAATTGAGACCATTCCACATCCGAAGCCTTATCCACTTGGATGGATATGCAAGGATGCCAATTTGAAAGTCTCAAGGAAGTGCATATTGCGCTTTGAAATAACTACACACTTTATTGACACAGTGGAACTTGATGTGGTGCCGCTTGATATCTCAGGTATTGTTTTGGGAAGTCCTTACTTATTTGACAGGAAGGCTATATTTTATCGCCATGAAAACAAGTATCACTTGTTCAAATATGGTAAAGAGTACATTGTGAGAGCTCACAAGAAGAAGCTGGAATCTTCTTTACTCCATGCAAGTCAATTGAAAATACTGGTTAATGCAAGTCAAAGTCTAACTTTGTTAATGTTGAAACGACCAGATTTTGAGCATTCGCCTTTTTATGATGTTGCTAATGATTTGTCTCAGTTTGATAATAGTTTGTATTTGAAAAAAGATGATGTTATGTTGCACAAATTACATTTTGGGTCAGCCAATGCAGTGAATGAAGTGTTAAAGCAAAGCGGTGCAAGCAAGGAGGACACACAATTCAGCATGGGAAAAAGTTGGTTTCAGAATGGTAGAATTCGCCATGGGAACAATTTTCAAGGTGAAAGTAATTTTAAGTCTTTCTGGAAGTTTGATCAGTGTAGAATTTTTTTTTTTTCTACATATTACAATTGCTGTTATGCAAATTTTAATCATTTGCATCATGACTCCGTCAATCTTAGCAATGGTCGATCAGTTGATTCCAGAGACAAATTATCATTTTCTCAAAAGCTTCATTTGATGAAATCGGGTAGATTTCAGTTATTCAAGGGTGGAAGAGTGGAGAATCAGTCTCCACATCATCAGTTTCACTAATCAGAGAGCTTTTGGGGTCCAAAAGCTTCCCATTTGGGAGGTGTTATCAAGAGATCAAGTCTCTTGTAGAAAAATGCTCAAAAATGAAGTTGCTCAGAATTGGTCCGAACCAGATCAGGTATATGAAAATACTATTTATGGAATCACCTCTAGTAATGGTCATGCTACATGTTCGACATCCTATGTAATCATTAGATGTTGCTAACCGAGGTCATCCCAGTATCAGGGGGTGTTCATCTGACCTACTTTTTGGATTAATAAATAAAAATTCTGTCGGGTAATCCCATGTTTCCACAGAAACCAGAATGTCCTGTAATATTATATATACCTTCTGGTTTGATAATTAATATGTCAGCAAGTTCCAGAAAGGTATATGTGTGTTCTAACATTGTTATACCTAAATTCTCACAGGTTTCTGTAGTTAAGATGTTGATGGCTACCCCCAAGTCAACTAATGTGTTTAAAAAGGAGTGGACAAAGATTTGTACTATAACTATGGGGTTTCCTGGATCCTCTTATTTTATTGGTGTTTCTTTACCCAAGAGTAAGCCTAACAGTGCTCCCACTACATGAACAGTTGGTACAGTTTTTTCTTTGCTCACCTATTTTTTCCCACACAACTCTTTAATTGTCTTGGCATAGATAGGAATGTCTTATATAGCCTGCAGAAGAGGAATTTTAATTCAAAGAGTTTTTTAATTCCCCTAGGAGATCAAAATCTGAAGAGACTATTGGTTTAGGCAGCGTTAATCTCTCAGGGAATGGAGGGGAGGAAATAATAAGGTTTGTAGGGCATTTTTGGTCAACCTTGTCCCTCTCCTATTCTATCTCTATTTCTATCATAGTTTATTGTTTAGGTACTATTGGAATTTCAGACTCAAGTTGTGGTAGGGCCATATCTTCTTCAAGTGAAATAACATGCCCTGACCTCAACCTAAGTTCATTGCATTGCTTCTTTTCAGTTTTGGGGTTTCGGTTTTCAACAATCTGGATTAGCTGAACCGGTCTGTTATTGGGATTAGGATTGGGTTGAGATGACAGTTGAGGACACATAATAGGCTGAGGATTGTGTTGGACTAGGTATGGAACTGGTAATGTGGGTTGATTTTGAACCCCTGTTCCCATCGGTAAATTGGTCATTCCCAGGGGTCGTTGCCAATTTTGAGACCAATTTGTATTCTATGAAGTGGAGGTAGGCCATTGGGACTAATATGGATTGTTTTTCCAGTAAGGGGGAGAAAAAAGGAAAACTTGACCAATTATTACCTGAAGAGGTTTTTGTTGGCCAAGGAGGCATGGAAAATGATTGGGATGGCCAGGCAGAAAAAGGTGATTGGCCCTGCCATGTTGTTGCAGGGTTTTATTGATTAAATTGTGGAGGAGAAAATAACTAAGGTGAATCTTGTGGCATACCTGGTCGTGCTTGCCATTTCTGACGTTGATTCATTAGATACACTAGTTTTGTTTCTTCTTCTACCTCTTTAAAATTTTCTTTCAACCCTGGAAGTGAAGGGAAATGGTTAGTGTCGTGGTCCTTGGTACAAATAGCACATGTTTGGACCATGTTTAATGAGCATTCCCGCTCGCCGTGCTTCTTCCGACAGCATGGGAAAAAGACAACCAGGTTCTATTCTTCTATAGCTTGCTTCTGCTTGGCTTGTAGGACATCTAGCTGCGTTGTGAGGGTTCCCAAGTTATTGGTTTTAAAATCGTCTAAAATATTACCGAATTCTTCTCTAGTCACGTTGCCACCAGACTGTTTATAATTCCTTGTAGCTAAATCTCGCATGGTTGGCCTACTTCGCGTATACCTTGAGAAGAGCTGATGAACAATCCAATAATGTCATCATATTCCTTGATAGATGTCCTCTTTTACCATTATATTAAGTGTTTTGACCCATTCTTATTTCATTCCTTTAATCATTGTTGCTTTTAAAATATCTTTAGACAGTGTAGTATATGGAGATCATTGCAAATTATATTGAAATATTTCAATGTATTCTTCTAATGTCTCATTGTCTCTTACAGACATATTGAAGATTTCATCTTTTAGTTCTCGAGTCCGGCAATAGTATTCATATTTTTTAAGAAAATATTCTTTCATATGATCCCAAATATTAATGTTTCCGGGCCACCGAGCCTCATAAACCAACGTAATGCTGTCCCCTTCAAAGTAGAGGGATATAATTTCAGTTTCTGAGGGTCAGTGGTGTAGTCATATCCCCTACATAAGACATCAAATTCAAATAAGAATGCATCTGGATCTTCCAAGGTCATCCCATGGAAGGTGGGGATGTTTTGTAATGGAATGGCTTTCATAGGAGCATTTGTGGCTGGATCAACAATTGGATATTCCAAGGTTGATTTCTGCCTCTAGTTTTGGTTGTTCGCCATTTGATAAAATATGTGCCAATAATCTTCATGGATTTCTTGATATGGGGGAATAATTTGAGTGGAATTAGGGAGTGGATTTGGAGGAGGCCTTATAGCACTTCCCCGATCTAGGATATTGGGTGTCTCTGTCTCAATCACTCTCTCAGGGGATCCAGGCTCTAGAGTTTTTACTTGTATTTCACTGCTGGTTCTCCCTCTCCTTCCTGAAAATTGCAATAATTTCCCTCTCTCAAAGGGTCGGGACTTACTTGATCAACATTCTGAAGGCTTTGTTTAGACCCTTCTGTTTCACTGTGAATCTCGGCGTGGGTTGCAGATGGTGAGGATGTTGCCTGAGGGACTATAGTAGGACTCTGAGTAGGAATGGTTCTGGGTCCTACAGATGTCTAGGATTCAACCTTCTTAATGATTTCATCTATATATGTTGTTCTACCAAGGACCATTGATCCTTTGGGTTTTCTGGATTTAAGTGGGGGATTTTGATCTAATTCTATCTTTTTATTCCTAGTCATAAAAAACAAGAACACCTATCCTATTAACCTCTACACAATTGATAATAAGCGGGCCAGAGAGCAAGCATTTTTGTTGCTAGTACGCAGGTTCTTACTTCTTGTTTTCAATACCCAATTCTTTCATAGCAAAAGGAAAAAGAAATAAAGGACATCACTCTTAAACAATCTCCCCAACAATGACGCCAAAATGTTGAGTCATGAAGGTGAATGTTTTAAAGGTAACCTTAATGCTTTTCATTAATTATCAACCCAGGGCAAGTCTTGTTATTTCAAGAGTGTAAGAAAAATATATTCAAGTGACATCGGGGGTTAACTACTCTACATTGTTATAAGGAATATTGTTTAATTCTCGAAGTTCAATCAAACCTACTTGAAATTGAATTATGAAATATTTCAAACTATTCAAAGAAAATAATTTTGTTCTAAGATTATGTAGAAATAACTACTCAAGACTAAAAAGAATAGATTGCAATTGAACATCATGCTTTGATGAATTGAAAAAATACCTTAATGAATTGAACAACAATCATAATAAATTGAACAATAATAAATTATTCTAGATTGTGCAATGGAATTATCTTTTAATCAACTAATAACATCCTTGAGAATCAAAGATCAACCAAACTCTCATAGTTATGATGAAAAATGTCCAAACATTTAACTATACACAGAATTGAACAAAAACCGTGCTGAAACTAGTCTAATAGGTGTAAAAGTATCAATTCCAGATAAGAGGCGATGAACGATAATTCTAGTCTAGTGGAAAGGAATTTGTAACATCTCACGCTTGAGATTAACCAATTAAATAATGTTATGAAACGCAATGGATGATTGGAAATGCAAATTCTATAAATAAACGTATAGCACAGAAGTAGCAGGAGAACCCCCAAAGTAGCAGGAGAACCCCCAGGGCTGGGCCCGAAGCCGCTAGAAGCCTACTGCTAAGGAATATTCAAAAGTTGTTTATTCCAAAAATTCCAAATTCTTAATTAATCCATAGGGCAATACATTAATACAAACTCGACGATTATGTATGAATACGTTTATTACAGGAAGATTATATTACAGTAACTATCCCTGCCTTATTCACCTTTGACCCTTTATAGCTTAAAGGTGAATTCAAAAGTAGTAACACATCCTTCTCATTATGAGACCCTGCTGCTTCATGTCTATCAAATGAGCACTCCAAGAGTAGGCATGCCTCTACATCTTCCGCTGATTCATAGGAGCCGATATGATTCCGTTCGTCTTCCTTGTCTGCTGTCTTTTGGTCATATGGTCAGCAGTTTGGATATTTTTCTTCCCTATCAATAAAGATAGTGACAAATAATTTTTTACGTTATTAAACACTCCTTTTATCAGTAATTCACTCTACCTTATTTTTGCATTATTTTCCTTTACTTTATTTCTAAGATGAAGGGAAAATATATAAAAGTAAATGACAAATCGTTGTAAAGATGGGGGTGAAACGTACCTTCTTCTTGGCCCAACACTATATACCTTTGAAGAAGCTTCAGGTCATCCAAATTGGGATGCAGCTACGAATGAAGAATATCATTCCTTATTTGCAAACGATACTTGGGATCTTGTTCCTCTTCCAAGGGGAAGAAAACTTGTCAGATGAAAATGGATTTACAGAACAAAGTTTGGACCATATGGAAAAGTGGTGATCTGGATTTATGTAGGAATGAAAAAAAATACATATATAACCCTAAATAAAAAGATGCAGTGGAAATAACACTTCATTTCATTAATATCAAAGAACTGAAATTTGCTTACAGACAGAATGGAAATAAACTAGCTAAGGCACTAGTAGCTTATCTCTAAGAAGAGATGGGGTAGCTACAGGCATCTGAACTGATTTAAAATGAGGCGTGAGGTCCTATTTATTATTTATAAATAACGAAAAACCCTAAACGTCCAAAAACCTAACCTTAGGAGATGAAGCGCCAAAGCTATGGGCCCCGTTTGGGTAAATTGGTGTTTCAACTTCCCGGGGATGTAACTTTGGCATACTATCTCTGTTTGATGCACATGATACATCATTAGAAAGATCTATCCAAGGACTACAACTGTTGCTGTGAATCTCAATTTTGTAATAGAATCATATTTGCTGGAGGAACGATGCCCAAAAAGCGTCGTTTAGGGACTCAAAACAACTCTGGAAGTTCAGGACCCGAAAAAAAGCTAAGGATTTTCATTTGCTATGGTTCTGGGTCATCCACAATCCCACACTTCATCAAATTCCATTTTCTAGACCGCACATTGTCAATATCATAGTTGGTCACAAGCATTACAGGGTATCTCTATCCTCGGATCTTCATTCATCATGGTTATGGGTTAACTACACAAAACCCTTCTCTTCGGTGGCTCTTCATATTCAACAAAGGCTTCTCAAGAGGGAACTTCATGCAATGGGAAAATTTATTCTTAAGGAGGGAGGAATGATCCGAATGGAAAATGGCATCCACCCATGGCATTCATCCACCCATGTTATCCATCCACCCATGGAATTTACCCATGCTATTGTAAATGGCATTGACCCATGGTATTTATTCTCCTATGGTATTGTAATTGACATCTATCAATGATATTATTTCACCCATGGTATGTATCCACCCATGGTATTCATCCACACATGGAATTTACCCATGGTATTGACCCATGGTATCCACCTATGGTATCTACCCATGGTATTGTAACTCAAAAAAGACTATAAATAAGAAGCCTCACTTTGTAAAAGGACATATTTTCCACCACAATGTAGTTTCTACAGTTATTCTCTGTTTTAATAAAACAAGTTTCTTTGTGGTTTTATTTGCAATGTGTTCTCTTTTTTTTTCTGGAATTTTAATTTTGCAGATCTTGTCAGATCCATTTCAACTTTTTAAATCTTGGGGGCCTCCCCCCAAGATCCGGATCAAGTGGATAAACATAAAGCTCTTATTGTTGCTAAAGGATTTTCACAAGTTTAAGGCATTGACTATATTGAAACCTTATCCCTTGTTGCCAAAATGAATTCTATCCACCTTTTTCTTTCCCTTGATGCCTCCTTTAAATGGGAATTCCATCAGATGGATGTTAAATCCGCCTTCCTACATTGTGACTTAAATGAAGAAATATACATGGAACAACACCCTGGCTTTATCCAAAATGACTCTAGCTTGTTTGTCGCCTTAGGAAGTCTCTCTATGGTTTTAAAGAAGCCCCTCGGGCTTGGTATGCCAAAATGGATAGCTTTCTCTTAGATAATGACTTTTCTAGATGTCATTCTGACAACAATTTCTACACCAAGAAAGTGGGTAAGTCCTTAATAATCCTTGCTATTTATGTTTATGATGTTATCCTTATTGGTAGTGATCCCAACCATATAAGCCATGTGAAGTCTAGCCTCAAAAATAAGTTTGAAATGACAGACTTGGGAAACTTGCATTATTTCCTTGGTCTTCAAGTCTTGCAATCCAAATAAGGTATTACCCTTTCTTAGTCCAAGTATGCATGTGATATTATACACCACTTTCACATGGAAGAATATAAGCCAACCCATTCTCCCTTTCAGTTTGAAGTAAATGTTATCACTGGAAAATCGGACAAGAAAAGATGGAATTATAAAATGTCAGACAGAAGGATTTATAGGGCTGAGGCACATTAGAGGATATGAAGAATTTAAAAAATCTCTAAGGTCTAAGAGGAAAATCAAATTTTGCACTAAAGAAACCATAAAAATGCGCCTTTACGCACTTTTCTTTGATAAGCACGCCTTTGTGCGAATTTCCCTCAAAAAACCGCACAGACCTGAGAGTGGCAGAAGTCTCTTTCCGGGACCACAAGGCACACTCTAGGAAATTGATCCCACACTTGAGGCCGCCCAAGTACAACCGCCCAAGCCTCCTTAGGACCTCAAGGGAGCACACAATGGAATCACCCTCCTCTCTTGGGTCACCATCCATCAATGTACCAAGAGATTAAATGAGAGTTTGAATTATCCTATAAAAGGCCACCAAGAGATGAACAAACGGAGAATACATTGTTATGCTGGCCAGAATTGCCCCAAACAATCCAGAAGTGTGTGATCCGAAGCAGAGATAGAGGGGACTCAATTGTTGGCCATCCAACAACTCCAGTCCTCCGGAGTATAGAGAAGGACTTTGCGCCAAGGTAGATCGGAAGTAAAGACATCCTTGCATCGGGTCTTAGAACTTCCTAGTTCTAAGGGCCCCTTGGAAAGTGGGTAAACATTTCATTCTTTATTCCTACCAACAATCAATAACAGGAGACATAAGTGCCACTGTTTGGATTATTGAAGTTGTTTGAATCTATTTAGAGCTTTTGTCTTATGTGTTTTAGTTTAGTTTTTATTTTTTTGAATATGCATGCTATTTCACTATTTAGTATGTTTATTTCTTAGCATGTTCACTAACTTGCTTGACTCCCTTGATTTTATTCATATGACCAAGAACTTAAGAGGAAAAAACCACTCCTCTTAAGAAGGTGTGATTTGGTACATTCGTGTGCCAAATACACCTACATAGGATTGGTGACTCCACCAATTTTATTTCCAAGTTTATGTGGTTGTGACTTTTTGCTGAGACCTCTTTCTTTGCTTTGGAGTTGGGTTGAAACTGCGCCTTTTCTCTCCTTGACTGCCTGATTCACCCTCAGTGAGAGGCTGAAGCTCAATATCTCCCAAAGTTTCTTTGTAGGAAAATCATGTGGTTTTTTTACAGACAAACGCGCCCAACCGTGCGCGTTCAACAGTGACCTGCGCGTAGCCTTTGCTCATGTCTGAGCCTTTTGTGCGCAGAAACTAGAAGTAGTAATTTGCTACTATTTGCCTTTATTTCTTTCTTGTAAAGTGACTGTCAGCCCATAAGAAATCTGCCAGCACTGGTTGAGGTGTCCCACGACTTGTTAATGCTCACTCTTAGCTGCGTTTTAGTAGTTTAGGTGTTAATTTTAAAAATTTCATGTTGATTTTCACAAAGTGAACACATAGTTTAAGTAGGGGGCAATTAATTTTCATTTCGAAATAATTTATGTTTTGAAAATTTAGGCACCAAAAAACACTTAGGTAATTAGCCAAATTAATTGGCCCTAGTCCATGCATGCTTAGATAAATCTTTTTCATTTTCCTAGTTTAAAAGTCATTAGTTTTAGTTCAATTTTGGCACTAGGATACGGGACTAGGATCAAATTATCCTTATAGAGAAAGTAATCTCTGCTTCCTTTTCACCCTTGGGTGATCCTAGGCAAGCATATCAACACTCTCTGCTGATAATTCACCATCTCCCTATAGTTGATCATTTAGATTAACTAGGAAACATTGTAAGTGGCCCATATCCGCACATGTTTTTCTTTTGAGCAAGGAACATCCCAACATAGTTTAAATAGGGATTCTGAAAAGGATCACCACATATCCACATGTTCAAACTATGTGTTTGTTCACCTTTTGTTCACACACGTTCACAACTTAAGTGAATCAAAGCCACCTAAAAATAACTTAACTAAACTCACTAAACTCTCCCCACAGGGGCCACAAGAGAATTTGTAGTTTAAGTTAGGAAGAAGGGGGTAGGCATCCAATAAGCCACCTTGTTCAGTTTACACCTGGAAACATAGAATATGAATATTTAGGGAACTTTTAAATCCGTATATGTGCCCATGGCAAAGAAAACTCGAGCACCACAAAGAATCGATTCAGAGAGGGTTAAGCTTAGGACTAGTGCATGCGATATTATTCAGAGCTACCTAACCCGTCTAATACTAGGTACTGATAGATAAATTACCAAGAAGCTCAAGAATCAAATTATCACATGGGACGAAGGTACTTAGTGGCCAAAACTAGGGCATCCTTCCCTATAGTTGACGGTGTAGGCAGCACTAGATCCTCTACCCTTACCTTGGTCGATTTTCTTCAGTTGACTGGGGGCGTCGCCAGTTATTTCGAGAAGTTGTGCTAGCATTCAAAAGATATATTATCAAGGCCCAGTTACATTTGAGTGTGTGAGGATGATTAGGTCTTCGAGGATTTTAGTATCATACGCAAACAACAACAAACCATATTTTTTGATTGACTAGTCATATAGGATTAATCTAAAGGGAAAATTTATCTTTTATTTCCGATTTGTTTTATGTATGCGATCAGACTATTGCTTTGACTATAATCTATATCCTCTCAAATATTTCCAAAACCATACCTATTTGATGCTATAATAGACCCAATGGGACCTCGTCGATCTAGATGTCTTTTGGACCTCCTCCCATTACCAGGAGGGGTTCCAGATCTTTCGCCATTACCGCGTCAAAGACAGAACACTACCACCCTTATTGGTTCATCCTTTATTGGGGAAACATCAGTTGGGAACCTTAGTCGGTCACCCAACGCCACATCGGTGAACACCCCCACAAGGTCACTGCATACCACTCCTCCCACAACCCCTAGGGGACAGAGGAGTGATACCTATTTGGGAAGCCAGGTGAACTCAAAACAGGGTACATCATAGAAAAACCCTATACCTAACCATAAATCTGTTTTTTCATAGGGTTAAATGGATACTAACACATAATCACCCTTCTTAGCTTCATTAAATCTACCAGATTTAACCAAGTTAACAAACGACCCCATTTCAAACAACCATACATAGCCACCCATGCCCACGAAGCTCCATTCAGACATTCCAAAGTTTGAAGGGAAGGAAGCAGAAGACCCCAGAAATCATGTTATGACTTTCCACCTGTGGTGTTCATCAAACAACAACATTGACGACTATTCAACTAAGAATATTTCAACGCACCCTAACCGGAATAGCCGCGAAATGGTATGTGGAGCAGCCATCTGCGACACATGGAACCTTTAGCGCCCTTGCTACTGCATTCTTGACCTATTTTCATTTACCCATCCACCACGATTCTAGAATGGAATTACTGACCCACTTTAGGCAAACACCCGCCATCCATATCTTGGACCATTTCCATGAATGGTGATGGCATCATAGTTTGTGCAAAGCCAAACTCGATAATTGAGTTTTTTTAGACCTGTTTCTGAAAAATCTCACCGCAGAGATTTCAAAGGTTGTGGTGCAACAAAGGCCCATATCCGAAGAGGACGCCATCAATAAGGCCCAACAACTCGAGTTGATCTATATGCAACCATGATACATTTACAATATCGTGCCTAATTCAAAACGCCTGCAAAATTACAAAGAATTTCCGAGCGCATCAAACTCCACAAATGGTTTGATTGGGTCATTGACCCAAAATCACCTAAGCAACAACGTTCTATTGGGTGTGGAGCCTGATAATCTTCTTTATTTTGTATCACAACATTGGACCCCTGTTTTTAACAGGGCAGCAATGCTTCCCATAATTGTACGCTACCTAGGGGGGTCAAGGGGAGGTGGTTGCGAGTTTATGGAGCCCCCCTGGTAGGGGGTTTCGAGGGCACTGCCCCTGAAGCAAAAAATAGATGTAAAATTTCCTTGTAAAAATATAGTAATTTCTAGTCAATCTGGTCTGTTCATTAGGCAGATGATATGACGGTAGAAGTTGTGTTTGATTTAGGGTTTTTTTCCATAGAAGGAAACCCCTCGTTTTGTATGAGGTTATTGTATTGCAGCTGTGTATTGTATGTGTATTGGCAGAGCGAGAAATTAATAGAGAGATTTAATATTCCTACTTAGACTAAGCTAAGAGGAATATTAATTTTTGTTTTACTTTCTGTTGCATGCATAAATGAATAAAGGAGGACATGTAAAACTCCTAAAAAGACTGAATAAATCAATGCCCATGTGAACATAGATAAATCAGGGCCATGTAAATAATCACTTGAAGGTGTGAAAGGGGTTTGAGCTATGAGACTGGGTCAATCTTGACCAATCTACATCGCTGTCTAGGTTCAATGTATCTCCTAAAAGGACAACGCAATTTTAGAAGGAGACCCCTCATGTGAAAAGAGCTAACTCATTAAGGTGGTTTAGGGTTTTCAAAGGCTCTCATATTATAAAAGGAAAGGGAAGGCAGCAAGAGAAGTTTGTTGATTGATCATATTTCTAAGTATCTTGTCTTCTTAGACAAATACTATTCTCTGTTGTTTAGTAGAGAATTGTGCTGCTTAGCACTTGGAGTTCCTATGCAGGGATTTCACATCTTCCTTTGAGGATTCTTGGAGGAGTATTTGCTGATTTGATCCACTATCAGGCTTGAAGTGAAGCTCTACTTCTAATTGCAGCACAGATCTAGTGAGGGTTTGTCTGATTTTGCAAGCTGCAGCAAGTGGGATTCTAGATCTGCAGAGATCTAGCTTGTTTTGGGAGCCTCTTCTCATGGAGTGTGTCTTTTAACCTCCTGGAAGAGTGCCTCTCCTGTTTGCACTTTAGATCTGTAACTTGGCAGTGGGCCATATTTTTCATTTGAGCTACAATGCTATTTCTATTGAGGAACTGCGTTATTTTGATATGAGCTACTTTATGGTGTTTTGATCACAGTTTTGATGAGAGATCTCTGGTGCTGGGCTTTGCCTTCCACTTTGGTGATCCATGGATTAGCTTGCTGATCCATGTTATATTTAGATCTAATCTATTGTAATGAAATTTTATATTCATAAATTACTATAGCATTTTACAGATATGCAACTTGTAAATCAGATCTACTCTTATTTATGCATGATTTGGTCAAAACCCCAAGGGGATCTTATAAAGAAAACTATCTAGTTTCCAGATCTGAAATAGATCTGATGTTTTTTCCACAGATCTGTCCTATATCTGAGTTATAATATTCAGCTGTTGTAGCTCCTTAAAATAACGTTTTTGAGCCATTTCTGCATTTATATATGTGTTGCAACTTTATTTTCTGAGGATTTCTTGCTCTATTTCCTCATGTATTCTACTGTATATTGAAAGAGCTTCATTATAATTATGATTTGTTGTTGTAAATTCATAAGTTAACCATATTTTATGCCCTCCTACTCACATTTTCCAAGACTGCGTTATTTCTGAAGCAGTTTGTTGTGCATAGCTGCAGCCCCTCTTGTAGGGTGTTTTTCAGCTAGACTAGGTTGTGGGAGATCTGTTTACCACACCTAGTTTGATTTTTTTTTTCTCCCCTTGTGGATCTAGAATCCAGATATAGTGATCTAAGGGATCCAAGGGTTGTAAACTAATTTATGTACATCAATCTCCCAAGAGTGCGTTATTTCAGTAGGCTTGTTGTGTTATTCCAGATCTGGGATATTATAGTGGTATCAAAGCTTCTTTCTTGGCACAGCCTATGCTTGCCTTGGAGAACCAGTCATGTTGCAGTCAGAATTAAAATATCCTCTTACTGAGAGGGAGAAGAGGTATCATAACATAATTAATAAGAAGTATGATTATACTACTGAAGATCAAGACAAGGGTAAAGCCCCTGAAAGTACAAGTGATAAAGAAGGAGAAGAGTTTGCAAGAACTCTGTTGGTGGCCATGCAAGATCTTGCCAAGGATATCAAGGAGATGAGGGTGGACAGAATGAGGGAATATCTTGGGATATTTCATGAGGGAGAAAGCTCTGACATGTCTCATCACGGGATTGGTCAACCAGTGAACCTGCCACAAGCTCCACAAGCCTCACAACGCTCCACTATGCCTACCTTCTTGGCTGTGGAGAATGAAGGACCACAAGAGAAAGCCTCCCTTGAATGTTACTTTGTGAAGTATGAATCTCAGAGTCAGATATTCAAGGATAACTTGAGTTTCCAAGATTTTTTTCACCTTAAGGACAGGAGAAGACTAGGGCAGCAGTATAGAGATGGTGGATTCTTTCATGGTAGACACCACTCTATGGGCAGATTCCTTTTGCCCAAGTTTGATGGATCATCCTCCAGCTCTGCCAAGGCATCAGTAGAAAATCTGGATATTTATTTTTAGTTGAACAAAGTCCCTGAGATTGAAGCCATCAAGATTGCAGCGCTGCACTTTGACGGTGAAGCACACAATTGGTGGTTCCATGGGTTGTCTACATTGGGACATATCAATGTGACTACCTATTCTGAGTTTACTAGAAGAATGGTGGAGAGGTTTGACAGGAAGTATCCTGAAACACCCTTCATAAGCCTTGCAAAGTTGAAGTAGTCAGGATATGCAAAGACTTATATCTCTACGTTTCTAAGATTATCAGACATGGTCCCTGATCAATCTGTAGCAAGGAGAGTCTACATGTTCATCGATGGCCTGGAGGAACATTTGCATGGGTTGGTTAAATCTACCAAGCCCATCACTTTGCATGATGCCATTGAAAGGGCTGGAGATCTCCAAGAGGCCTTGCCAAAAGCAAAGGCAACTTTCCAAAGCAAGGCCCCTCACTTTTCTAAGGGGAAGGAAGGAAAATCTTCTCCTCCCAAGGAGAGCTCTTTGAAGAAACCTCTTGATATTGATCTCAGAATGGAATTGAGGAAGAAGAGATTGTGCTTCACTTGCCAATATTCATGGGCACCGGGACATAAATGTGTTGCTAGAAAAGCACACTACATAGAAGTCTTCTCAGATTTTGAGGGGGAAGATGAAGGTGATGAACCTAGGAGGGGTCACAGTGCTGATGATGATGAGGAAGATCAAACACCATCCATAGATGGGAAGGGAGCCTTTTATCCAATGAGTGGGACTCTTGCATCTTTGAGAGGAGCACCTAATTACTTGACCCTAAGAGTACAAGGTTCAGTCATGAATCAAAGAGTGTCTGTCCTGATTGACAGTGGGGCAACCCACAACTTTATTGATGCTCATCTTGTGCAAAGGAGAGAAATACCTACTGAGGCTTTTGAGGGATTTTTTGTTTTGGTTCCAGGAGATAGGACCATGAAATGAATTCAGTATATCCCGTCACTCTCTGTCACTATGGGATCCTATACTTTGGTGGATCACTTCTTTGTAGTTGACATACCAGACACCAACATCATCTTGGGTGTCCAATGGTTGATTACCTTGGGGAAGGTTACCACTGATTGGAAAGCTTTACAAATGGAGTGGGTGGAATTGAAGAGTGGGAAACCAAAAATGATTCAAGGCATGCATACTTATCCTTCACCTAGTACTTCTACACAAACAACAGAGATGGATTTGCGCAGTGGAAGTAGGGATCTCACAGTTCCTTCTCTCATGTTCATGAGGATGTTGCAAGGGACATTATTATCTCATGGAAAGCCACCTGGAATGCTACCATATTCAAATATTGTGGTAAAGGTTCCAAAAAGTGCTGCTCCAAATCTAGATCCAAGAAGGATTGGAGCAATGAGAGACCAAGTTACAACACTAGGAGGCTTGGGACAACCCAAGAAGGAGGAAAATATTCTTCCTGCATCACTATCATCCTCTCACTTTTCTGAATCTGCGTTGTGGGAGGATCAACCTTCCAACAAACAATTTTTGCATGTATAATGTCAAAGAGGGAAACAGAAACATGATAAGCACTCCCGTGGATGTATCAGCAACATTGTCTTTGTTTAGCAGTGTGGATCTTTATTGGAAATCTCAACTGCTTGTAGAGTATTCCAAATATCTCCACACAGGTATGATACTAGATGGCATGCAGCAAGAAGAGGTCTACTTAGTCCAAGAAGGAGTCATATATTATCATGGTAAGGTCTTCTTGGCTAGAGCTTCCAAGCTCAAGAAGAATATCCTACAAGGAGCATATGAAGAATTCTTCCTCAGCCATATGTATTCAATGAAGATCTATACCTTGATCATGAATAGTTTTGATTGGGAAGGCATGAGAGAGGAATTACATCAACACTTTCAAGAGTGCAATAGCCATGGAGGGTTGGGGCAGCCAATGGACTCTTTTCAAGAGTCATCTCAGACAAATCTTCCTTTGCTTGAGAGGAGGGGAATGCTCATGTACAACTCCATGTGTGTGAAGGACTATGATGGTAAAGGATTTGATCATGCCAAGAAAGTTGTATCTTTTGATCTATTACATTCCTTTGCCATGTTTTTGCAGGATATGACTCCTAAAGGGAGTGAGAGATCATGTGGATCTCATGGCTTGTTGGGGGCCAATAGAAATTCTAAACTTGGCCACTCCCTTGTTGTGCAAAGGGAGAATCCTTGTCATGATGGATTCTTCCCAAAGGCACCAAACTTATGTAACACCTTCAGCCATGTTAAGGTGACTCATGCAGCAAAAGTGTGGTGGGAATGCCACTTTCCACACCTGGATCTAATGAATACAAGAGATGCACTGCGCTGGCATAACATGTGGGATTTTGACCCACCTCTTCAAGTGCAAATTTCAGTTTGCATATATGTAGTCTTGCTTCCATACTTGGATGATATAGTTGTATTATTTATGGGGTTGTATGGACAGAGGATGGGTAGTGTATATGTACCAGATGGTTTGGAAATTCTACCTGTACTTCATGATACATGTCTAGATGTAAAATTTCTTCAACCATGTTTATTTCTGTTGAGTTTTTCACTCTGAAGGGATGGAATATGCACATATTATGTTGGCATTGGAGGAAAAATACATGATGTATTGGCTTGTTGAGCACTTGGATTATGATGAGGACTTGATCCTTGATGATGCCATCAATGGAGGAGGAGAGGGCCTACAACTCTTACCCTATCAGTTGCTTGAGGACAAGAAACATTTTGGAGGGGAGGACTGTAATATTCCTACTTAACCTAAGCTAAGAGGAATATTGATTTTTTTTAACTTTCTGTTGCATGAATAAATGAATAAAGGAGGACATGTAAAACTCGTAAAAAGACTGAATAAATTAATGCCCATGTGAACACAAATAAATTAGGGCCATGTAAATAATCAATTGTAGGTGTGAAAGGGGTTTGAGTTGTGAGACTGGGTCAACCTTGACCAAATCTACAGCGCTGTCTAGGTTCAATGTATCTCCTAAAGGGACAACGCAGTTTTAGAAGGACACCCCTCATGTGAAAAGAGCTGACTCATCAAGGTGGTTTAAGGTTTGCAAAGGCTCTCATATTATAAAAGGAAAGGGAAGGTAGCAAGAGAAGGTTGTTGATTGATCATATTTCTGAGTATCTTATTTGCTTAGAAAAATACTATTCTCTATTGTTTAGTAGAGAATTGTGCTGCTTAGCACTTGGAGTTCCTATGTAGGGATTTGACCTCTTCCTTTGAGGATTCTTGGAGGAGTATTTGCTGATTTGATCCACTATCAGGCTTGAGGCAAAGCTCTACTTCCAATTACAGTGCGGATCCAGTGAGGGTTTGTCTGCTTTTGCAAGCTGTAGCAAGTGGGATTCTAGATCTGCAGAGATCTAGCTTGTTTTGGGAGCCTCTTCTCATGGAGTGTGTCTTTTAACCTCCTGGAAGAGTGCCTCTCCTATTTTCATTTCAGATCCGTAACTTGGCAGTGGTCCATATTTTTCATTTGAGCTGCAACGTTGTTTCTATTGAGGAATTGCATTATTTTGATATGAGCTTCTTTATGGTGTTTTGATCACAGTTTTGATGAGAGATCTCTGGTGTTGGGTTTGCCTTCCACTTTGGTGATCCATGGATTAGCTTGCTGATCCATGTTTTGTTTAGATCTAATCTATTGTAATGAAATGTTATATTTAGAAATTACTGCAGCATTTTATAGATCTGTAACTTGTAACTCATATCTACTCTTATTTATGCATGATTTGGTAAAAACCCCAAGGGGATCTTGTAAATAAAACTATCTAGTTTCCATATCTGAAATAGATCTGATGTTTTGTCCACAGATATGTCCTAGATCTGAGTTGTAATATTCAGCTGCCGCAGCTCCTTAAAATAACTTTGTTGATCCATTTCTGCATTTATATGTGTTGCAGCTTTCTTTTTGAGGATTTCTTGCTCTATTGCCTCATGTATTCTACTGTATATTGAAAGAGCTTCATTATAATTCTGATTTGCTGCTGTACATTCATAAGTTAACAATATTTTATGCCCTCTTGCTCACATTGTCCAAGACTGCGTTAATTCTGAAGCAGTTTGTTGTGCATAGCTGTAGCCCCTCTTGTAGGATGTTTTTCAGCTAGACTAGGTTGTGGGAGATTTGTTTACCACACCTAGTTTGATTTGTTTTTGCTCCCCTTGTGAATCTAGACTCTAGATCTGCTGATCTAAGGGATCCAAGGGTTGTAAACCCATTTCTATACATAAATCTCCCAGGAGTGCGTTATTTCAGCAGGGTTGCTGTGCTATTCCAGATCTGGGATATTATAAGAGACTATGAGAGAGAATAGAGGATATTACAGCGGATCTTCTGTAGGTTGTGTCTCTTCATTTTGTTGGATAATAAAAAGGAAGGACTGGCTGTTCGGGGTGGACGTAGCCCAAACTGGGTGAACCACGTATATATGTCTCTCTTTGGTTTTATGTGTTTTGTGTGCTTGTGTTTTCCGCATATTTTATGTGTTGCATTTCTCTGTAATATATAATTTTCTAACACATTCCATACCTCGGTTACGCATATGATTCTACCCAGAACATACCGCAAACCAACTACCAAAGTCATCATGCACCTTCGCAAAATGTGACTAATAGGGCATCATCGTACCACCATCAGCAAGGAGGACCATATCCTTCATCTCAGGGGACCCAGTATGCACCTAGACTAATGGGCCTCTAAATTAGACATAAAATAAGGCCCATCTAACCTTTCTTAGGCCCATCTACCTTCCTTATGCACATAAAAGGATATATTAAATCTCTCCTTATGCACTTAATATTGTTTTCTTATGCTTTAATATGTTCTTAGGAAGGATTAAAGGTAGTTGCATATTTTTGCCTAATATTGGTTATTTTTGTAGAATATTGTGAGAATATTTGGTATATTATACAGATTTGGAGAAGGAGATGATTTAGGGACTTTCTCCCTGCCATTGGAAGATCAGGATTGGAGAATAAATGAACACAATATCAAGAAATTAGGGAGAAATATTGGAGAGATTCAAGGGGATTTTCCACCCTCTTTAACTCTCAAAGGAAACCAAAGGATCCTCATGAGATCCCCCTCCAGCAATTCGAATTCCAGAGGCAACCAAGAAAATCAATATCAAGTGCACTCAAGCCATACTTCACTTGGAGTCTCCAGCAAATCGAATTCCAAGAGGCAACCAAGCAACTGAAGATGAAGGGCACTCAATCTATGTTTACTTGGAGTCAAAGTGGACTCAATCACCATTTTTCAACGGAGCTATTGGTAGTTGCCCTGTAGAATAAATAGAGTAGAGCTAGAGATAGGAGGGAGTTAGTTAGTTAGTCTATACTAGTCTCGCTTCCATTTAGAATTCTTGTTGTGACCTATTGAAGCTTTTTGTTTTATTCAGGGATCGAAAATTTTAGAGATGTATGTAGTTTTTCTTTTATGAAATGAGCAGACTGATTTCATTCGATTGATTTAAGTTAAGAGGGCTAGGATCATGGGTTAGGGCCCAATCCATGTGCCTCAGCTTCTCTACTATTACTATCTTTTCCTTTTTGTCATTTAGCTAGTTTTACCTCTTTCATTTAAGTTAGATCTGCTTATGATAAGTTTCATTGCTATTTATTATTAGTGCTATTGTAGTTTTAATTTCTTATGCATAGTGAAATAGAGGAAAAACTCCAAACCTGTGGTCAAGACTCCCCCTACTCATCTCTGTCAATAGAGTTCAAGTAAGGTAGACCTTCCCACAGACCCAACAACTACTTTATATTCATTATTTGATCACACATTGTTTTCTGGTTTTCTTGTGCATGAATCTATAGGTTTGTTTGCCGGAATTAATGTCAACACCCCCGAGCAACTCCATGTCGCTTCCTGCTTCACTTTACCTCTCCATATTCATGGATTAAACATTGTTTTTACACCTCCATTCCACTCCTTTTCCTCTTGATTAAATTCTTTTCCCACCTTCTGATTCATAAAAACACTCAGAACCATTCAGCTTGCCTTATTCCTGCCTTTTTATTAGTGCCGGCTACTTTACCTTTTTAATGCTAAATGCTTGAAAAACCATTGAAACCCGACCTTCACCTTCCTCCTTGAAATTCCTACTACCATACGTCGCACTTCACAAATCATAACATTTAGATTTTACCTTCAACACTTACTGCTTGTTCCTTACGATTGCAATATTGCGAAATCACAAATCGCACTTCACACCATTTATCATTTCTCCCTTAACACTTACCAGTGTTCTGGATGATTGGATAGTGCGATCTCACCCTGCCATCACTCCCACTACAACGTCGCCATCGCAAATCGCACTTCACATCCTTTAGTTTTTACCCTTAACGCTTACCGCTCGTTCTTGCGATTGTGGTATTGTGAAATCACATCCCGCGGAACTTACCATATCACACATTGCAGCCTGCAACATTTCCATTTTTCCTTTCATCGCCACGTCATCCCCATCGTACATCGCATCCTGCAACACTTACCATATCACACATCGTAGCTCGCAACCTTTTCCTTTTTATTTTTCACTGCCACATCATCCCCATTGAAAATCGCCTCCCTCAACCTTTACCGCATCACACTTCACACTTCGCACAATTTAGTTTATTCCGTTGAGTCCTTATTGTTATCCATTTAAACTTGTGAAGTTGCAATTGTGACATCGCACATCGTGGCTTTGGTCCTCCATCTTACTCCACCATTGCACTTTTGAGTTCTTCTGGCTCCGAAGTCATTTCTTGTGTTATAATAAGGTTTCCTAAGAGTTTAACCCCCTTTGTCCGCTCCAAAGCCATTTCTCATGCTATCATAAATTTTTCTAAGGGTTTAACCCCCTTTTTCCATTTCCAAACTTCGTTTCATGTGTTAAACCAGCCATTAGCCTCTTTTAGCCTTTTTCTTCCTCTAAGCTACAAATTAACTCTTTTTAGTTAGAATTAAGTCATGGTTAGTTTAGTTGCATGGATAAGAGCATCGTAGATAGATCATAGGATGAGTAGAATGAATTTAGCCATTTGGCCAAGTTGAGTGTGGTTTAGAATTAGTTTCCTTTCTGCCATTTATTTTCAGCAAGTTATCTTAGTTTCTTTTCAGTCATTTCCCTTTCTACCAATTAAATTAGTTTCATTCTTGTCATTTATTTTTATCACTTTAGTTTAATTTCCTTTCAGTAATTTACTTTCCAGTTGTTAGCATAATTTAAGAAATAGCACCCTTTCGTAAAGCAGAAGATGTAATATTTCCAATTAGCCATAAGCTATTTGGAATATTCAATTTTGTTTTATTACTTTTTTTAAAGAATAGGAGGGCGAAGGAGGTCCATAATTCTCCTTAATAATGAATAAATCAATGCCAAATGTGAAAAATACAAATCTTGGCAGCTTAATTAAAGCACCCTTGGTGTGAAAGGGGCTGGATCACTTTGACTGGGTCAACCTTGACCAAATCAACAACGTTGTCATGGAGGAGTGGTCATCAATGAGGGATAGTGCAATTTTAGATGGAGATTCTTTGTGTGAATGTAGTGATATTTTTGGATGGGGCTTAGGGTTTGCAAGCACATATTCTATTTAAGGAATAGGATGGAAACCATATTGATTATGTATGTTGATATATGATTTTTTGAATATATGGTCTGTTTGGACATATATCTTTCTCTTTCTTTTTAGCTGAGATAGAGTGTTGTTTAGCACAGGGTGTTCTTTATCAAGAATCCCACCTTTTCCATTGAGGAGCTCTTGGAGGAGTCTCATACTACATTTTCCACTATCAGGATTAAAGCCAAGCTTCATCTTTCTTTTACAGTGAAAATCCTGTTGAGGGTTTGGTTGTTTTTGCAGGTTGCAGCAAGTGGTTATTAGATCTCTAGATCTAGGCCATCTCATTGCGTATTTTCAGTGGAGGAGGATTCCTTTCCATTGGGAGGACAATATTGAAGGCCATTGAGCTTATTTTCGGATCTCGACATCATGCCAACCATATTTTGATCCCTACAACGCAATTTACTTCCAGATCTGCGTTATTTTTGTAGGAGGAGTTGCAGGGTGGTTTGGCACACCATTTGGAGAGCTGATTTTCTAGTGAAGGGGATCTACCTTTCACTTTAAGGATATATTGGAGGAGGCTATTTTATTGATCATATCATATTAGCCATAGTTTCCATATCTGTAATTTTCAGTAGATCTGCAATCTTAGATCTCATATCTACAACTACTTAGTGTTTTGCTGAAAACCCCTAAGGGGTTCTTTAAAGGAGCTTGTATAGTGCTTAGATCTGATATAGGTCTATCTTTTGAGGCACATATCAGCCCTCGATTTGATGTATAATCAACTGCTGTAGAAGAGATAATAAAATAACGATGTAAGGTTTTTCCAGCTTTTCTATATAGTTGTAGCACCTCATATTGAGGGATTTCATCAGTTGGAGGCTTGTGTTTCTTGTTATGCATCTTATGGCCCATTTATTATATATATTTTGCTACTATAATAACATATGAAAGGTATCCATATTGGCCTCTTGTTGTATTATGATTATTTTCATAATTGTTCCAGCATTTTGCACCATATTCCTGCTTTTCCCATTTGGGAATATTACAGTGGTATCAAAGCATAATCTTGGCATAGCTTGTGCATTCTAAAAGCCAATATGTCATCTGAAGAAGGAAAGCCTCTTAATGATAGAGAAAGGAGGTACCAAAGAAGAAGACGTATGAAATTTGAATATACAAATGACAAAAAAGACAAGGGTAAAACCCTTATCTCTGGAGGTGAATATGAAGAGAAGGAGTTCCCTAAGATCCTTCTTAGAGCCATGCAAGATATTGCTAGAGAGATCAAAGAAATGAGGATGGATAGATACAAGGAATAACCTAAAGGATTTCATCATGGTGAAGGCTCTGGCGTATCTCACCACTGGAATAATCAACCAGTGCATCAACCACAAGTTTCCCAACACTCTACTATGCCTACATTCTTGGTTGTGGGAAATGAAGGGTTTCAAGAGCAATAATCCCTTGAAGAATATTTTATGGCATATGAATCTCAAACTTAGATATTCAAGGAAAACTTGAGTTTTCAAGATTTTTGTCAAATAAAGGATAATAGAAGCCCAAGGCATCATCATAGAGGTGGTGGATTCATTCAAAATCATGATCGACACCACACTATGGGCATATTATTTTTACCCAATTTTGATGGGTTATCCAAGTGTACTGCCAAATCTTGGGTAGAAAAACTTGACATCTACTTTCAGTTGAAAAAAGTTCTAGAAATGGAGTTAAGATTGTAGCGCTGCACCTTGAGGGTGAATCAGATGACTGGTGGTTCCATGGCTTATCTACATTGGGTCATGCCAATGTGACTGCTTATTTAGAGTTCACTAGAAGGCTAGTGGAAAGATTTGATAGAAGAGATCCTGAAGCAACATTCATGAGCCTTGCAAAGCTAAAATAATCAGGTAATCCAGAAACTTACATTTCTGAATTCTTAGGACTTTCTATTATGGTTCTTGATTTATCTACAACAATAAGGGTGTACATGTTCATTGATGGGTTAGATGAACCTATTCATGGTTTGGTCAAGTCTACCAAGCCCACTACCCTACAAGATGCCATTGAAAGGGCTAGAGACCTTCAAGATGCCTTGCCAAAAGAAAAGGCAACATTTCAACATAAGCCCTCTTTTCCATCAAAGGGAAAAGAAGAAAAGGCTGCTACTTCAAAGGAGAGTCAATATAAAAAACCTCTTGATGATGATGTCTGGAAAGATCTAAGGAGAAGAAACCTTTGCTTCACTTGCCAAGAAGCTTGGGCACTTAGACATAGATGTGCAGCTAGAAAAGCACATTACATAGAGGTCTTCTCAGATGATGAGGATGAAGAAGAATATGAAAAAATAAGAGGTCACCGCGCTGACATTAGAGGAGATGAACTAGAACCATCAGGAGATGGGAATGGAGCATTTTATCCTATTGGAGGGGCTCTTACATCATTAAGAGGAGTATCTAAGTACTTGATCTTAAGTGTTCAAGGTTCCATATTGAATCAGAGGGTTTCTTTTTTGGTTGATAATGGGGCTACCCACAATTTTATTGATGCCCAGCTAGTGCAAAGGAGGGAAATACCCACTAATGCTTTTGAGGGATTTTTTGTTTTGGTCTCAGGAGATAGAACTATGCAATGCATGCATTATGTTCCATCATTTTCAGTCACCATGGGAATATATACATTGATTAATCACTTCTTTGTGGTTGACATACCTGACACCAATATGATATTAGGTGTTCAATGGTTGATTACTTTGGGGAAAGTCACCACTGACTAGGAGGATTTGCAGATGGAATGGGTGGATAAAAAGAGTGGTAAGACTTAAATGATCAAAGACGTGCATCCATATCCCTCACATACAACTTCAACATAGAAATCAGAGATGGATTTGCGCAGTGGAAGCAAGGACCTTATATTACCATCTATTATGCTTATGAGATTGCTGCATGGGACACTATTATTTAGTGGCAAACCACCTAGGAGGCCACCTTATTCATATTTTTTGAGAAATGTATCAAAAAATGATGCTCCAAGCATAGATCCAGGAGGGATGGGAGCATTATAAGACCATGATACAATGCTAGGAGTCTTGTGTAGGCTCAAGGAGGAGAGAGACATTCTCCCAACACCATCATTACCCACTCTCATTTCAGATTCTGCGTTGTGGGAGGAGAAGTATGGAAGGAATGAACTTCCAACATGTACCTTTGACATGGGATATTTCAAGGAGGAGAGAAACCATATGACATATGTTCTTTATGATAGATCATCAGCGCTGTCACTATGGGAGATTGATCCATACTGGAAATCCCAACTGTTGGTGGATTATTCCAAGGATCTTCACACATTCATGATACTTGATGACCAACTACATGAAGAGGGCTATTCAATCCAAGGAGGATTCATCTATTATCATGGTAGGATATTCTTATCTAGAGCCTCCAAGATCAAGGAGAAGTTACTATAGAGGGCTTATAAAGAGTTATTTTTCAGCCACACATATTCCATGATATTCTACAACATTATCATGAGAATCTACACTTGGAAGGGATTTGAAGAAGAACTATATCAACATTTTCAAAGATGCATGAACCATGTGGAGTTGGGAGTGCAACATGACTCTATGAAGGAGTTAATTCAACCACATCTTTCTTCTTTTGGAATAAGAGGAGATAGATCTAAGCACCACTCCATTTGTTTAAGGAGAAATTTTGGTGAAGAATATGCTCATGTAAATAATGTTTTATTTGATGAAGATATGCATTCCTTTACCATGTTTATGCAGGCCATAGCTCCAAGGAGGAGCAATATTCCATACAAATTTCATGGCCAACTTTGGGCAACAAAAATTTCTGAACATGGCCCCTCCCTTGAAGATGAAAGGGAGAGTTTGTATCATTGTGGGTGCATTCCAAAGGCACCAAATATATCTCACACTTTCAGCCATAGTGAGATGACTTGGGAAGCAAGTAAGTGGCGGGGAAGCCACTTACCACATCATGATCTGATGCAGTCAGGATATTTACTGCATTGGTTCCACATGTGGGACTATGACCCAACTCCATATGCACAATTTTTTGTTTGTATGTATTTAATTTTTATCCCATACATTGATGATGTAATTATAATTTTTATGGGAGCGTTTGGAGGGAGGATGGGAGGTATGTATGTGCCCTATGGGATGGAGATTCTCCATGTTCACTATGCTACATGTTTCAGGGAGAACATTGGGGAAACCATGTTGGTTTCATTTGAACTATTGTCTCCTTATGGGATGGATTATTTGCATCTCATGAGAACCTTGGAGGGATGGATTGGTGAACACTTAGCTTATGAGGGAATCTTATCACATGTTGGTGTCACCAATGGAGGAGGAGAAGAGTTGCAGCACTCAGCTTGTCAGTTGCTTGAGGACAAGCAACATTTGGGAAGGGAGGATAGTAATATTCCCAATTAGCCATAAGCTATTTGGAATATTCAATTTTGTTTTATTGATTTGTTTAAAGAATAAGAGGGGAAAGGAGGTCCATAATTATCCTTAATAATGAATAAATCAATGACAAATGTGAAAAAGACAAATCTTGGCAGCTTAATTAAAGCACCCTTGGTGTGAAAGGGGCTAGATCACTTTGACTGGGTCAACCTTGACCAAATCAACAACACTATCATGGAGGAGTGGTCATCAATGAAGGACAACGTAGTTTTATATGGAGATGCTTTGTATGAATGTAGTAATAATTTTGGACGGGGCTTAGGGTTTTCAAGCACATATTCTATTTAAGGAAGAGGATGGCAGCCATATTGATTATGTATGTTGATATATGATTTTATGAATATATGGTAAGTTTGGAAATATATCTTTCTCTTGTTGTTTATCTAAGATAGAGTGTTGTTAACACAGGGTGTTCCTAATCGAGAATCCCACCACTTCCATTGAGGAGCTCTTGGAGGAGTCTTGTACTACATTGTCCACTATTAGGCTTAAGGCCAAGTTTCATATTTATTTTACAGCGCAAATCCTATTGAGGGTTGGGTTGTTTTTGCAGGTTGTAGCAAGTGGTGATTAGATCTCTAGATATAGGCCATCTCATTGCTTATTTTTAGTGGAGGAGGCTTCCTTTCCATTTGGAGGACAATATTGAAGGCCATTGAGCTTATTTTCAGATCTTGGCATCAGGCCAACCATATTTTGATCCCTACAGCACAATTTACTTCTAGATCTGCCTTATTTCTATAGGAGTTGTAGGGTGGTTTGGCACACCATTTGGAGAGCTGATTTTCTAGTGAAGGGGATCTAACTTTCACTTTGATGATCTATTGGAGGAGGCTATTTTATTGATCATATCAGATCAACCACACTTTCTATATATGTAATTTTCAGTAGATCTGCAGTCTTATATCTCATATCTACAACTTGTACTTGGTGTTTTGTTGAAAACCCTTGAGGGGTTCTTTAAAGGAGCTTGTATAGTGCTCAAATTTGATATAGATCTATCTTTTGAGGCACATATCAGCCCTAGATTTTAAGTATAATATGTTAGCCACCTATAAAAATTTGTTATATCAAATTATGGCTAGATCTTTATAGCCTTCAAGAAACAATTTTATTTCCCAATTGTGAGTTCTTGAAGCCTTGATGATGTCTCTTTTCTCTTTAGAAAACCTTCACTGTGTTTCCCTCATTTACCCTGAGGAAAGTCTGCTATTTACCAAAGAAAAGACTGCTAAAAAGTTCCATTTTCCCTTCATTTTACCCCTCCTTTCACTCATAATTAACCCCCATTTTCATCCCCTTTTTCCTCATGAAAACTCCTCCATTTCCCTCATTTTCCTTCTTTCCCTTAAAAAGCTCCCTTTGATAAGGTTTAAAGCTCCTTTTTAACCTTATTGGAACTCTCAAAACCCTTAAAAAATCCTTAAAAAATCATAAAAAACAGTCTTTTTGAGCTAAGGCCTTAAGCCCCTTTGGCCTTAGCCCCAGCCCCTTTCTTCCGCATAAGACCAGCACCAAGACTAGGTGCTGAGGCCTAATCGCGCAATTGCAGTCGGGTTCTCTATTTTTCTTATTTTCTTTACTTAAAAATGTTTTCCAATGAGATTGGCCCCTTTCCTTCTATTGAGCCCTAGAATTGCCTTCTCTTTTACAAACCTTCACTTCATTTCATCATTCTTTTATCACTTCATAAGCCTAAAATCAATGAATAATGATTAGGATTGCTTAAAGGTTACATGAAATTGATTAACATATTGTATTTTCATGATTTTTGCTGTTTTAATAATTTTCTGCAAAATAGCTACAAAATACAGGTGTTCCGTAGCTGATCACGCGTTCCGCAGATATTTTAGAGTTTAAATGGGTTACAGGTGTTGTCTGAAGGAAAAACGCATATGGGAAAATTCTACAGCACTCCCTCATCATTTTTTCTCTCCACGAAGTCTGAGTTCGAATCTCCAAGCGGTTATGCACGTGGAAGAGATTAAAACTAAGCAGCAGTTTCCTATCAGGACACAGACTCCACATAAAGAACGAGGCCTTCAATAAGAGTTTCAATTTGATTAGAAGTGGGAAAGACACTTATCCCTTTATTTTCTCAAGATTAGTTATGTAATCTTATTATAAGTATGACTCGGGAGACTGAGAAACGTTGGTTAGATTTTGTGTTTTACTACTAGATTTCAGAAGTATGAAACACTCTGTTTTGAAGAAATTTCTCTTTTAATGCAAGAAGTATCATTTCCTTGGAAGCGTTGAGTCAACCTTGATGTAGATTTCGTGCTACTCCGGTGGTAGAGGGCCCCTGCCTCCTGAGCAGCCTTGTTTATATGGTTTAGATAAGTATTTTAGTCTCGTTTTCATTTCTAGCTTAGGCAAGTTTTTGAAGTTTATGTTCATATTTGTTTACATTAATTATCACAGCTAGACTTACTCTTATAAACTCTTCCAAAATATCATTACGATGAATAAGGCATAGCTGTGGTATTGTAGTTTTTAGTTTCATTTCCTTTCGTTAATTATCACAGTTAGACTTACTCTAATAAACTCTTCCAAAATATCATCATGATGAATAAGGCATAGCTGTGGTATTGTAGGTTTTAGTTTCTTGTTTACGCTAAGTGTCACAGCCGGTCTTACTCTTACAAACTCTTCCAAAATTTCATTAACAACGAATAAGAAACAACTGTGGTGTCTTAGATTCTAGTTGTATTTGTTTTCAGTCTTATGTTTATGTTCAATTGCATTGAATAATACAACCATACTTGTTTTACAAACTCTTCCAAAATATCATTCATATTGAACGAGATGGGCTGTAGAATTCCATAGACTAGTTGCATGTTAATTTAGTTACAGCACTCCGGAGGTAGAATGCATTTATTTCAGCTCTGTCACTACATTTCAAGTTTGATAATGGCATTTTAATTTAACATTGTTCACTGAACTTCAAGTAGACTAGTAGCACTCTAGTTTAGTCTTAGCTCACTGTATTAGCACTCCAATTTAGTTGTTATCCATTGCATTTTTAAATTGTATTAGTTGTTAAATTTAAATACCACGGTCTTCATTATTTACAAAACTTCTTTTGTTCCAACCTCATATTAATACATAATCATTTGGAAAAAAGCTAGTATCAGTCTAAGACCTGGAGTATTTTGTAACCTTTTTACCATTTCACAAATAAGTCTTTTCTCAAAGACTATTTTAAAAAAGAAATATATAACTTTTGAGTGAGGCCTAGTGGTGCTATATTGAGTTGCAGAACAGAATTAGAAGCTAGTTTAGAGTAGAAATATTATTATGCTACAAATGTTATTTTCCAAATATGTTCCAATAAACCTTTAGCCATGGATGTGATGTTGTAACATTGTAAGTTGATTGTTTGATTGTTTAGTTAGGAGAACTTCATTTACACTTAACTTGTCCATTTCTCAAGCTCTTCCAACACATCTTTAATGAATGAATTGGATAAGTTCAAGTTCATGTTGTGATTTATTCCCTTGCAATGAAGTCATTATCAAGATTTGCATTTGTTGTTTTCCATCCATAGTTTAGGCTTTGTTCTGTTTTAACACAATCAATAGCTTCTTTTCACCAGCACTTAGTTATTTCCCTTTTCAACATAAAACCATAAAACTAAAAACATCATAAAACACTAAACACAACGTAGTGAGAAACAAATACCTAGGCACATATAGTGCACCACACTTCAGTAGTTTACTAGCCCTGGTTGACAATTAATGAACTCAATTTAGGAACACTAGGTTGAGCACAAACACCTTCTAGCTCTCGATCCCTTGCTTCTTTCGCAAAACCATAGCCCCGCAATCGGGTGCTAAAACTAAAAAAGGCTTGTGCAAAAAACGTTTTCTCCTTTAAAAATCACAAATTCCGACTTTCCATTGAACCTGACAGTTCGTTGTTTAAATGAATGTCAACTGTTGATCTGCTCTACCACCCCAGATCCAACAGTCCATATTGTTCCTCGTTTCAAAGCCACCATTCCGCCTTTTTCCTTCTTGATTAAATCTCCACCGTCGATCTAGTTTTTATATCGACGACTCTCGTTCCATCGACCAATCACTATCACAAGTCCCTTTTTGCTGTTCCGATGCTGATTCCCCCATTGAATCTTAGTCGTCGAATCCACAAGAACCGACGGCTAAGATTTCGTCACAGCTTCACCCATCATTATTCATATCTGACCCTCCGATTAACTCTTGATCGTCGATCTATTCCTAGATCTAACGGCTCATATTTCATCGCATCGAAAAACTTCTATGGTGTTTCCCTTTTCACTCCGCCGATTGCAAACTTGCGATTTAATCTTGACCGTCGAATCGACAAGAACTGACAGCCCAGATTTAATTTCCCTCCACCATAAGCCCTTGCCATTGCACTTGCCGATTGAATCTCCATCGTTGATCTCTCCTAGATCTAATGGCTCGTGCAAAATCGCATCGGCGCTTTTCATTATTGTCTTCCCCTTTTCTCCTTCGATTTGCGACCCTGCGATCCCATCTGGACCTTCCATTTCATTAATCCAACAGTCCAGATTAAACCCCACTTCCCTTTGTTGTTTCATAAACCCCACTGTGTTAAAAGTTTCTTCAAAGATCCACTATTGATGTTTTAGATCAATGGTCCATATTCAACCCAATAGGCCCAATTCCTTTGGGACCTATCTCTCCATCAACAAATCCTGATTATTCATTCTTATGATCCAATGGCTCAGATCTAATCTCCCTTTGACCCTCCTATCACTTTCCACCCGCACAACTTACCTTTTCGTGCTCTCATCTCCACCGTTAGATCTACCCACCTCTCATCTGACGACTGAGAATCCTTTTCGCATTTTTTCTGCACCCGAGAGTTAACATCTAAAAATTACGCGAAATGGGTGGTTTTAGAAATCCACGTGTCAATCATGGACCTATATCGCGTTCCAAAAGTTAAAACCACTTTACCGCCCCAACAAAATACGAAAACCGCTGCCCAATCCAGAGTTAAAGACATCATAAAGACTGGAAGACACAGATTAAGCCTAATCAGACCTAAAACATAGATCTCAAGTAAATTAAAGGTGTTTTAGAGAAAAACAAAGCAATTCATCCATCCGATAAGCCTCCACTGCCACATCAGAGGCTAATTGAATCCTTTCAGCTACCAAAAGCCACCTACAGCCTTAAAGTATTCAAAAGAGGCCATAGTTATTGCCAGAACATAACATATTTTCCTCAATGCAGCTGAAAATTTATTTCAAGCCAAAGGAAATTATTACCACTGTTAGCGAAAGTTATTAAAAAGATAAGGGAAAGCCTTAAATTCAACAAATCCTCCCAAGTAGCTCAATAACTTAATGAAAATCAATCAATACACAGGAAATATCAGAAATATTCTCCATTTGAGCCCCTCAAAGGCCGAGAAGCATTAATTGTATTAATTGAACTGAAAGATCCTATTTTGCATGCCACCTCCTCATTTCTTCTATAAATACCTCTGTTGAAGATGAGGCAAAGGTTGGTATCCGAATATCTGTTGCATGTAAATAGTTTTCTGAAGCTGTTGTAAGGTATGTTTTGTAATTTAAGATACCTAAGTTGAGATGAGAAGTTTGAAGATGTAGAGACCCATTGGACGTGAAGATTGTAACTAGTTTGAAGCATCATATACAAGTTGATTTATGGGATCCTGGTCTATGTCAATGGTGATGTTTTTATTATTGTAATTTGTCATTTTATTTATGTTTTCATTCTGTCCATCTTCTCTAATAAAGAACAACAATTATAGAGTTAGGATTTACTGTCAAAGGTACCATGCTCTTACTGATAAGCTTTATCGGAATGTTTTCTTCCAATTGTGTTATTTGAGAATGATTGAATACTGCTCAAGCAGTCACGATGTTGGCGTTCCCTTCTCTTACTATCTACATTTTAAACATGGTTCTTGAATGTTATTTTCAGTGTTTGCTAAGTAAAGTTGAACTAGGGAAGTCTATGGTTAGCCTTATCCTCTAGTTTCCTCTCCAAAGGTTTTTTGAAAGTTTCCCTGAGAGTATGTTGAAAGCAAGCTAGGTTCAAAGTCCTTACCTGATCTTAGGCTATTCTTTGTTTATCTTCAGTGTTGTCTTGATAAGTTTACTAATTAAAGAATGAACTAGGGAAGTCTATGGTTAGCCCTGTCCTCTAGTTTTCTTCTCCAACAGTTGCTTTGAAAAGTTTCCCTTTGTGTTTTAAATGTTTTCTATTGAAAGTGCATCGAAAGCAGGCTAGTTTCAAAGTACTTACCTAATCTTAGATAACTTTCATGTCTTTCTCAAGTGTATGCCGAAAGTAGGATAATTTCAAAGTACTTACTTGATCTTAGGATGCTCTTTGTTCTTCATTTGTTTTTTTCCCCTTCTTATTGTTTCATTCCATTCCATAAAATGAAATTTAAAGAGATCCTTAGACATAGATGACTTGCCCCATTGACCACTCTTGAAACTTTTTGTTTCAATTAAATCCTACTATGAATCCATAGCCCAATGGATTGAATCTGTTTCTTGCCTATCTTTTTAGCTGAATCAATCTTTCACTTTCATACACCTTCACCCTTCATTTATACTTCCTTCACCTTCATTTATCTTAGCCCAACCAAAACAAAAAAAACCTTGTTCTTCATAACTAGCCTAACATCACATTTCAAGCCTTAAAGATACATCAATCTTTGTACTTTATAGAGAGATCCCTCTCTGGATTCAGGAGGGCTAGATCCTAGAATCCCAAAGTGGTTCACATGTTGACCCTGCAGTTTTGGTCTTGCCAATCTGCTAAAATTATAGGGAGATAACATTCTGGCAACTCCGCTGGGGACTTCTGAGTAAAATCATTAAAACACAGTACTCAACATTCAGTGCAATACAAGTAGCAATCTTCAAGCACTACCACAGCAATGGTAATCATGATATAACTTATCTGAATCAATGAAAAACTAAGGAGCCCTTAGGATTCTCATAAGAACTTATCAAACCTTGAAGGAATCAGTTAGCTTAGCCATAAGAGTAAACTTTATTTGTCTCATTACCGTAGCTAAGTGTTGAAACAGATTTAGGACACTCTTAGAACCCATAGGACAGAAAAAACTCAGAAAACCCAAAAATATTTCAGATTGGTATTCAAATAAACATGGTGGTGGACCATAAAACATTTTACCTCCAAAAGAGCTAAAAATTTCCACCTGGTGACTCCACAATCCTAAACAGACCTTAAGACTCCACTGGGAAACCCATTACTCTCATAACATCATACAAAATCAGTCAGAAGACTTTAAGGATTAAATTTTTCTTGTTTAAAGATCAGTTAGCCTCTTAAATATTGTCATATTTGGTTAAAATTTTCTTGTTTAGTTGGGTCTGAAAACATAGCATAGTGGCTTCTAAAAGAATTCATACTAGGAGCCACCCTGATCCAAACCCCCCTGGGATAGTTGAAAACCTTGAAAGAATACTTAGGAAGTCTCCCAAGGCCAGATCTTCAACTATTGTCAGGTCACTCCATAGAGCTAATTCTGTCCCAGATAATCTTACAGCTCTACATCAATCACAAGTTGACTTAATAAATCCATTTAGAACTAGGTCACTTGATGATATAATTCAGATAGATTCTGAATCTCTACTTTCATCACAAGACAGAAGTGAGCATCCTAGTAGCAGAGAAACTACACCACCTGATTTACATTTCCTTCATAATTTTGGTTTCTCTCATCCTAGATCTGCTCAACAACCTCTTGTTGGTCCATCCACATCTGTTATCCATACATCCACCGTTCAAACTACACCATTCCATCAAACTCCTCCACTTGTAAACCCCCCACTTTTTCCACAACCTCCTATCATGGCAACATGGTATGCTCCCTTAGTCCTTCCTTTACCCTTAGTCAATCTTCCATAGGACTATTAGTCCAAGATACCACTGTATGATGCCAGTGGTGCTACTACTGCTTCACAACATGTGGATAAGATGAATGACTACTTTGAAAGAAATGAGATTGATGATGACTTTGTCAAACTTAGATTATTTGCTCAAAGTTTAGGGGGAGAAGCAAGAAAATGGTTCAAAGGCTTAACCCCTCACGATATTAATGATCTCCAAGCCTTCCATAAGTTATTCTTAAACAAATGGGAAGTAAAGAAAAACCATCTACAAATACTTTCGGACTACAAGAATCTCCAAAGGAACACTGAATAAAGTGTTCAAGCCTATTAGGTTTAACAGCGTGTATAATGCACTTCCCCCAGATCTAAAACCTCCACAAGGCTCAACTCTAAACAAGTTTCCGGAAGGATTTGATCTTGAAATGGCTTATCAACTTAGAGAAAGAGATCCTCTGACTCTAGAAGATATGCAGAAAGGAGCTCTTGCTATGGAAGTTAATCTAATGGAGAAAAGAGCAAGAATGAAGAATGAGAAGAGAGTGTCCTTTAGAGAAGAATCTACACCTTCCACATCTAGCTCAAATATGGAAAGAATGATGGAGGAGATGATGAAAAAGATTAGCATAATTGAGAGAGCACAAGCTAGCCAAAACCAAACAACTCCTCAAAACCGAAATCAAAATCAAAATTAGATTTTTAGGCGAAACCAACCTCAAAACAGACCAAGGGAGGATGATCAACAAATTACACCTCCTTTTCACCAAAACTATGTGAGTGAGGTAGAAGAAACAACTGAACAAGCAGAGGAAGATGAAATAAACATGTTGGGAGTAGACAATGATTATTTTGAAGTTCATTACAATATGAAACAAGGTCTATACACACCCTATGATGATAAAAGAGCTGAGGATGAATATTATTATCAAGAAATGGAAAATGTCATCATAGAAAATTCAAGAGAATATGACCTTAGGAGTAAAAGCAATCAGGAAACTCCCAAATCCCAAACCTCTGAAAAATCTGTAAAAGACAGCCTTGTAAACAAACCCAAGACTACAAAATAGAAAGACAAAACAGTGGCTGTAAATTCTGATAAGAGCAAAGAAAAAGGCACTCCAATCAATGAAAAACAGAGTGCAGATCTCAGTAGCACTAGTAATTCAGTTAGTGTTCCTGTTAAAACAATTTTTACCCATGTAAATACAGGAAATCAGCAAACTGATTTTGTTGATAAAGTGGTGGTTAACAAGGCTAAAAAAAACATGTTAAAAAATCAGATGCCTTTTAGTTTGGAACAAGAAATTGCCAAAATCAAAATCTCTGTTCCTCTTACTGAATTAGCCACACAAGATGTATATAGATCACAAATTTTGAAGGCTTTTAATATAGGAGAAAATAATGACACTTTCAATCTTAGTGATGACCAACCAGAGCTCTTATTTGGTCCAAAGATTGAAGGTAGAGACCAAGAAGGGCCAGTTCCTTCATTCTATGTTAGTTTGAATATTCATGACAAGATATTACACAATGCCATACATGACTTAGGGGCCTCTCACAATTTAATGCCCAAAGCTATAATGGAGAGTCTAGGCCTTGAGATCACTCGACCTTACAAATATCTTTACTCTTTTGACTCAAGAAAAGTGAAATGTTTGTGTAAACTTAGCACAAATTCCAGCCAAGTGTTTAGTGATGGATATTGTAGTGGCTGATGTACCCCCCAAGTATGGTATGTTGTTATCAAGATCTTGGGGAGCTAAGTTACAAGGAACAATGCAGATGGATATGACTTATGCAACCATCCCTGTTTTCAATCAAACTAGAAGACTTTACAGGGAAACTCACATGCAGTACATGGTTACCAGCCAGGACATACCAAAAAACTCTCCTCTTTACTCTGTTCACACAGGCCTTGACTCGTTTATTCTTTTCAATCATGAAATTTTAGATGAGAAAGAGACCTTAAATGAATTAGTGACCACACCTCAAAGTAACATACTAGCACACATAGAGGAAGAAGAAGATAAGATAGAAGCTTCAAAGCAGTTTGCTAAAACAGAAAATCATAGAAAGCCAATCACAGGTCTAGAGCTGCAAATCAGTCATCCATTACTTTTCAACCTTGAGAGTCAAGAAAGGAATCCTCAACACAATGAAGAACATGAAGAATTAGATCAAAATCAACACAGTGCTGATCTTCAAGAACAATCCAAAAGCACACTAGAAGAAGAGGATAGTAATCAAACTAATGAATCGGAAACTAGTCCTCTTTGGAGCATGCATTTTGATGGATCATGTACTAAGAGTGATGCAGGTGTAGGAATGTGGCTTCACAATATAGTGAACAATCATGCTGAAGGACATTACTGCAAATTAAATTTTCAATGCACCAACAACATAGCAGAGTATGAAGCCCTCCTTTTAGGTCTGCACTTATTGAAGAAATTAGGGGCCAAAAGAATAAAGGTTCATGGTGATTCCGAACTGATAATTAGGAAAATAAATGGGGAATATTGCGCCAAACATCCCAGACTTGGAGCCAATAGGAATGATACCCTTGATTTATTGAAAAAATTTGATGAGTTTCAGCTTCTCTTTGTCCCAAGAAATCAGAATATTGCTGCTAATGGTTTGGCATTTGCTTCTAGAACATGCCCGACACCTTATGAAACCAAACTTTGTACTACCCAAATCAAATTTCGACCAGTTGTTCCTGACAATGAGAAATATTGGCAAGTGTTTGATGGAGAAAAACAAATAGAAGACTTCTTGAAGTCCAGAAATGAATTTGAACTACCAAGTTCAGATTTAGATTATGAAACTGACTGTTCTAATGAAGAAAATATACTTGATGAAGAAGAAACCTCTCCCAACATTACTGAGATAAATCTGTTGACTAATAAACTTAAACATACTATAGAGATTAATGCAGATTTAGAAAAATAAGATTTAGAAACCTAAAATCTAACACACATTATTTTCCAAAAGGATTGGTCCCTTTGGAAGATTTATTTGATTTCAATGATGTAGCAAAGAAGCCAAAACTTGAGCTTGTGGAATCTAAAGTAGAAGAGTGCAATATAGGCAGTGAGCTAAACCTGAAAATGATCAAACTGTCTAAGACTTTACCAGCTCACGTCAAACTCAAATACATAGAGCTGTTTAAAGAATTTTTCGATGTTTTTTCTTGGAGTTATGAAGACCTCAAATCCTATGACACATAAATAATCCAACAAAAGATAACCCTGAAAGAAAACCAAAAACCTTTCAAACAAAAACTACGCAGAATAAACCCTGTCCAGTTGCCTTTGGTTGAAAAGGTGATCAAGAAAATGTATGAAGCTGGGATTATTGTTCCTATTAGATATTCGGAGTGGGTGTCTAATCTAGTGTCGGTGAGGAAGAAAACATGAGAGATTAGGCTTTGTATTGAATTTAGAGATTTAAAAAAAGCCTCATTAAAGGACAACTACCCTTTACCCAAGATGGATCATATTTTACAAAGGGTAGTTGGTTCTAAAAGAATTTATTTGCTAGATGGCTTCTCAGGATACAATCAGATTTTAGTACATCTTGATGATCAATTAAAGACAACTTTTACTACACCTTGGGGTACTTTCATGTACGTGAAAATTCCCTTTGGTTAGATGAACGCTGGGGCTACATTTCAAAGAGCCATGGACCTTGCATTCTCGGAAGAATTAGGCTTCTTCATCATTATTTATCTTGATGATATCACTGTTTTTTCAAAAATAGATGAAGAACACCTAGAACACTTGAAAATAGTCTTTGAGAAATGCAGAAAATTTGGTTTGTCTTTAAATCCTAAGAAAACAATGTTTGGTCTCCAAGAAGGCAAGTTTCTTGGGCACATCATATCAGAAGAGGGAATAAAGATAGACCCAGAAAGGATTAATGGTATTTTTCAAATTAATCATCCAAGAAATATCAAGGAACTCCAATATTTCATTGGAAAGATTAATTTCTTGAGAATGTTCATTCCCAACTTGGCTGAACTCCTTAGAAATATAACAAACATGTTGAAGAAGGATAAAGGAGTCAAATGGACCTTGGAAGAAAATAAATCTTTTGTGCTGGTGAAGCAAGAATTAACCAAAGAACCAGTTCTAATAAGTCCTGACTTTTCTAAGGATTTTTTCATTTTTTCCTTTGCATCGGAACATACAGTGGCTGCTGTCCTATTGCAGAAAAATTCAAAGGGACAAGAGCAGCCTATTGCATTCTTTAGCAAGGCATTGAGAGATTATCCTCTGAAGTACAACATTATGGAAAAGCAGGATTTTGCTTTGGTCAAAGCTATAAAAGACTTCAAAGTTTACATTCTTCACTCCCACATCATAGCATTTGTGCACAATCTAGTGGTGAAAGACATTCTAACGCAGGACCCAGACGGCAAGAGAGGTAAGTGGATAGCTGTGATACTTGAATATGATTTAGAAATCAAGCCCACTAAACTAATTAAAGGCCAAGGATTAGCTAGATTAATGGCTGAATAAAATTTTGAAGCTCTTGATATAAATATGATAAATGCCTTAGATGAACAAGAGGAGTTTTCAACTCCTATTATTGAAAATCATTTCTTAAATTCATCTTGGTATGCTGATATTGTATATGTTTTGCTCAATCTGAATACACCTCCTGGTTTGACAAAAACAAAGGCAAGGTTCTTAAAGTTAAAGGTTGTGAACTAATGCATTTTAGATAAATGTCTTTACTGGAAAAATGTTAGTGGTTTATTGCTTAAATTTTTTCCTGAGCATGATGCAGATAAGGTTAAGCACGAGATCCATGAAGGAGAATGTAGAGGCCACCTCTATTGGAAGACCACTGCCAAAAAAATCCTTAGAGCTGGTTTTTATTGGCCCTCCTTTCAGGATGTCCATAAGATGATCATTTCCTGTCATAAATGCCAACTTTTTGAAGGAAAAATAAAATTGATGCCCTTACCTTTGCATCCAATCACTGTTGAAGCTCCTTTTCAACAGTGGGGACTTGACTTCATAGGAGAAATCCATCCACCATCATCTGCCCAACACAAATGGATTCTCACTGCAACAAAATACTTCACCAAATGGATAGAAGCCATCCCTTCTAGGAAAGCCAATGACTCTGTTATTATAAATTTTCTTGAAACTCATATCCTATCTAGATTTGGCTGCCCAAGGAAGATTATTAGTGAAAATGCTGCTGCATTTGGATCCAAGAAGATGGTAGAGTTCTGTCATAAGTATAAAATTACATTGGGGAATTCCACTGCTTATTACCCACAAGGTAATGGGCTGGTAGAATCCTCAAATACAAGCTTGGTGAACATAATCAAGAAGTTGCTAAAGGACAATAAAAATTAATGGCACACAAATCTGGTACATGCTCTTTGGGCTGACAGATTAACACTTAAAAAATCAATTGGAATGTCACCCTACCAGCTAGTATATGGAGTAGATGTAATTTTTCCATCCAGCCTTGGTGTACCAGTCATGAAGCTGATCCAAGAAGTGCAGTCTGAAGAAAATGACATGATTAGAAGAATAAATTAGACCATACACCTTCAAAAAACTAGAGAGGAGGTCTACAACAAAGCATTACAAAAGCAAGAAAGCATCAAGAAGCTTTTTGATAGAAGGAAAAAGGCCAGCAATTTCAACATTGGGGAAAAAGTGTTAAAATGGGATTCAAGGAGAGAAGATAAGGGTAAGCTTGGGAAATTTGATAACTTATGGCTTGGCCCTTATCTCATTCATTCTACTGCTGGTAACAATGCCTATTTTATGTAAGAATTAAGTGGAGCTGAGCTGTTTTGTGGTCCTGTCAATGGCAGGATGCTCAAACATTATTTTTCCTAACCATATCAGTTTGGAAACCTTTTTATTTTTTTTCATTGTGAATATTACATCCATCATTGCATGCAAAGTTATAAAAATAAAAAATACAAAAACAATACAAAAGAAAAGAGGGCAGATTGTAAAAAAAAAAAAAAACAAGAAAGGTACAGCCCCATACCAAAAAAGAGAAACAAAGTCTGAAAGTGTGCAAGCTCAAATGCCACTCCTAAGAAACACACTCCTAGTTAGTCATACAGCCTAATCATGACTAATTAGTTTTCAATTTACTATTGATAGGTTACTGAAATAGATTTTCCAAACAACTTAATCTTGTCTTATCAGTTAGGAAGATTAGGATAGAAGAAAAAGGGTTCAAACTAGCTCAAAATATAAACCTATGAGTTTCAAAAGAAGCATGGCTGTAATCTGTTTAAATCCTGAGCCAGAGATAGAAGATAAACTGGTTCTAATATGCCCAAACTCGAACTAGTAAACCAAGAGAAAAACAACTCGAACAAGCCTAAAAACAGAGTTGAAAGAAAATGAAGGTTGTTATTTAGTTTTCAGATCTTAAGCCTTCACCATTTTGCTTTATTTTTCTACAAATTTTTGTCTATGTGCAACTTTTCTTTATTCCATAGATTAGAAAAAACTTAGATTGTTCAATCCTAGCTTGTTTGCTTTTAAATTTCCTGTTTTAGAATTTAGTGAATAAAAATCAGTTAGACAGTCTAATCCTAACAGATAGTAGTTAGGTAGAGAAGTTTATGAGCTCAACCGCTTAATCTGGGTTCATGGAGAAATAAGGGTAGAAATAGAATAGTTTTATGTTTTCCCAAAAGAATAAAATTTTCTTAAAAATATTTTTCCAATCCAAATGCACTCTGAAAAGAAGAAAAAATGTTAGATCATTAGGATTGGGTAGGTAGAAAGCTTGTTTTGATAAAAATCCATTGGTTTTTAATGGCTGCTAACACTGTTAGAGCGAAAGAAGATTAGCAAAGTAAAGAAAGTGCATCCCAAAGGATGAGGCATTGATCAGCTTCCAGAGAATACAAGTTTGAAGTTCTTGATACCTTCAAGAAGACACCTTCCCCTTGTGGAGCCACTGTTAGCCAACTATAAAAATTTGTTATATCAAATGGTGGCTAGATCTTTATAGCCTTCAAGAAACAATTTTATTTCCCAATTGTGAGTTCTTGAAGCCTTGATGATGTCTCTTTTCTCTTCAGAAAACGTTCACTGTGTTTCCCTCATTTACCCTGAGGAAAGTCTGTTGTCTACCAAAGAAAAGACTGCTAAAAAGTTCCATTTTCCCTTCATTTTACCCCTCCTTTCACTCATAATTAACCCCCATTTTCATCCCCTTTTTCCTCATGAAAATTCCTCCATTTCCCTCATTTTCCTTCTTTCCCTTAAAAATCTCCCTTTGATAAGGTTTAAAACTCCTTTTTAACCTTATCGAAACTCTCAAAACCCTTAAAAAATCCTTCAAAAATCATAAAAAAACAGTCTTTTTGAGCTAAGGCCTTAAGCCCCTTTGGCCTTAGCCCTAGCCCCTTTCTTCCGCATAATACCAGCACCAATACCAGGCGCTGAGGCCTAATCATGCAATCACAGTCGCGTTCTCTATTTTTCTTATTTGCTTTACTTAAAAATGTTTTCCAATGCGATTGTCTCCTTTCCTTCTAGCTCCCGATCCCTTGCTTCGTTCGCAAAACCACAGCCCCGAAATCGGGCACTAAAACTCAAAAAGACTTGTGCAAAAACCGTTTTCTCCTTTAAAAATCACAAAATCTGACTTTCCATTGAACCCGACAGTTCGTTGTTTAAATGAATGTCAACCGTTGATCTGCTCTACCACCCCAGATCCAACGGTTCATATTGTTTCTCGTTTCAAAGCCACCATTCTGCATTTTTCCTTCTTGATTAAATCTCCACCGTCGATCTAGTTTTTAGATTGAGGACTCTCGTTCCATCGTCCAATCGCTATCGCAAGTTCTCCTCAGCGCACAATCGCAAGTCCCTTTTTGCTGTTCCGATGCTGATTCCCCCATTGAATCTTAGCCGTCGAATCCACAAGAACCGACGGCTAAGATTTCGTCGCAGCTCCGCCCATCATTCTTCATATCTGACCCTCTGATTAACTCTTGACCGTCGATCTATTCCCAGATCTAACGGCTCATATTTCATTGCATCACAAAACTTCTATGGTATTTCCCTTTTCACTCCGCCGATTACAAACTTGTGATTTAATCTGGACCATCGAATCCACAAGAACCGAGAGGCCCGATTTAATTGCCCTCCACCATAGGCCCTTGCCATTGCACCCGCCGATTGAATCTCCATCGTTGATCTCTCCTAGATCTAACGGCTCGCGCTAAATCTCATCGGCACTTTTCGTTGTTGTCTTCCCCTTTTCTCCTCTGATTTGCGACCTTGCGATCCCATCTGGACCATCCATTTCATTAATCCAATGGTCCAAATTAAACCCCAATTCCCTTTGTTGTTTCATAAATCTCGTTGTGTTGAAATTTTCTTCAAAGATCCACCGTTGATCTTTTAAATCAACGGTCCATATTCAACCAGATAGGCCCAACTCCTTTGGGACCTATCTCTCCATCAACAAATCCTAATCGTTCATTCTTATGATCCGACGGCTCAGATCTAATCCGCCTTCGACCCTCCTATCACTTTCCGCCTTTGCAACTTACCTTTTCGAGCTCTCATCTCCACCGTTAGATCACCCGCTTCTCATCTGACGACCGAGAATCCTTTTCGTGTTTTTTCTGCACCCGAGAGTTAGCGTCTAAAAAATATGCAAAATGGGTGATTTTATAAATCCACGTGTCAAGCGTGGACCTATATCGCATTCCAAAAGTTAAAAACACTTTGCCGCCCCAACACAACATGAAAACTGCTGTCGGTTTTCCGCTTACCACCTTTATCCATCACATTGCATCCTCTGATCAAATCTCTGCTCTCCGTTCTATTAATCCAACGGTCCAGATTTCACCTAACCATTGAACCATCGCCCTCCACCATTTCTCCCAGGGACTTCATCAATTAACCTCTGCCGTTGATCTCGATTGGAAATTCTAATCTAATGGCCCAGAATCTTCCCGCATCCAAAATATCATTAAACCTATTACGCCTCCGCCAAATATTTTTTGCCCTTTTTCACTATATTTTCCACCATTTCACTATGTCATTTCCCTTCTGCCTTATAAGATCTTGGATTAATCTCGACCATTGATCCACATACATCGACGACTCAGACTTAATCTTTCAATGACTCCCCCAACTGCCTCTCCATTATCCTTAGTGAGAAATCCTCTCCGTTGGATGCTTTCATCCAACGGCTGCGATCTAACCTCAGCCTCCAAAGTAGTCTAAACCCAACTATGCAGGATTTTCTTAACTTTCTTGTTTTTTGCAGATTTTCAAGGTTTCTCAACTGATTTAAAAGAAAATCAAAGGCCGGGGATGATGATCCCCCAGGCCTTTGTTCATCAAGAATATCATTCTATAGGATTCAACACTATGTTTCATCCGTGCCTCATGAGCACTGATGCCATTTTAAAACCCTCTACGTGCCCGCAAAAGCAATGGAAACACAAAAAAATCCACAGACAAAGAGTATCAGTCTGACAACATGAAATCAAAGCAGAAACCCATCTTTGAAGGTTCTAGCATAGTTTTGAAGGATTAAGGCACACTTTTAGCAAATCAAAAGCCTAATCCAGAGTTAAAGACATCATAAAGATCGAAAGACATAGATTAAGCCTAATTAGACCTAAAACACATATCTCAAGTAAATTAAAGGTGTTTTAGAGAAAAAAAAAAGCAATTCATCAATTCAAGAAGCCTCCACTGCCACATCAGAGGCTAATTGAATCCTCTCAGCTACCAAAAACCACCTACAGCCTCAAATCATTCAAAAGAGGCCATATTTATTGCCAGAACATAAGATATTTGCCTCAATGCAGCTGAACAGTTATTTCAAGCCAAAGGAACTTATTACCACTGTCAGTTAAAGTTATTACAAAGATAAGGGAAAGCCTTAAAGTCAACAAATCCTCCCAAGTAGCTCAATAAATTAATGAAAATAAATCAATACACAAGAAATATCAGAAATATTCTCCATTTGAGCCCCTCAAAGGCCGAGAAGCATTAATTGTGTTAATTGAACTGAAAGATCTTATTTTACATGCCACCTCCTCATTTCTTCTATAAATACCTCTATTGAAGATGAGGAAAACGTTGGTCTCCAAATATCTGTTGCATGTAAATAGTTTTCTGAAGTTGTTGTAAGCTCTGTTTTGTAATTGAAGATACCTAAGTTGAGATGAGAAGTTTGAAGCTATAGAGACCCATTGGACGTGAAGATTGTAACTGGTTTGAAGCATCAAATACAAGTTGATTTATGGGATCCTGGTCTATGTCAATGGTAATGTTTTTCTTATTATAATTTGTCATTTTATTTCTATTTTCATTCTGTCCATATTCTCTGATAAAGAACATCAATTATAGAGTTAGGATTTACTGTCAAAGGTACCCTGCTCTTAATGATAATATTTATCTGAATGCTTTCTTCCAATTATGTTATTTGAGAATGATTGAATACTGTCCAAGCAGTCAAGATGTTGGCGTTCCTTTCTCTTACTATCTAGATTTTAAACATGGTTCTTGAATGTTATTTTCAGTGTCTGCTAAGTAAAGTTGAACTAGGGAAGTCTATGGTTAGCCCTGTCCTCTAGTTTTATTCTCCAAAGGTTGTCTGAAAGTTTCCCTAAGATTATGTTGAAAGCAGGCTAGGTTCAAAGTCCTTACCTGATCTTAGACTATTCTTTGTTTATCTTAAGTGTTGTCTTGATAAGTTTACTAATTAAAGAATGAACTAGGGAAGTCTATGGTTAGCCCTGTCCTCTAGTTTTCTTCTCCAACAGTTGCTTTGAAAAGTTTACCTTTGTGTTTTAAATGTTTTCTATTGAAATTGCATCGAAAGCAGGCTAGTTTCAAAGTACTTACATGATCTTAGATAACTTTTATGTCTTTCTCAAGTGTATGCCGAAAGAAGGATAGTTTCAAAGTACTTACTTGATCTTAGGCTGCTCTTTGTTCTTCATTTTTTTGTTTCCCCTTCTTATTGTTTCATTCCATTACATAAAATAAACTTTAAAGAGATCCTTAGACATAGATGACTTGCCCCATGGACCACTTTTGAACCTTGTTGTTTCAATTAAATCCTATTATGACTCCATAGCCTAATGTATTGAAGTTGTTTCTTGCCTATCTTTTTATCTGAATCAATATTTCACTTTCATACACCTTCACCCTTCATTTAGACTTCATTCACCTTCATTTATCTTAGCCCAACCAAAACAAACAAAACCTTGTTCTTCATAACTATCCTAACATCACATTTCAAGCCTTAAAGATACATCAATCTTTGCACTTTATAGAGAGATCCCTCTCTGGATTCAGGAGTGCTAGATCCTAGAATCCCAAAGTGGTTCACTTGTTGCCCCTGCAGCTTTGGTCTTGCCAATCTGCTAAAATTACAGGGAGATAACATAATCAACTGCTGTAGCAGAGGTAATAAAATAACACTATAAGGCTTTCCTAGCTTTTCTATACAGTTAAAACACCTCATATTAAAGGGATTTCATCAATTAGAGGCTTGTGTTTCTTGTTATGCATCTTATGGCCCATTTATTATGTATATTTTGCTACTGTAATAACATGTGAAAGGTCTCCATATTGGCCTCTTGCTGTATTATGATGATCTGCATAATTATTCCAGATTTTTGCACTATATTCCTTCTTTCCCATTTGGGAATAGTACAGAAGAGGATGACATGAACCGAATGCATCTGCTGTGTATATAGCACTGTCACCTCAATGTTTGTATGAACCCCTTGTTGATAAAGTAAAGTAGGGTAGCCCTTGGGAGTTGCAACACTCTTGGTGCAATACTAGGGCTCACCACTTTTTGGCACAGTTTCTAGGGAGATGTCTAGTAGATGTTTTGAATTTTTTTTAGCATTATTTTATGCTTTCCTTTTTCATGTTGTTTTCAAAATATTTAAAAATACAAAAAAATTTGATTTCATGCCTCATAGGAGTAGGGACATAGAAATTAAAAAAAAAAAAAAACTTCTCCAATACCAACCCTGCCACTTGACCATGTGGTGTAGTAAGAACCACTTCACCATACACCTTTGAAGGAAGAAGAGATCAATGGATATGATGACAATGAAGAATATCTTATTGGGTTTCCCATTCAATATATGGACATTAGTGTACATATGAAGAACATCCCTCCATATTTCCTTCTCAACTTCCATGGTATGATGAAAAAGGATATAGAGACATTTCTCTTTGAATTTGAGATACTTTGTAGGTCTTATGGCTACTTATCACACACTCAAAAACTGAGATTTTTTCCTGCAACATTGAAGGATAGAGCTCTTAAATGGTTCATGAGTCTAGGTACTAATTAAATAAGATCATGGAATGATATGCAAAAGATATTTCTAGAAAAATATAAAGATCGTGATCTTAGAGAATACATTTTTAGAATGAACCAAGAAGAAGATGAGAGCCTTGAGGTTCTAATAGAGAGGTTCATGTATAAGGTTAAGAGGGAAAAATTGCATCATCTGGGATTTTACACAATAAAAACCCTATTACTTAGAACTATTAGGGATGAATGGATTGATCTCCTTAATCTCATCAACAGACGATATGTATACAAATTGTCATTTGAAGAAATTTGTGAAACATGCAAGCACATATCAAGAGGAAGGGAAAGAGAAATTAAATCAACATCAACATTGGTAAGGCAAGATGAACTTGGAAATTTTCTTGATAAATTTAAAACAAAAATTCTTAGCAATCTAAGTGAACAAGTAGAAATGTTAAGAATGAAAAATTAGCAATAAGAAGATGTTGATATTTTTGTTATCCATGCATAATCATATGCTACTAAATGTTGTTCATCAGTCCCCAGGTTTACAGAAGTTTACCAAGAAGACAATAGAGAAAGGAAATCACCAAAGAAGCTATGTTATATAGCTCCAAGGATACCCTGATAACCTAGTAAAATTGATATGATGCAAGGATCCACTTCGAAATTTCAATCTTATTCACATCAATCTAAAACTAAATGGGATACACTCCCTCCTTGGCAACCTTGGCCAGCTCACCCCCAAAACCAATCTTGGTGACATGGTTGGCAAGGTCCTTATTGGGAAAATCCACAATATCCTCAATATTTCCCTCCATATCCTCCATACCCAACTCCATGCTATCGCTACCATCCACCTCCACCACAACCACATCCTCGACCACATCCTTCTCATATATCCACCCCCACTCAACTACCTGTACCACCATTTACAAACTCACACCCTTAAGTATCTCAACCCACTTACAATGCTGAGGTACAACACTACCAAAAATATCCTCTTGATCTAAATGGTTTTCATCTTAGTTCAAGAATGGTATTGCAAAAAAAATATTTTCTTAATGTCATTTAAGGAAAACATCAAGAAGAAGAAGATCCAAATGAGAAGATAAAAAGATCAAGGGCTGCACTTGATGAAGAGCTACACTTGATGAAGAGCCGACATCAGAATCATACGTTGAGAAAGTTTCCTCATGTTTACCAGCATTTCCTCCATGTGTTCAAGAGAAAAATCAGAAAAAAGAGGAAGATTTGAATGTCATAATAGAAGAGGACATCCAAGGTGATCCAAAGTAGCAAGTGGACCAGGGACATCACAACTATATTGAAATATGGTTCCAGACAATCATTAAGTTGAAGTAAAACACTCTTCTCCAACAGTACTTAATACAATCCCAGTCAACACAATTCATCTCTCAATTAAGGTACATGCCAAAGCATGTATTCCAAGTGTGCACATGATTTTATCTATCATCTTGATGTGTACATGGATCCATTGGAAGTATTTCTATACTTGAATGTTTTTTTTCAAGTAGAGTAGGAAAGTAAAAAAAGAAAAAAAGGGAAAAATAATACAATCTCAGGTGAAAACCTCTTTTGAGGCCTCTGAGATTGGTTCACTGATTGAAAACCTCCATGAGGCGGTCATTGGGTTGGAAAAAAAAAGAGAGAAAAAAAGGATCCTAGGTGAAAACCTCCTTTTAGGGGCCTAGGCAGACCTACTAGTTGAAAACCTCATTAAGGAAGCTAGTAGGCCTTTAAAAATAATAATAATAATAATAATTTCATTTCTCCATGTATCTCTCTCTAATAAATGCAGGTGCTCTCCAACCTTTGCAAGAAGAAAAATAGTAAGTTGGCACAAAAATAAAATTTGGTCCACACCTTGGTCAAGGGAAGTCAAACTTGGACTTCCTCCTCCTGTGCTTAGAAGCTCCAAAAGGACCTCAAGTAGATTATCACATGCAACTTTAGAGCAGCTTCAGAACCACCGAAGACAACTTCAACAGCCATATAACCAACTTCAATATCACCTGCAAGAACAAATCAATAGTAAGGCTTAGGTATGCAATCTTCTAACCCTTTCTTCGAATCTATTTTGGCTTAATAAAACATTAAAGAGTGTGAGAAGGAAAGTTTTTATATAGCCAAAATCAGTAACAGAGCAACCTCAACCATATCTAGCAACTAGCCTCACTTTTTCCACCAAGAAAAGGAACAAGATAAAAGTAAAAAGGACTTGAGAAAGTGGGTAGTAAGAAGTTCATTGTAATAGAAGACAAGGAGTGCCAAGCGATAACGAAGGGTGAACTCGACTCACAGAAAAAAGAACTATGAGTTTATTCTGCATGCAAAAAAAAAAAAAAAAAAAAAAGAAGAAGAAGAAGAAGAAGAAAAAATCAAATAAAAGGTGGACCCACCACCTCTTGGCATGCAAAATATATTTTCTTAGGGCATCTCAGGACCTCCACGAAGCACCTATAAGAAGAATTTCAGCAAGAAGAATAACAAGAAGATTAGCAGAAGAGCAGCGCATTGCCCAAGAAAGAGAAAATGAAATAAGCCAGCATGCAGGAAGAAACATAAGGCAAGGAGGATGAATAGGTTGCTTAGAGGATGAGCAACAGATTCAGTAGGGGTATGATGATGGGCCTCTAAATTAGACCTAAAATAAGGCCCATCTACCTTCCTTATGCACATAAAAGGATATAGTAAATCACTCCTTCTGCACTTAATAATGTTTTCTTATGCTTTAATATGTTCTTAGGAAGGATTAAAGGTAGTTGAATATTTTTTCCTAAGAATGGTTATTTTTGTAAAATATTGTGAGAATATTTGGCAGATTATATAGATTTGGAGAAGGAGATGATTTAGGGAATTTCTCCCTGCCACTGGAAGATCAGGATTGGAGAATAAATGAGCATAACATCAGGAAATTAGGGATAAATCTTGGAGAGATTCAAGGGGATTTTCCACCCTCCTTAACTCTGAAAGGCAGCCAAAGGATTCTCATGAGATCCCCCTCCAGAAATTTGAATTCTAGAGGCAGCCAAGCAACTCAAGACCAAGTTCACTCAAGCCATACTTCACTTGGAGTCTCTAGCAAATCGAATTCCAAGAGGTAGCCAAGCAACCGAAGATGAAGGGCACTCAATCTATGTTTACTTGGAGTCAAAGTGGAATCAATCACCATTTTTCAAGGGAGTTATTGGTAGCCGCCCTGTAGAATAAATAGAGCAGAGATAGAGCTAGGAGGGAGTTAGTTAGGTATTCTATCCTAGTCTCGCTTCCATTCATAGTTATTTTTGTGAACTATTGAAGATTTTTTTTATTCAAGGATCGAAACTTTCAGAGATGTATGAAATTATTCTTTTATGAAATGAGCAGATTGATTTCATTTGATTGATTTAAGTTAAGAGGGCTAGGATCATGGGTTAGGGCCCAATCCATGTGCCTTAAATTATCTGTTGTTACTATCTTTTCCTTTCTGTCATTTAGCTAGTTTTGCCTCTATCATTTAAGTTAAATCTGCTTCTGATAAGTTTCATTGCTATTTAGTTTTCATGCTATTGTAGTTTTAATTTCTTATGCATAGTGAAATAGAGGAAAAATTCCAAACATGTGGTCAAGACTCCCCTTACTCATCTCTGTCAATAGAGTTCGAGTCGGGTAGAACTTCCCACAGACATAACAACTGTTTTTTGTTCATTGTTTTATCACACATTATTTTCTGGTTTTCTCGTGCATGAATCCACAGGTTTGTTTTCCAAACTTAATGTCAACACCCTAGAGCAGCTCCGTGTTGTTTCCTGCTTCATTTTCCCTCTCCATATTCACGAATTAAACACTAGTTTTACACCTCCATTCCCCTCTTTTTCCTCTTGATTAAATGTTGTGCCCACCTTCTGATTCATAAAAACACTCAGAACCATTTAGCTTGCCTTATTCCTTCCTTTTTATTGGTGTCGACTACTTTACCTTTTTAACGCTAAATGCTTGAAAAACCATTGAAACCTAACCTCCGCCTTCCTCCTCTAAATTCTTGCTACCATACGTTTCACTTTTCAAATCACAACGTTTAGCTTTTACCTTCAACACTTACCACTCGTTCCTTGCGATTGTGATATTTCTAAATCACAAATCACACTTCGCACTGTTTATCCTTTCTCCCTTAACACTTACCGTTATTCTGGCCAATTGTGATAGTGAGATATCTCCTCGTTGTCAGTCCCACTGCCACGTTGCCATCACAAATAGCACTTCGCATCCTTTAGTTTTTACCCTTAACACTTATCGCTCGTTATTACGATTGCGGTATTGTGAAATCGCTTCCCACGAAACTTACCATATCGCACATCACAGTCCGCAACTTTTCCATTTTTTCTTTCATCGCCACGTCATCCCCATCTCACATTGCATCCAACAAAACTTACCATATCACACATTGCAGCCCACAACTTTTTCTTTTTTCTTTTTCATCGCCACGTCATCCCCATTGGAAATCGCCTACCGCAACCTTTACCGCATCGCACTTCACACTTCGAACAATTTAGTTTATTCTGTTAAGTCCTTATTTCTATCCATTTAAACTTGCGAAGTTGTGATTGCGACATCGTGCATCTTGACTTTGGTCCTCCATCGTACTTTGCCATCGCACTTTTGATTTCTTCTCGCTCCGAAGTCATTTCTTGCATTATAATAAGGTTTCCTAAGGTTTTAACCCCCTTTGCCCACTCCAAAGCCATTTATCACACTATCATAAATTTTTCTAAGGGTTTAAGCCCCTCTTTCCATTTCCAAACCTCGTTTCATGTGTTAAACCCCCCATTAGCCTCTTTTAGCCCTTTTTCTTCCTCTAAGCTGCAAATTAACTCTTTTTAGTTAGAATTAAGTCATGTATGGTTTATTTGCATGGATAAAAGAATGGTAGATAGGTCATATGATAAGTAGATGCATTTAGCCATTTGGCCAAGTTAAGTGTGTTTTATAATTAGTTTCCTTTCTGCCATTTATTTTTAGCAAGTTAGCTTAGCTTCTTTTTAGTCATTTCCCTTTCTGCCAATTAAATTAGTTTCACTCTTGTCATTTTTTTTGTCATTTTAATTTAATTTCGTTTCTGTTATTTCCTTCCAGTAATTTACTTTCCATTTTTTCTCATAATTTAAGAAATAACACCCTTTCGTAAAGATGAAGAGGATGAAATGAACATAATGCATCTGCTGTGTATATAGCACTGTCACCTCAAAGTTTGTACGAACCCTGGGTTGATAAAGTAAAGTAGGGCAGCCCCTGGGAGTTGCAACACTCTCGATGCAATACCAGGGCTCACCATAGACATGCTGACGGAAGAGTTCCCCCCCAACAACCATTCATAAACCAGGGACAAGGGTTGAAATATGCCCCGTCCCCAGCAAAAAATCCACCCACGCAGAATAATTCATAGGTACAATTTTTGCAACCTTCCCAAGTCCAACCGTTCCAACCTTACAACCAGGAGAATCCAAATTATCCTCCTAACACTGCTAAGAAAAAAGGAAAAAACAAGCCTAAAGGAAATCCTATATAGGGCGGAAACAATCAACAATGGCCCCCGCGATCTCAGGCTGGAGGTAACTCCAACCGAAATCAGAACTAGGAGGTAAGTAACCCCTAAAGGAATAACAAGAGGGAAAATTTGTGGAAGAAATACTCTTGTTAAATTTGTGGTGAGTACGACCATTACACTCACCATTGTCCCGAACTCCCTGAGCTGAGGAAGATGCAAGGTAGTTACCGTGGGTAGGGGGGATCCTCATAGCAGACATCAGTCATCAGGAGCCTTCCCCCCATCAAGGGACAATTAACACTCAATAACTATTGGACACCTAATCCTCAATGGGTAGGGGTGGAAGCCGAACAATCATAAAGGAGTCCAAGTGACCTTCGAATGTGGAATCCAAGGGTCACACCTAATGTACTATAAAATCACATCTATGGTTAATAGTAAAAAAAAAACATGCTTATCTTTCTGTCTATGTGTGTTTAGTTTCCCATTATGTGTGGTTACCATGCGTGTGTTTTACATGGTATCAAAGTGGGCAATTGCTGGCCTTGCTCCATTTTGAGCCACTTATTTTGTGGCCTCTCTACATATCAGTTTTTCTTTTCTCCTAATTAAAACTTCCACCCTTATAGAGAATTTTACTAAGACTGCAAAGAGGAATAGCTTATGACTGTCAGAACAGACAGAACTGCGTTTTACCTGCTCCCTTTTCCATTTGCGCTCCCATACCTGGTAAAAATAGCGTTGAACATAATTATGGTCTGGTTGTTCATACAACGTTCTTCCACTCTGCAGTTGGTGCGATGATGAGATGGGAAATTTTCGGTTCTTAATTCCAACGCATTATTTTCTATCCTAAAAGGTTGGTTTGGTGTGAATATATCAGTGCATTAGTATGTTTCTTGTATCAGAGTAGCTCCCTTTCGAGTAGCATTTTTTTAGCTGATTTGCTTCCAGTATTAGTTGGGGATGGAAAACTTTCTCTTGCATATACTTCAATGAAATTCCCTTTTCCAGTGCAAATTTTCTAACTCGAGATGGAAGGCTAAATATCAGTGTTTGTCACTTTAATTTCTTATTAATCTAAACAATCAAGTGCTACATATGTTGTCAACCCAAGAAAGTCTATTTATTTCAAAGGAAATCACACACCGTATATGCTCAATCTCAAAAGAAATGAAAAGTTGTAGTAAAAATTACACTAATCACACCTTGCTTCAAAAAACTGAAGTTCTACCTTGAGTTACAGAAAAATAAATCTTCCTATTGCAGACAATGATTAGAGGAATCCTGGATTACATTAAGAAAACAACAATCTAGAAAAAGAAACCAATCTGCAAAGGAAATGACCAATTATGCTATAACAGAGAACAAGACCCTATTCCACAAGTAGGAATCTTCAGCACCTGTTTCTGACTACCACGCTTTCACAAACTCATTCTCTAAAAAAGATGACCAATTTGAAATAATAAACGATTACCTAGGAATGAACTATATGAAACAATGAGACAATCAATGGAAACAAAGTTTCAGAAATAGATAACAGAGTTCCAATAATGCATAAATGATTTCAGTAAAACAGAGTTTTAACAAGGCGTAAATGAAAATAACAATTAACACACTACAGAAAGTAATGGGTGAATATTGTGAGGAAGGTGGGCCCTTTCCTTCTCACAATATTCCCTAGGAAAAGGAATTAAGAAGAAATGCTCAGAACAATCTTTTATTCATCTGTCAAATGTAACATATTACAAAATGATCCACATTTGATCTGGATTTATGCAGGAACGCAACAGAATAAACATATAACCATAAATACAGAGATGCAGCGGCAATAACACTTCATTTAATTAATATCAAAGAACTGAAATTTTCTTACAGACAAAATGGAAATAAAACTAGCTAGGGCGCTGGTAGCTATCTCTGAGAAGAGATGTGGCGGCTACAGGCCTCTGAAATAAGTTACAATGAGGCTCGAGGGCCTATTTATTATTGAGAAACAATGGAGAACCCTAAACATCCAAAAACATAACCCTAGGAGATGAAGCGCCAATACTATGGGCCCCGTTTGGGTAAATTAGTGTTTCAACTTCCCAGGGACGTAACTTTGGCATACTATCTCCGTTTGACGCACATGACACATCATTAGAAAGTTCTATCCGAGGACTAAAACTTTCACCAAAAATATCATTCTGAAATGGAATGACATTTGTTGGAGGTGTGATGCCAAAAAAACGTCGTTTAGGGCCTCAAAACGGCTCCAGAAGTTTAGGACCCGAAAAACTGCTAAAAATAGTAAGTTATGCCAAAACTGAAAAACTGAAAGAGACAATGGTGGGGGCCCAAGTGGAATAGGTGGGTGGCCACCAATATCCACCTGGATCATTCCTCCTCCCTTAGGAAGCAATGGTCCCCATTGCGTTAAGTTCCTCCATGAGATGAGGAAGTATCTGCTGAACTTGGTCCCCGATGAACCACTTTCCTTGGTGCAGGAGTTGGCCAGATTTGACAACCCGATACGGTTGGATATTTTGTTGGCGAGTGTTATTGATTTGCATGTCCATGATACAATCTGTGGTGGCCTGTTCCATGCAGTCTAGGTTTAACTCTGTTGGTGTGAGTTGTTCTGCAATGTCCGAGGTGTCCAGTAGAGGTGGGAAGTAAGGACGAAGGCGATCCACATTGAAGACTGGGTGCAGACCAAGGAATGGTGGAATACTGAGCTCGAAGGCATTGTTCCCTACGGCCTTGGTGATGGTGTACGGCCCGTATCGGAGCGGGCGAAGCTTGCGGTGGGGTCCAGTGAGGCGCTCCTTCTGCAAATGTAGCCATACTTTGTCGCCCACCTGGAAGTTGTGTGGCACCCGGTGTTGATCATGGCGTTGCTTGTACTTGGCATTGGCTTTGTCCAATATATCATGAACCTGTTGGCGGATGTGTTGAATGCGCTCGATGAAGCTACTTGCTTTGTCAACTTCAGACTGGACATGAGCTGAATTGGCTTGAGTAGCTGCAAATGGCATGGCTACGTCAATGGGACATAGTGGCTGGAATCCCAAGCCCACCTGAAAGGGGCTATGGCCAATTGAACTGTGGAGAGCCCTATTATAACTATGTTGTACATAGGGGAGGCTCTCGTCCCATGTGTGTGGATGCTTTAAAATGTACATGTGCAGAATGTGTACAATCATTCTGTTGACGACCTCTGTCTGGCCATCTATTTGGGGATGGAAAGCTGTGGACTTGGTGAGATTTGTGTCCAACATTGACCAGAGGTTGGACCAAAATGTGCTGAGGAACCTGCTATCTCGATCTGATATGATAGACGGTGGGATCCCAAAGTGCACCCACACTCTTTCAAAGAAGATTTTAGGAGTGGCTTTTGCTGTGATATTCTTCTTACAGGCCGCCATAATGGCCATCTTTGAGAATTTGTCAAAGACCATGAAAACACAGTCATTTCCATTCTTAGTAGAAGGCAGGGCTGACATGTAATCCATGGATATGGATTCCCAAGGTCGAATAGGGGTAGGTAGTGGATTATATAGGCCTTGCTTCTTGATGGTCGGTTTGGCAATGGCAAAAGCAGTGCAGGATCTGATGTGCTTCTTGACATCCTTTCGAAGGTTCGGCCAATAGAAATACTTCTGTAGTATTGCTATTGTTTTCTTGACCCTGAAATGCCCAGCAACTCAAGTGTAGCATGCTTCCCATATCATCTTGGTGCGCTCTCTTGAAGGAACACAAAGGTGTCCCGGGTGACATAAGAGTGCATCTTGGAGGTGAAAATTTGGAACTTGCGTACCCCCCAAGAGTGCCTTGTTTGTATGGCAGAATTATGGGTTGCTCTCATGGAGAAGCGGCCAATTAGAAGTCTCGTTCCCACAAGATTTGAGAACGGTGGTGAGCGCCACGATCGGTGGTCGGCTGAGACAGTCTGCAACATTATTGGCGCTACCCTTCTTTTACTTGATATTCAAATGAAACTGTTGCAGATATGTGCACCATTTCTGATGGCAATCGTTCTGCAAATTCCCTTGTGTCTGTATGAACTATACGGGTCAGTGGTCTATGTGGATGATTATTTTCTTCCCCAAAATGTAATGCTTCCATTGTCGAAAAGCTTGCACAATGGAATACATTTCTTTGTCATAAGTGGGATACTTGCGAACTGTGTCAGACAATGTCTCACTGTGATATGCCATTGGATGCCCCTGTTGAGTAAGAACTACCCCAATAGCATGATCGAGGCATCTATCTCGATCTCAAATGGTTGTTGCAAGTGCGGTTTGAAGGAAGCAGAGGCGAGCAGAGGCAAGGGTGAATTCTATGAACACCTTCTGTGGAGATTCCGACCAAAAGAATTTTGCTTTCGCTCCTCCCTTGGCGACTTGACTCAAGGGCCAAGTGATATGAGAGAATCCCAACACGAACCTGCGGTAGAAATTAGCAAGACCCGGAAAGATGTGAAGCTCTGTTATAGTGGTTGGGGCTGGCCAATCCCAAATGAATTGGATCTTGGTTGGATCCACATGCACCCCTTTTCATCAATAATGTATCCCAGATATTGAACCTGGGTCATGCCAAAAGTGCACGTCTCCAAATTGGCACACAACTTGTGTTGCCGCAACGTTTGGAGGACTTGTCGGATGTGGTGAAGGTGCTCTTCCCAAGTCTGGCTAAAGATCAGAATGTTGTCCAAGTACACCACTACAAACGAGTTGGTGAATGTCCGCAAGATGTCTTCCATCATCCTCATGAAGGTTGCGGGAGCATTCGTCAACCCGAAAGGCATGAACAACCATTCGAAAAGGCCTTCCTTGGCTTTGAAGGCAGTCTTCCACACATCAGAGGGTTCAATTGGTACTTGGTGATACCCAGACTTCAAGTCAATCTTGCTGAAATATTTTTCACGAGTTGGTCAGAAGGTCATCAATCTGTTGGGAACGAGTACCTATTACGGATAGTGATCTTGTTCGAGCGCCCAGATAGTCAGTAAGAGTCTCCACGTCCATCCTTCTTCAATGCCAACACGATCGAGGGCTCGCAGGGCGATGAACTTGGTACGATGTGACCTTTCTGCGGCTCCTAAATATACCTCTTAGTTCACATCATTCTCCGAGTGAGTCTTGATAGATCGGTCCATTGGGTAGCGGTGCACTGAGGTCGGATCAATCGGGTGCTTGACCTGATAGTGCAGAGGAACCCCTGTGGGTGAGGTGAAGATGTCCCCGTACTCCTCCACAACCTTATCCATTTGTTGTTGTCGTGCAGAGGAGCCCTGTCTGGAGGTTGTGGCCACAGTATTCTTCTTTCCCTAGGGGCGGATCATTAGGAAAACAAATTTCCTGGTTTGGGAAATGAGCTTACTGCATTGTTTTTCAGTAACCAAAGAGATAGCCGCAGGAGGTGGTACCTATGGTATCCTGTACAGCTTATTTCCCAAAGTAAAAATGACAGCACGAGGTCGAGACTCATACACAGCATGATGCTTCCACAAGTATGGTTTTCCTAATAATACATCAGAAACATCAATAGGAGCAACATCACATAATACCTAATATGAAGGGCTTGATGCTATAGGGAAGGCGGCACTGCTGGCTGACGCGGAGATCTCGTCCTTGGTGAAGCCACCCGATGGTGTATGGATGTGGGTGAGCTATGGTCGGCAAGCCCAAGCGCTTCACGACGTCTACTGAAATGAGGTTCTTTTGGTTCCCATTATCGACAATGAACTATACAGGGGAGCCCTTTACCCACATTTGGGAGTGGAAGAGACGTTCCTCCTCCTCTGGATCTTCTGGTTCCTCCTTCTGGATCTTTGTAGTGGCAACAGTGGCATTGGGATATGCATCAATAATCTATTTCCCTTTTTCATTCCCCTTTTCAAGTTTTGATTCAGAGTCAGAGCATGCATCTGACTCAGAAGCCCTCATCTCGGCCACTAGCAACTTCTTGGCTTGACACTCACTTGTGTTGTGAGTGGAGCTCTTATGGAACTCACACCACTTTCCTGTGTCCTTATTTGGATTTGCGGTGCTGTTATTTTCTTATGGCTTTTATGGGTTGTCTTTAGCCGCCATGCCTTGGCTCTATCCTTTTTTCTGCGGTTTGGAAGCACCTTTCCCTCGATTTTGATTCGCAGATCCAAAGTCTCGCTTCTTCTGTTTGAATTTTTGCTCAATCTTGGCAGCATACCGGTATGCCATACCAAGCGAGGAGATGTAGAGGAACTCCATTTCCTCCTGAATGTATCTGTGCAGAAAGATGCGATACTTTAGCACCAAATGTTTCTCTGAATCTTTGATACCCAAATTTGTGCGCAGGGTATGGAATAGATTCGTCAGCTCATGCACATCTTGATCCATTTGTTGTCGCAGCATGGTCCATTGTATGTACTTGTCCTCATAGCTCCCCATGGGATAGTATTGTTCCTTGACGGTGTCACAGAAAGAATTCCAAGTTGGTACGGCCGAGAATAGAGAGGGTTCTGTCTGGTCCTTGTTCTCACAGTAGGTTTCTCACCAGTCCTAAACATGGGGGTTAGCTTTGAGGAGTGCAAAAATAATCTTCTCCCGGTCTAAAAAGTCATGAACAGAGAAATATCCTTCTAATAGATTCAACCATATATCTACGGCATCTGCGTCTATTTGACCCTCAAATATGGGAATGCCAAAATTTACTTGTACCTTAAAAGGAGTCGCATCTCCAGAGTGGCTGCTGGATGCAGATGCGCCGCCGGTGGGCAGCCGTTGAAGGATCTGAACAAAGTTATCCAATATCGCGTTCCTTTGTTTTTCGAGGGCCTCCTTGAGAAATATTTTGATAGGATCTCCTGCTCCCTCATCTTTATTTTCGTCCCCCATGGGTGTCCGTTGAGGTTTGCGAGGCTGATCTTGCAAAGGTTCCACCAGATCAAGCCCTAGCTCCTTATACCCCGACCTCGTTGGGGACATGTAAAGAAGGATCGAGAAAAAGCAGACCGCTCTGATACCACTGATCTGGATTTATGAAGGAACACAAAAGAATAAACATATAACCATAAATACAAAGATGCAGCGGAAATAACACTTCATTTCATTAATATCAAAGAACTGAAATTTGCTTACAGAAAGAATGGAAATAAAACTAGCTAGGGTGTTGGTAGCTATCTCTGAGAAGAGATGTGGCAGCTACAGGCCTCTGAACAAAGTTACAATGAGGCTCGAGGGCCTATTTATTATTGAGAAACAATGGAGAACCCTAAAAATCCAAAAACCTAACCCTAGGAGATGAAGCGCCAAAACTATGGGCCCCGTTTGGGTAAATTGGTGTTTCAACTTCCCAGGGATGTAACTTTAGCATACTATCTCCGTTTGACGCACATGATACATAATTAGAAAGATCTATCCGAGGACTACAACTTTCAACATGAATATCATTCTGAAATGGAATGATATTCACTTGATATTTGCTGGAGGCGCGATGCCCAAAAAACGTCGTTTAGGGCCTCAAAACGGCTCCGGAAGTTCAGGACCCGAAAAACTGCTAAAAATAGTAAGTTATGCCAAAACTGAAAAACTGAAAGAGACAATGGTGGGGGCCCAAGTGGAATAGGTGGGTGGCCACCAATATCCACCTGGATCAACGTTCCTTCTCTGTAATCCCCTTTCAAACTAAGCCTTCTGTAATCTGTAATTATTTTCTAATGCTGATGTCTCCTCTCTTTTAAAGAAGAGACATCTATTACACATTTGATTACATAAATCCTATTCTTAAACCAATTTGATCTTCTATGTTGGAATAGGATATTATGTTCTTCCATAGCAAGAATGTTGTTACAATGGTTATGATGGTGCTAGCTTCGAGGTGCAGTTGTTGCGACCAGTGTAACAACTCCCTTAATTATCCTTTCTTGTTGCTGCCATGCCTGAAATACTATTTTAGCATTGCAAATCACAGACTGTTTCAGCAACGGGATTTGCGTACTGTTGGAATGTTTCAGCAACGCGGTCCTTAGACAGAAATGATGAATTAATTGCAGTCTTCAAACTGTTTTAGCAACTATATATTTCCGATTAATGGCTAAGTATGAAAGTAATGTAAAATTACATGTAAAACAAGTTAAACATATAGTAAAGAGAAGAAACGTTATATACCTTGGGAATAATAGATTAAAGTGATGATATAGGCTTTAAATATGAACTGGAAAAGGATGGGATGATAGAAAAATATATGAGAAAAAAGGTACATTTCAGGGTCCTAACATCCCCCCCAACTAAAAAGGTTACATGTCCTCAGGCAACTTCAATTTGAATTAGAATCTGGCTCTTGGCGTGCAAGTTACTTATGGAGTAGCTATAGAAGGTACTGTCTATTGAGGCTCTGAACCCTTGCACATTTTTTAGCTTTTTCCAGGCTGCTACTTCATCCTTCTTGGCCAACCTATGATGAGCATGATATTCCTCTGTTGGCATACACAGAATAGGAAAATTAAAGTGATACCCTATCCATTTTTCAGCACATTGTTGAACACACTTGATGTAGTTTGGTACCCTAAAGATTGTTGTTTCGAGATTAATAGGTCTGAAAGGATTGTACTCCTGATTTTCCTTAGAATATTGTTGCCAAAAAATATTGTCTGCTCTTAAGGCAGTAGTTTCTTTGGCCTTAATAAAGTGTTGACAGTCCTGGAGTACTATTGCCTGTAGTTGTCGCATATGTTGTGTCATTCCTGGTTTCTGCAGAAATTGATAATAATCTGCAAAAAAGGTGGCAAGGTTTAGTGGTTCTAGCCATATCCAGAGGAGACGATTATCTTCATTATGCCCGGCCGCTAGAAAAGCAGTTTGCCACGTAATTTGGTTGGCAAGGAAAGAGGTAAATGCCCGAATCTGGATATCGCCAACAAGAGGGTTAAGATTAATGTTTTTGTTTTCAGGAATGGCTTCATTGTGAAGATATAATTCACACAATAAAAGTCGATCACTAGTAGAGGCCTCTGCAAAAGTTTGCACAAAATATTCAGATTTAAACACCTTATAGGGCCTTCCATCTTTGATTGCTTTTATCTGAAAGAATGCAAGACGTTCTGCAAGGAAAAGAGAGTAATTTAAATATTGTTTCCTGGTAGCTAAGAGTTTTTGTACCAAATCAAACATCAGGAGCATTTTTATTTTTAACTCTTTATTCTGATTCTTATGAGAGCGATATTGTTGGAGTATTTGCTCCAGAGCCTCCCAGTTTGATTATATATATTTCTGCCAAAGTAATTTATGCTCCTGCAAGATTTTTCCTTTCGAAATGGCATAATATTTCCTCCTCTTGTTCATTATTTCCATCTCATCCCATGGTTCAGTTTGGTTTTGGCATTGCAAGTGGTAGGCCGAGGTATAGTCTGAACAGGTATTTCAGATTTAACAGTTACAGTAGGGTAGGGTACTATTAAATTAGGTTTTTTTTCTGGAATTTTTGAAGGCCCTACTGGTTCTTGTGTAACAATAGGGTGTTCATATTTGACTGCAGAAGACGTAGATGCTCCCGGCATTGGGAATTTAACTACCACTTGATGATAAATGTTCCCACATTGGCTACACATGTATTCTTTATAATAATAATTTTCTTTGTCTTTCTCTGCCATGGATGTTGCGTGAGCTAAGGTATACAAATTGAAATCCTTATCATAGGCTTCCCTTGCCGTTACCAATTCTTGCTTGTAGGCTTCCAGTTCTGATTTAAAAAACTCATTTTCTTTTAAGAGGGAAGCCAGGGTGACTGGGATTTTTGTAACAGTCAAAGTCTCAGTAACTGGTTCTTGTGTAGAAGTTACTGAATGAGTAGCTGGTTCTTTTGTGATAGCTACGTGATGTGAAACATCCTGGGCATCTAGTTCTTGTTCGTCAGTAGATGGTTCTTGTGTGGAAACTATAGCCGGTTCTTGTGTGGTTGCTACTGAATGAGTAGTTGGTTCTTGTGTGATAGCTACTTGTTCTAAAGAAAATGATGTCGCAGTACCCTGGGCATCTGGTTCTTGTGTTTCAGTGCCGTTGGGTGAGATAGGTAAAGATTCTGGGATTTGGGGTTGTGGTGGTGTATGGGCTTTTAAAAGAATGGGTGGAGAGTCTAGGGTAGTGGCAATGGTGGCTACTTCAGTTGACGCCCTCGTTCGTCTTCTAGGTAAAAAGGCAGGAAAAGTAGTGGTTCACTTTATTTTATGAGTGGATTTTTCCTGAGGGGAAGGGCTATCAGAAGTAGTGGTTGCTTTGGTTGAGGCCTTCATTCATCTTTTTGATAGAAAGGCAGTCATGGTTTGCCTTTTTATTTTACGAGTAGAAGAGGAGGGGTTATCTAATTGAGAATCATTACTAGAGATATGAACAGTAGGATCAGATGATTCTGCTAAATTATGGGATGGACTTGGTATGGTAGGAGATTTAATTGGATCTGGCTTGGTTCAGTGGATGGAATCTCCGTGGGTCGGGGGGTGTTCTGTAGTTTGCTTTTCTTGGGATTTTCATCAATTTCACGAGGGTTTTCGAGTAGCTTGTTGAGGGTTTATGGGTGGATTATTTAACAAAAGGTTTTGTTGAGAAAACCTTTTTAGATTAATGTCTGGATGAGATGGTGATGGGTGAGGGGAAAGGAGGGGGAATTTTACCCAGTCTGATACACATACTGACATATTTCTAAGACATCCAAGTAAATAATAGGGAATATTAAATAGTCTACCATGTTGTAAATGATTTAAAAAGACAAAATCACGCTGGTAAACTACCTGGTAGCGGCCTTCACAAGCGAGGTAATGTTTAAAAAACTCTGCAAATTTTGGCCAAGGAGGCAGCAACGAGTTGAGTCAGACACCCCGGCCTTTAGGCTCAACTTGTTCTCTTGGCAGTAGAAAATCCTATTGTGCATTAAGAATGATATGTTTCTAGCTAAACCATCGAATTCCAGTGACAGGGAGGCTCAAAAATTATGCTATGTCACCCTCTCAGGCTGGAATCTGAACTCCTTGAACTACATAATGATCTTCTTGAAGATTCCTCGCAAATTCAAGAAACTGTTGTGGATCAAATTCTTGAAGCCTCTGAAAGTATCCTACCCAGCCTACTTGCTGAAAAATCTGGTATACCTATGGGTATAATTCGAGCAAGGTTATCGTGGTAGGTTCATGTCGAATAGCAGGTCCTCCCACAGCTAATCAGCTTTGGTAAAATGCACAGTCAAAGAGCCAAGTTACTGCACTCGAACAGACTAAGTTTTATGAATGAGAACATGAGATAATGGTGAAAAGATGAGGTAATAAGTAAGAAAAATGACGGTAATCAACTTGTTGTGAAATGATGGCGTAAAGTTTCAATATCCCCCCCCCAACTACGACTGAAATTATGTCTTTAAGTGTGTTGGGATTGTGGTGATAATAAATGAAATCTTCTCCTTTAACCAAAGTTTAATTGTACTTACATATAAAATTTACATACCTCATGTTTACCTTTAATTGGTACTTCGAAAAATATAGTGCTTTCTCATAATAGATCGGCAATAGTTATGGAAGAACTTTGGAAACTTTTTGAAACATGAGGGAGATTATATTAGAGTTCTATTTAATCATAGTAGAAGGCAGTGAAAGGACAGGATTAGCATAAGAAATAAGAGAAATGAGAATGAAAGAACTGAAGAAGATGATTTCATGATGGGAAATGCTGCATGGTCATGTTTTTGAAGAAAAATGGTGTTTCAGCAATGGGAAAAGTGGGTAAAGTGTTGTTTGAAGAGTGGTGTTTCAGCAATGGGAAAAATAGGGAAAATGTTGCTGAAGGGTGTTGTTTTAGCAATAGAAAAAATGGGGAAAATATTGCTGAAATGTGTTGTTTCAGCAATGGGAAAAATAGGAAAAATATTGCTGAAGAGTGTTGTTTCAGCAATGGGAAAAGGGGAAGATGACATGAAAAGGGGAAAATAAATGAAGGGAATGAATGATGAAACGTTACTGGAATATGGGGAGATGAACTATGAATAGGTTGAAGTGAGAGGAGCAATTCTTCTCAAAATGAAGCTTGGATCTTCTTGTGGTGAAATTGTCCTTTCTTGGTAAGCATTTCCTGAATCAAGAATATGCAAAATAATCAATTGTAACATGCCGTGACCCTTGATAGGGATTATTAGTTTAATAAATCTAATCTAATGCTTAAAAATACAATTAAGAAAAAATTAAGTGCAATGAGGGGTAGGAGACTCCCCTAAAAAGAGATAATGTGAATCTGCCATGCAAGTAGCCTTAAAATCTTCTTTGGAAATGGGGCACTGGTACAGACAGAGCCAGTGAAAATTTACTAATAATGGTGTTTTAGAGTCATCAATTGTTAAGAGCCTTATTGTTCCATTGGGAAAAACTGTATCTATTTCATACGGTCCTAGCCATCTTGTATGTAGCTTCCCTTGAAAGTTTTCAAACTGTGAATCATACAATAAAGCCCACTTACCTTTTTGGAATTGCTTATGCTTGATGATTTTATCATGCCATATTGTTCTCTGTTGTTGGATCATAGTTGTCTGATGAATGACATCTAATATTTTTTCATCCAATTCATGAAGCTGCTGCAATTTGGCTGTCTGTGCATCAGTCAAATCAAGGTTAAAAGCTAAGGCATTCCTTAAGGTTTTAATTTCAAATTCCATAGGTAAAACAACACTTTTACCATAAACCAATTCATAGGGGGGAAATCCTGTAGTGTTTCTCCAGGTAGTTCTGTAAGCCCATAGCGCTTCAGGGAGCCTTTGAGACCAATCCTTCCGGTTTTTCTTCACTATTTTTGTTAGAATGGCTTTTATTAATTTGTTTGTACTTTCCACCTATCCATTGGCTTGGGGGTGGTATGGTGTAGTCATGCTATGATGAATATGATATTTCTGAAGGGTGGCTTTAAAACCATGAGAAGTGAAAGGAGACCCTCGATCTGTAACTAGCTCTCTAGGCACTCCAAATCTAACGAAGATCTCTTCAAATAGGAAAGCTAGGACAACTTCTTCATTAGCTGTAAGGAGTGCTTTAGCCTCCACCCATTTAGTCATATAATATGTGCAGACCAATATATAAACTCTTTGGTTGGATGGAAGATTAATGGGTCCTATAAAATATAAGGCCCATATTTCAAATGGTTCAAGTATTACCTGGGGGTTTAATGGCATTTCATCTCTATGATTAGGTTGACCCATTCTCTGAAAACTATCACAGGCCTGGACGTATTTCTTTGCATATTTAAAGAGTGAGGGCCAATAATAACCCATCCTAAGAATTTTATGTGCTGTTCTCTTATCCATAAAACGCCCTCCATAAGGGCCATCATGACAAGTTTTTAGTATATCATAAGCCTCATCTTCTCTAATGCATCTTCGGATTTCATGATCAAGTCTTGTGTAGAAAAGACACCCACTTATCCAGCTATACCGAGCACTTTGTTGAATGATTTTTATTTTCTCTCGATGGGATAGGTGTGATGGTAACTTCCACCGCAGCAAATAATTGGAAATGTCTGCATACCATGGTGAGTGAGCAGATACTGCAAATAAATATTCATCAGGAAAGGAATCATCTACTGGAGTATTATCATTAGATTTTAACCGAGAAAGGAAATCAACAACTACATTTTATTTTCCTAGTTTATCTACAATTTTAATATCAAATTATTGTAATAACAATAACCATCTAGTGACTCGAGCATTTGTGACAGATTTTTTCATTAAATACTTAATAGCCGAGTGGTCAGTATGGAAAAAAGTAGAGTAACCAGTAATGTAATGTCGAAATTTATTAATAGCATAAATTACTGCTAAAAATTCCTTTTTGGTAACTATGTCATTAAGCTCAGCGGGAGTCATATTCTTACTAACGAAGTAGATATCATAAGGAAGATGATTTTCCTCTTGTCCCAAGACTGATCAATTGCAGTATCTGAAGCATCAGAAGATATATGAAAGGGAAGTGCCCAATTAGGTCCCTTTAAAATAGGAGCTATAGATAACTGATGCTTGAGTTCCACAAATGCTTCCTGGAAAAGATTAGTCCACTTGAATTCATCATTTTTCATAAGTAACACAAACAAAGGAGAAGCTATTTTGGAATTTTTTTTAATAAATCTCTTGTAATATCATGCATGTCCTAAGAAATTTCTCACATCTGTTTGTGTTCTAGGAATAGGAAGGTTATGAATGACTTGTATTTTGGATGGATCTACCTGAATTCCTTGAGATGAAATAAAATGTCCAAGTACTACTCCTTCACTCATCATCATATGACATTTTTCGGTACTTAAGGAGAGGTGGGCTTGTACACATAATTTAAGTACTTTCTCAAGATTCTGTAATGCATCCTCAAAAGAAACACCATAAGGGGTAAAGTCATCTATAAATATTTCCATAGAGTCATTAGGTATATCAGAAAATATTCCTATAACTGCTCTTTGAAAGGTTGCTGGTGCATTACATATTCCAAATGGGAGAACTCTATAAGAAAATTTTCCCCAAGGAATAGTAAAAGTGGTCTTTTCTTGGTCTTGGGGTGCAATTTTGATTTGATTATACCCACTAAACCCATCTAAAAAGGAGAAGAATTTCTTCCCTGACAAGCTATCTAATACCTGATCAATGAATGGTAAAGGAAAGTGATCTTTTTGAGTGGCTTTATTTAAGGCTCTATAATCTACACACACTCTCCATTTCCCATTTTTCTTAGGAACTATTACCAACGGGGAAACCCATTCACTGTCAGATATATGATATATAAACCCTGCATTAAGCAATTTTTGAAGTTCCTCTTTGAAAATTTCCCTTAAATTAGGGTTCATTCGTCGTTGGGGTTGATAGATTGGTAGACAACCTTCCTTGATATAGATACAATGTGTACATAATTCAGGAGATATTCCCTTCATATCTATATAGTCCCATGCAAATGCTTCCTTATTTTCAAGAAGTAACTTCATTAATTGTTGTGTTTCAACAACTTTCAAGTTGGGGTTTATGTTCAATGTTTTTCCAGGTTCAATTTCTACTGGTATACTTTTAGAAGAGATGATGGTTGATGTTTGAGGAAGATCTTCAGGTTTAAGCTTTTCCTCGGTATCTGATTTCAAAAGTGCAGTCAGCTGATTATGTTTTTCTGGAATCACAGAGGAGGGTTCACAAATAAAATTATTAATTACCTCATCCTTAGTGGTATCTTTAAGGCTTAAAGCTTGTACGATAGTCAAAATAGGTTGAGTACCATGATCATCATAGTCCATCCATACATAATTTTCATTATTAATCATGGGTGTAGCGTGAGGGTAGAGAGTAAGCTGCTTAGTTTCATATCCATTGGAAAGTTTCATTGAACCCAATCTATAGCTGATAAAGGCATCGACTGTAGATAACCAGGGCCTTCCCAAAATTAGAGGATGTCCCCACAACTTTGTTTTAGTCTGTAACACCACAAAGTCGGCTGGGTAATTCCAGGATTCAACTGAGATGATTAGGTCTTCAATAACTCCTTCCGGTTTTATTATAGAATGGTTAAATAAATATAGAATGGTTGGTCTATCTCTTGTAGGTTTTAACCCTGAACAGAAATTATCTACACACGAATCTTATAACAGAAAATAAACAATAGCGAGAGCATAAAACATAAAACAGATAAACATAGAGATTTTCCCCTGGATCCCAAATCGGGATGACCAGACTTGATTTTTCATTATATTCCTTTTAGTGTTACAACACACATATATATACATGCCCGAAGCATACATAAACCCCAATCCATAAACCCCTGGATTAGAACATAACCGTAGTTCCCTTGACCGGATCTACAAAATACCAGGGGGCCGAAAACCATCGTACCCCGATACCATGTGCAAAACCATGCACAAAACCATGGACACGGACGCTGTAGTCGTGGAAAGAATATAACACATACCCAACATTCTCCCACTTGTTGTTTTCTTTCCACTGGGTCACTAGAGGGCTTAGTCATTGGCCCAATTCTTCAACACCCATTGTTTCTCTACACCAAGAGAACTTCGAGTGCTCATCGAGACTTTGTCGATGTATCCCGCAACATTCTTCAAAGTTTCCACCTTTACCAAAGTAACACCCTTTTAGCCTCAACCATATCTCTAACAAAGTGATATTGAACATCGATGTGCTTTGTCTTTGAATGATAAGAAGGGTTCTTAGCCAAGAAAATTGCACTTTGGCTATCACAATCTATCCTTATAGCTTGCTATACCAACCCCATACTTGAACACAATCTTCTGCAACTACTGCTTCCTTGCTTGCATGAGTGGCTCGCTATGTATTCTGCCTCTGTAGTTGAAAGAGCCACTACAGAGGCTGTATTTTACTCATCCAAGCCAAATTTTGCATCCTCCAAATAGGCTAAACACATACCCACTTGTAGATCTTCTTTGGTCCGAGATCTCTCCGGCCACGTCTGCATCAACAAAACCATGAATGTCCAACATTCTTTCCAATCTGCTCTTCCACTGGTAGCACAAGCCATAATCACTAGTGCCACGTAAATATCTGAAAACCCGCTTCACTCTTTGTCCAATGCTCCTTCCCTGGGTTTGACATAAACTCTAGCTCAATACTCCCACTTGCATGTGCAATTTTTTTGGTCTAGTACGGACCATTACATACATCGATGCTACCATTTCGCACTTGCATATGGAACACGGGACATATGCTCCTCTTCTTCTTGTGTCTTGGGACATTGTTCGGCGTAGACAACTTTACACCCACGAGAATAGGAACATTCACCGGGTTTACTATCCCTGCATATTGAACCGGCTAATATAGTCTCGACATACTTTCTCCCGGATTTTAACCGTGAGCTTCCTCTTGCCCGATCTCTCTTTTTATTTCCATGCCCAAAATATAGTTTATGAAAGCACTCAGATCCTTCATGTCGAATTTGGAGAACGAGTTGGGTCTTCAAATCTTGGATAATTTCTTTGTCATTTCCAATCAACAACATATCATCCACATGCAAGACGGGTATATATAACACGATCACCAATTAATTTAAAATAAACATAATGATCTTCCTTGCTTCTCGGTGAAGCCAAGTCCCTCGTATATAGGTATCAAATTTCTAATACCACATCCTTGGTGATTGTTTTAACCCATACGAGAGACTTCTTCAACTTTGCGATACCAATTCTTTCTTACCCTTCACCATAAAGCCTTCGATTGCTTCATTTAGATCTCCTCTTCTAGATCCCCGAATGAAGAAACGTTGTCTTCACATCCATCCTGCTTCTATCTCAAAATCAAATGCGGCGGCTAAACGAGATAAAAGTAATCTAATAGAAGTAACCTTGTACGAGGGAGGAAAAAATATCACCAAAATCAATTCCCGGCACTTGGGAATAACCTTTTGCTACCAACCGAGCTTTGTATTTCTCCACCTTGCCTTCTACATTCATCTTCGTTTTAAACACCCATTTTCTCTCGATGGGCTTCCTTCCAGCCGACAACTCCACCAGATCCCATGCATTGTTTTTGTGCAAGGATGCCATTTCATCAACCATGGCCTCCTTCCCGAGTTTTCCATCCTCTACGAATCTCCCGCTCCTTGACTGTTATGGGTTCATCATCGAGTTCATAGTTAAGGAAAAACATGAACAGAAGAAGATGGACTATACCTTGCGGTTGCCTTCTTTCCCGACCCGATCTTCTCAAAGATGGAGTTTGTGGCTCTTCATCTTCTCGAAGTCTTCTTCACATTGTAGAGTCTCGATTCATCCTCCTTTAGCTCAAACTCTATCTTCTCGAGTTCCTTTGGTAGGACTTCATGTTTAACAACATCTTTCACTTCTCTAAACACCACATCTCGTGTACAGTACACAACCTTCCTTGTTCTCGGGTTCCAAAGCTTGTAACCCTTTAAACCATCCTTATACCCGATAAATATGCACCTTTTCGCATTTATTATCCAACTTAGTCCTTTTCTCCTTTGGAACATGTACATATGCATCACATCCAAATGCCACTTAGATGTGAAAGAGAAGGTTTCTTACCGATCCATACCTCATGTGGGGTCTTATCCTCCAACACCGATGAAGGTGATCTCGTTAACTAAGTAACATGCGGTCTCCTTACCGCTCTGCTCTAGAATTCTTGTCCTAACACGGTACTCACCGAGCATGCTTCTTGCCTTTTCCATACTGCTCGTTCATTCTTTCACGCAACTCCATTTCTGCTGAGGTGTGTATGGAGTAGTCTTCGCCGTGCTATACCACACTTCTTCACGGAACTCTTCAAATTCCTTCTTGCGAACTCCCCACCATTATCTGCTCCTCAATGCCTTTATCTTCTTCTCTGTCTCGGTTTTCCACTAGAGCCTTAAATTCTTTAAATTTGTCAAAGACTTCAGATTTCTTCTCAAGAAATATATCCATGTATTCCTTGAGAAGTCATCTATGAATGAAACATAGTACACTGGACTCCCCGAGTGATGGAGCGTACAGAGCCCAAACACATCACGTGCACAAGTTCTAATATCTTGTTTGCCCTCTTAGCACCGAAAAGGGAAAAACTCACCCGATTCTCGCTTCCCATATACACAATTTTCACAATCGAAATCCAGAGAACAATTAGACATACCTTCTACCATACCATCTCTATGCAGATCAGAAGGCCCTTCTCTCCAATATGTCCAAGCCTTTGATGCCATAGCATGGTCTTTTCTCTAGAGACGAAACAGGGTTTCCGTCCCTTTCGGGGAACCACTGAGTCGTGTACACCCATCAATAACAAGGTACTACCTTGTGGCTTGTACGAGTTCCCGATCCCAGACTCCCCGCATTAATACAGCTGCTCCCCAAACCATCTTGCGGGCATCTTTCTCGAACACTCGTTTTTACACCCACATCATCCATCTTGCTTACGTAAATCAGATTTACGGCCAATGCGAGAATATGCGAACAATCGGAAGTATTCTAATCCTTCCACCTTGCGACTTCGGCTTGACCTTTCCACGTCCAACGATTATAGCCTTCCTATCATCCCCTAGGAAGACATCACCACCATCATATTTCTCATACTCGCAGAACCACTCCCTATGGGGAGTGAAGTGAAAAGGATGCACACGAGTCAATCAACCATGACTCATGATCTACATGTGTATTTGAAGAAGAAGCCAAATACACATCCCTACCTGTCATCGAGAGTGGTTTTTGCCTCTGCGTGAAATGAGCATCATCGAGATCCCTTTCCTTTCTCGTGAGCTTTAGATTTGCAGTCCTCTTTTGTAGTGCCCTTCCTTTCCGCATTTCCAGCCCACACCTTTACAGAAGCTTTCCGGGAGATTTAGATCTCCCTCTAGATTTGGATCTCCCACTCGAACCCTTATTCTTGTTTCGTTCTAGGACCTTCCTCGTACATATAAAGCATCTCCATTCCGACCCTCCATCATTTCTCCCGTCTCATTTCTCCGATAGCAAGGTCGAGACAATGTCATCAAAATTCAAGGTAGTTGTATTGCTACTATATTGCAATAACAGATCTGTCCCACGAGTCGCTGTAGAGAACACAACAAATGATGCACTTATCTTCATCGAGATTTTAATATGAGCAGATGATGATTGATTACCACGATGATTGAAGGCATTCTGAGATGCTCTATCATGAGTCTCCATCCTTCATCCTCAGTGTTATACGACTTTTTCCGAGAACAACTTATTCACGAGAGACTTAGATTGGTACAAAGTCCCTAGCTTTTCCCACAAGGTCTTCGCCGTCGCTCTCTCAGATCACATTCAACATCATGCGAATCCGAGACACACAACCGTATGTGTTCTTTTAGCCTTCAGATCAGTTTCTTCCAGTCTTCATTTGACATTCCCTATTGGCTTAGTACTCCGGATCTACCGCGATCAATCTGATCTTTATCCACTAGCGAATCCTCCATCTTGAGCTTCCACAACTCAAAACTCGACCATTAAATTTCTCGATCTCTATCTTTCCGCCGCTCGCCATCTTCTCTCACCGCAAGGATCGATCCCCTAGATCTCCCATCGGAAACGAGGGTCTACCTCGGGCCCGAACTAAAAACCCTCGGCAACAAAAGGCGTCCCCCTTGAAGCCGAAACGGCTACGATACCAAATGTAGGTTTTAACCACGAACAGAAATTATCTACACACGAATCTTCATAACGAGAAAATAAACAATAGCGAGAGCATAAAACATAAAACAGATAAACACAGTAGATTTTCCCCTGGATCCCAAATCGGGACGACCAGACTTGATTTTTCATTATATTCCTTTTAGTGTTACAACACACATATATATACATGCAGCATACATAAACCCCAATCCATAAAACCCCTGGATTAGAACATAACCGTAGTTCCCTTGACCGGATCTACAAAAATACCCGGGGGCGAAAACCATCGTACCCCAATACCATGTGCAAAACCATGCACAAAACCATGGACGCAGATTCACTGCCGGAAATTAAGGACCAAAAAGTCTTTGAGCGCCGCTTGACCGACAGAGGGCATCACTCGCGTGACCCCAGTTGCGCCCTAGCGAAAGGGGGGGCTTCGCCCTCCCCTTCTACTCCCCGCGCGTGCTTAGTATGGAAAGAATATAACCACATACCCAACATCTCTAATTACGTCTCTTCACTTTGTAACAATTGTGAAGTTTCAAGAGTCATAATATTTATAGCAAAGACCCTAAATCTACCGAACTCGAGGAATTATTGTTTTTCCAATTTTTCTTGTGTGATGGTAGGGATGGGTCGGGATCACTATATTTAACTAGGGGAGCTTTATCGGAAATTAAACTGTGTAGATCACTCATGACATGCAATCGTAAGAGGGATCTTCAGACTTTTCTACCGAGTTTCTTAACACAAATATCTCTCATAGTTACGGCATAAATTGGTACATCTCTTAGTGCTTGTAAGAGTGAATTTTAAAAATAAAGGTTCTATAATTCCCCTAGAATATTGAAAGCAGGTGGCTCAGGTTTTTTAGTTAAAGCTAAACGCTTAGGGAATGGTGGTTCTGCTGTTCCAGTACCCTTATTAGAGGGTGGTTGCACCTCGTCATGTGAGTCATGTTTTTCTGTCTCTTCCTTATCAGAATCAAAAGAGGTAATGTCATAAATAATGGGTTCAACGATTTTCCCATATCGTAAATGAATATCATTACATTTATGCGAGAGAAAACGGGAAGTATAGAAGATCAGGGTCTGAATATCAATAAATTGTACTGACTTTTATTAGTTGGGGTTAGGGGTTTGGTTGTATAGGTAAGTGGGGGTCTCATCATTTGATTATTCGGTGGAGCACCTGATGGTAGAGGGAGTGGTTGCTAAAGTTGAGGAAATTGATTTGGAAACGGGAGTTTTTGAACCCTCCAATTTGAATTCCATTGGTTAAAGTAATATTGTTTTTGTGGAGGCCAAGGAGTCCACATTGCTGGGTCTAAAAATGGAGGGTTTGTTTGTTGCATGGGTGGGTAGTTCATTTGATTGAAGGGTGGGTATTTCATTTGGTTAAAGGGAGGGTAATTTTCTTGACTGAAAGAAGGATAATTGTTCCGATGATTAGAATATGTAAATGGAATATTAGAGTTCATATCTTGTCCTTGTAGTTTCCATTGCCTTCTCTATGTCAATAGATAGACTGCTTCAGCTTCTTCTTCAGTTGGTTGCAATGCTGCTTTTATTCTTGGTAAAGAAGGGAATTGTTTTGTTTCATGATCCTTCTCACAAAGGGTGAAAATTGGTATCTTGTCCAATGGGCATTCCCTTAGTGGGTGTTTATCTCTGCATTTGGGGAAAAATACAGACAAAGCCGCTTTTGCTTCGGCTTGTTTCTTCTTAACCTGCAAGGTGTCAATTTGTGAAGCATAAGAACTTAACATTTTAGTTTTAAATTCCTCAAGTAAATTACCTATTTTGGCTCTTGTTGCTCCTCCACTGGCTGATGCTTGAACTCTTGAATATGTGGTATCCCTGCTATTTGACCTATTCCTTGTAGCTCCTCTTGAACATATTTCATAGAGGTTAACAATTTCATCATATGATTCTTTAGATATGTCCCCTTTACCAAGCATATTTAGCATATCTAAACAGTCATCCCTTACTCCTTTTAATAATATTGTTTTAAGAATATATTTACTTACATCGGAATGATTGGATCTTTGCAAATTATATTGTAGTATTTCCACAAAGTCCTCCATATTTTAGATCCTCATCGTACCATCTTAAATAGTTCCTCTCTTTTTTTCTCTCGTCAGGTAGTAGTCTTGATATTTGAACGAAATATTTGTTTCATCTGATCCCAAGTTGTGATTACATGGCCTCCAAGACTCATGAACCACCTTAATGCATTTCCTTTTAATGTTGCTAGAAAATAGCTTCAATTTTTAGGGCATTACTAATGTAATCATAACTTATCGCATAATATATCAAACTCGAAAAAGAAATTGATCAGGGATCTTCGAAGATAAACCATGAAAGTTAGGTAAAGTGAAAGTGAGATATTCTTCATGGGAGTTTCTCTCTCTAGGGAGATCACGATAGGGAACCCCTAATGTAGAGATAATTCTCATCTTTTCCCTCTCCTTCGAGATCTACTTTTCCTCCTCCAAAAGAATCCTTCATTGTTCCCCTCCATTGCTTGATCTCCTACTACACTTGCTCGATCCTCAATGTTTTCTATCGGTTCCTCAATGTTTTTTGCGTTTGGTTCTTCAACGTTTTTTTTTCGGCTCTTCAACGCTTTCTACTTGGCTCTTCAACGTTTTCTGTTTGGTTCTTCAATGTTTTTTGCTAGCTCCCTCAACATTTTAGGGGCTCACAATTTCTTCTGTTTTCATAGTTCGATTGAGGGGAATGTTGAGGCTTTGGCCTTTGAGAGCTTAGCCTCTGAGAAGATTCGACTTTTTGATACGATCTTGTCAATAAAGGTCTTTCTTCCTCCCCTTCCTTTGCCCTTGCCACCTGTAGGGTTAGTTTTCTTATGGGCTCCGTGTCCTCTCATGCAATTTTCACATCTGAAAGAAAAACATCAATGCTTTTGAAACTTATAATTGCCTTCCCCGGAAATGGCGCCAAAATGTTGGTCACTTTAATTGCTTATTAATCTAAACAATCAAGTGCTACATAAATTGTCAACCCAGGGAAGTTTGTTTATTTCAAAGGAAATGCCTATCGTATATGCTCAATCTCAAAAGAAATGAAAAGTTGTAGTAAAAATTACACTAATCACACCTTGCTTCAACAAACCTGAAGTTCTACCTTGAGTTCTGACAAAATAAATCTTCCTATTGCAGACTAATTATCGAAGAATCCTAGATTACATTAAGAAAAAAACAATCTAGGAAAAGAAACCAATGCAAAGGAAATGACCAATTATTCTATAACGGGAGAAACTAGGACCCTATTCCCCAAGTAGGAATATTCAAAGACTGTTTCAACTACCCACGCTTTCACAAACTCATTATCGTAAAACAAGATGACCAATTTGAAATAATCAACGATTACCTAGGAATGAATTATATGAAAACAATGCGACAATCAATGGAAACAGAGTTTCAGCAATAGATAACAGAGTTCCAATAATGCATAAATGATTTCAGCAAAATAGAGTTTTAACAAGGCGTAAATGAAAATAAAAATTAACACACTACAGAAAGTAATGGGTGAATATTGTGAGGAAGGTGGGCCCTTTCCTTCTCACAAGATTCCCCAGGAAAAGGAATTAAGAAGAAATGCTCAGAACAATCTTTTATTCATCTGTCAAATGTAACATATTACAAAATGATCCACGTTCCTTCTCTGTAATCCCCTTTCAAACTAAGCCTTCTGTAATCTGTAATTATTTTCTAATGTTGATGTCTCCTCTCTTTTAAAGAAGAGAAATATATTGCACATTTTATTACATAAATCCTATTCTTAACTCGATCTGATCTTCTATGCTGGAATAGGATATTCTATTATTCCATAGCAAGAATGCTGTTACAATGGTTATGATGGTGCTAGCTTCGAGGTGCAGTTGTTTCGACCAGTGTAACAACTCCCTTAATTATCCTTTCTTGTTGCTGCCGTGCCTGAAATACTATTTTAGCATCGCAAATCACGAACGTTTTAGCAATGGGATTTGCGTACAATTATTTGTTTCGACAGCGATCTGGGTCTTTCTAATAACAACGATGAATTAACTGCAGTATTCAAACTATTTTAGCAACTATGTATTTCTGATTAATGGATAAGTATGGAAGTAATGTAAAATTACATGCAAAACAAGTTAAACATATAATAAAGAGAAGAAATGTTATATACCTTTGGAAGAATAGATTAAAGTGATGATATAGGCTTTAAATATGAACTGGAAAAGGATGGGATGATAGAAAAATATATGAGCAAAAAGGTACATTACAGGGTCCTAACAATCAACATCGTATGCATCATAGCTATTACCTTCCCCCTTTGCCGAGTAAACCTTGTTAGACAGAACCTCTATTTTTGAACATGATGCCATAGGCAACAATGTATTCAATTTACTTCTATTTTTGAACCTCTATTTTTGCATGTAGATGACCTCTTCATCTATCTTTGAATGAAAAAATTCAGATTCCTCAAATGAAGAATCAAGAATAATAGAGAATTTTTCATGACTCGGTGTCAGTAAGCCTTTGCACTCAGAAAAAGATCCCTCACCTGGAACTTCTATCTTGGCGGGGAAATACAGTTCTCTCATTCATGCTCCCCTACCACTGCACAACACCATCGGCTCCCACAGTCCCTTCGCTCCCTCCTCGTCCCCTCACCTCCCGCCGACCCCCCCACTCCTCTCGGCCCTCCGCAACACTCCTAATATCGACTACCAGTTACCACTTAACACTTCTCCTCGACTCTGAGTTACCACCGCTCGTGGCTCCGTGACTGTTGTGGATTACCACACTCTTCTCCCTGCGTGGCTCTCCAAACCACCGAATCCATAAAAGTTGTGGGAGCGTGCAGAGGGAGGAGGGAGGACTGTGGTGTTGGACTGACTTTCCTCCACTTCACCGGTCTCAAGACTGTCCCTATCTGTAAGCTTCATATTGTCTATGCGTTTAAAGGAGAGAGAATTTGTGACGATTTCAATACCTACATTAAATCATTTTTGAAGACTTTCATTGAATTTTGTGCATGTCATTGATCCATGTTGTAATCCATGAATACTGTGCTCCATGTCATGGTCTGATCTATGTTTGAAGACTATTGGAAGGTCATGAAAATGTGCGTTGAATTGTTACATGAATGCCAAGACTTGTGCATTGAAGAACTGCTCAATTATATGATTTGGAATTGAATCATGTGAACTGCTAGAGTTGAAAAGACCGTGTTCTGTTGTGTGTGGATCCTGCATTAAGATATTCTTCGTTCAATTAATCTCAAGTCATATATGCGGTATGTATTTTATGCTAGTGATTAAATTGCTAAAAAGAAAAATGTGTTGGTCATTGAATTGAAAAAATCGTTGGGTGGTAGCGTAGAATGGCTTGGGGTGACTTCTTCAGAATCTTGTTGGACTACCCCATGTTTTAAATATACAATATATGGCATCCACCATAGTGATATTATAGAGCGGAAACTGGGGAGTGTTGTGATACCATTGGGAGTGGTCCGAACCCAAGATTGGGGACCTTTTAGTAGCGGTGAATTCAAATACTCAGTGCTAGACAGAGGTATTTTCAACATGAATGACATAGTAAAGAAGAATTTTGAAGAGTATAGAGTTCATTTGGAGTCACACTTATTTTCATAATTTCCTATAAGAGTTTTTCAAGAAATACAATGCAAGCAATGAGTTGTGCTAACTTTCAGTGTAAATGGAATTCATTAAAGATTCCGAGAAATTATTTTAAGCTACAAAACTGTGCTGCAAGTTGTAGTTGTAAAATTGTAGACAATGGTTAGAATTATCAAAGTGTTAGAGTTCCTAAAAAATATGATATTTTCCACTGCTCATGACACATTAAAATTCATCAAAGTTTCCCTCACAGACATTCAAATATGTCTACAAGATGCACAAGAAAAAAAATGAGTTTTTGAAGTGTGAGACAAAACTACAACAAGAAGAATTACAATATTGGATTAATCATTCTGAACTTTTTTTTGTTCATAACAGTGAGATAGACTCCCATCAACAACAAGAAATTGCAGATGGAGTACCCATTTTAAGCGTAGATTTGAATGCAGAAGAAAAAATCCATCCTGCACTTCCCAAGCCCATCATCAGACCTTGGGATGAGCTTGCCCATAACAAGAACATAACAGGTCTTGGATATGACAAGGATGTGTCCTTTCGTATTTCGGAATGCTCCAAGCCCATCAAATTTCAGAGTACCGGATTTCTTTATGACAGTTCATCTTCAGCTGTTCTAGATCCTGCTCCTCTTCCAAAGCAGCAACAATAGATTTTAAAATTCCAACACTGTGATCGAGTTTGCCATATGAAAGATCATTGTTTTGATCTTCACCCATGCAAGCACTATGGTCGGCACACCCATTCTTCACACAGATGCTTCAGAAACAACCTCCTGCAAGAACAAAGATTCATCTTGGATGGATCGCTTCTTGGAAATGGGCATCAACAACCAAGAAGATGTTTAAGTCAGATGTCAAAACTTGTTCTAGAATATTGAACAATCTTGCAGTTGAGTTTTCAACATCATCTCACCTTGTACTTGAAAGGGGGGAAAATGGTGGTCATCTACAAGCTTCGAAGCCACATCAAGTGAGCCTGAGCCATAATCTCTCATTCTAGATTTAGAGTTGTATCTAGAGACACAACAGTTCAAGCGAGCCTGAGCCACAACTTGTCATTCTAGATTTAGAGTTGTAGCCAGAGACATGGATGCCCATGAGCATTCCTTTGGTTGGTGGACAGCCTTAAACCATCCATGCGAGGTTGATATTCTTCCTCTTCAAATAATTCGAGACACTTCCTCTAGCTGAAGACTTCAACTTCTTGCCAGCTTTGGTAGAGTTCCAAGAAATGCATTAAGCATTATAGTGTTGTTGGTCATCCTTAAAACATCACAGGTGTTGGGTGTGGAGCCTGATTATCTTGTTTAGTTTGTATCACAACGTTGGACCCCTGTACCTTAATGGGGCAGCAATGCTGCCCATAATTAAATGCTGCCTGGGGGTCCATGGGGGGTGGTTGTGACTTTATGGAGCCCCCCCTGGTGGGGGGTCCAGGGGGAAGCGCCCCCGAAGCTAAAAATAGATGTAAAATTACCTTGTAAAAGTATAGTAATTTCTAGTCAATCTGGGCAGTTCATTAGGCAGATGATCTGACAGTAGAAGTTATGTTTAGTTTAGGGTTTTTTTTCCCTAGAAGGCAACCCCTCTCTTTGTATGAGGGCATTGTATTGCGGCTGTGTATGGTATGAGTATTTCTCAGAGTGAGAAACAGGTAGGGAGACTGTGAGAGAGAACAAATGATATTACAGTGGATCTGTTGTAGGTTGTGCCTCTTCATTTTGCTAGATAATAGAAAGGAAGGACTAGTTGTTCGGAGTGGACGTAGCCCAAACTGGGTGAGCCACATATATCTGTGTCTCTCTGATTTTATGTGTTTTGTGTGCTTGTGTTTTCAACATATTTTATGTGTTTTCATTGCTTTGTAATCTATATAATTTTCTAACAACTGGTATCAGAGCCAAAGGTCTATTTGGCTGATAAACTCGCCGGAAAGAAGGGTTCCTGGTTCGAGTGGGAGCAATGGTGGAAGATGGTAAGTTTAGGGTCGAGAAATTTAATGGCCAAAACTTCCCGCGATGGAAGATGCAGATGGAAGATTATCTGTATCAAAAATATCTGTACCTACCATTGAGCAAAAAACAAAGAAGTCGACGGCTATGACAGATGCGGAATGGGAGATTATCAATAGATAGGCACTCGGAACAATATGGTTGTGCCTTGCGGCATTGGTAGCCTTCAATATTTTGAAGGAAACAACAAAAAAGGGTTTGATTAAGGCGTTGGCGAAATTATATGAAAAACCCTCAGCCTCAAACAAGGTATTTCTCATGAAACGTTTATTTAATATGAAGATGTCGGAAGGTGGATCTGTTGTAGACCATTTAAATGATTTTAATACAGTTACCAGTCAGTTAAGTTCTATAGGGGTAAACTTTGATGATGAAGTTAGGGCTCTTTTATTTCTGTGCTCATTGCCAGAAAATTGGAATGGCTTAGTTATGGCCATTAGTAACTATGTCTTTGGATCTAGTACTTTAAAGTTTGATGATGTTGTTGGTGCTATCCTTAGCGAGGAAATGCGATGGAAAAGCTCCGGTGAGACATCGGGCAATGATTTGAGTGCAGAGTCTAGGGGAAGAAAAATGGAAAGAGGAAAGGGCTCAGGATATCATAGTAAATCAAGGAAAGGCAGATCCAAGTCCAGATCGTGGGTAGTGTGCTGGAAATGCAGAAAGAAAGGACACCTGAAGAAATACTGTAGATCTCGGAAGGGAAAAGAAGGAGACACACAACAAGAAAAAAATCACGAAGAAAATGTGACAAGTGATGTGTTACAAGATGCTTTGATTCTTTCTTTCGAAAATGTTACTGATTCTTGGGTTGTAGATTCAGGGGCCTCATTCCATGCCACACCTAATAAGAAATATTTTCATGACTATGTTCAAGGAGATTTTGGATAGGTCTGTTTGGGTGATGATAAAACCTGTAAAATTGTTGGAATGGGTAAAGTTCTTGTAAAACAACATAATGTAAACCAATGGCTATTAAAGGAGGTAAGGCATGTTCCAGATCTGAAGAAATATCTGATTTCAACAGGGCAGTTAGGCAGTGAAGGTTCTGTGACAACTTTCACATATAAAACTTGGAAGGTCACCAAAGGAGCCCTGGTAATAGCAAAAGGAGAAAAGGTTGGTACATTGTATTTATGCAATGGTATTTCTAAATATGTTAATGCTTTAACTTCCAAAGGAGCAGATGCAACATTATGGCATCATAGGCTCGGACACATGAGTGAGAAGGGGATGAAGATTCTTCACTCAAGAAATTTGTTGCCGGGTTTGAAGAATGTTGATTTGGATTTCTGTGAGAATTGCATTTATGGAAAATAGAATAGAGTCAGATTTCTCAGAGTTGGGAAAGAAAAGAAGAGCGAAAAATTAGAGCTTGTACATATAGATGTATGGGGACCTTCTCATGTATCATATCTTGGTGGTTCTCGTTATTATGTTACTTTTATTGATGATGCAACTAGAAAAACTTGGATTTATTGTATTCAGAATAAATATGATGTATTTGATACTTTCAAGAAATGGAAAGATTTGGTTGAGATTGAGACAGGAAAGAAGTTGAAGTGTCTCAGATCAGACAATGGAGGTGAATATTGCAGCAAATTTTTTGATAGGTAATGTTCAGAGCATGGAATTCGCAGAGAGAAGACAGTTCCAAGAACACCACAAGAAAATGGTGTGTCAGAAAGGATGAACAGAACAATCATGGAGCGTGCAAGGTGAATGAGATTGCATGTAGGATTGCCTTTACAATTTTGGGCAGATGCCGTAGATAATTTTGTTTATCTAATAAACAGAGGGCCTTCAAGTTCCTTGGATGGTGGTACTCCAGAGGAAGCATGGACAGGTAAAAAGTTAAACTACTCTTTTTTAAAGCCTTTTGGCTGTGAGGCCTTTGCCCATATTAATAAAGAAAAAAGAACAATGCTTGAGGAAAAATCAAAGAAATGTACCTTTATTGGATATGGTGTTAATGATTTTGGTTATCGCTTATATGATTATGAAAATCAAAAAATCATTAGGAGCATAGATGTAATATTCAATGAAAAGGTATTGTATAAGAATCAGTTGTAGGAAAAGAAATAGGAAAAAGAAAACAAAGAATATACAGTTCTTGATGAGATCACAGAAAAGGTAAAGGTTCCTAAAAATAATAATAATCAAGATCCACAACAACAGCAACAGGCACCTCAAACACCTGAAAGTGGTGTTAGAAGATCTACCAGGATAAGTAGACCCCCTGAATGATACTCTCCTTCATTATATTAATTATTGTTGACTGATTCTGGTGAAATTGAATGTTATGAAGAAGTAATGCAGGTTGAAAGCAGGAAGAAGTGGGAGCTAGCCATGGAAGAAGAGATGGACTCCTTAATGCATAAACATACTTGGGACTTAGTCAGGTTGCCTGCAGGTAAAACTGCATTTCAGAATAAATGGGTTTACAAGCTGAAGGAAGAAGATGGAGGAAAAAAGAGGTACAAAGATAGACTTTTGGTGAAGGGGTTTGCACAGAAGAAAGGTATTGATTTTGATGAAACATTTTCTCTTGTTGTTAAGATGACTTCAATCAAAACTATTTTAAGTCTTGTAGCAGCGGAAGATTTACATCTTGAAAATTTAGATGTAAAGACAACATTTATCCATGGAGATTTTGAGGAAGAGATCTATATGGAACAACCATAAGGATATGAGGTCAAAGCGAAGGAAAAATTAGTGTGCAGGTTAAAGAAGAGCTTGTATGGCTTAAAAAAGGCTCCAAGGTAGTGGTATCTAAAATTCGACAGGTTTATGTCTGAACAAGGTTATACTAGATGTCACTCTAATCATTATGTTTATATGAAAAATCAAAATGATGGCAGCTATATTATATTGTTATTGTATGTAGATGACATGCTTGTTGCAAGGTATAACATGCAGGAAATAAATGTGCACAAAAGCAAATTGGAAAATTCATTTGAAATGAAGGATTTGGGAGCTGCAAAACAAATCCTTGGTATGAGAATAAGTAGAGATAGGAAAATTTTCAAATTAACATTGTCTCAGAATGAGTACATACAAAAGGTGTTGAAAATATTTAATATGCAGAATGCAAAACCAGTTAGTACACCTTTTGCTAGCCATTTAAAACTTAGTAGGGAGATGTGTCCCAAGACCAAAGAAGAAATGGACTATATGTCTAAAGTTCCATATGCATCAGTAGTTGGAAGCTTAATGTATGTAATGGTCTGCAAAAGGCCTAATATTGCACATGCATTGGGAGTTGTAAGCAGGTACATGAAAAATCCAGGAAAATAAAATTGGATGGCAGTCAAATGGATTCTCATTTTAGAGGTACCACAAATCAAGAATTATGCTTTGGTGGTTCAAAAATTGCTCTACAGGGATATGTTGATGCAGATATGGCAGGTGACAGAGATAATAGGAGGAGCACTACAGGATATGTATTTACTATAGGTGGAACAACTGTCAGTTGGGTTTCCAAAATCCAAAGTGTTGTTGCACTTTCAACAACAGAAGCAGAGTATGTTTTTGCTACAGAGGCTAGTAAAGAAATGATTTGGTTACAAAGGTTTATGGATAAATTGGGTAAGAAGCATGATATGGGCACGTTATACAGTGATAGAAAAATTTCCATTCATATTACAAAGAAATCAACATTTCATTCCAGGACTAAACACATACAGCTCAAGTACCATTTCATACGATCAGTATTGGAAGATGGACAGTTGAAGTTGGAAAAGATACACACTAGCCAGAATCTTGCAGATATGCTAACAAAAGTTGTAACTAGGGAGAAACTGAGAATATTATCAGTTTAAATTGGTCTTCAAGGATGACGATGAAGATGAGAAACAACCAGGTCCAAAGAGGAGTCATTGTCCAACACATGAAGCAGCGGTGGAGTTTCTACAATCAGTCTCCGAGTGGGAGACTTTTGGGTGTGGAGCCTGATTATCTTGTTTATTTTGTATCACAACGTTGGACCTGTTGGGTTTCCTATGATTTGGAAGATTTGGCAATACCAAATGACAAGACAACATCAAACCACATTGGGATCCTAGGATCTAGCCCTCCTGGATCCAGAGAGGGATCTCTCTATGAATGCAAATAATGATATATCTTTAAGGTCAGTTTATGGTGTTAGGCTATGTATGAAGCACAAGTGTTTTTTGTTTGTTTATTTGGTTGGAGATCATTAACTGAGAAGGTTATGTCAAGTGCAGAAGGAACTAAGTAGTAGGATGTTTCAGCATGGGAAGATAGGTCAAGAGAAGTGCCAATCCATTGGGCTATGGAGTCATAAAAAGGTTTACTCGCATAACAACTGTCCAAGGGTTTCCATAGGGCAAGTTATCTATAGCAAAGGATCTATTTTAGATATATGGTGGGCTGGAACATTAAGAAGTGAAGTGAAAGAAAGAAACCAAAGTGCAGCCTAAGATCAGGTAAGGAATTTTAACCTATCCTGATTTTGACATACTTTCAAAGGAAACTCTCAATGAAGACACAAAGGGTAGCTTAAGATCAAGTAAGAACTTTTAACCTAGCCCAATTTCAACATAATCTCAAGGGAAACAATCCAGCAGTCCTCATAACCACTTTCAGAAAGTAGAAAACATTTAAGATTAAACACAGAGTAAGGCCTAAGATCAGAGAAAGACTTTTAGCCTTCTCTGCTTTGACACCAACTCACAGGGAAACTTTCAAGACAAACTGTTGGAGAAGAAACTAGAGGACAGGGCTAACCATAGACTTCCCTAGTTCAATATTTACTTAGCATGAAATGAAAATATATTTCAAGGACAATGTTTCAAGTTGTACTCAGCAAGACGTGGGCTCACCAACATTTCTTGACTGGTTATACTCTATAGATTTATCCTTAAAATACACAGTCGGAGGAAAACATAAAGATAAAGATTTACAGTGAGATTTAGGGTACTTCCAATAGTATGTCCTAATCTATGCTTGTTTTTCTTTATTAGAGAATAATGGACAATATGAAAAAACATGAAAGGAAACAATTACAGTAAGGAAAACATCACCAATAATATAGACTAGGATCCTGTGAATCTACTTGTTCAATTGATGTGAAAAACTAGTCACATACTTTGAACCCAGTGGATTTTTATAGTCCAAACTTCTCTTCCCAGCCTACTATATTACAAACTAATCAGCTACTTCCCCTCAATAACAGTTCAAACAATCAATAAAATCCCAACAACCAACAAAATTTTCAATGTAATTTACAAGGGTTCTTATAGGAGAATGAGTGATAGTAGTAGTAGATATGAGATTAAATGATTCATTAAGACAGAGGGGAGGAAGTATTCGAATTCCCACTCTGCACAATGGCTTTGCATTAACTGTGTGTACCCTTTAGGCTGGTTCAGAAGTCTTTGTCAGATTGACCATAACCTCAGGTATGTTTCTTTGAAGTACTCTTTGGCTGCTGGTACTCTGTTTTGTCTTCTAAGATAAGTAAGGTGATAGAAGGTCTCTCAGGTCTTCCATACTTCCATAACTACTGTCCTGTAAATTTTTAAAGCCTTTGTTAGTGCAATAATTTTTCTAGTTCTCGATGGAAAATGGAGGAGGTCGTGTAGCTAGTCCTTCTTTGGAGAGGAACGTTGATCTGGCTCTGATTGTGTTTAGGCTTCATTTAGCCTCTTTAATCATCTTCATGTTTTTGATCGTTGCTGATTGTGGATTAGGCTTCTTGTTCTTCAATATTGTGCACTAATCTTCTTGATCTTATTCTGATACTCTTTAGACTTCTGCTGATGGCTGCACAGGTGGCAGTGGTGCTGGAGGGTTAGTGTAAGGGTCGCTGACCAGGATGCATTGACAAACATGGAATTAAAACCTTGCTGGTCCCTTTTCTGCATTGATTCAGGCTTAGGATCTTCACCCTGGAACCTTTTGGTCACCTATCTGTGGCTGTGGGATAAACTGGAAAGAACCACCATTAAACCTGCAAACATAAGATAAACCTGTTATAAAAACCTGCGGGAGTGGGAAAAACTGCTTCAGAGGCTCGTGAGGGTGGAGGAGAAATGAGGGAAAATGTGAGCGCAGCGGAAACATGGGTGAAAAACCTGGTAGAGTAGCTAACCAGGTGTAGATGAAGGTTTGGGTGCAAGGATGAACGTGGACCGTTGGATTAGAACAACCAACGGTGGGGATTTTTCGATGAAGTCATTCGAGAGATTAGATGAATGGAGAATGGATGGGGGCGAGATTAAAATAGAACCGTATGATCTTAGAGATCAATGGCTAGGAAAGAACGTGAACGGAAATGTTGTGGAGGGCGGTGGTTTGGCGGAAAACCAGGGATGGTTTTCGCGCGGTGAAATGGGGGGGAGGTGGTATTGCCTTTTGGAGCGCGATTCCATACACTAACTGACATGTGGAAAATGAAAACCTCCCATATCGCACAATTTTGAAACATTAAACTTTGGGCACAAAAATTATGCGATATCGCGCGCTAGCCATCAGATCATCATAGGGAGATCAGACGGTTGTGGGAGAGTGCGATGGAGGATAAGCTGCGCGAGCGGAAAGGTGGGCTATCGGGTTAAGTCCCGATCGTTGGATTGCTAGAATGAACAGCTGAGATTGCATGGGAAAGATGATTCGGGACCTGGTGGACGAAAAGAAGATTGGCGATGCAATTGGATGTTGGCCGTTGGATCAGAAGGGAGATCAACGGTCGGGATTAATCGGTGGACGCGAAGGTGAAGGGCTCATGAGCGGAGCACGATTGAATCTTAGCCTTCAGTTCTTGTGGATTCAACGGTCGAGATTAGATCGGAAGATCGGAGGAGAGGGGCTCATCGCATCGGGGATTCAGGGAAAAAGAACAAAGGGAACGAGCTTTTTGTGATTGCGATGGTGGGGGATGAGTCAAGTGTTGAGGCCTGGTTCTGTGGGAGAATAAGGTGACCGAGGTTCAGAGGGAAAAGCGCTTATCGCATCGGCGGGGGAAATGAAGAATGACAAGGGAAAAGGGAAAAAACTCTGATTATGATGAGCGATAAGGTCTTAGTGCCTAGCTATGGCTCTGGGTTACATGCGGAGAAAGGGGCTAAGTGCTAAACCGAAAGGGGCTTAAGCCCTTAGTGAGAAAATGAATATTTTTAAGGATTTTTGAAGGGTTTTTTAGGAATTTGGAGGTTCCGATAGGTAAGAAAAGGGAGTTTTAGAACCAAATAAAAGGGAGATATAAGGCTTAGAGTGAATTTTAAAGGGAATGGAGGAAAATGAAGTATGAATGAGTGAAAATGAGGAAAAAGGAGGTCTCTTGAAAATAGTTTCTTTCATAAACAGCAAGGTTCATTAATGGAAACAACAGTGAAGATTCTTTAAAGCATAGAAAACACATGGAGGATTCAAGAATGATATATTTACAAAGGAAATGTTTCTCTTGAAGACTCAGAAACATATTTAGCCACCTATTTTCTTTGACAAGTTATTATAGGTGGCTAACAGTGGCTCCACATGGGGCTGGAATCTTCTTGAAGGTGTTAAGAATCGCAGATGTAATCTTTAGAAGTAGGCTAGATGCCTGGTACTTGACCATATTTTCTTCTTTGATCAGTTGCTACATAAGTGAAAACATTATATCAGCATCAATATTTCCCCAAACAACTACCTACCCATCCTACTGTCCTAACATTTTTTCGTCAAGGTGCATTTAGACTTGCATACCTTTCACATCATCAATTTTTTATTGAAAGCAAAAACTAATCTAATTCTACCCTTATTCCTCCATGAGACCAGATTAAACAGTTGGACTCATAGCTTCTCTACCTAAACTAATATCTACCAGGATTAAACTGTCTGACAAATTTTCATTCTCTACATTCTAAAACAAAAATTTAAATACAGACAAACCAGGATTAGACTGTTTGATTTGCTGTGGGTCCATGGCATAAAGACAAGCTGCACATGGACTAAACTTTGCAGAAATTGAAAAAAAAAATTTGAAGGCTTCAGATCTGAAAATCACCAACATCCTTCCTTCTTCTTGTGACTCAGATTTTGAGCTTTTTAGAGTCACCTTCTTTCTTCTTTTCAGCTTTGGTTTTGGTCTTGTTAGAGCTACTACTTCTTATTTTCTATGCTAGTTCAAGATTTGAGCTTGTTTGAACCTTTCTTCTTATAATTTTTTTTGTATATTTTTTGAATTTTTCTTCAAAGTAAAATCAACAACTAACTAAATGCTCACAGGCTGAGCTTTATTGAGATTCCTACCTACCCTAATATAACTTGACATATTTACATGTCTAGCTGACAAAATCTCTTTTCCAATACATCCAATCAATCAGATGATCCCATGATTGGTTTCTACTCATCTCTTTGAGCATGTTGGATAGGAAGGGCCACTCCCATTCTCTTTGTTTTTTAACAGTAGTGCTAAAAAATCTTCTTGATTTTGGTAATACACTGCTTCTGACAACCTTTAGCCCTTCTTCAAATTTTTTCAAGAAATGAGCATAGGGATCTCGAAATAATACCTGGTTGTGAATTTTTGGAAGATATGTTTCAACCAGGATTACCTCTTCCTTCTTCATTGGATCAAGATAAATATTTTCTTGAGAAAGAAAAACTTCCTCATCTTCGTTATCATCTGAATTGGAGGACTCATCATATATCGTAGGGCTATCCTCTTTTAGTCCTGGTAAGCTCTGGTTTAGTGGACTATACTCTATGAAGAGATCATCATATTCTTGAGCAGGGGTGTCTTCTATTACCTCAATCTTTCCAATATAAGGTTCCTTATATTCATCCTGCTCAAGAAACTCCTCTTTCTTCTAAACCTCATCATCACAACTGATAGATTGCTCATTCCCAGTTATGTGAAAGTTGTTTCTAATGGGATGCATTTCTTGATTACTGCTTTCAAGCTGATGATAAAAAATTCATGACACCAATCCTCTGTTGGTTTCCCTACATGATTAGTTTCTATATGGAGCTCATCATCACCATCAGGCTGATCAAAAATTGGAAAATCATTAGAAAAAACAATTTCACCAATAAAGCATATTGGGTTATCATTTGGCTTTTCTTTATTCTGATTTACAAGTTTGTTTTATTCTTCAAGACAACAAGGTTCAATAGGTAGATGAGCAGAAGTATTTTTTTCTAATGAATATTTGAGGGTTGGCTGTCTGTTCAATATTAGATCAATTTCTTCCTCTGTCAAGAGAGAAGGAATTTTCTTTTTGCTTAGGACAGATGTACAACAATCCTCTTTCTCTTGTGTTGGCTGATTTTGAGGCCTGATGTCTTCTTGAGCCTTTTCTAGGGGATCTTCACTTGTGCTTGCAGGGAAACCTTGAGGATTTTCTAATGTTTCATGATCTTCTTCTGTCTCAAACAATTCCTCATGATTACTATGACACTCAGTTTGGATACAAGGCTCATGAGTTATTTTTTCTACATTATCAAGATGCCACTATTATTGTGTAAACTGAGATGGGTTTTAATCTAGAGGGGGAGTTCTTATATGTGCTAGTTCTCCTTCCACATAAGATTATGTGCTTTCTAAGTGGCTACTTGTTTCCTCAAAGCACTTCTCACTATAAGTTTTTGCAATTTAGTCATGAAGTTCTCTTGATAACATGGTACAAGATATAGGTATGAAATCAGGAACTTCTTGACAACCTTCCTCATCATCTTCTATAAATTCTTGATCATCATACATGTCTTGCTCATTGTCTAGGTCATGTAGGGGTTGAGTTTGTTCTTGTTCTAGAAAAATCATGGGCTGCGCTAGATCATCCATATTTAAATTAGCCTCATACCTCTCCATTATTTTTTAACTAAGTATGTACATCATTATTTTCATTCTATCCAATAAAGCATTTAGTTTTTATTCTTTGTCCATACTTAGATCCATTTTGTAAAAAGAGGTCACTGTATCTTCTTAACCAATTTAGGGTATTCTACCAGTGGAGTCATTTGGTCTTTTGGGAGTTGTGGAGTGTAGAGTCGCCAGGTGGATGAATTTGAATGTTTTGAAATGAGTTGCTGTCCACCATCAGCAATTAAATACCAATCTAAGGAGGATTTTTGGGTCTTCTGAGCTCTTAAGGATGTATAAGATGAAATTCACTCAGAATTCCCTAGCGGAGTCGCCATTATGTTGGGGTTCCTATGATTTGGCAGATTTTGCAATACCAAATGACAAGACAACATCAAACCACTTTGGGATCCTAGGATCTAGCCCTCCTGGATCCAGAGAGGGATCTCTCTATGAATGCAAAGAATGATATATCTTTAAGGTTAGTTTATGGTATTAGGCTAGGTATGAAGCACAAGGGATTTTGGTTTGTTTGTTTGGTTAGAGATCATTAACTGAGAAGGTTATGTGAAGTGAAGAAGGAACTAAGTAGTAGGATGTTTCAGCATGGGAAGATAAGTCAAGAGAAGTGCCAACCCATTGGGCTATGGAGTCAAAAAGGGTTTACTCGCATAACAACTGTCCAAGGGTTTCCATAGGGCAAGTCATCTATACCAAAGGATCTATTTTAGATAGATGGTGGGATGGAACATTAAGAAGTGAAGTGAAAGAAAGAAACCAAAGTGCAGCTTAAGATCAGGTAAGAAATTTTAACCTATCCTACTTTTGACATACTTTCAAAGGAAACTCTCAATGAAGACACAAAGGGTAGCTTAAGATCAAGCAAGCACTCTTAACCTAGCCTGCTTTCAGCATAATTTCAAGGGAAAAAATATAGCAGTCCTCATAACCGATTTCAGAAAGTAGAAAACATTTAAGATTAAACACATAGTAAGGCCTAAGATCATAGAAATACTTTTAACCTTCTCTGCTTTGACACCAACTCACAGGGAAACTTTCATGACAAATTGTTGGAGAAGAAACTAGAGGACAGGGCTAACCATAGACTTCCCTAGGTCAATCTTTACTTAGCATGAAATGAAAATATATTTCAAGGACAATGTTTCAAGTTGTACTTAGCAAGACATGGGCTCACCAACATTTCTTGACTTGTTATACTCTATAGAATTATCCTTAAAATACACAATCGGAGGAAAACATAAAGATAAATATTTACAGTGAGATTTACGGTACTTCCAACAATATCTCCTAATATATGCTTGTTTTTCTTTATCAGAGAATAATGGAAAATATGAAAAAACATGAAAGGAGACAATTAAAGTAAGGAAAACATCACCAATAATATAGACCAGGATCCTGTGAATCTACTTGTTCAATTGATGTGCAAAACCAGTCACATACTTTGAGCCCAGTGGATTTTTACAGTCCAAACTTCTCTTCCCAACCTACTATATTAAAAACTACTCAGCTACTTCCCCTCAATAATAGTTCAAACAATCAATAAAATCCCAAAAACCAACAACATTTTCAATGTAATTTACAGGGGTTCTTATAGGAGAATGAGTGATAGTAGTAGTAGATATGAGCTTAAATGATTCATTAAGACAGAGGGGAGGAAGTATTCGAATTCCCACTCTGCATAATGGCTTTGTATTAACTGTGTGTACCCTTTAGGCTGATTCATAAGTCTTTGTCAGATTGACCATAACCTCAGGTATGTTTCTTTGAAGTACTCTTTGGCTGCTGGTACTCTGTTTTGTATTATGAGATAAGTAAGGTGATAGAAGGTCTCTCATGTCTTCCATACTTCCATAACTACTGTCCTGAGAATTTTTAAAGCCTCTGTCAGTGCAATAATTTTTCTGGTGCTCGATGGAAAATGGAGGAGGTCATGTAGCTAGTCCTTATTTAGAGAAGAACGTTCTGCTGATCTGGCTCTGATTGTGTTTAGGATTCATTTAGCCTCTTTAATCATCTTCATGTTTTTTATCCTTACCGACTGTGGATTAGGATTCTTGGTCTTCAATATTGTGCACTAATATTCTTGATATTCTTCTGATATTCTTTAGACTTCTGTTGACGACCGCACAGGTGGCAGTGGTGCTGGAGGGTTCATGTAAGGGTCGGTGACCAGGATGCATCGACAAACATGGAATTGAAACCCTGCTGTTCCCTTTTCTGCATTGATTCAGGCTTAGGATCGTCACCCTGGAACCTTTTGGTCACCTATATGTGGCTGTGGGATAAACTGGCAAGAACCACCATTAAACCTGCAAACATAAGATAAACCTGTTATAAAAACCTGCGGGAGTGGGAAAAATTTCTTCAGAGGCTCGTGAGGGTGGAGGAGCAGTGAGGGAAAATGTGAGCGCAACGGAAAAATGGGTGAAAAACCTGGCAGAGCAGCTAACCAGGTGTAGATGGAGGTTTGGGTGCAAGGATGAACGTGGACCGTTGGATTAGAACAACCAATGGTGGGGATTTGTCGATGAAGTCATTCGAGAGATTAGATGAATGGAGAATGGATGGGGGCGAGAAAAAAACAGAACCATCCGATCTTAGAGATCAACTGCTGGGAAAGAACGTGAACGAAAACATTGTGGAGGGCGACTGTTTGGCAGAAAACCGGGGATGGTTTTCACGTGGAGAAATGGGGGGGAGGTGGTATTGCCTTTTGGAGCGCGATTCCATACTCTGACTGACACTTGGAAAATTAAAACCGCCCATATCGCGCAATTTTGAAATGTTAAACTTTGGGCGCAAAAATTACGCAATATTGCGCGCTGGCCATCAGATCATTGTCGAGAGATCAGATGATTGTGGGAGAGCACGATGGAGGATAAGGTGTGCGGGCGGAAAGGTGGGCTATCAGGTTAAGTCCCGACCATTGGATTGCTGGAATGAATGGCTGAGATTGCATTGAAAAGATGATTCAGGACCTGGTGGACGAAAAGAAGATTGGCGATGCGATTGGATTCTGGCCGTTGGATCGGAAGGGAGATCAATGGTCGGGATTAATCGACGAGCGTGATGGTGAAGGGCTCATGAGCAGAGTGCGATTGAATCTCAGCCGTCGATTCTTGTGGATTCGATGGTCGAGATTAGATCAGAAGATCAGAGGAGAGGGGCTCATCGCATCGGGGATTTGGGGAAAAAGAAAAAAGGGAATGAGCTTTTTGCGATTGCGATGGTGGGGGCTGAGTCAAGTGCTGAGGCCTGGTTCTATGGGAGAATAAGGTGACCGAGGTTCAGAGGGAAAAGCGCTTATCGCATCGGCGGGGGAAATGAAGAATGACAAGGGAAAAGGGGAAAAACTCCGATTGCGATAAACGATAAGGGCTTAGCGCCTGGCTATGGCTCTGGGTTACATGCAGAGAAAGTGGCTAAGGGCTAAGCCGAAAGGGGCTTAAGCCCTTAGTGAGAAAATGAAGATTTTTAAGGATTTTTGAAGGGTTTTTTAGGAATTTGGAGGTTCCGATAGGTAAGAAAAGGGAGTTTTAGAACCAAATAAAAGGGAGATATAAGGATTAGAGTGAATTTTCAAGGGAATGGAGGAAAATTAAGTATGAATGAGTGAAAATGAGGAAAAAGGAGGTCTCTTGAAAACAGTTTATTTCATAAACAACAAATTTCATTAATGGAAACAATAGTGAAGGTTCTTTAAAGGATATAAAACACATGGAGGCTTCAAGAATGATATATTTAAAAAGGAAATGTTTCTCTTGAAGACTTAGAAACATATTTAGCCACCTGTTTTCTTTGACAAATTATTATAGGTGGCTAATAGGACCCCTATACCTTAATGGGGTGGCAACGCCACTCATAATTAAACGCTGCCTGGGGGGTCTGGGGGGGCAGTTGCGACTTTATGGATCCCCCCCTCTGGTGGTGGGTTTTGGGGGTAGCGCCCCCGAAGCTAAAAACAAATGTAAAATTGCCTTGTAAATGTATAGTAATTTCTAGTCAATCTGGGCCATTCATTAGGCGGATGATTTGACGATAGAAGTTATGTTTAGTTTAGGGTTTTTTTCCCCTAGAAGGAAACCCCTCTCTTTGTATGAGGGCATTGTATTTCGGCTGTTTATGGTATGAGTATTTATCAGAGCGAGAAACAGATAGGGAGACTATGAGAGAGAACAAAGGATATTACAGTGGATTTTCTGTAGGTTGTGTCTCTTCATTTTGCTGGATAATAGAAAGGAAGGACTGGGTGTTTGGGGTGGACGTAGCCCAAACTGGGTGAACCACATATATCTGTGTCTCTCTGATTTTATGTGTTTTGTGTGCTTGTGTTTTCTACATATTTTATGTGTTTTCATTGCTGTGTAATATATATAATTTTCTAACAACACGTTGTAAACCTCCCTTCTTCTAGGTTTAAGGTCTCCCTCTTCAAATATGAGGGAAACTTCCTCTAGAAGAAGCCCTAAGCTTCTTGCAAAATTTGGAAGAGTTTCGGGAACTGCAATAAGCATTGCGTTCTAGTGTTGGTGGTCATCCTTAAACCACCTCTTTATGCCAACATTTCAGAGAGTTGATTAAGCCTAAGTGCTTCCATGCATACTTTGCAGATTTGTATTACAACTCCCTTCTTGGACTCACACATACCCCTTTGGATTAAGGGGGGCAATGTTAGACACCTAATCCTCAATGGGTAGGTGTGGAAGCCAAATAGTCATAAAGGAGTCCAAGTGACCTTGGAATGTGGAATCCAAGGGTCACACCTAATGTACTATAAAAGCACATATATGGTTAATAGTAAAAAAAACACACGCTTATCTTTCTGTCTATGTGTGTTTAGTTTCTCATTATGTGTGGTTACCATGCGTGTGTTTAACAGTAACAACAAAAAACTCCCGAAGATTCTAGAGAAAAGGAACCATGAAATCTATATGAATTGTGAAGAAATGTTTTCAGACACGGACCCGAAATTACAATATCCCACAAGACACCAATTCGTCAGGGGCTAGTAGAAGTGCACCAACAACACCTTTTACCACATCAAATATGGCTATTGAACCTTTTCCAAAAATGGCTAAGGGACCAACTAGGTGGGCAAGAAACCATTTAAAAGTGGCCCATAACTATAGCATTGTGGATGATCTAGCTCAATCTCTCGCAGCCATGTCAACTTTGGAGGTATTATAATCATGCCCAAAGAAAAGGAAATTCTCTGCATTAGGCGCCATCGACACTTCCGATTCACGCCTAATGGATTTTGATTTAGACAAAGCCACCCCTAGGCCTCCCCCGATTGTTGCCTTTTAGATACCGGTGGCGGTTCAAAACATTACCATTCATCGATGTGTCATTGATGAGGGTGCATCCACATGCATCATGTCAAAGAACATCTGGCAGAAGTTAGGGTCTCTCGAACTAAATCCATCAGACATCACTCTTAGAGCATATGATGGTCGCCCTTCAGATCCGTTCAGCCTCTACCAAAATTTCCCGGTCTGCTTAGCTGGTAAGATGGTCCTTATAGACATTGAAGTCTTGGATGCTCAACTGGATTACAATATACTCCTTGGTTGGAGTTATATGTACACAATGTCAGCCATAGCATCCTTCGTCTTTTGAATTATGATGTTCCCCCATGAGGACCGCATCCTTACTGTTGACCAATTAACACACATTGAAAAGTGGCCCCTAATAAATGCAAATGCCATTTTACCCTATGTAGACACATCTGCTGAGATGCTTACATGGTAGTAGGAATATGGCCCTGGCCAGTTCAAACCATCGTCCATCCTAGGGTCATTCCTAGGATACCCCCCTGTTATACTTTAGTCATAACTGGCTGTCATAGAGGCCCCAGTGTGCATTATTTCCTCATCAAGCACCAAAGCTAGTCAAGACACAGAGACGAGCAGTAATTACACTGAGTCCTCAGCCAAGGCAGCCTCTCTAGCCTACGCCGCCTCCCAAATTCCTTTTCTCTACCCCCCAGCTAGTTTTGTATCCCAGCAAGTCTTGGCTACTATTGTGTTACCAAACGTATCTTTTGTAATCCTAGTTTGGTACCTAGTCCCACCTGCTAGGACGGGAGCCACACACATCACCTCTACAGGGTTATTCCCCCTCAGTCCCAAGGAGGTCCCACCCATTCAGGAAATTGTTGCAAACATCCATGCACAAGAAAATCCTACCGCAAAACTGATGATTACGACCAAGAACACCAATATAAGAGGAAAGAAGGTGGATAATCCCACCACGCAACAAGAATCATCGCCCTACACCATATGCGACGTGGTAGGCCACCCTACCCACATCTTCCCAGAGCTAGAAAAATTAAAACTGCTCCTGAGCTCCGCGGTAGACATTACGGCAATAAGTTCCCGTAAAAAGGAACTTGCCACCAAACGTCAAGGCAAGGCATTGCGTACCAACCACGCATGCGCTATTTGTGGTATTTATGGGAATTACACCTATCGTTTCCCAGAAATTCCACGATAAAAGGATGCCTTACATGCCATCGAGAAATATTATCAAGAGGATTCCCCCATACAGACAAATGGGGAAGAACCTCAGGCCATATTATACCTTCAAGGGGAAGAGCAGTCACCATAAAGACAGCCATATGTCCCTCCCCCCCAAGCCACCATACACCTACTAGGGATAGGGGAACTTGGTTGCCTCATCCTCTTGAGTTACCACGCGCATCGATTACTGCAGACATTTTGATCGAGTCTTTGGCCCAAGGTCACCTAGGTAGCAGTAATCTCTAACATAGTGATCAACACTTCATAATGCCTAAAGGAGGTACCACAGATTCACACCTCTAAAAAAATAAATTTTCAGTGCCAACAAGTATTCCCTCTCTCATATCTTTTTTAGCACATGTCTTTCAATAATATTTGAATAAAGAAGATGCTTTCACTTTGGGTATTGTTTTGCAGGTGTCGTGAAAACCATCTACCACTCCATCCACTGAAAGTTCCAATGAAGGTATCATTATACCCTCAGCATGATAGAGTCCTAGAAGAACTCTGCATATCATAACATCATTTCTCCATAAGAAATTAACCATAGGTTCCAAGCACCCGAACATGTTTATCATCACCCCACCTTTCACATAATAAACATCCTCATAGTCAGTAGAGCCTCCCCTCCATGGCACCCGTCACCCAAAGTATACCATATATCACAAATTCATGACTCCATGGCCATACCACTTCAGTTCGAGAAGCACCTCATGCCCATTTCACTCACCATGCATCAGGTCAAGTTTAACCATATCAAAATAAAACCCCTTTCCTGGACTACCAGGTTTTGCAAGTAGATCGAAAGTTCACTACCATGCCTCGCATTTGGCCTACCATAACTCCATCATGATAGCCCATCTGCGACATTTTCTATCCGCTTCATCAACCCCACACATCAAACCAACCAATGGGGCCCCCACCCCTATCAAAACACCTTCCTCACATCATCAATGAGAGAACACTTTCACATTTTGGGGCACCTGTATCTATGTTTTGTACAAACCAAACCCCATTATTTCATTCTTTTGGTAAGTGTACAAAGACCGAAAAGGGTGAACTATTGCCCCCATTCACCCATCCATTTTTTCTCCCATGGCAGTATTCCTTGGTCACCCTTGGTCAGAGTATCACACCCTTCATGCATAAGCCACCATGAAATTCATAACCAAGATATACCCACCCTGGATGTCCTACTGACTCCAGGTATTTCCCCATCAAAAATAGTTATGAATGCTGCCATGCTACTTTTTATACTCCAACGTTGGGCCACTGAATCCTCATCACCAATTTTCAGTCACCCCTTGCCATCATGCCTATTTTAAACCTATCACATCCAGGATGCTGATCCCTTGCATCAACGACTCTCTCTTTCGGTTGAGGCTTTCTTTTTTTCGACGTCAACACCCATTTTCCAAAAAGGAAGTCGAACCTTGGATCACCCCTCTCCACAAAAGGGACATCCTCAGGTGGAACTGTGGGAGACATCATTGCCCATAGATGTCATCGATCCTCCTGACATTTTACTACTGTTGTGCTTTGTCGTTTTTTCTTGCCAACCTTACAAATTACAAGGTGACAACATAATGGTGACCATACTGGGGACTGAGTTATTGAAAAATCTTAGTGTCTCTTCAGAACTCAGAAACCCTAATCAAAATTAGATGATTCAATTGTTTTCCAAGATTGGTATTTGTTTGTTGATGGTGGAAAATAAGATAGACACAAGAAATTTGAAATCATCCAGCTGGCGACTCCAATTCAAATCAGTTACATTCAAAGACTCCACAGGAGGAAGGACCTGAAACATGACTAGTCAGCTTAGAAAGAGAAATTATTCAAGCCCAACTTGGATTCAAGAGATTATTGTTTCTCTCTGTAACTATGTTATATCCTACTTTAAGTGTGATTATATGTACACTACCGAGGTTTACATTGATCATTGGAAAATTAGCGAGCCTCAAGGAGCTAAGCCCCAAATTTTAGACCATGTACATACTTATATACCTGTGCACAACCCAAATGAACTTGTGGAAAACCCAGTGAAACATGAGCCTCTGGCTTTAGCTCCTGCTCTCGCTAAATTCCCACATGGTTATAAGCCTTCTACTTTACTGCCTATACCTGTAAAATTCCCAGACAGATACAAGCCTCTGGGTTTGCCTCCTATCCTCCATGACCTCCCTACAAATTTTATTAATAATCTACCCAGATTTGATGGAGAAAGTGCAAAGATCACTATAGAAAAGCACATTCAAAATCTTGAGGATTTCCTTGATCTGTTTGAGGTGGGAGAAGATGATGTGTGTATCATAATGTTTTCTCTATCATTGCAAGGTAAATTTAAAAATTGGTTTAAATATCTTCCAGCTAGAAGCATTAGCAATTTTCATCAATTCACTCAAGTTTTCCTAGATAGATGCGTGGTTGTGGGAAAGGTTTTTCTCATCATAGAAGAGTATAACCATTTAAAAAGATAGCCTAGGGAGACAATACATCATTTTTCAGCCAGGTTCAATAAGCTATACTATTCGATGCCTGCTAAGATAAGGCCACCCCTAGGATTAGCTCTTTAGCACTACCCAGATGCATTTGACCCAGATATAGCATTCCAGTTAAGAGAAAGGGACCTTGCAACCCTAGAAGAAATGAAAAATATGGAAATTGATGTGGAAGCCAACCTTTTGAACAGAGAAGAAAAGTTAAAAGCAATAAATAAGGACAAAGTATAAAAAGATCAACTTATATCTTCAGAGATAAAACTAGAGATGTTGACAAACACAATAAAAAAAATGATGCATATGATTGGCAGGAAAGAGGAGCTTGATGTTCAGATACCTCATGTCCCATTAGTTCCAGAAAAGACAAACATAAATGTACCCAAGAATTTTTCAACCCATCCTAGACACCCTAAAACAGAAAATGATTGTTTCATGCACTCTATCCACAACATAGCCAACGGGTGAAAATGTGAAGTTGGGAAACACTTTTTGCCCTTTTTTGACGTTGAAAATTGTAATTTTCTATGTTTTTCAACTTCAACTTCACTAAACTCATATTTTTATTGCAAATTATGCTTTGACATAAAAACAAGAATTGTAGAGAATTGTCTTACCTCCATACCCATATTTAAAAAAAAAAAAATATTGACATATAGAGGGGTAAATTTCTTGTTTACTAATTGCATATACTTGAAATTTTAAGGCAAACATAAATAATCACTTTATTATCCTTTACTTTTTTTAGGGAAGGTTATTCATTTTTTGGAAAAAAACCATAGCATCATAATCTACATATATTGCACTAGTGCACAGACTATTTTTCGGTAATTTTTGGATTAAATCACTATTTTTTATTATTTTTTGAAATGGACGAAGACAAAAAAACAGTGATATTTTAATACATTTTATGATCCTTTGATTTTCTTTTCAATTTGATCATCAATAAGAAAAATGAGAGTACCCTTTTGAAGTAGACAGGGAGAGGAAGTGCAATATGATTTTTTTGAATTTTTTGGTGTCCTCATTTGAAATTTATTGAATTTTCATTCAGTGCAATTTTTCAAACAATGAAATTCCACAGTGACACAGTTTAGTAAAAAATTAATAAAAAATTGAATTTTTTAATGAAACTCCACAAATCTCATATCATCAGAAACTAGATTCAGAGATGAATCTAATGGTGCTTGGTTCGACATATAAAATTTTGTTTTTGTAGGTGTTCTGCCCCTCCAAAGTTGCAGGTTCCTGAAAACTGCAAAATTTTCTGTGTTTTTCGTTGACCAGAAACTCTCGGCCGAGATAATGTCTCGGACGAGAAATTTATAAAACTCTTGACCGAGATTTTAACCCGCCTAAAGTTAGATTTAAACGCACGGCCAAACTCTCGGCCAAAATTTTAAAAAACTCTCGGACGAGAGTTTAGAAAACTCTAGGACGAGAGTTTTCTAAACTCTCGGCCGAGAGTTTCATTAAATGTTTTATTAAAATAATTATAATATTTATAAAAATATTGAAATATTTTAATAATTAAATTGTTTTTAATTAAATATTTTTAATAAGTAATTTAATATTATCTTTAACCTTTTTAATTTTTCTTGAATACTTAAAGAATCCCCTAATAACTAATTAATTAATAATTATTTAATCTCCTTAACAACTAATTAAATAACTAACTCAATAACGACTAGCTTTCTAACAACTATAAAGGAGTTTATATGTTAGGGGTTTATATGTTTAAGGTTTTATATGTTTAGGGTTTAGGGGTTTATATGTTAGGGGTTTACATGTTTAGGGTTTAAGGGGTCAAATGGGTTAGGGGTTTTGGGGTTTAGGGGCTTAAATAGGTTAGGGGTTAAGGGTTTAGAGGTTTAGGGTTTAGGGGGTTAAATGGGTTAGGGGTTAGGAATTAGGGTTTAACGGGTCAAGGGTTAAGGGGTTAGAGGTTTAGGTGTTTAAGGGGTTGAATGGGTTATGAGTTGGGAATTAGGGTTTAAGGGGTTATAGGTTTAGGGGGTTAAATGGGTTAGGGTTGGTTTAGAGATTTAGGGGGTTAGGGGATTTAGTAGTTAAGAATTTTAGGGGTTAGAAGTTAGGGGTTAATGGGGTTAAATGGGTTAGGTTTTTAGGGGTTTAGGGTGTTGAATTGGTTAGGGGTTGGGAATTAGGGTTTAAGGGGTTAGGGGTTAAGGGTTTAGAGGTTTAGGGTTTAGGGGGTTAAATGGGTTACACGTTTAGAGGTTTAGGGATTAGGGGATTTAGCAGTGAAGGATTTTAGAGGTTAGGGTTTTGGGGGTTAAATGGAATCCACACTTAAATGGGTTAGGATTTTAGGGGTTTAGGGTGTTAAATTGGTTAGGGGTTGGGAATTAGGGTTTAAGGGGTTAGGGGTTAAGGGTTTAGAGGTTTAGGGTTTAGGGGGTTAAATGGGTTACATGTTTAGAGGTTTAGGGGGTTAGGGGATTTAGTAGTGAAGGATTTTAGGGGTTAGAGTTTAGGGTTTTGGGGGTTAAATGGAATCCACACTTAAATGGGATAGGTTTTTAGGGGTTTAGGGTGTTGAATTGGTTAGGGGTTGGGAATTAGGGTTTAAGCGGTTAGGGGTTAAGGGTTTAGGGGATAGGAATTAGGGTTTAAGGGGTTAGGGGTTTTGGGGTTTATGGGCTTAAATGGGTTAGGGGTAGGGGTTAAGGGTTTAGGGGTTAAATGGGTTAGGGGTTTAGAGGTTTAGTAGGGGTAAATGGGTTAGGGGTTAAGGGTTTAGAGGTTTAGGGTTTAGGGGGTTAAGGGTTTGGGGATTAGGAATTAGGGTTTAAGGGGTCAAGGGTTATGGGTTGGGAATCCACACTTAAATGAGTTAGGTTTTAAGGGGTTTAGGGTGTTGAATTGGTTAGGGGTTTAGGGGTTTAGGGGCTTAAATGGGTTACAGGTTTAGAGGTTTAGGGGGTTAGGGGATTTAGCAGTGAAGGATTTTAGGGGTTAGGGGTTAGGGATTAGGGTTTTGGAGGTTAGATGGAATCCACACTTAAATGGGTTAGGTTTTTAGGGGTTTAGGGTGTTGAATTGGTTAGGGGTTTTGGGGTTTAGGGGCTTAAATGGGTTAAGGGTTTAGAGGTTTAGGGTTGAAGGGTTAAATGGGTTAGGGGTTTAGAGGTTTAGTGGGGGTAAATGGGTTAGGGGTTAAGGGTTTAGAGGTTTAGGGTTTAGGGGGTTAAGGGTTTAGGGGTTAGGAATTATGGTTTAAGGTGTCAAGGGTTATGGGTTTGGAATTAGGGTTTAAGGGGTTAGGGGTTAAAGGTTTAGAGGTTTAGGGTTTAGGGGGTTATATGGGTTACAGGTTTAGAGGTTTAGGGGGTTAGGGATTTAGCAGTGAAGGATTTTAGGGGTTGGGGGTTAGGGTTTTTGGGGTTAAATGGAATCCACACTTAAATGGTTTAGGTTTTTAGGGGTTTAGGGTGTTGAATTGGTTAGGGGTTTTGGGGTTTAGGGGCTTAAATGGGTTAGGGGTTAACGGGTTAGGGGTAGGGGTTAAGGGTTCAGAGTTTTAGGGTTTAGGGGTTAAATGGGTTAGGGGTTTAGAGGTTTAGTGGGGGTAAATGGGTTAGGGGTTAAGGGCTTAGAGGTTTAGGGTTTAGGAGGTTAAATGGGTTAGGGGTTAGGAATTAGGGTTTAAGGGGTCAAGGGTTAAGGGGTTATATGTTTAGGTGTTTAAGGGGTTGAATGGGCTATGGGTTGGGAATTAGGGTTTAAGGGGTTATAGGTTTAGGGTTTAGGGGGTTAAATTGGTTAGGGTTGGTTTATAGGTTTAGGGGGTTAGGGGATTTAGCAGTTAAGGATTTTAGGGGTTAAAAGTTAGGGGTTAACGAGTTAGGGGTATGGGTTAAGGGTTTAGAGGTTTAGGGTTTAGGGGGTTAAATGGGTTAGGGGTTAGGAATTAGGGTTTAAGGGGTCAAGGGTTAAGGGGTTAGAGGTTTAGGTGTTTAAGGGTTTGAATGGGTTATGGGTTGGGAATTAGGGTTTAAGGGGTTATAGGTTTAGGGTTTAGGGGGTTAAATGGGTTAGGGTTGGTTTAAAGGTTTAGGGGGTTAGGGGATTAGGGTTTAGAGGTTTAGGGTTTAAGGGGTTAAATGGGTTATAGGTTTAGAGGTTTAGGGGTTAGGAGATTTAGCAGTGAAGGATTTAGGGGTTATGGGTTAGGGTTTTGGGGGTTAAATGGAATCCACACTTAAATGGGTTAGGTTTTTAGGGGTTTAGGGTGTTGAATTGGTTAGGGGTTGGGAATTAGGGTTTAAGGGGTTAGGGGTTAAGGGTTTAGAGGTTGAGGGTTTAGGGGGTTAAATGGGTTACATGTTTAGAGGTTTAGGGGGTCCGAGGATTTAGCAGTGAAGGATTTTAGGGGTTAGGGGTTAGGGTTTTGGGGGTTAAATTGAATCCACACTTAAATGGGTTAGGTTTTTAGGGGTTTCGGGTGTTCAATGGGTTAGGGGTTGGGAATTAGGGTTTAAGGGATTAGGGGTTAAGGGTTTAGGGGTTAGGAATTAGGGTTTAAGGGGTCAAGGGTTATGGGTTGGGAATTAGGGTTTAAGGGGTTAGGGGTTTTGGGGTTTAGGGCTTAAATGGGTTAAGGGTTAACGGGTTAGGGGTGGGGGTTAAGGGTTTAGGGGTTAAATGGGTTAGGGGTTTAGAGGTTTAGTAGGGGTAAATGGATTAGGGGTTAAGGGTTTAGAGGTTTAGGGTTTAGGGGGTTAAGGGTTTAGGGGTTAGGAATTAGGGTTTAAGGGGTCAAGGGTTATGGGTTGGGAATTATGGTTTAAGGGGTTAGGGTTAAGGGTTTATAGGTTTAGGGTTTAGGGGCTTGAATGGGGTATAGGTTTAGAGGTTTAGGGGGTTACAAGATTTAGAAGCGAAGGATTTTAGGGGTTAGGGGTTAGGGTTTTGGGGGTTAAATGGAATCCACACTTAAATGGGTTCTGTTTTTAGGGGTTTAGGGTGTTGAATTGGTTAGGGTTTTTGGGTTTAGGGGCTTAAATGGGTTACATGTTTAGAGGTTTAGGTGGTTAGGGGATTTAGCAGTGAGGGATTTTAGGGGTTAGGGGTTAGGGTTTTGGAGGTTAAATGGAATCCATACTTAAATGGGTTAGGTTTTTAGGGGTTTAGGGTGTTGAATTGGTTAGGGGTTTTGGGGTTTAGGGGCTTAAATGATTTAGGGGTTAACGGGTTAGGGGTAGGGGTTAAGGGTTTAGAGGTTTAGGGTTTAGGGGTTAAATGGGTTAGGGGTTTAGAGGTTTAGTGGGGGTAAATGGGTTAGGGGTTAAGGGTTTAGAGGTTTAGGTTTTAGGGGGTTAAGGGTTTAGGGGTTATGAATTAGGGTTTAAGGTGTCAAGAGTTATGGGTTGGGAATTAAGGTTTAAGGGGTTAGGGGTTAAGGGTTTATAGGTTTAGGTTTTAGGGGGTTATATGGATTACAGGTTTAGAGGTTTAGGGGGTTAGGGGATTTAGCAGTGAAGGATTTTAGGGGTTGGGGGTTAGGGTTTTGGGGGTTAAATGGAGCCACTCTTAAATGGGTTAGGTTTTTAGGGGTTTAGGGTGTTGAAGTGGTTAGGGGTTTTGGGGTTTAGGGGCTTAAATGGGTTAGGGGTATGGGTTAAGGGTTTAGAGTTTTAGGGTTTAGGGGTTAAATGGGTTAGGGGTTTAGAGGTTTAGTGGGGGTAAATGGGTTAGGGGTTAAAGGATTAGAGGTTTAGGGTTTAGGGGGTTAAATGGGTTAGCCCGGTTAGGAATTAGGGTTTAAGGGGTTACAGGTTTTGGGTTTAGGGGGTTAAATGGGTTAGGGTTGGTTTAGAGGTTTAGGGGGTTAGGGGATTTAGCAGTTAAGGATTTTAGGGGTTAGAAGTTAGTGGTTAATGGGGTTAAATGGGTTAGGTTTTTAGGGGTTTAAGGTGTCTAATTGGTTAGGGGTTGGGAATTAGGGTTTTAGGGGTTAGGGGTTAAGGGTTTAGAGGTTTAGGGTTTAGGGGGTTAAATGGGTTACAGGTTTAGAGGTTTAGGGGGTTAAGGGATTTAGCAGTGAAGGATTTTAGGGGTTAGGGGTTAAGGTTTTGGGGGTTAAATGGAATCCACACTTAAATGGGTTAGGTTTTTAGGGGTTTACGGTGTTGAATTGGTTAGGGGTTGGGAATTAGGGTTTAAGGGTTTAGGGGTTAGGAATTAGGGTTTAAGGGGTCAAGGGTTATGCGTTGGGAATTAGGGTTTAAGGGGTTAGGGGTTTTGGGGTTTAAGGGCTTAAATGGGTTAGGGGTTAACGAGTTAGGGGTAGGGGTTAAGGGTTTAGAGGTTTAGCGTTTAGGGGTTAAATGGGTTAGGGGTTTAGAGGTTTAGCGTTTAGGGGTTAAATGGGTTAGGGGTTTAGAGGTTTAGTGGGGGTAAATGGGTTAGGGGTTAAGGGTTTAGAGGTTTAGGGTTTAGGGGGTTAAATGGGTTACGGGTTAGGAATTAGTGTTTAAGGGGTCAAGGGTTAATGGGTTAGAGGTTTAGGTGTTTAAGGGGTTGAATGGGTTATGGGTTGGGAATTAGGGTTTAAGGGGTTATAGGTTTAGGGTTTAGGGGGTTAAATGGGTTAGGGTTGGTTTAGAGGTTTAGGGGGTTAGGGGATTTAGCAGTTAAGGATTTTAGGGGTTAGGAGTTAGGGGTTTTGGGGTTTAGGTGCTTAAATGGGTTAGGGGTTAACGTGTTAGGGGTACGGGTTAAGGGTTTAGGGGTTAAATGGGTTAGGGATTTAGAGGTTTAGTGGGGGTAAATGGGTTAGGGGTTAAGGGTTTAGAGGTTTAAGGTTTAGGGGGTTAAGGGTTTAGGGGTTAGGAATTAGGGTTTAAGGGGTCAAGGGTTAGTTTTCTGCAATAACATGATTCTCCAATCCCATACACTTCTGCTTGGAATGTCACACTTAACATTTATTTCCTTTTCGGCTAATATTATTTATCCCCTTACATCCATACCTAGGAAAATAAACTTCATTTCAATTTAATCTTGTGAAACTAAAGTGGAATATATGAGGACCCATTCCAAGAAGGGCATCTCACTCAATGTTCAAATAATATTGTTCATTCCCTTACATCCATACCTAGGAAAATAGACTTCCTTTCAAGTTAATCATGTGAAACTGAAGTGGAAGATAAAGTGACCCATTCCAAGAAGCTCATCTCACTTAAAAAATTTCTCGAGATTTCCAAGCATTTATAACGATATTAAGGTGCTATGCATTGTCTCCTTTATCACCTCATTGCATTTAGTTAATTGTTTTTTAAATTTAAATTTATTCATTAATTTCAAAAAAAATATTATATAAATTATATATAGTTGTTTTTATTTTGATTTATGTTTTAGAATTTTATTTTATTTATATTAATATATCAATTAGTTTTATATAAAATATTTTTAGTTTTTTATATAACATTGATATTACAAAATATTGTAACAAATTTTATTTAATTAAATCTTCATGTATTTTTTTATCATTAATAATAATAAAATAATTTAAAATAAAATTATAATTTTATTATTTTTCATCATTTTTTAATTTTAATAAAGTACTATTTAAATTATATAAAGTACCAATTCTAAAAACTTAATAATTTTTGTGTTTTATTATAGGAACAAAACTCTCATCCGAGAGTTTTTAAAACTCTCGGACGAGAGTTTTAAAAACTCTCGTCCGAAAGTTTTCTCGAGAGTTTCCGTCAATAAAAATCTTGGACAAGAAAATTCATAACTCTCGTCCGAGAGATTTTTAACTCTGGTTAAACCCAATAAAACTCTCGGACCAGAGTTTTTAAAACTCTCGGTCGAGAAATAGAGTTGACTATTTTCTCGGACGAGAAATTAAAAATTTCTCCCAAATTCTAGCCGTCCGCCAAAAAGTGTTTCCCAACTTCGCGATTTCACCCCAAGATGAAGTCCAAAAATAGAAGGAGGCAGGAATATCCCGAGCAACGATGTACATGATAGATGACCTTGCATACAGAGGTAGCCATCTCAAATATGATTATCAAGAGGAAGACCATAAGGTTGAGGTTGAGGCTGATTATTCGAAGAAACCAACATTTTTTACTTGGGAAGAGAAAACTCAGCTATCACAATGCAAAGATGATATTCAAACTCTGCATATTGAGCAAGGTTGTAAAGAGGAAAATGCAGGAAGTTGTCAAGTAAGTAGAAAATGCCTTCCTATATCTTTTTCCTCACTCTTAAGATATAATTATAAGAAGGTGGTTAATATGAAGGATGAGAAATTCTCTAAGGAGTCAGTTGAGGAAAAGAGTGATGATCCTGAACCTTTTTCAGATCCAGAAGTTCTCTCCTAGAGTCATCTTGAAATCATAGAATTTGAAACAAATGATGAATTGATCTAGATTGATTCTTTTCCCTTATGCTTTGATGCATTTCAAATTGTGAAAGGGAATCTAGAACACATTCTTGTTGATAATCATAGGATAATAGGACTCTCTCACCAATTATAAGAGAAAATCAGGGATGATAAAAAATCTGTTGTAGATCCAGGGGTTCAGCCCTTGAATCCTTTTGAATATCAAGTATTAGGTGAAGTCACAGAGTCTAAGGTAGATGATGAAGTGATCAAGTTTGATTCTCCACCTCTATGATTTAATGCATTTCATATTACGAAAGGGAATTGTGACCACATTATGGCTGATAATCATAAGAGAAAACATCAGGTCTCAAAAGAACCAACACTACCATCTAAAGAACCACATGGCCCAATAACAAACGCATTGGATTGTTTCTTCTTTCAAAATAAATTTTCCTGTGTTCATAATGCTCTCAAAAGCTGCTATGATATGGATATGATCAGAAAATCTTCCCCATTGTCTGATTCAATAGAATTAGTGGCAAAAAACTCACCAGGTAGCATGAAAACATGTTCTGATTTGATTGAAAACCTGGAGAGCACATCTGCAGTACTAGGATATGAAGCTAAGTGGGCTGAGTCAGAATACCCAGAAATAAATCAAGAGTATCTTGATCTAGTGGTTGTCTATATGGAGGAAATGTTTTGTACAAATCCTGCACATATTTCCAGCATGACAATTGTTTTTCAAAGGTACCAGGATCCATGTAAACAAGATCAAGATGGGAATTTATATCAAACACCATTTTCAGGTTTTTCTTTGAACATGGTGAAGAGAAATGAAAGAACAAATATATTAGAACAATTGCTTGACTAGCTGCACTGGCATTAGTGTATTTTTTATAAGGACAACCATTTCAGTAGATTAGGGTAGGTAGGGGTGCAAATAAGCTTAGCACTCTGAGCATCTTTCAATTTTTTTTTTTTTTTCATTCATATCAGTGTGTTTCAGACTTTAGTTTCAACAAAGTTCTAGTCTCACCAGTCAAGTTTTCAAGGTGCAACAATATGTTCAACTTGATGGATTTTAGTGGGTAAGTTCAATTGTAGTTTTAGTTTAGATTTCAGTATGCTAATAAGCTGGTTGTCCATGCATGTCGTATATTTTATCAATTAAATCCAGGAGGAACAATCAGCTAGTTTTCAATCACTAAGTTGCCTGACAGATCAAGATACAAGTTGTGGGATCAACCCAATGGATCAGGCTACTAGTCTACAGTGTTCTTGACACCTCCTGAAGGAGTTTCCATCCCCAACTGGAGCCACTATTAGAACCCTATAATTTATAGTATCAGAAGGCAACTATGGACTTTCTCTCTACAATTTTTTGATACTGTACATAGTTGTCAATATTCAAAATATTTTCCAAAGCAAGAATCAAAGGAAGAAAAGGCATCAGAGAAGTAGTTAAGGAAGAAAAACAGAAAAGGCAAAGTCGTGAACATGATTGGGTCAAGTCGTGCACGCGTTTGGGTTGAGTTGTGAACGCTAAAGCAAGTCAAGTCGAGAAAGCGGGGCAAGTATTCTATGAACAACTAAGAAATGAACGGGTGCAATCAAAGAAACAAGGTCGACAAACCACATTAAGGGATCAGTGAAGACCGTTGGATCTAAGAAATGATCAATGGCAGAGATTCAGTCGCAATCGCAGATCACAAGTTTTTCAGGATGGGCACAAGGGTAAAGGTTAAGGCCATCGAAATGTGATTTGCGATGAAGCGGGACCCATTCAGCTGCCACACCTCCTTTCCATTTCAATCCCCTTAAAATATCATTAAACCTTACGTTTTTTTTTCCACCTTTATGCTTTAGCCTTTACCTTTACCTTTCATCATTTTTTCTGCCACGTCACTTACCTTCTCCCCACACTTCGCACTTCGCATCTCTTAGATTTTTCCTCCACAGTTATAACTAAAACTTAAGAGTTGTGATCTGCGGGCTGCAGTCTAGTCCCACATTCCCTCCACGTCACCTCACACTTTGCATCACATCGTTAATTACCTTCTTCATAATTTAAATTGTAAATATTTCAAAGTGCGCGGATGCGAGGCAACTTTATAAATAAAATCTAAGCATTTTTAGGTCCGACTATATGAGTTTTTACGTTGTTTTGTTTGAAAAAAAGGTTCAAACATAGCAAGAAGGTTTCAGGTAGAAAATAGATACCAGAGGTCAAGTTGGGAAACAAAGGGCATTCATGCAAATTTTTTATGTTATGATGGTAGAAATGGAAAAGACAACAAAGCACATCAACAAAGTCACTAGTCGATGAAAAATGGCTAGCCCTGCACCAGACTTAATTACCCAACGTTGATCTTTTAAAAAGTAGGGCTAGATGTCAGAGCCATCATTCTTTGCCTCATCGAAATCATCACATGCCACCTTCAAGCCTACTTTTGATTTACGAAGAGCCACCTGAGTTTTTCATTCTTGAAGAGTTACCAAAATTAATTCCATAGGCGGTGTTTTGTCAGATATTTTCTTCGTTCGAGCCTTGCATGTCCATATCTCTTTAATTTTCAGTTTTTTGTAATAAATTAAGTTGGCCAAAGTATATTAGGGCAACCGACTCAAGTTTTAGTTAAATACTGCTTGAATTTTCATAATCAAGGGTTGGATATTGTTAGCCCTTGCATTGTCAGAACTACTATATTGGAGCACTGTAATTCCAGAGCTAGACATCAATGATCAAATATCGTTTACAGGATCCTTGAATTGTGTGAGAATGGTGATGTGCTATTTCTTTGTTTAAAGTTTTTCATTGTTTCCTTCGTTGTGCATATGTTCATCTAATTGTAAACCAAAAATTTTAGATTAATATTTGCTATCGGAGCACCTTAATTCTGTCTGCATTTACAATCTGAATGTTTTCTGCTAAAGTCTGATTAAATAATTCTTAACTTCTCTTTAGTCACTATTGAATCTCACTCTTTCTTTCACCTCATAATTCATACAGATCTTAAGATCCATTTAGCACAATTAGATTTCCCTGTGATGCTCTTGAATGTTGATGTGCCATTCCATCCTTTTGACTCCATAGCCCAATGGATTAGTCCATGCAACCCTTTCTGTCCAACCACACCATCAATCAAAAAAACAACCCCCATCACTGTAACTAGCCTAATATTAGCACTTATAATCATCAAGTTAATTCATAAAAATAGAGAGAGCCCTCTCTAAGTCTAGGAAGGCTAGGTCCTGGACTCCAAAGTGGTTTGATGTTGTCCTATGTTATTTTTTCTTGCCAACATCACAAATTACGGAGTGATAACAAATAAAACACAAGCTTTCATGTCAAGATGGTATCGTACCTTACAACCATTGCACTTTGATCAAATTTTTCGAAGATTTGTGCCTTTATAAACGTCTCTTTCAGCAATGCTTACACGGGAAGGTCCCAGTCATACACCTATGCGTACAATGCACATTTACGTGTCTGTTGCACTATACAAAAACCCCCCCATTTATTTTTATAAATAGGGACCCTTTAGAAATAAATAGGAAAATCCTTTTAAAAAAAAAAAAACACTTAGGAAATACAATTCTTGCCCAAAAAACGCATCTCTCATCATATATGTTATTTTTTCAAAAAGAATTCTTAAAGCATAAACTCTACGAACAACGAGATGCACTCTTTAGAAAGCTTTACTTTCCTTTTTCACATCACACATGATTTAATTAAGACTTAAAGGAACAAAGTGATAAAAGTTGCGATGACCCCGACGAAGCGAATAAACTCAAAAATATAAATATTTTTCGTATCGCATCCATTTTCGCTTTCGCAAATCGCATCATGCGTGACTTATAATATATACTTAATGTATTTTTTAAATCTTGCGATTTGCGTAGATCGCATTTCACAATGTTTACGAGACAATCACGAAATATTATAGGGAATCATTGCGATTTGCGCATTTAATAGCCTCAACGTGTGAAAATAAACTTATGTCATATCAGATTGAATTTTAGATATTAACGACTTTAAATTATTAATAAGCATTGCATACGAAGCCAGTTGAAGCCATGTAAAGCATTAAATTTTGAAATCATAATGAATTATGAAGATATGATTGATAAGATTGACAGTATTTCACGTGAGTTTGAAATAAATTTCTAATACTTCTTTGTATATACTTGTTATATGAAATATCTCATTTCATTATTAGGAAATCAGTTATTGAATTGAGAGAGTCTGAGTTGAGTAAGAAAGGTAAAGAAGTGTCTCAAGCATCGTCCTTTGAAGATATAGATATGCCTTCGCTATTTTCAGACACTATCTGTAACAAGGATTGCAGTGTCTCATCATGGGAAGCTATGTACTAACTATTTGAGGATGAAGGACCAAAATTGATAACAAATATATCTGCAATAGGCGCTGATATCACTTCCCATGCAATACTTTTTGACGTTGCATGCTCATTTATTCATAGGATAGCTGCAAGACCAAATATTATGCCTTATATAGATATGATCAAGTGGGAAGTAGAAAAATCTTAATATTGAAGATAGAGTGTTTAAGAATTCCAGAGGAGAGACTATGGGTTCTTTTAAAGCTGAAGATTTGGCAGCCATGTATCATTTACCAACTCTGCAGCAAAATTATGAAAATAGATATGTGCAAATGTTCAAAGCTAAACATCCATATATTATCAAGGTCATCCATGAGTGGAAGGACACTGAGGGAAAACTGAAGAAAGAAAAATATGTTATGTACCCCATTGCACAAATCCCTCATCCCTATTGCTTTGCTGCTGGTATGTTGTGTAGGTTATTTTCTAGACCTGATAGTACTAGGTTCTCTAGAGACTGGGTTCCCTTAATTGATGCAATCATAAATTCATCCATTTTGGATTAGCAAGACCTTTTATCTAATTATTTAGCCAAACACATTACTGAATATAGGAATAAAAGGAATGCTTCACCTCAAGAAAATTCACCCTTTTTCATGTCCTCTTATGTTATGGATTCCATTTGTTATAATTCTACATTTCCAATCATGGGTTGGAAATGGACCATTACAGACCCTACACCAATCCATATTTACCATAAAGAAATATGGGATTCCAAATACCACTTGCATTTCTATAAATTCTATTATGGAGTTATGCTGCCTATGTATCAAATTATTTTCGATAAAAAGATACCTAGGGTTTCCAAGGAAGTCAGTGTTAGGGTCCCGTGATTTGGCTGATTGGCAAGCCAAATGACAGTGTAACATCAAACCAAGCTTTGGAGCCCAAGGACCTAGCCTTCCTGGACTCAGAGAGGGCTCTCTCTATATGCGTAAGGGATATCTGTGTGTTTGTTTATTGTGTTCTGATTTTAGGCTAGTTATGAAGTAAGTTTTTGATTTTTGTTTTTTAAGTTGTGAGGGATGAAACTGATCAAAGATATAAAATAGATAACAAGATGTAGATTAACTGGGCTATGGGGTCAAAAGGTCAAGAAAGCTATTAGATGACGATACAAGGTTGTTGAAGGGCCGATTTGATTCAAGGTAGAAAGGATCTTTGGGAAAAATGGAGTAAATGGACATCAAGTTTGTGAACGACAAAGGATTTCAAGCATAACTAGTTTAATAGCAGACATAAACATGGTAGGGCAAACCATTAATCATGTGAAATGTAACTATAAGCTAATCAATACATAGAAATAAACATTCAAGCCATGCATAGAAGTATAAGACCCTCTAACTTTGGGAAATGGCTATCAGACTTTGGGGAAAACACTTAAGGAAGACAAACAACTTAACTTACTATGCCGGAACGCCTAAACACAATACTTCAAGTTATTGGGCACTTTGAACAACAAGATTTGCATAGTTTTAGGCAAAGGGCTAGATCGAAACTAGGCCTCCTTCGTTCAAACAAGATGATAATCTAATCAATCAAAGAGAAATTTCATGGATGGAACTATAGCTAGCCATAGGTAAGCAGGGCGTACCGTAATTCATACTTAGCATGTATAGAACTATGAATGAAGCAAGCAACAATATCCTCAAGTTGTTAAAGAGCAGTTAAGAATTATTTAATGCAACTAAGGAAGAAGAAAACATGAAAGCTATGAAGATTTAGGAAATTTGAGGTGTCTCCATGGGCATAACTCAAATTTATTCTCTACTGATCTATAGCAAGAAATAAACATGTATCATGAATGAAAACTAGAATACAACAACAAAGCAAGAGACACTATACCATTCTACCAAGTCATGGAATCCATCAACAATCCTTCATCATCCATCCAAGAACATCCAAGAGGCAATCCAAAAGCATAACACAAGTATTTTCTTCCAAAGCTCATATGACCATATATTGCTTCTCTTCTCAATTTCAGCCTTCTATTACAATGAATCCTCTTGGAATATATAGGCCAAGAAGGAGGAAAACCAACGAAGGCAACTAGCTAGCCATTGGTTCAAAATAAATATCTAAACTTTTCCTTGAGGCTTTGCAAAGCCCAAGGCACAAAATATCCCATAAAATATCTAAAAAATGCTAAAAAAGGGAATTAAATTGACTTTGCATCATTTTCCAAGTGCAAAAATAGCTAAACACACATTTGGAAAAAGCAGATTTTAGAGGTTCAAAAATTACAAAAATACTTCAAATTTTCATCAGCAAAAGGTCCCTGACTTGCCGGAAACATTTGGCAGCCTTCCTGGTGTCGAAACGAGGCTCATGATAGCTCGTTGGAAATATCTGAGTGTCTAATTTCCGGAGAAACTGAAAATTTCTAGATATAATGCCTAGAGGTCCTCCAAATCTACACCTGTGTGTAAAAAGCCAGAAAATTGCAATCTGCTGATAGCATTTTTCGTCGTTTTGAGGAGGAAAATGATCTCCAAATGGTCTGAAAATCACTGAGGGTGTGATCATGAAATTATGGCATCCAATGATACCATCCTCCCCCTTTGTCGAATCCCCAAAATGAAATGGCGAATTTCATGAGTTTTGACCAAAAACTCAAAAATGCCAAAAAACCAAAATATGTCAAAATGTGCCCAAAATTGGTGTGTATGACCCTCAAGGGTCTTTGGAAGCATGTTCTGAATCTTGGGCCCAAAATCCAAGTTTAAAGGTGTTTTTCTTTCTTTTCTTCTAGAAACTGCTGTCTTTGATCATCATCCTTATGCTGCTGCTCAAGCTGCTGAGTTGCTTTTGTTCAGCACTCTCTTCCTCTTTTTCCTGCTACTGCTCATCTTTACCACTGTCATGCTACTCCTGTAGTCTTGCCTAGAGGGGCATCTTGATCTAGATGTGCTCCTGAAACACCAAACTGCTTCCAAGTCTTTGGAATGCCTTCTTTAAACCAAACTCTTTCCTAGCCTGTCAACTTCGCTATTAAGCAACAAGTGATTTCAAAGATAGTGTGAAAATGCTCTTCTTTGGTGTAAGATCTTTGTTTCCTTCAGAATGATTCCTTTCTAGCCTTTGTATATCAATCAGTCAACATTCATAATGAATACACAGTCAAAGGAGAAAAATACAGTCAAGGTGACTTTCCTATGTAAAGGTACCCAGCTTTGATATTCGAGGCAATAGGGCACCCTTGTCTTTGTAGAGGAAGGAAAAGACAAAAGCCTTTGATCCAAAAACACTGCTCTCTGTTGGTATGCAACTAAACCAGTCAATTCCACACCATATACACAGTCAACTTTAGTGCAGATACACAGTCAATTTCACTGTTTATAGAACAAAGGTGGCAGAGCTTTGAAATGCTTTTGAGGTTTTAACAAAAGGCCTATAGGATTTTTGTTTTTTAAACAGTTGAGGCTCCCTTTCAACATAAAACCCTGCCTCTCTTTGGTGTTCTTTTCCACCAGTGGATTTAACAATCATAAACACAGTCAAACAAAGTGCACACAATAAAAAGTCACTGTTCATAGGACATGGTGGCAGAGTTTCTAGTTTTTATGATCTGGTAACAAAGGTCTGGAGCATTCAACCACATGAATTCCCTTCAACCAAAACACTGCTCCTTTTGGTATGTCTTTGTTTTTATGTAGTCATGAAGAATCATGTAGCCTTTTAAACAGTAATGAACTCCTCTTTAAACAAAACACTGCCTTCATTAAACCCTACTGTCCCTTATACCAGTTTTGCCACACACACCTGTAGACTGTAAAGGTAGATTTCACTTACTGACTGTGATCTATGGAATGGACCATCAAAAACCCTGTTTTTGCCTTGTTAACACAGAGGGAACTTCTGAAAAGTAAAAACATCATATAATGATCAATGCTGTTTGAACACAGACCCATAGTTGCACCTTTCCGAACCCTATGCTTCTTCTTTCAATATAGTTTGAGGGTAGCCACAATGGTTTTTTATATCAAAGAAAATTCAATACTCTTTGGTGTTTTACCTCGAGCCAAAATGACCATTGCAAACCTCGTTCTTTAAACAAAAACATCTCTCTCTTACAACAACTCAGAACTGAGATTCACACCGAGATTTTATATTTTTCACTCTACTCAACAGTTTTGCAAAGAGCAAAAAGGCACATAGAATACCTTTACAAATAGTGGCAAGCTTTATTGGAGAACTGGAGCGGCTTTGAAAGTTTCTTGGAGGCGTTTTGATTGTTTAAACGTGCGCGGCACGTTTGCAGTGGAGAGCGCCGCGCAACCCTGGGTGTCGGGTCATCTGTCAGACCGATAGGACCCGAGTGCACAGGCACGCCGCGCGCACCTACAGGCGCGCCGCGCCACCGTGTATTTCTATGAAAAAAACACACCTGAGCGCGCCACGTGCATCTACAGGCGTGCCTCGCAGTTCAAAAATCAAACCTCTGCGGTTTTTGTTTTCTCAAACACTTTTCTTTGATCTTGATGGCATCAAAGGGGTGCCTTTCTAGTAATTTGGGAGCCTGCGAGATGAATTTGCAATGGTCCTTAATCTCCTTGAAAGAAAAAATCGAAATACCTTTGATTTTGTCTTTGAGAGGGTTTTATTTTGTTTTTAAATTGTGGCCTTGTCCTTTCACTGTGTGTATAAATTTGAACAATGATTTTCTGTTAACGCCGATCCTTTCATGTCCTTATCAAAACGTGACATTTTCTTCATAATATATCGAAGAGTTTATGGAATGCCTCTGCCACTTTTCAAGGAAGTATTTTTAACCCTTTTGATTTTGATTTTCAAAGTATCTTTTCTAGCTGCTTTAAAGGTGGCAAGGCCCCTTTTTTGAAACTGACTTGATTGCCAGGTGTCTTTTAAACCTATTTTCCGACTGTGGGTGCAAAATGCAGTTGTATTTGCTTATGCTCTATTCACCTCTGTCTATTTGAAAAGGGAAACTTCCTTAACACCTCTTTTTACTCAAGATGCACTGAAATGGTACCTTTGACTTTTTATAATGAACATGCCTATATAAGTTTTAGGATCTTTCTATAGAAACTGAAAATATGCCAAAGTGCTTCTTGTATGTTATGAACCTGCATACTTACTTGTAGTGCCCTTTGCTGAAGAAGAAATGGAACTGTTGCCTCAATATCTTTTATACTTTTGATTCTTGAATGGCATACTTGTCTCTGTCATTTGAATGGAGATGTTTACCCTTTAACTTGGTTTGGCCAATCTCTCAGCTCTGTGTTTCACCGCTTTCTTCGTACCTCGGATTGTAGGAAGTAACAATTTATTTGGATTCATTCAGTGCTTTGCCATGGTCTTTTGATGAAGGAGGGAAGGCTACTTCCCACACACTTTCTCTGCTTAAAACATACCAATATGGTGTCTCTCGATCTTTAACTAATGAAGACCTATGTTTGTCTCAAGCTTTCCAAAAACTGATAATATGTCAAAGCATCCCTTTTGCATATTATGAACAATAGTTTCAATTGTAATGTCTCTTGAGGAGATCAAACCAGATTCTCTGTGTCAGCTATGATAAGGAGTTTTGAAAAGGCACCTATTTATAAATGGAGTTGCTTTCATGTGGAAATAGTGACATACCTGACTAGCCCTGCAAGCTGTTCCAGAGTTTTTAAAAACTCAGACCATAACCTGTTTATATCTTTGTGTTGAGGAGACAAGTATATGATATGTGGAATGGCTGTTAGAATGACTCATAGATACCAAGGCTCTTATTAGCCATTTTCCTCCTATGTATACTTAGAAACTATAGACTATATACCACAACCCAACAGAAACATAAGAGTACACAGAGGTCTTTTTCACTGAAGTGTTTTCCTGCTCAACACTGATTTGAGCCATTCATATTAACACCCCTGCAGAGATATCTTGTTATGATAGCTTTTATCAATGGAGTCTCTTTTTGTTGCGCCATGATGATGATGCTGGAAATTTCAATTTATCTTCTTTCTTAGGGAACAATACCAAAAAAACTTTGCTTTCTCTTGATTTGAACATTTCAGATCTTAGCCCTGCTTTGATCATCATTTTCCCTCAGAAACCTTGAGTCACTGTTTCACTGTCTAGTAAAAAACAAACCTGTGCTTATAGTAAGTTTTGCAATTCTTCAGGTCAACATTGGCCATCACCCTCTGCTTGTAGATGAAGGAGGCACCTTAACCCTCTGCTTATAGATGAAGGAGGTTTTTGGCCATGACAAATAACAAGTTTGTTTGACAGTGTTGTCTTTCTTCTACTGTGTTTTCATGCTGAATGAAGCTGCAAGGTCTTGATGAGAAAATCTTTGTCCTGCATATATATCTCAGGCTTATGTTCACATTGAGAAGCAGCTGCTCTTCTAATGTGGAGTCAAGAATTTTCTTCTGAGATGATGACATGTTTCCTGTGCTTGTAAAATCCATAAACAGTATAAAACACCCAAAATCAGCTTGAGATTTATGGCCTATGCAGTGCTGAGACTTAGGGGCGTGTCAATGGCGCGACTTAGAGCTGTGACTAACTTCATTAGCAGAGTGGGAGGTCTGTTATGCTTGGTCTGTAGCAGATGGAGGTTTTGTGGCCTTTTGATGTTTGCCAAGGGTGAGATGCCTTAAAGCGCCACTTCCTAACTAGGGGAGGCTTTTTGAACAAATTTGGATTGTCATTTTAGAGCTGATGGGCAGACTAGTATGGCTGAGGCTAGATAGGATAGTGATAATGAGGTTTCACCTTGACATGGGCAGACTAAAAAGTAGGAGGGCGAAAAAAGTTTTATGAGGGTTTTCTAGATGAAAACTTGACATACGGAGATCAGCTTCTAGAAAACTCAGCTATGGATTTAGTCATCACCAACAAGTGAAAAATACTGATGACTAACAGTGGCTTCATTTGGGGAGGGTAGCTCCTCGTCAGGAGGTGTCCAAAATTCAGATATTTGGCTTATGAAGACCAGTGCCTTACCCATTGGCGCAAAATTTCACCCTTCTTTGATGCTTCTTCTGAAAAGTGACAGCATGGTTAACATCAATGATATTTCTACCTACCCCACTATCTTTCCTAACATTTTTTCTTCTCTTTGGCGCATTTGAACTAGCAACCTTTTGACAATGTATATTTTTCTTTTTGCAAACTGAACCAATCTATTTCTACTCTTATATCTGCCGAGAGCTCAGATTAAACTGATGAAATCCTTATTTACTCTACCTATGCTAGATCAACTGTCAAGATTAAGTAGTTTGACAAGATTTTGTTCTCTAATCTAAAACACGAAATTTAAAAGATGATCAAATCAGGATTAGACAATCTGATTTGTCATGTATTTGCGGCATGGAAAGACAAACTGCACACAAATATTATTTTGCAAAAAGGAAATTTAGAAAAGCGGGACTAAGATGTACAATGTGTTTTTCATCCCTCGCTTCTCTCTTTGGTTCTGTTTTGGGCGTGTGGAACCAGAATCTTTTCCTAATCTACTCTCTGTGATAAGTCAATCTTACACAATGTTGACCATTTTTTTCACTCACTAACTTATCAGCAATTAAATTTAAACATGTTCAGCTATGATTAGGCTAGATAGCTGAACAAGACATTGAAGTACTAGTAGCGGCATTTAGACTTGCACGCTTTCCGAAGGACTATTTTTTGGAACATGGGGCCTTACCACTGCTTTTTAGAAACTGCCCTCTTTTTCTACTTTTCACTGTTTTTTGTATTTTCTGCTTTTTCACTTTTTCTTCAAACAAACTACAAATGAAAAAGTGCTCACAAGGCTGAGCTTATTTTCTACTGTTGTTTATCTATTCTATCCTAAACTGTACACAACATACACTTGGTGAACTCTTCTTTCCAATGCAACCAGTCAAGTAGATGCTCACATGGGTCATTCTGGTTTAGTTCTTTTATGATGCAGGAATAATGAAAAAGCCACTCCCACTCGGTTTGTTTTCGGACAATAGTGTGTAAGTTTTTCCCCATTCTAGGCAACAAATTGTTCATGATAGAACCCACTACTCCTTCAGACTTCTCAAGGAAAACAACAAATGGATCTTGGAATAATATCTGATCTAGAGGATTTGAGATATAGGTTTCATTCAGGATTATTCTTTCAGACTTCTCAAGGAAAACAACAAATGGATCTTGGAATAATACCTGATCTAGGGGTTTTGAGATATGGGCTTCATTCAGGATTACTCTTTCAGACTTCTCAAGGAAAACAACAAATGGATCTTGGAATAATACCTGATCTAGAGGATTTGATATATGGACTTCATTCAGGATTACTTTTTCTTCCATTTGGCTGTATTTGAGACTCTCCTGGTAAAGAAACCCTTCCCTTTGCTCATGATCACTTGAACTATCAGGCTCATCATATATTGCAGTGTAGTTCTCTTGCCAAGCTGATGTGTTTTGATAGGGCGGGCTGAAAACTGTGTGAAGGTCATCAGGTTGATGAGCAGGGATACACTTTGACAGCAAATTATCTTCAAAGGATAGTGTGACAACTCTCATTGTTTCTCAACCTCTACTTCATCATCTGCAATTTGTAACTCAATGGAACTTGGTGGCTGCAAATCTGGAGTTAAGGAAGATTCCATGTCCAAAATGATTTCTTCAACCATTTCAGGAAAAGGCTTCTCATTTACAACATGCTCAAGAATTTCATCATCTTCCTCAACCTCATCATCAAAGCTGAAAAAATGCTGATTTCCAATTATGTGAATGTTATCTCTGATGGACTGAAGTGAAGTAGAGCAAAGAGTCTGAGACTCTTCACTTACTTCTAAACTTTCAAAGCTCTCCTCATCAGTGTCATAGATGACCTGTAATGGCTGCTTACTTTCTTCAAGTTCATGAAACTGAGCTTCCTCTCGACAATCAAAAACTGAATCTTCTGCAAAGTTATTTTCTGTTTGGAAGTCATAATCATCAACATATTGATCAAACATTGGAGAATCATTAACATAAGTAATGTCACCAGCCATGTATATTGGACAATCAGATTGCTTTTCTTCAACTTGATTTACAAATATTTTTTCTGATTTATGATATGCAGGGTTTAAAGGAGAAAAATCAGCGAAGTTTTGGTTACATGAAGTTTCAGAGGCTGTCTGCATGTTTATTATTTGATCTATTTCCTGTTCAGTTAAGGGAGAAGGTATTTTCTATTTTCTTTGGATGGGGCAACAATTTATTTCCATCTTTTGTGGAAGTTGATCTTGTGGTTGAATGTCCTCTTGTATTTTATATGAAAGGGCAGATGGATTGTTATCTGTTTCAACCTTTTCAAAGAGTTCTTGTGGATCCTCTCTTATTTCTTGATGGATTTTATCTAGGATCAACTCTTCTTGGTCATCTTGATTGTTAGCTTGGGTAAGAAAATTATGGACCTCCTCTAAAAACTCCTCAGGATGCCAATTTCCGTAGTGTTCTTCAATGTTTACAATGTGTTGTATGAGGTTTTCAGAGTGATCACAACAATTTTCAGCCAATGATAGAGATGGACAATGCCCTATATATCATTTACAAAATACTTTGTGGAAATCCTTTAAAGAAAACAAGGTGCGAGGTTCTAGGTTTTCATACCATTCTCTTGCCTCTTCTTCTAATGTACCCATGAACATTTTCATAAGGCAGTCCTCATGCCATTCAACTTTTAAGCTCCATACATGCATATGAAATTTGATGAGGTGCAAAAATGGGTTGTCAATATTTTCATTTCGAAAGACAGGTAGGTCTTCGAACCAATTTACATCTATGGGCATTTTGTGTGGGAAACCAGGGATATGTTCTCTCCTCATTGGAGCATATCTCCTTTGTGTCCTCAGGTGTTGAACCATGTCTTCCTCCATCAGGATGATTGGGTTTACTTACTGCATTCCTAGGAGTCTTTATAAGGACTAGTGGGGAAAAAGGCCTACTGGAGGCTAGTGGAGTCGCCAGGTGGAACTTGTTTGTTTTTGAAAAGATTTAGCTATGGTCCACCGCCAGTAACTAAAGTAAAGCAAGTCTGGAAATATTTTGGATTTTCTGAGTTTTATATGTAGCCTATGGTTTGTCTAAAGTATTCTAAACTTGTTTCGACACTTTTCTAGGGTGGCGATAACAAAAAGAGTTTACTCCAAATGATCTTATGGACTGCTTGCTTGTTTAAAGTTGAAGTACTAAAGAGTCTATAAGAGTTTGCTAGACTTTCATGTACTCAAAGTCCCACCATCTCCCGCTATGTTAGTGAGCGATGGGATAGGTCTATCGGATAGTAACCTAGAGTTCGGTAAAATAGTAAGGCCTACTGGAGGCTAGTGGAATCGCCAGGTGGAACTTGGTTGTTTTTGAGATGTGTGTGTATGGTCCACCACCAGTATTGACAAAAAACCAATCTAAGGGAGTGTTTTGGGGTTTTTTGAGTTTTATGTGCCTACAAGGTTTGGAAGAGTTCCTATGACTGACTCATCATTTTGCTAGGATGGTGAGACAACCAGATTCTACTCTTCTAAGTTTCACTGAGATTTTGAGAGTTCCTAAGGGATACCTAGGATGTTTTGACTCAAAGTCCCACCGTGATCGCCATTATGTTAGTGAGCGATGGGATAAGTCAATCAGACAGTATTCTTAAGGTTGCTGGAAATTTTTAGGGAAACTAAGTTTGTTTATTACTCAGAGTCCCACCGTGATCACCATTATGTTAGTGAGCGGTGGGATAAGTCAATCAGATAGTATTATTAAAGGTCTCTTAAGGTCCAGGGAATATAAGTTTGTTTAATACTCAAAGTCCCACCGTGATCGCCATTATGTTAAGGTCCCGTGATTTGGCTGATTGGCAAGCCAAATGACAGTGTAACATCAAACCAAGCTTTGGAGCCCAAGGACCTAGCCTTCCTGGACTCAGAGAGGGCTCTCTCTATATGCGTAAGGGATATCTGTGTGTTTGTTTATTATGTTATGATTTTAGGCTAGTTATGAAGTAAGTTTTTGATTTTTTGTTTTTTAAGTTGTGAGGGATGAAACTGATCAAAGATATAAAATAGATAACAAGATGTTAGATTAACTGGGCTATGGGGTCAAAAGGTCAAGAAAGCTATTAGATGACGATACAAGGCCGTTGAAGGGTCGATTTGTTTCAAGGTAGAAAGGATCTTTGGGAAAAATGGAGTAAATTGACATCAAGTTTGTGAAAGACGAAGGATTTCAAGCATAACTAGTTTGATAACAGACATAAACATGGTAGGGCAAGCCATCAATCATGCGAAATGTAACTATAAGCTAATCAATACATAGAAATAAACATTCAAGCCATGCATAGAAGTATAAGACCCTCTAACTTTGGGAAATGGCTATCAGACTTTGGGGAAAACACTTAAGGAAGACAAACAACTCAAAACACTATGCCGGAACGCCTAAACACAGTACTTCAAGTTATTGGGCACTTTGAACAACAAGATTTGCATATTTTTAGGCAAAGGGCTAGATCGAAACTAGGCCTCCTTGGTTCAAACAAAATGATAATCTAATCAATCAAAGAGAAGTTTCATGGGTGGAACTATAGCTAGCCATAGGTAAGCAGGGTGTACCGTAAGTCCTTCTTAGCATGTATAAGACCATGAGTGAAACAAGCAACAATATCCTAAATATTTAAAGAGCAGTCAAGAATTCTTTAATGTTACTTAGGAAGAAGAAAACAAAGAGGCTATGAAGAAACAGGAAATTTGAGGTGCTCCATGGGCATATCTCAAATTTATTCTCTACTGATCTATAGCAAGCAAGAAACATGCATCATGAATGAAAACTAGAAGAAAAAAACAAAGCAAGAGACACTATACCATTCTACCAAGTCGTGGAATCCATCAACAATCCTTCATCATCCATCCAAGAACATCCAAGAGGCAATCCAAAAGCATAACACAAGTATTTTCTTCCAAAGCTCATATGACCATATATTTCTTCGCTTCTCAAGTTCAACCTTCTATTACAATGAATCCTCTTGGAATATATAGGCCAAGAAGGAGGAAAACCAACCAAGGCAACTAGCTAGCCATTGGTTCAAAATAAATATCTAAACTTGTCCTTGAGGCTTTGCAAAACCCAAGGCACAAAATATCCCATAAAATATCTAAAAAATGCTAAAAAAGGGAATTAAATTGACTTTGCATCATTTTCCAAGTGCAAAAATAGCTAAACGCACATTTGGAAAAAGCAGATTTTAGAGGTTCAAAAATTACAAAAATACTTCAAATTTTCATCAGCAAAAGGTCCCCTGACTTGCTAGAAACATTTGGCAGCCTTCCTGGTGTCGAAACGAGGCTCATGATAGCTCGTTGGAAAGATATGAGTGTCTACTTTCCGGAGCAACTAAAAATTTCCAGATCTGATGCCTGGAGGTCCACCAAATATACACTTGTGTGTAAAACGCCAGAAAATTGCAATCTGCTGATAGACCGGGCAGAGTGTGCAAAAAGTGAGCATTTTTCGCCGTTTTGAGGAGGCAAATGATCTCCAAATGGTCTGAAAATCACTGAGGGTGTGATCATGAAATTATGGCATCCAATGATACCATCCTCCTCCTTTGTTGAATCCCCAAAATGAAATGGCGAATTTCATGAGTTTTGACCAAAAACTCAAAAATGCCAAAAAACAAAAATATGTCAAAATGTGCCCAAAATTGGTGTGTATGACCCTCAAGGGTCTTTGGCAACATGTTCTGAAGCTTGGGCCCAAACTCCAAGTTTAAAGGTGTTTTTATTTCTTTTCTTCTAGAAACTGCTGTCTTTGATCATCATCCTTATGCTGCTGCTCAAGCTGCTGAGTTGTTGTTGTTCAGCACTCTCTTCCTCTTTTTCCTGCTGCTGCTCATCTTTACCACTGTCATGCTGCTCCTGTAGTATTTCCTAGAGGGGCATCTTTATCTAGATGTGCTCCTGAAACACCAAACTGCTTCCAAGTCTTTGGAATGCCTTCTTTAAACCAAACTCTGTCCTAGCCTGTCAACTTCGCTATTAATCAACAAGTGATTTCAAAGATAGTGTGAAAATGCTATTCTTTGGTGTAAGATCTTTGTTTCCTTCAGAATGATGCCTTTCTAGCCTTTGTATATCAATCAGTCAACATTCATAATGAATACACAGTCAAAGGAGAAAAATACAGTCAAGGTGACTTTCCTATGTAAAGGTACCCAGCTTTGATATTCGAGGCAATAGGGAACCCTTGTCTTTGTAGAGGAAGGAAAAGACAAAAGCCTTTGATCCAAAAACACTGCTCTCTGTTGGTATGCAACTAAACCAGTCAATTCCACACCATATACACAGTCAAATTTAGTGCAGATACACAGTCAATTTCATTGTTTATAGAACAAAGGTTGCAGAGCTTTGAAATGCTTTTGAGGTTTTAACAAAATGTCTATAGGATTTTTGTTTTTTAAACAGTTGAGGCTCCCTTTCAACATAAAACCCTGCCTCTCTTTGGTGTGCTTTTCCACCAGTGGATTTAACAATCATAAACACAGTCAAACAAAGTGCACACAACAAAAAGTCACTGTTCATAGGACATGGTGGCAGAGTTTGTAGTTTTTATGATCTGGTAACAGAGGTCTGGAGCATTCAACCACATGAATTCCCTTCAACCAAAACACTGCTCCTTTTGGTATGTCTTTGTTTTTATGTAGTCATGAAGAATCCTGTAGCCTTTTAAATAGTAATGAACTCCTCTTTAAACAGAACACTGCCTTCATTAAACCCTAATGTCCCTTATACCAGTTTTGCCACAAACACCTGTAGACTGTAAAGGTAGCTTTCACTTACTGATTGTGCTCTATGGAATGGACCATCAAAAACCCTGTTTTTTCCTTGTTAACACAGAGGGAACTTCTGAAAAGGTAAAAACATCATATAATGATCAATGCTGTTTGAACACAGACCCATAGTTGCACCTTTCCGAACCCTGTGCTTCTTCTTTCAATATAGTTTGAGGGTAGCCACAATGGTTTTTTATATCAAAGCAAATTCAATAATCTTTGGTGTTTTACCTCGAGCCAAAATGACCACTGCAAACCTCGTTCTTTAAACAAAAACATCTCTCTCTTACAACAACTCAGAACTGAGATTCACACCGAGATTTTATCTTTTTCACTCTACTCAACAGTTTTGCAAAGAGGAAAAAGGCACATAGAATACCTTTATAAATAGTGGCAGGCTTTATTGGAGAACTGGAGCGGCTTTGAAAATTTCTTGGAGGCGTTTTGATTGTTTAAATGTGCGCGGCACGTTTGTAGTGGAGAGCACCGCACAACCCTGGGTTTCGGGTCATCTGTCGGGCCGACAGGACCCGAGTGCACAGGCGCGCCGTGCCACCGTGTATTTCTGTGCAAAAAACACACCTGAGCGCGCCGCGCACATCTACAGGCGTGCCGCGCAGTTCAAAACTCAAACCTCTGCGATTTTTGTTTGCTCAAACACTTTTCTTTGATCTCGATGGCAGCAAAGGGGTGCCTTGCTCGTAATTTGGGAGCCTGCGAGATGAATTTGCAATGGTCCTTAATCTCCTTGAAAGAAAAAATCGAAATACCTTTGATTTTTTCTTTGAGAGGGTTTTATTTTGTTTTTAAACTGTGGCCTTGTCCTTTCACTGTGTGTATAAATTTGAACAGTGATTTTCTGTTAATGCCGATCCTTTCATGTCCTTATCAAAACATGACATTTGCTTCATAATATATCGAAGAGTTTATGGAATGCCTCTGCCACTTTTCAAGGAAGTATTTTTAACCCTTTTGATTTTTATTTTCAAAGTATCTTTTCTAGCTGCTTTAAAGGTGGCAAGGCCCCTTTTTTGAAACTGACTTGATTGCCAGGTGTATTTTAAACCTATTTTCTGACTGTGGGTGCAAAATGCAGTTGTATTTGCTTATGCTCTATTCACCTCTGTCTATTTGAAAAGGGAAACTTCCTTAACACCTCTTTTTACTCAAGATGCACTGAAATGGTACCTTTGACTTTTTATAATGAACATGCCTATATAAGTTTTAGGATCTTTCTCTAGAAACTGAAAATATGCCAAAGTGCTTCTTGTATGTTATGAACCTGCATACTTACTTGTAGTGCCCTTTGCTGAAGAAGAAATGGAACTGTTGCCTCAATATCTTTTATACTTCTGATTCTTGAATGGCATACTTGTCTCTGTCATTTGAAAGGAGATGGCTTACCCTTTTTAACTTGGTTTGACAATCTCTGCCTCCAGGTGTTTCACCAGTTTCTTCTTCAACTGTAGGTGCCAACAATTTATTTGGATTCATTCAGGCTTTGCCATGGTCTTTTGATGAAGGAGGGCGCTACTTCCCACACACTTTCTCTGCTTAAAACATACCAATATGGTGTCTCTCGATCTTTAACTAATGAAGACCTATGTTTGTCTCAAGCTTTCCAAAAACTGATAGTATGTCAAAGCATCCCTTTTGCATATTATGAACAATAGTTTCAATTTTAATGTCTCTTGAGGAGATCAAACCAGATTCTCTGTGTCAACTATGATAAGCAGTTTTGAAAAGACACCTATTTATAAATGGAGTTGCTTTCATGTGGAAATAATGACATACCTGAATAGCCCTGCAAGCTGTTCCAGAGTTTTTTAAAAACTCAGACCATAACCTGTTTATATCTTTGTGTTGAGGAGACAAGTATATGATATGTGGAATGGTTGTTAGAATGACTCATAGATACCAAGGCTCTTATTAGCCATTTTCTTCCTATGTATACTTAGAAACTATAGACTATATACCACAACCCAACAGAAACATAAGAGTACACAGAGGTCCTTTTCACTGAAGTGTTTTCCTGCTCAACACTGATTTGAGAAATTCATATTAACACCCCTACAAAGATATCTTGTTATGATAGCTTTGATCAATGGTGTCTCTTTTTGTTGCGCCATGATGATGATGCTGGAAATTTCAATTTATCTTCTTTCTTAGGGCACGAGACCAAAAAAACTCTGCTTTCTCTTGATTTGAACATTTCAGATCTTAGCCCTGCTTTGATCATCATTTTCCCTCAGAAACCTTGAGTCACTGTTTCACTGTCTAGTAAAAAACAAACCTGTGCTTATAGTAATTTTTGCAATTCTTCAGGTCAACATTGGCCATCACCCTCTACTTGTAGATGAAGGAGGCGCCTTAACCCTATGCTTATAGATGAAGGAGGTTTTTGGCCATGACAAATAACAAGTTTGTTTGACAGTGTTGTCTTTCTTCTACTGTGTTTTCATGCTGAATGAAGCTGAAAGGTCTTGATGAGAAACTCTTTGTCATGCAGATATATCTCAGGCTTATGTTCACATTGAGAAGCAGCTGCTCTTCTAATGTGGAGTCAATAATTTTCTTCTGAGATGATAACATGTTTCCTGTGCTTGTAAAATCCATAAACAGTATAAAACACCCAAAATCAGCTTGAGATTTATGGTCTATGCAGTGCTGAGACTTAGGGGCGTGTCAGTGGCGCGACTTAGAGATGTGACTAACTTCATTAGCAGAGTGGGAGGTCTGTTATGATTGGTCTGTAGCAGATGGAGGCTTTGTGGCCTTTTGATGTTTGCCAAGGGTGAGATGCCTTAAAGCGCCACTTCCTAACTAGGGGAGGCTTTTTGAACAAATTTGGATTTTCATTTTAGAGCTGATGGGCAGAATAGTATGGCTGAGGCTAGATAGGATAGTGATAATGAGGTTTCACCTTGACATGGGCGGATTGAAAAGTAGGAGGGCGAAAAATGTTTTATGAGGGTTTTCTAGATGAAAACTTGACATACGGAGATCAGCTTCTAGAAAACTCAGCTATGGATTTAGTCATCACCAACAAGTGAAAAATACTGATGACTAACAGTCAATAGAGATATTGTTCCTACAGCCCGATGGTTTGCTGAAGAGAAATTTACATATGTTAGAGTATTTGGAAGTTCCGCTCTTCCACATGTTTTTCCATATTATGTTCCGGATAGATTATTTGGGAGAGAAATAGCTTATCAACTTATTAATGGTGTCACCAAACAGTTAAATGATGACAAAATGGCTATTTTTCCTTCATTCCCTATACAGTGCGGTACTTTTTCTTTGGCCAATATTGGCCATACATATAAAGAGGCTCCTAATATTCAGATGTTAAATCTAGCATTTATGCCTAGGAGACTGTATGATCCCAATGATGAAATTCAGAATTACATGGAAATAATTAAGACAAAGCCTTTTATAAAAGAAGAAGATCAGTTTGATGGCTTATTTCAAGGAGTCGAAGATTTTTCAGATGTTATTAAAAGGGTTTCCAATCAATCAAGTCAAGAAGATGCTGAAGCTTTTCAGGAATACATAAATAAGAGATTAAAGAATGTCCCTTTGAATTTGCTAGTCATGAAAGAAGAAAAACACACTCCAAGTGTTAGTCTTGATGAAGAAATGAAGGACGATTCTGAAAATGAATTTGGTCAGTCTCAATAGCAATATGATAAGACATATCAATCTGAAGATGAGTCTGAATCTACAAAAACCAATTTGGAAATTGACTAGATTATTCAAGACATACAGTTGCAAGAAAAAACAAACAACAATTCCACTGAATCAAATACAAAATCAGTTCCAAAGGATCAGATCATAGAAGATCAATCTAAATCATCTGAAGGAAAAGACTTAAGAAATGAATGGGAGAAATTTTCCCAAGCAATAAAGACTTCTAAAGAAAAGGTCAATACTAATCAAGCAGCAGGTTTTCAAATACCAGAGCCTTCCCAAAGGATAGTTCAAACTTTCAACCCTTTACAAACAATCCCAGCAGCAAAGAGAAAATAAATCATTCCAACCTACTCCATAGATCAAATCATTTTGCAAATAGAAGACATTCCATCATTGGATGTCTTCTACAGTCCTAGACATAGAGTTGTGGTAAAAAGAAATAAGAGAAAAAGGATGGATGAAACAACTCTTAAATCTACAGATGAATCAGTTGATGTCCTCTGGAAATATTCATCAGAGGATCCCTGTGAACATTTGACTAAACTGTCACAATATGTAGGAGCTTATGCTACAACTACTGTAGATAAAGCAAGTGAAATCAAAACACTGTTGAAGTAGAAGGAATCCAAGATACAGGAATTGGAACATATGTTAGATATAGAGAAATTAAAGTCTACAGAACAAATCAAAGAAAATTTAGAATAGTTCCATAAAGATTTTGAAAAACTTATGTTGGAACATCATACAGAGCTTAAAAATAAAAATACACAGCTGGAGAGAACCATGGCAAAATTACAGAATCAATCACAATCAGAAAATTTCATTAAAGAAGCACTTGAGATAAATAAAATGATTAAAAAGAAACAAAAGGTATTTTATCATCAAGTTGCTATGTTTGATTCTTACTGTGATTCCAATAAAATAATGATTCAACGAATTGCCATTCAAAAACTTGAATGTGAGAAACTTAAAAAACAAATTGAAGAACATATTCAATGGCAAGATTCAGATATGGGAAAACAAGCTAATATACCTCAGATAGATAAACTTCATGGAGAATTATTATTTATAGAGTGGAAAACAAAGATTGCCTGAGCAGAAAAAGCAGCGATTAAGACATTCAACAAATCAAATGAGGTCATACAACTTTTATGTGACCAATTGTTTAAAACATGACTTATTGAAGAAAACACGTCTAATGTGTTTTCATTGACAAAAGAAATAGAATTGAAATGGACATAGAGAGCAGAACAACATGAAGAAGTAATCAAGAAAGTTAATAATTTTGATCAAGAAAATTCTTGGAATTTTCTGATCAAACCTTACCATCAACAACAAACTCTTCTACTTCTCACAGAATTAGCTAAAAAGTCTTAGTCAACAATTTCAAATTCCATCTTGAAGAATCAAATCCGGTCACAAATATCTCAGCCACCTTAGCTCAAGACAATGCTAGATATCTGAAAATTGCGTGACCATACTCCGCAAAAGATGCAAAATCCTTAGAATCAGGATTATCAATTTTTTATTCCTAGATTATTGTTTAAGTTAGAGGAAGGTTGTTTGAAACCTCCTCTACATTTTTGTAAAATATTTAATTTAGTTTGTAGTTAGTTTTATTATTTAAACCCTTCTCATGCATTTAGAGAAGGGTCCAGAATTTTATTAAGAACATTTGCAAACAATGCTTAGTTTTAAGTAGGTTTGTGAATGCCTTGATGAAATAATGGAACACAGTCTTATTCAGTTATAAACATCATTTTTTTCATCAATGCCTGGTGCAATTTTGTATTCTTTGAACAACTCTTTGATTGAAGGATTGGATACGACCTATTATCATTGATATGATAGACAAAGTAATACACAACTGGTACTAATATCATGTATGTTATTTTTGTTTCTGAAAATTAGTGATGAACACAACTTTCATGAATCATATATGATATTAATTATTTATGTTTGAAATATCTTTTGCATTAATGTACAGTATACAGACAGAGATTAGTTATTTATATATGGTCATTAACAATGCGATATATGTTTCTTTTTCTTTTGATTAACTAATTTTTCAAGAGAATCATCTTACATGGTAATAATTCTATTAAATATGAATTGATTTCATGACAGATTCAATAGATATCTTTCTAGATCGCATTGAGATATTATATCCCGGGTTAGATTAAATTTAATTCAAAGTCTTGCATTTAGAGTTAAATTTTTCTTAGTTTGTAGTAATTCATCATTCCAATTTTTTTTGGTAGAAGCCCAACATTTTATCATCCAAAAACCAAAACTGGGAAACTGGTCCCATTGCACCTAGTCGGAGCCACTACCCCAAACAGAAAAGGAGTTGCTTTAAGGTTCGGACCGGGTGGTTATCCCCCTTTGTTGTTTCCACGGATTTCTAAGGCATCAACATATTTGGCGCTAGAAGGAGGGCCTGAATTTGAATGGCATATAAGTTTAAAATTCAAAGCCCTCATAAGAGTCGATCTCCTCAGAATCATTCTATGATTTCCTGATCACAATCTAGATCACCAACTCAGAAATCAGAAGTAGTAGAAACCTTTCCATCATCCCCTGAAGTATCACGTCATCCATTTAATTTATAATTAATTCCCGAATCTCCCTAAGTTCAGTCTTTAATTCAACAATTAGAAGGAATATATATCTCTACTGAAAATCCTGTTAACCAAAAAACATCTGAGGAAAGTGTTACTTCTTTATTTAGAGAGACTGGTATTTTAACCCGATCTAGAAGTGAGAAGCTTGGAATTTACCCTCTGGAGTTTCCATTGGAATCTCATCGCAAAAAAGTTTCTATATCCATATCAAAATCAGAAACAAGTGAAGTCACATCAACTTTTCCTTCATTTTTTCCTTCATATTCTTCCAATCAATCCACATCTTCTCTATCTTCCATTTCTTCCACTCAAACAATCAGTGCTATCACAAGTAGTACTGTTCCAGTTGTAATTTCTTCTTCCATTACCTCTACTTCTGGACCTACTTCTACGTCTTCACAAAATCCAAATCCAATTATGGCTAATTGACCTTGGACAAATCCTGGTGTTGTATTAATAGCAAATCCCAATGCTCTTTTATATCATCCAGAGAAATGGTTAACTAAATATAATCCAGATGATGGTCTTCCTGCTGAAGAACACATCAATAATTTTATGTTGGCCATGAATTTAAATGGAATTGTTCATGAAGATGTTGTAGTTAGATTATTTCCATACACTTTACAAGGATCTAGAGGATCCTGGTACTTTTCCCTTCCAACAGGATCTATTGCTGATTGGGAAACTTTTGAACAAGTGTTTCTTGCAAAATTTGGAGATGATAGAACTGTTGCATATTTAATCAATGCCCTTTCTAATCTCAAAGTAAATTAAGGTGAAAAGGTTAAATATTTCAACTCCAAATTCAACATATTATTAAATAAAATCCCAACTACTTCTAAACCTGCTGTTGATGTACAAATAGAACGTTATATTTATTCTTTACCTTCTAATATAGCTATTTTTTTAGATAGAGCTAATAAAGCTACTCTTTTAGAAAACTTGAAAGAGGCTCTCGCAGTAGAGAAAAGGATTTTAGCATTAGAGAAATGAATGTTGGGTTCTTGGAACAGTTCAATTTATTTTGATAATAAGAATTTTGATCTGTTCTACCGAGAAGGTGTACGGTTCGAGCCCGTATAGCCCTATAAAATCTCAAAATATCTATTTGATCTTGAAGGTCTTCAAAAAGTATTAAAGACTATGTCAAATGATATGATTGATATAAAGAAACAAGTTGTTGAAACTTCAGCCGCTTAAAGATCATTTCGTCCATTCAAGAAAAATCCTTCTTCAACATCTCAACCTCCAAATGAAATTTCAAATGCTGAATCTAACCAAGACACTGAAGATCCCTCACCTTCTGAAAATGAATTAGAATCTGAAGAAGAAGTTGAATTAAATGGTTTATGGGATTTCATTCTTCCAACAGAGGAAGAAAATGAAGCTATGCCTGTATCTACAAGAAGTAAACCTTCTTTAGATCCAATTGTGTCAAATCCCAAACAAAATTATGTTCCTACGAAAGAAAGAATCAAAAAATCTAAAACTATGCTGACAGATCTGATTTTATCAGATCCTTCTACAAATTCCAAAACTTTGATTGTATGAGATACAGTCTAATACAACATAGTAGAAGATATGAAAAAGATCAAGGCAAATATCTCATTACATGAAATGAACAAACTAAAACAACAACAAAATATTTTGCTTAGAGAACTCAAAGCAATTCCTGTAGAACCGATACAACCACCAGTTATAGCACAAGCTTCAAAAGATATGGGAAAACCTCCATCATCTATAAATAAAGTGAATTCCAATGATCTTGTTTTAATTGGTGATAAATCTATTTCTCAAACTCCTCCTTTTATTTTGACTTATGAAATTTTTGATAAGAATGTTCATAATTGTCTTACTGATTTAGGAGCTTCTTCAAACATTATGACAAGAACAATGTGTACAAAATTAAATATCACTCCTCATAAAACATATGTACATATAGTTCAATTGGATAGAACAAAAGTTGAAGTTATTGGAGAAATTTTATCAGTATCTATTAGATTATCATCTAATCCAAAAGTATCACAAGTGATTGATATTTTTGTCGCAGACATTCCTGAGTTTTATGGTCTTATTTAAACAGGGATTGGTCTGAGAAAGTACATGGATATTTTGCTACTAACTGGTCACATGTGTGGTTACCATATAATGGAAAACCCAATCAAATCAGATTTGAACATGAGAAATTTATGAAACACACAGTTACTAAATTGGAGGGACCAAATGAACCTATAGCTTTTACTAATAATATCATAGGGAATTATTCAACAGAATCATTCCTTGGTTCATTTAACGCTCAGGTTTCACCTTTTTCAGCGAATACTGTTACTTATCAAGTTGAAAACTTTTCTCAAACAGACTCTTCTAGATGTGTTAATTTTAGCAATCAAATTCCAGAACAATATTTATTTTGGACTCTTTTTTTTGATGGTTTGAAATTAGAAGATGGTGTAGGGGCAGGTTGCGTTTTAATCAATCCTCAGGGAGAGAAAACGATGCTAGCTTGTAGAATCAAGTTTCAATGCACAAATAATACTGCTGAATATGAAACATTGATACAAGGTATGTATAAAGCTATAGGATTGAATGTTAAATATTTGTAAGTATATGGAGATTTTGAAATAATAGTCAAACAAGTCAGGAACATGATCCATTGTATTTTTGGACACTTGAAACATTATCAAATTCTTGCTCAGAATCTCATTTATCATTTTAGAGCATTCAATATCTCTACAATTCCTAGATTACAAAATGCGAGCGTTGATTTACTTGCCAATGTAGCATCTAGACTTATACCACATGAAGAATTTAGCGCAGATAGATTTTCAATTGAATTAATTTTTAGACCATCCATTCCAGACAATATAACAAATTGGAAAGTATTTAATGATGATGCAGATACAGTAGACTTTCTTACATTAGACAGAATTTATGAAGGTCAAATTTTAGATGAAAATGAACATGATTTACAGATTAAAGATAAAACAAACAATAATTCAATTCTCAAATCTATAGTCAAAATGGAAGATCTTTATGACTTGAAAAATAGGTTTAAAAAAGTGACCAATTTAAAAATTCAAAGTTCTACTTTAAAGTTTGAATTGATTAATCTTGGTACTTCAGAAAAACCTCAAAATATCAACTTAGGTATTGGTCTAAGATATGAAGAAAGGATATCATTCATTAAATTTTTTAAGAAATATAAAGATATATCTGCATGGGATTATTCATATCTTAAAACATATGATAATTCCATAATTAAACATACCATTCCTATGATATTGGACAATAAACCTGTCCAACAAAAACTCAGGAAAATTCATCCAAAATTAGAAAGTCAAATTAAATCTGAACTGAATAAAATGCTCAAAGCTAAAATCATTTTTCCTGTTAGACATTCCAAATGGGTGTCAAACATGGTTCCATTTAGGAAAAAGAATGGAGACATTAGAATTTTCATATATTTTAGGAATTTGAATAAATTCTGTCAGAAAGATAATTTTTCCTTACCTACCATGGAACAGATATTACAATTAGTTGCAGGGTCTGAATTCATGTCTTTTCTAGACGGATTTTTAGGGTATAATCAGATCATGGTTCATCCCGATGATAGATTAAAAACAACATTTAGAACAAAATGGGGAACATACGCATATCAGAAAATGCCTTTTGGACTGATTAATGCTGGAGCTACGTTTCAGCGTGCTATGGTTATAGTTTTCAGAGGACTAATCAATAGCTCGGTTGTTATATACTTAGATGACATTACTGTTTATACTAAGCATAGAAACAACCATATTAATCATTTAAAAAACATTTTCGAAAGATGCAGAAAATATGCTATTTCCCCTAATCCTAAAAAATGTTATTTTTCTTTATCAGAAGGTAAGCTATTAGGATTTATTGTTTCTAAAAATGGAATTCATATAGACCCTAATAGGATCCAAGAGATTGAAAATATTGCTCTGCCACATAACATAAAAAAAATGCAATCATTTTTAGGACAAATTAATTTTGTAAAAAGATTTGTTCCCGATTTCTCCCAAATTTTCCTACCCCTACAATCAATGATCAAGAAAAATTCAATTTTTAAATGGGGAAAAGAAGAAAGAAATTATTTTGAGTTAATTAAAAAAGCTATTATTGAAGCTCCCTCTTTAACAATTCCTGATTTTCTCAAATCCTTTGTGTTATACACATTTTCTTTGGATACATCATATACAGCTATTTTAACACAGTTAAATGATCAAAACATTGAAGCACCAATTGCGTTTTTTAGTTATAATCTTTGTTAAACACCATGTTGAACACACACATGGTGTATGTGAAGAATAAACACACACACACAAGAGACTCAACACACAATGAAAGATAAGCGTGAGGCTTTCTTATTTTCCCATTATACATGATGTACATTTATAATACAATGGTGTGACTCTTGGTTTCACATTCCAAGGTCACTTGGACTCCATTGTGAATTTTCGCATTCCACACCTACCCATGTAGGATTAGGTGTTCCAACATCCCCCCTTAATCTGAACGGGTATGTGTGAGTCCAAGAAGACAGTTGTAATACAAATCTGCAAAGTATGCATGACAACACTTGGGCTGAATAAACTCTTTGAAATGTTGGAAAAAAGAGGTGGTTTAAGGATGACCACCAACACTGGAACGCAAAACTTGTTGCAGTTCCCGAAACTCTTCCAAAAATGGCAAGAAGCTGAAAGCTTCTGCTAGAGGAATTGTCCCTCATAAAAAATGGAGACCTTCAACCTAAAAGAAGGGAGGTCTACTACCTGTGATGGTTTTAGGATTACCAACAACTCTGGAATGCTCGAAGCATTTCCTGGAACTCAACCAAAGCTAGCAAGAAGCTGAAGGCTTCTGCTAGAGGAAGTGTTCCTCATATATGAAAGGGAGACCTTCAACCTAAAAGAAGGGAGGTCTACTACTTGTGATGGTTTAAGGTTATCCACCAACCAAAGATGATGGTTTAAGGTTGTCCACCAACCAAAGGCATGCTCATGGGAATCTGTGTCTCTGGCTACATCTCTAAATCTGGAATGACGAATTGTGGCTCAGGCTCGCTTGAACTGCTGTGTCTCTAGCTACAACTCTGAACATGGAATGAGAGATTGTGGCTCAGGCTCGCTTGATCTGTCGTTGAAGCTTGTACATGACCACCATTTTCCCTTGTCGAGGACAAGGGTGAATGTAAAACTCATGCCAAGTTTGCTCAACATCAGTGAACAAGTTCTAACATGTGTCGTAAACATCTTCTTGGGCTGTGATGCCCATTGCCAAGAAGCGATCCATCCAAGATGAATCTTGGTTCTTGCAGGAGGCTTGTGTCTAAAGCATCTGTCTGAAGAATGAGTGTGCCGACCACAGTGCTTGCATGGATGAAGATCAAAACAATGATCTTTCATATGGCCAACTCCATCACAGTGTTGGCATTTTAAAATCTGTTGTGGAAGTGGAACGAGATCTGGAACAGCTACAGGTGAACTATCATACAAGAATCCGGCACTCTGAAATCTGATGGGCTTGGTGTAGTCTGGAATATGAAAGGACACATCCTTGTCGTATCCAAGACCAGTTCGGTGCTTGTTGTGGAAAAGCTCTTCCCAAGGTCTGATGATGGGCTTAGGAAGTGCAGGCTGAGTGGCTGCATCTACATGAACATCTGCTCTAGTACAAGGAACTGAATGTGGATCAACTGCATCTTTATCTTCTTTCTTTTGATGAGAGTCCTTCACAATGTTTTGAACAGAAATAGGTTCAGAATGGTGACTCTTTTGTTGAAGTTCGTCTTGTTGGAGCTGAGATTCCAACTGTAAAAACTCAATCTTCTCATGTGCATCTTGTAAACAACTGTGAATTTTACAAAGAGCATTCTTGCTCATTTTTATCATGTCATCAACATTTGAATGAATGAGGTTACTCAAAAACTTTAATTCCTCATTGATTTTAGCCATTTTTCAACAACTTAGGCTTAAAAAATGAAAGGGTGTCAGTTTCAACCGAAAATGCACCCGTTTACAATGTGATTCAATCTTCCTTAAAACAAATACAAATGACTCTAAAGAATTTCCAACTATGGAAATCTCAAAGTACAAGTTCTTGAACCCTTAGTTAAACTAAGAGGGGGAGGGTGAATCAGTTTAACAAATTCATGGACTTTTAAAACTTTTCATTAAACTTTATTAACACCTTCATTTCATGATCAACATAATGTGTGAGCAATCTTTATTTGTGAGCATCAATTGATAAACAGATTAGATATTGTATCAGCAATCTTAATATGTGAGCAGCAAGTATTATCATAATAGATATACCATATCAACACATAGACTTCATGCACATAGACACCAGATATAAGTGGAAATCCATAAAGGGAGAAAACCACATCTTATTATTGTTGTGATGCAAAGGCCAGCTCCAACTCCCTCTCACCACTGATTTTCTGCAGGCACCAACCTACAGGAGGCTCCTACCTCAATTCTGAAAGCTACAACTTGAACGGAAGCTCCAACTCCCTCTCAATTTTCTTCAGGAACCAACCTACAGGAGGCTCCAACCTCAGTTACATAGCTACAACTTGCAAGGCTCAAGTCAGAGTCAATTTTGCGAGGATACAACCCACAGGAGGCTCCTACCTCGGCCAACTACAATTAGACATGTATCAAGCTACAAATTGATATGGAAGCACTAACTTCCTCCCACTACAATGAAAACATATGCTGATTTACTTGGATATCGGAGTCTCTTCTGGCCACCTTCTCTTCTCTTATTTATCGGTCCTCATATCAACTCCGCATCATCTCTGCTCTGCCCCCTCCTTCTTCTTTGCCTCACTTCTTCATTTCGCATTCTATAACTTTCTTGCATCTCGGTCTTGCTCCTCCTTCTTTATCTTATCTTGCCTCAATATTCCAAACACCACATTCTCTCTTCTCGATCTCTCTAACCTCTTACGGCTTTCTTATTTTCTTCCGCTCTCTTCAGTCTCTTTGCGCACTCTCTTCTCTCACTGTTTCGTCAACCTTCTCCCCTTGGATATTACCCTATTTTATACAAAAATAGCTTCATGGTTGTTTGTATTCTACTGGGAATTTGAAATGAACAGCCATGTCTCTTTTCCTTCTGCCTTCTCATCTCTTTTATCCGCTCATTAAGAAAATGTAACTGTAAGTACAAATTTATCATTACAGTGCGATATTTGTTCTCTTCTGGAGACTTTCCAATGCATCACAAACAATATAAAATTTAGTTACAATGTTTACATTCACATATAATGAAAACTCCAGCTCACTCATTCAGCCTCTTTTGGCTCGCTGTACGTATGTATTTTCTTTGACTGTGTCTGTCCTTTCTGTGACTATGTTTTGTCTCTTTTCAGCTCTGTTTGCTCTTCTTTCCTCTGCTGTGGTGTAATTGTTGCATACGTGTACCTGTGCCTTTTATATCGGTGCATTTTATATAAATATGTAATAGCTGGCGTTAAATATGGGCATATTCAAACCCTTTACACACGGAAAGTGTCTTGTGGATGTGGTGAGTTCCGCAAGTGGAACAGACATACATCGCAATCCTTTTGTATTAATAATCGCCCTCCACCTTAAGTCGAGGCATATATATAACCCACAGACCACGCAACACATCGCAACAACGTTATATATATATATATATATATGACAGCGCCCCTTATATATATATATATATATATATATATATATATATATATATATATATATATATATATATATATATATATGTTTCTTATACATATATATATAATCCAACTTCAGCTCTTGGCATAAGTTTAACATAAAAACTGCCCTTTTAGGTATGACTTAAATCAATTCTTGGCGTATATAATAAAACCTGTTTAAACATATAAAAACTCCTTTCGGGCCCACCTGACACGTTTTCCAATGCGATATGCTTCTTCCGATTGCAATTGATAGCAATCGCAATTTCCATTTGAATGTACCAACATTCCAATATTCCGAAGCTCCGATTGCGATTACTCTGATGCGATATGATTAATCGTAATTGCAAATTCCATTTTCATGTCCCAATGCTCCGCTTTAACTCCAATTGCAATTGGTCACTGTTGCGATTTATCCGATTGCGATTGATCACTGTTGCGATTTCTCCGATTGCGATTGATCACTGTTGCGATTTCTCCGATTGTGATTTATCGCAATCACGACTTTGAATACTCCGATGCTATTGACCAATCCTACTCCAATTGCGATTAATCGCAATCGCAATTTTCTGTTGTGATGTTCCGATGCTCTTATAATCTCCGAGGCGATTAGACTGAGCCGATGCGATTATGCCAGACTTCAAATACATTTGAATCATAATTCATACACCCATCGGGTCCGGTCTTCAATCGCAATCGCAAATTTCTGTTGCATGTTCCAATTCCTTGCTTAAATCTGATGCGATTGGGAAGGGTCCCACCATATAAGGTACTTGGGTTCTGATAATAGAGCGCTCTATATCATTTAATATTATGCTTTGAACCTTTGTGTATAAATATGTAATGCGCTGTATGTATACTCCTGCGTGGGTAACGATTCCCGGAATGAGATTTGTATATATATATACTTTGCTGCTTTGGGTTATACGATTCCCGGAATTTGTTTTATGTATCCTTCCGTTTGGGGTTAAGCAATTCCCAGAATTTTCTGTGCCTCTGCTGTGCTAACGTCTCTGCCTCTGCCTTTACTGCTGTGATAACGATTTTGCTGCTCGACCACTTCACTGCCTCTGTATTCGCTGCCTCTGTCTCCACTGCTCGACCGTTTTACTGCCTCCATATTCTACTGTTACACTTTAGTAGTGTTCTTCCGCCTGTCTCCTTTGCCCTGCTTACTTTTTCTTTTGTCTGTCTCTGTTCTGCTGTCTTTTGCCTGTTTCTGCTTCAGCGCTGTCTCCTTTGCTTCCTTTTGTTATATATAACTATTCCACTTCGAGGTTCTGGTCCTTTACATCCTCACTGCATTCATATTCCATCATGCTGTAAATATTCATCGCCTTCTCTTTCAACGGTGAGTACATAGAACTCAACTTGGTGTATTTTAACTATTGCACATTCTCGTCTAACTCAAAATTCTCTATAATTAGAGTAGAATCGAATGACATTGTATGCAATAAATTCATTTTGGAGCGCATCAAATCTTGATACATATATAAACCGTTATTTACGAACCCATATCAGTTTGCTCGATCGTGCATAGAATTATAACTCTACCTTTTTGCACGGGTTTTACAATGTTCACAAACTTTGAAGATCTGACTCATAGTTCAGCTTTCTTCTTAGAGGATCGATCCTTTCAGGCATTCTACAATCTACTCTGTCTTTTGGACAACTCTGCTTCAATTAACTGCTTGTCTCTCCTCCTTGACTGATATTGCTGCTTGATTCTCTTTTTGTTGCCTCTGCTACCTCTCTTTTTTCTTCCTCTACTCCTTGGCTGATGATTCAGGTGCTCCTCCTTTGTCATCTACTTTGCCATCAATGACAACATTTCCAACAAAAGTGTGCTCCTCAAATGATGGAGGACAATCAACAATTTTTTTTCAACAACTCAAATATATTTCAAATCTTGATTGCAACTATGAATGAAGAAGCAATATTCACTCACAATACAATGTCAATATCTCTGCAAAAATATTTTGTAAATGTGCAGCTGAAAACACTATGCAAGAAGCCTTTAAGGCAACTGAATTTTCTTCTTCAACAACTCGTCTTCAAATGTCAATTTCTTCATAAAATCACCCTTATGCCACAAATCACACAATGTCAAATCTGCAATTTTCTCTATGTATTCAGTCCATCTGCTCACATGTCATTTCCTCTTTTTCTGCTATTCATATTCTCTCTTTCCTCTCTCTCTCTCTGAATGTGGCAAAATTTCTGCTGCAAAAACTCTGAGTGCTGCAAAAATGTCAAGAATTTTTGCAGATATGCACAGGCCATAAACACAAATGGCTCACTCAATTTGGAGCAGGGCCAACAATCGCCCGCTTTGATACCATGTTGAACACACACATGGTGTATGTGAATAATAAACACACACACACAAGAGACTCAACACACAATGAAAGATAAGCGTGAGGCTTTCTTATTTTTCCATTACACATGATGTACATTTATAATACAATGGTGTGACTCTTGGTTTCACATTCCAAGGTCACTTGGACTCCATTGTGACTTTTCACATTCCACACCTACCCATGTAGGATTAGGTGTTCCAACAATCTTCAAGGTGCTGAGTTAAATTATTTAGTTGTAGAAAAACAAGCTTATGCTGTGTTTAAATCTTTGAAAAATTTTAGACCTTTTCTCTTAAAAACACACACCAAGATAATAGTACCTTACTCAGCAGTAAGGAAATTATTAATACAACGAGAAGTAGGAGAGAAAAGAGAAAATTGGGGCACTGCACTCCAGGAATATGATGTAGAAATACATCCAGCTAAAATTGTTAAAGGACAAGGTCTTTGCAAAAAGTTAACTGGATCTTCTCATTTCCCTAAAGATGAAGATCAATCAGAAGAAATACAAATATTCGAGGTAAGCCTAAACGATTCTCAATCACAATATGCTGATCTGAATTTTTTCTTAAAAAATGGACATGCTCCATTAAATCTAAATTATACAGCAAAGCGTGCTTTGAGACTTAAATCAAATCAATATCAACTTGCAAATGATATCTTATTTAGGAGGAATTATGATTCTATATTATTAATATGCTTAGAGAAAACTGAAGCTGAAAAGGTATTGCATGAATTACATGATGGACCAGCTGGAGGTCATTTCGGAGGAAATACCATAGCTCATAAAATACTGCATTCTGGTTACTGTTGGCCAGATTTGTGTAAAGATGCACATGAATATGAAAGAAAATGTAAAACATGTAAAACTACAGCAGGAAGAGAAAAAAAACCAGCATTTCCAGTACAACTAGTAAATATCCAACAATGATTTGAACAATGGGGGTTAGATATTATAGGTGAAATAAATCCAAACCCTTCAAAACAACACATGTATATTCTAACTGCAATTGATTATTTCACAAAATGGGTAGAAGATATCCTATTGAAAGTGGTCAATACATAGAATATTACCGATTTTATTGATCAATTCATAATTACCAGGTTTGGCCTTCCATCAAATTTTATATTTGATAATGCATCTTACTTTTTTGGAAATGCAATGATAGAATTTGCTTTGAAAAGAGGTTTTAGATTAAAATAATCAGCCAATTATTACTGACAAGGAAATGGATTAGATGAATCTACGAATAAAATGTTGGCAATATGTTTTTGGTATCCTATTATATTGAAATGATTGTCCTTGATGGAAACTCTCTGACAAAGGATGCAAATATTGACTGTATGAAGAACTCAGAAATCCATCAGCAGTTCTATACAAGCAGAATATAAGACTGAATGTATATCTGCATCCTGACGACGGATAATTGAAATCCGTGATAGTTAAGAAACCTGGTGTTGGGTTTGATGGTGCTCTGTATACAGTTAGAGGTACCAATGTCAATATGGTCAACTATGTTTCCCAACTGGTAGACAATGCATCAACGCATGATAACCAACTGTATTATGGAATAAGGTGTTTATTCATATTTCGAATGGTGGATCGAATGCACGCAGAGAACCGAGGCGAATAGTCCAAAAGGATTTCATTGGAGTTGTATAACAGTAATTATGGTCATATGAACTGATAACGCAGACAAACGAATTGGCGGAAGTATGTTGACGGAACCTGGAGTAGAGGGGAAGAACCTTGCGAATGAATAGTGAACGTGGTTTAAGGCTGGAAGTGTTTTTTATTGCACCACCTTTGCAGCGAAAGTGGTAATTGAGGAGGGGGGAGTGATTCCATAGATCGACCAACGTGTGTCCCCGAGCAACTTTTTAAAACCGCCTCCACTGCGCTCCATCGCACGTTAATGTCCGACCAAGGATGCCGCGCGATATTGTTGTGCGCCATCGATCTGGAAGGGAGCCATCGGACAGTGGCCGTATGAAGAAGGTGCACAATGGATAACCACGGTACGGTGCGAGTATGTGATTGGGTCATTAATTATATATGTGGGCCCAGTTTAAATTATATTAATTAATCTAAGGTTTGCGGGGTTAATAAAGGATGTTGAATATGTGAAGTTGGCGAAATATGAATCATGTGATGAAATGTATGTGGGTTAATATATGCGATTGATCTCACGAACACATAAACTAGGGGTCGTTATATATATTTCTTGGGGAGTTCATAACTAAAGGAGGAATCAGATTAATATCTCAATCTCATATTGAGATATTAAAAAGCCTTAGATTAATTATCTAATTGCAAAATCAAGGAAATAGAAAAATAATAAATTGTTTGGGGCTTGGGTAGATCCCGCTGGATTATCTAATTGATCCCGTCCAGGAATACCATCAGCGGTTGGGTGGTTTTGACTCATGTTTTTAATAAAGGCAAAAAATATATAAGGAGAAGAGGATTATAGTACAATGTGTGCATGTGGAGTGGTTTTTAATGAATAAATCTCTTTAAGAGATATCTGCATGATTGAACTCTGTTTTCTGAAAAAGCTGAATCTATGATGCACCTATGGAGTTGATGAAGGTTCAAGATCTCTAGATCTAGAAATGATAAATCTCTAGGAAGATCTACAAATAAATAATGAAGAGCTGACGCAAGTCTGATGAAGAAATTGAAGAAATTTGGTGGATATGAGGGTTGAAGTCTTCAACATAAAAGTGGAAGCTTCTGCCAGTACAAGCTAGTGTTAAAATCAGGGGGTTGGAGCTCCCTTCCAGTAGTGACTGGAGAACGAGAGAAGGTTGTAGCCTTCTGCAGGTGGGTGCCTGCGTGCTGGTATAAGTCTGCACCAGCATAAAAATTGCAAGAAGTTTTCTTTATAATAAATATTGAAGACAGAGACGACAACAACTATGGTTTTCTCCCAAATTGGGTTTCCACCTTAAATACTGGTGTTCATGTGTGTTTCTTATGTATGATGGCTTATTCTATTGTTACTACACATGCTTACTGCTTACTAAACGTCTGGTGAATGAATGATGCAATAATCTAAGTAAATAATTAAATGCATAATAAGATCTCTGATAAAAAGTTTTCAATCAGATCTAAATACTGATTCACCCCCCCACCCCTCCTAGTATTTTTCCCAACAATTGGTATCAGAGAAGGTTCTTCTGAAAAGCTTAGCTGCTAGAAGGAAGATCAATCAAGATGAGAAATCAAGATGGAATAGCATCTATCAGGCCTCCGCTCTTCAACGGAAATAATTTAATCTTCTGGAAAAAAAGGATGAGATCCTATCTTCAGTCTCTGGGTGCAGATGTATGGGCTATTGTTGAAGCAAGATATCAATATCCAGCCGCAGTACCAACAGATCCAACGGAATGGAAAAATTATGAAACAAATGCAAAGGCGGTCAATGCTCTATTGGGAAGTCTAACTGAATCAGAATTTGTCAAATTCATGCAGTTGAATACAGCAAAGGCAATATGGCACAAAATCATTATAAGTTATGAAGGTGATGCAAAGGTAAAAAGTGCTAAACTCCAAACTCTCAGAATTCAATATGAGAACCTAAAAATGCATAATGAGGAGAGCATTTGTAATTTCTTTTTACGACTTGATGATATTGTAAATCATATGATAAATTTGGGAGAAACAATAACCGAATCTACTTTGGTTGAGAAAGTTTTAAGATCACTAACGAAAAAATTTGAGTCAAAAGTTTCTGCTCTTGAAGAAAAGCAGGATCTTCAAAATATTACTGTGGTGCAACTTCATGGCATACTAAATGCATATGAAATGAGACGAGAAGGACCATCTGAAGTCAAAGAAGCCGTCTTTAGAGCTTCTACAAAAGGGAAATAAGTACAAGAAACAGAAGGATCAGGGTATATCTCAGAAGAAGATGAGGTAAATTTTGTAAAGAAACTCCAACTTGGTACATGACGGTTCAGAGGTAAGCTTCCTTTCAAATGTTTAGCTTGTGGAAGAGTTGTTCATTATGCTGCTAAGTGTCCTCACAAAGAAACACATGAAAAAGGAAAGGAAGTAGCAAGAAGGAATAAGAATCAGTTTAGCACTAGAAAAAGTTACTATACTCATGAAGACAGTGATGGGTTATCAGACAGTGAGGAAGAATGTGAACAAGTTCTTAGACTTTTCATGGCATTTGAAAAAGAGTCTAGAGAAGAAAAGGATACTTTTATGGATGCTTTAGAGGACAATGATTTTCTTGATGAAATCAATCAACTCAAAATATGCTTAGAAGAAAGTAAAATATCCATAGAAACTCTGAAAAACCAGCTTCAAGAAAAGGAGAAACATAATGAGAAATTAGAATGTGAGATAGTAAGTCTAAGAAAAGAAATTGAGAAATTAAAGACTTCGAATCTTAGATTTGCTAAGGATATGAAACCTTAGATGAGATTATCAAGGTACAACGTTCTCCTCTTCTAAAGATAGGTCTTGGATATATCGGAGAATCTTCTCAGGCTTCAGCACCAAATTATCTAAAAGCAACTACAGCCAGTACACAACATTTTGTCACTCAGCAAGGGAATAAAGAATCTTTACAGGTAAATCATGACCATCTCAATTCAAAGAACACTAACAGGAGTACCTTTCAAAGAAACACCAATCAACAGGTAAATTCAAGTAGAAGATTTCATGATCGCATAAATTTCTTCTTCAATGGACAATGTTTCTCATGTCACAATTTTGGTCATAAAGATGTTCAATGTGTTGCATATAAAACCATCATGACAAGAGAAGCAAGAAAGAAAAGGATTGATATTGGAACAAAGAAGAATACATATAACAACTTTTCTCCTCTTCAAAATGAAGTTGAATGTGCTTATTGCAATAACTTTGGCCATGAAGAATCTGAATGTAGGAGAAAATTCCAGCCAAAAGAGCATCTTCCTTCAAGCTCCAAAGTATGGAAAAAGAAGGAATTACAGGTTGAAAATTGTGGCATAGCTTTATTTGCAGAAGGAGAAGAAAATCAATGGTACATTGATAGTGGATTCTCTATACACATGACAGGTGACAAAAACAAACTTCTTGCATATAGTGCTCTAGAAAAGGAAAAGAATGTTACATTTGGAAATGATACTCCTGCTGTCATTAAGGGAAAAGGATCTGTTTTTATAAAAGAAAAGGTGAAAGCTAATAATGTCATGTATGTGGATGGATTAAAGCATAACCTGTTAAGTGTAAGTCAAATGTGTGATCAAGGAACTGAAGTTGTCTTTAGTTCAAAAGAATGTGTGGTACATGATCTTGATACAGGTAAAACAATTATAAAAGGAAACAGAAATCCAAGCAACCTGTATGTATTAAAGAACTACAAAGAACAATGTTACTTGAGTAAATCTTTAGAAAATTGGCTATGGCATAGAAGTTTGGGGCATATGAGCTTCTCTCAAATCAACAAATCAAGCAGACTTAAAGCTGTTCGTGATCTTCCCAATATTACACTACCTGAAAGTATCATATGAAAATCTTGCCAATTCGGTAAGCAAACCAGAGTGCAATTTAATGCCAAGGAAGGTTCATCAAGTAAGCCTCTTGAACTCATTCATACTGACATATGTGGACCTATGAAGAAAAATTCACCACGTGGTGAACAATACTATATCTTATTTATTGATGATTTCTCTAGAATGTGTTGGATTGGGTTGATTAAACACAAAAATGAAGCATTTGAGAAATTTTAGATCTTCAAAGCACTGGTTGAAAATGAATTAGATCTAAAAATCAAATGTCTTAGATCTGATCGAGGAGGAGAATATACATCAGATGAATTCCTTGAATTTTGTGAACAACATGGCATAAAAAGACAGTTTTCTGTAGCTGGCACTCCACAACAAAATGGCGTAGCAGAAAGAATGAATAGAGCAGTTCAACAAATGGCTAGAGCTATGCTTGATGATTCCGGAACACCTGACACATTTTGGGGAGAAGCAGCACATACAGCGGTAAATATTCTTAACAAGGCACATGTTTGTGTAAATAGTGATAAAACTCCATATGAACTATGGTATGGTAATCCTCCCACTGTGAAGCACTTTAGAGTTTTTGGGAGCAAATGCTTTATCAAAAATAATGATGAAAAACTTGGCAAGTTTGAACCCAGAGCAGATGAAGGAATATTTCTTGGTTACTCCTCTAGGAGTAGGGCATATAAATGTTACAATAAAATACTTCGGAAGATTGTTGAATGTATTGATGTTGTTATTGATGAGTCTCCTGCAGCTCCAAAAGAAGAAAAACAAACAACAGATGAAGACGATGATGACATATATCCTTCTACATCAAATAGAAATGATATAGACAGTGAACCCAATGAAGAACCCGAAGATGATTTATCTGAAAAAGCTCCATCCAGATATGTTGAAAAGAATCATCCAGAATCTCAAATTTTGGGAGAAAAGGGATCAGGTGTACAAACAAGAAGGACTCTTGTGGGATCTTCTAGCTATCTGGCATTTCTATCCACTATTGAACCACACAATGTCAATCAAGCTAGCAAAGATGAATTTTGGATTCAAGCCATGAATGAAGAGCTTGATCAAATTGAAAAGAATCACACTTGGGAATTAGTACCAAGACCTCATGACAAAAATGTCATTGGAACTAAATGGATATTCAAAAATAAGTTAAATGAGAATGGGGATGTCATAAGAAATAAAGCTAGCCTTGTTTCCAAGGGGTATGCTCAACAAGAAGGTATCGACTTTGAAGAAACTTTTGCCCCTGTATCTAGACTTGAAGCCATAAGAATGTTTCTTGCTTTTTCAAGCTTCCAACAAATCAAAGTTTATCAAATGGATGTTAAATCTGCTTTTCTCAATGGTTATCTAGAAGAAGAAGTTTATATAGAACAACCAGAAGGATTCATTTTGGGAAATGATGAAAAACTTGTTTGTAGACTTAAAAAGGCTCTATATGGTCTCAAACAAGCTCCAAGGGCATGATATTATCGTCTTGACAAATATCTTCATCAACAAGGATTTTCAAAGGGGTCTGCTGATAGCAACTTATACACAAAAACTGAAAATGACAAACTATTGATTGTGGTTGTATATGTTGATGATATCATTTTTGGAAGTAATGAAGAGTCTATGAGTCAGAAATTTGCTTCTGATATGCAGCAAGTATTTGAAATGTCTTTACTTGGAGAACTAACATTCTTTCTTGGCTTGCAAGTGCAACAAGCAACAAATGGCATATTCTTATCACAAGCAAAATATCTTAAGCAAATTTTGAAGAAGTATGGCATGGAAGATTGCAAACCTGTAAGTACACCAATGATAAACGGATGTAATCTTAGTTCTAATGATGATTCCCCCACGGTGAATCAACCAGAATACAGATCTATGATAGGAAGTCTACTTTATCTCACTGGGACAAGACCAGACATTATGCATGCAGTTGGAGTTGTGGGGCGATTCCAAGATAATCCAAAAGAGTCTCACCTTCAAGCTGTCAAAAGAATATTCAAATATCTGCAAGGAACTCCAGACTTTAGACTATGGTATCCAAAGAATGTTTATCTCACTCTTCATGATTACACTAATGCAGATTGGGCTGGAAACGTTGATGATCGGAAAAGCACTAGTGGTGGTGCATTCTATATGGGGCCTCGGTTAGTATCTTGGTTTAGCAAGAAGCAAAGCTCTATTTCCTTATCTTCAGAAGAAGCAGAATATGTGGCTGCAGCATCATGTTGCACTCAACTTCTTTGGATGATGCAAACCTTACAAGACATTCAAATCAAATTTTCACCTCCTATCTCCATTATGTGTGATAATACAAGTGCCATCAGTATCTCAAAGAATCCCATTATGCATTCCAAGACCAAGCACATTCCCAACAAATATCACTTCTTACATGAAAAAGTGCTTGAACAAAAGGTGAAATTGGAGTATGTTCCCTCCAAAGAACAAGTTGCTGATATATTTACCAAACCTCTACCCAGGGAAGCGTTCGAATATCTCAGACAGAAACTGGGAGTGGTCTCTGCCATGCAGAAGATCAGACATGCTTAAATTTAGAAGATTAAATTGGATACGCTTCTGTTGAAGGTGTTCAGGATGCACAGGCTAAGGGGGAGCATTGGTCATGTGGCAAGGATGCATTGTTGGAATTCTAATTATTTGTTGTAATCTGATCTCATGCTTGAGAATCTTTGATCTTGAGTGTATAAGTCATTTCTGTTACTTCATTGAATATTATGTTTGAAGATGCAGCATGATCTCAGGGGGAGAATGGTATTGTCGGTAAAAAGGATTCTGATCTATCCTTTGCCCTTGATGTCAAAGGGGGAGAATATTGCTGAATTGTTTTCTAGTCATGGTTGCCATCAAGTCCAAAGGGGGAGATTGTTGGCCATATGTTTTTGGTATCCTATTATATTGAATTGATCGTCCTTGATGGCAACTCTCTGACAAAGGATGCATATACTGACTGTATGAAGAACTCAGAAATCCATCAACAGTGCTATACAAGAAGAATATAATACTGAATGTATATCTACATCCTGACGACGGATAATTGAAATCCGTGATAGTTAAGAAACTCGGTGTTGGGTTTGATGGTGCTCTGTATACAGTTAGAGGTACCAATGTTAATATGGTTGACTGTGTATCCCAACTGGTAGCCAATGAATCAACGTGTGATAACCCTCTGTATTATGGAATAAGGTGTTTATTCATATTCTGAATGGTGGATCGAATGCACGCAGAGAACCGAGTCGAAGAGTTCGAAAGGATTTCATCGGAGCTGTATAACAGTAATTGTGGTTATATGAACTGATAACGCAGAGAAACGAATTGGAGAAAGTACGCTGACGGAACCTGGAGTAGAGGGGCAGAACCTTGCGAATGAACAGTGCACGTGGTTTAAGGCTAGAAGTGGTTTTTATCGCACCACCTTTGCAGCGAAAGCGGTAATTGAGGAGGGGGGAGATATTCCATAGATCGACAGACGCGTGTCCCCGAGCAACTTTTGAAAACCGCGTCCACTGCGTGCCATTGCGCGTTAATGTCCAACCAAGGATGCCGCGCGATATTTTTGTGCGCCGTCGATCTGGAAGGGAGCCATCGCACGGTGGCCGTATGAAGAAGGTGCACGATGGATAACCATGGTACGGTGTGAGTATGTGATTGGGTCATTAATTATATATGTGGACCCAGTTTAAATTATATTAATTAATCTAAGGTTTGCAGGGTTAATAAAGGATGTTGAATATGTGAAGTTGGCGAAATATGAATCATGCGATGAAATGTACATGGGTTAATATATGCGATTGATCTCATGAACACATAAAACAGGGGTCATTATATATATGTCTTGGGGAGTTTATAACTAAAGGAGGAATCGGATTAATATCTCAATCTCAGATTGAGATATTAAAAAGCCTTAGATTAATTATCTAATTGCAAAATCAAGGAAATAGAACAATAAGAAATTGTTTGGGGCTAGGGTAGACCTCGCTGGATTATCTAATTGATCCCGTCCAGGAATACCATCAGCGGTTGGGTGGTTTTGACTCATGGTTTTAATAAAGGAAAAAAATATATAAGGAGAAGAGGATTATAGTAAAATGTGTGCATGTGGAGGGGTTGTTAATGAATAAATCTCTTTAATAGATATTTGCATGATTGAAATCTGTTTTCTGAAAAAGATGAATCTATGATGCACCTATGGAGTTGATGAAGGTTCAAGATCTATAGATCTAGAAATGATAAATCTCTAGGAAGATCTGCAAATAAATAATGAGGACCTGACGCAAGTCTGATGAGGAAATTGAAGAAATTTGGTGGATATGAGGGTTGAAGTCTTCAACATAAAAGTGGAAGCTTTCTACCAGTACAAGCTAGTGTTAAAATCAGGGGGTTGGAGCTCCCTTCCAGTAGTGACTGGAGAGAGAGAGAAGGTTGTAGCCTTCTGCAGGTGGGTGCCTGCGTGCTGGTATAAGTTTGCACCAGCACAAAAATTGTAAGAAGTTTTCTTTATAATAAATATTGAAGACAGAGGTGACAATAATGGTGGTTTTCTCCCAAATTGGGTTTCCACCTTAAATACTTGTGTTCATGTTTGTTTCTTATGTATGATGGCTTATTCTATTGTTACTGCACATGCTTACTGCTTACTAAACGTCTGGTGAATGAATGATGCAATAATCTAAGTAAAGAATTAAATTCATAATAAGATCTCTGATAAAAAGTTTTCATTCAGATCTAAATACTGATTCACCCCCCCCCCCCCTCTCAATATTTTTCCCAACAATTGGTATCCGAGAAGGTCCTTCAGAAAAGCTTAGCCGCTAGAAGGAAGATCAATCAAGATGAGCAATCAAGATGGAATAACATATATCAGGCCTCCGCTCTTCAACGAAAATAATTTAATCTTCTGGAAAACAAGGATGAGATCCTATCTTTAGTCTCTGGGTGCAGATGTATGGGCTATTGTTGAAGTAGGATATCAATATCCAGCCGCAGTACCAACATATCCAACGGAAAGGAAAAATTATGAAACAAATGCAAAGGCAGTTAATGCTCTATTGGGAAGTCTAACTGAATCATAATTTGTCAAAGTCATGCAGCTAAATACAACAAAGGCAATATGGTACAAAATCATTCTAAGTTATGAAGTTGATGCAAAGGTAAAAGTGCTAAACTCCAAACTCTCAGAATTCAATATGAGAACCTAAAAATGCATAATGAGGAGAGCATTGCTGATTTTTTCTTTACGACTTGATGATATTGTAAATTGTATGAGAAATCTGGGAGAAACAATAACCGAATCTACTTTGGTTGAGAAAGTTTTAATATCACTAACGACAAAATTTGAGTCAAAAGTTTCTGCTCTTGAAGAAAAGCAGGATCTTCAAAATATTACTGTGGTGCAACTTCATGGCATACTAAATGCATATGAAATGAGATGAGGAGGACCATATGAAGTCAAAGAAGCCGTCTTTAGAGCCTCTTCAAAAGAGAAAGAAGTACAAGAAACAGAAGGATCAAGGTATATCTCAGAAGAAGATGAGGTAAATTTTGTAAAGAAACTCCAACTTGGTACATGGCGATTCAGAGGTAAGCTTCCTTTCAAATGTTTTGCTTGTGGAAGAGTTGGTCATTATGCTGCTAAGTGTCCTCACAAAGAAACACATGAAAAAGAAAAGGAAGTAGCAAGAAGGAATAAGAATCGGTTTAGCACTAGAAAAAGTTACTATACTCATGAAGACAGTGATGGGTTATCAGACAGTGAGGAAGAATGTGAACAAGTTCTTAGACTTCTCATGGCATTTGAAAAAGAGTCTAGAGAAGAAAAGGATACTTTTCTGGATGCTTTAGAGGACAATGATTTTCTTGATGAAATAAATCAACTCAAAATATGCTTAGAAGAAAGTAAAATATCCATAGAAACTCCAAAAAACCAGCTTCAAGAAAAGGAGAAACATAATGAGAAATTAGAATGTGAAATAGTAGGTCTAAGAAAAGAAATTGAGAAAGTAAAGACTTTGAATCTTAGATTTGCTAAAGGATCTGAAACCTTGGATGAGATTATCAAGGTACAACGTTCTCCTCTTCTAAAGATAGGTCTTGGATATATCGGAGAATCTTCTCAGGCTTCAACACCAAATTATCTAAAAGCAGCTACAACCAGTACACAACATTCTGTCCCTCAGCAAGGCAATAAAGAGTCTTTACAGATAAAACATGACCATCTCAATTCAAAGAACACTAACAGGAGTACATCTCAAAAAAACACCAATCAACAGGTAAATTCAAGTAGAAGATTTCATGATCTCAAAAATTTCTTCTTCAATGGACAATGTTTCTCGTGTCACAATTTTGGTCATAAAGTTGTTCAATGTATTACATATAAAACCATCATGACAAGAGAAGCAAGAAAGAAAAGGATTGATATTGGAACAAAGAAGAATACATATAACAACTCTTCTCCACTTCAAAATGAATTTGAATGTGCTTATTGCAATAACTTTGGCCATGAAGAATCTGAATGCAGGAGCAAAGTCCAGCCAAAAGAGCATCTTCCTTCAAGCTCCAAAGTATAGAAAAAGAAGGAATTACAGGTTGAAAATTGTGGCATAGCTTTATTTGCAGAAGGAGAAGAAAATCAATGGTACATTGATAGTGGATGCTCAAAACACATGACATGTGACAAAAAAAAACTTCTTGCATATAGTGCTCTAGAAAAGGAAAAGAATGTTACATTTGGAAATGATGCTCCTGCTGTCATTAAGGGAAAAGGATCTGTTTTTCTAAAAGAAAAGGTGAAAGCTAATAATGTCATGTATGTGGATGGATTAAAACACAACCTGTTAAGTGTAAGTCAAATATGTGATCAAGGAACTGAAGTTGTCTTTAGTTCAAAATAATGTGTGGTACGTGATCTTGATACAGGTAAAACAATTATAAAAGGAAATAGAACTCCAAGAAACCTGTATGTATTAAAGAACTGCAAAGAACAATGCTACATGAGTAAATCTTTAGAAAACTGGCTATGGCATATAAGGTTGGGGCATCTGAGCTTCTCTCAAATCAACAAATCAAGAAGACTTAAAGTTGTTCGTGATCTTCCCAATATTACACCACCTGAAAGTATCATATGCAAATCTTGCCAATTTGGTAAGAAAACCAGAGTGCAATTTAATGCCAAGGAAGGTTCATCAGGTAAGCCTCTTGAACTCATTCATACTGACATATGTGGACCTGTGAAGAAAAAGTCACCACGTGGTGAACAATACTATATCTTATTTATTGATGATTTCTCTAGAATGTGTTGGATTGGGTTGATTAAACACAAAGATGAAGCATTTGAGGAATTTCAGATCTTCAAAGCACTGGTTGAAAATGAATTAGATCTAAAAATCAAGTGTCTTAGATTTGATCGAGGAGGAGAATATACATCAGATGAATTCCTTGAATTTTGTGAACAACATGGCCTAAAAAGACAGTTTTCTGTAGCTGGCACTCCACAAAAAAATGGTGTAGCTGAAAGAATGAATAGAACAGTTCAACAAATGGCTAGATCTATGCTTGATTATTCTGGAACACCTGACACATTTTGGGGAGAAGCAGCTCATACAGCGGTAAATATTCTTAACAAGGCACATGTTCGTGTAAATAGTGATAAAAATCCATATGAACTATGGTATGGTAATCCTCCCACTGTGAAGCATTTTAGAGTTTTTGGGAGCAAATTCTTTATCAAAAATAATGATGAAAAACTTGGCAAGTTTGAACCCAGAGCAGATGAAGGGATATTTCTTGGTTACTCCTCTAGGAGTAGGGCATATAAATGTTACAATAAAAGACTTCGGAAGATTATTGAATGTATTGATGTTGTTATTGATGAGTCTCCTGCAGCTCCAAAAGAAGAGAAACAAACAACATATGAAGACGATGATGACATATATCCTTCTACATCAAATATGAATGATATAGACGGTGAACCCAATGAAGAACCCGAAGATTATCTATCTGAAAAAGCTCCATCCAGATATGTTTAAAAGAATCATAAAAAATCTCAAATTTTGGGAGAAAAGGGATCAGGTGTACAAACAAGAAGGACTCTTGTGGGATCTTCTAGCTATCTGGAATTTCTATCCACTATTGAACCACAAAATGTCAATGAAGCGAACAAAGATGAATGTTAGATTCAAGCCATGAATAAAGAGCTTGATCAAATTGAAAAGAATCACACTTTGGAATTAGTACCAAGACCTCATGACAAAAATGTCATTGGAACTAAATGGATATTCAAAAATAAGTTAAATGAGAATGGGGATGTCATAAGAAATAAAGCTAGCCTTGTTTGCAAGGGGTATGCTCAACAAGAAGGTATAGACTTTGAAGAAAAATTTTCCCCTGTAGCTAGACTTGAAGCGATAAGAATGTTTCTGTTGGGAAAAATACTGAGAGGGGGGGGGTGAATCAGTATTTAGAGCTGACTGACAAATTTTTAGTTTCCCTTTCTCTTAAAAACATATGTTACATTACTGCATCCAACTTGTATGTCCAGAGATCTTATCATGTCTTTACTTAGATCATTGCATCATTTATTCATCAGATAAGTAGAAAGGATGAATAGAAATAACTGTACAAACCATCAAACATAAGAAACACATATGAACACCAGGATTTAAGGTGGAAACCCAATTCGGGAGAAAACCACTGCTGCTGAAGTCTCTGTCTTCAATATTTTATTACAAAGAAAACATATTACAATTTCTGTGTTGGCGCAGACTTATACTAGCACGCAGGCACCCACCTGCAGAAGGCTACAACCTTCTCTCATTTACCAGCCTCTCCTGGAAGGGAGCTACAACCCCCTGATCATAACATCAGCTTCTATATACAGAAGGCTTCAACTGTCTGATCCATTGCAGACCACCTTTCATCAATTTTCACACTGGTTCAAACAGTTTCAATGCAACCCTTTATTCAATTATCAACAAACATATTTGCCCTAATTATTCATAGTGCGACCACTGTACCCTATACATCAGAAGTAATCCAGACTTCAGAGAATATATGCATTCAATATCCCATGTATCCTTCTGTGTATATTAATCTTCAGAAACCCCAACTGTCATATGCACTTTCAATGTAGATGGCTCGCATATATATATATATATATATATATATACGTGCTGTTCTTGTATAGACCTGTAATAATAATATGTTCGCAGAGTAGACCAAATCTACAAAAACTTACCCAGATTCATATGTGTTCTTTTAGCAGACATGGCCTAGTTCTTCATGACTTCGTCCGTCGTTTAAGATCAGAGGTTCATTCAGATTTTACAGTTAAAAATAGAATTTTCCCATCCAGATATTCCTTCGAGAGCTTCATTCATTCATCACCCTTATGCATGCACATGTTCTTCATCCTTTTGTTAGTCGATTATATTTTCACGTGCACCATCGATTCAGATATATCGGTGTTTATTCCTTCAGATATCTCCAAAGGAGATTTGTTTTTTTTTCTATCAACACTCGCACCCACTTCTTCATAATTATCATTAATTTATATAGATTCTGCCCTTATTAAAAGCCATGGGTCAAAAAAAATTTAACCGCTAATGGTAATATTTTTACAATATTTTCATTAGTTTGGCCCTCGGGGTTTTTATGTTTTATATTAATTTGTTTATCAATTTCGAAGAAATTGACAAACAAAAAAAATATCCAATGCTTTCAAATAGATTAATATTTCAATAAACCTTTGACCCCTGGCCCACATATGCGCCCCTTCGTCCCAAAATAAACTTCGCGCAAGTCCAGTGCCCGATCACCGTTGGATTGCGAGCCTCCAAGATCGACGGATATCGCTTGGGAAACTTGCACGAGCAATAACGTGCGATGGCGCGTCGTACTTGTGTTATTATTTGTGCATCTTGATTAAACTCCGGGCAAGTCCGATGCACGATCATCATCCGATTGCCCCCTTTCAGATCGATGACGCAAAAGAAATTTCGCTGGCCATCCTGGTACGGGCTTTAACGCGTGAAGGCGCATTTTAAAGGGTGGTTTTGAAATTTCGCTTGGGACACGTGTTGAATACTGAATGGAATCACTGCCAATTCGTAAATACCACCTATCGTCCAAAGGTGGTGCGAAGAAACCCGGAAACCACCTTCACTATTCACTCGCAGTTTTTAAACAGTGATCATCAGTACAATCGCTCCGTACTCCAGGTTCCGTTTAATAATCTGCGCCATCTCTAAAGCTAAACTTTGTTTTAAGTATTCTTCCGCAAGTTATATATATATATAATGTGTTCTGTACATACATAATGCGTCCATGGCTCACTGTACCAAGACCTTAGCAACCCGATAAAAGCACAAATCTATCCATAGATCTTCATACAAAGTTGCAGGAAATTTCGTACGAGAATTGAACCAATCAAAGCCCCAATTGCTCTGGGTATTTTCCAACTAACAGAGTATCACCGAAACTCAACCATACACAGATTTCTTTCTCCTTCATACATTATACTTATACATGAAATAAATTTCACAGGGATTATAATTCAGATCAACCCTGTCTTCAGACAATTCTCCTTTAATGTACTGCTTGTCTTTGTAAATTCATTTTTATTCTAATCTTTGCTGCAGATCCTGCTGATCGTTTATCTCTGCAAATCTTCCCATGCCTTTGCCAATTCCTTTGCCACATCCTTTATGAAAATATTCCAATGATCTTCCCAATGTCATTCTGTCTTCAATACATTACCTTCCATGGTATGTTCGAAGTTCTTCCCTATCACAGTTCTGCAAGTCCTTCATTAATTAGGTTGCCATCAAGGACAACACATGGCATCATATGGACAACAATCTCCCCCTTTGGACTTGATGGAAACCATGATAGTTTTTGATCATTACAGTAGATAGATACATTGATTGTAACCATTATTCAAACACCATGGTACTCTCCCCCTTTGACATCAAGGACAAAGGTTTGACAATACCATGCTCCCCCTGAGGTCATGCCTTGTCATATGACCAATGCTCCCCCTTAGCCTGTGCAACTAGAGATGCCCACCAGCACCTCACAACCAATTTAGTATTCTGTAATTAAGTAGACTGGATCCTCTGCATGGCAGAGATTACTCCCAGTTTCTGTCTGAGATATTCGAACGCTTCCCTGGGTAGAGGTTTGGTAAATATATCAGCAACTTGTTCTTTGGAGGAAACATACTCCAATTTTACCTTTTGCTCAAGCACTTGTTCTCGTAAGAAATGATATTTGCTGGGAATGTGCTTGGTCTTGGAATGCATAACAGGATTCTTTGAGATACTGATGGCACTTGTGTTATCACACATAATGGAGATAGGTGGTGAACATTTGATATGAAAATATTGTAGGGTTTGCATCATCCAAAGAAGTTGAGTGCAACATGATGCTGCAGCCACATATTCTTCTTCTGCTGTAGATAAGTAAATGGAGCTTTGTTTCTTGCTGAACCAAGATACTAACCGGGGCCCCATATAGAATGCACCACCACTAGTGCTTTTCCGATCATCAATACTTCCAGCCCAATCTGCATTAGTGTATGCATGAAGAGTAAGATCAGCATTCTTTGGATACCATAGTCCAAAATATTGAGTTCCTTGTAGATATTTGAATATTCTTTTTACAGCCTGAAGATGAGACTCTCTTGGATTGGCTTGAAATCGTCTGACAATCCCAACTACATGCATAATGTCTGGTCTTGTCCCAGTGAGATAAAGTAGACTTCCTATCATAGATCTGTATTCTGGTTGATTCACCGTGGGAGAGTCATCACTAGAACTGAGATTACATCCGGTTATCATTGGTGTACTTACAGGTTTGCAATCTTCCATGCCATACTTCTTTAGGATTTGCTTAAGGTATTTTGCTTGTGATAAAAAAATGCCATCTGTTGCTTGTTGCACTTGCAAACCAAGAAAGAATGTTAGTTCCCCAAGTAAAGACATTTCAAATTCTTGCTGCATATCAGAAGCAAATTTCTGACTCATAGATTCTTCATTAATTCCAAAAATGATATCATCAACATATACAACCACAATTAATAGTTTGTCATTTTCAGTTTTTGTGTATAAGTTGCTATCAGCAGATCCTTTTGAGAATCCTTGTTGATGGAGATATTTTTCAAGACAATATTACAATGCCCTTGGAGCTTGTTTGAGACCATATAGAGCTTTCTTAAGTCTACAAACAAGTTTTTCATCATTTTCCAAAATGAAACCTTCTGGTTGTTCTATATAAACTTCTTCTTCTAGATCACCATTGAGAAAAGAAGATTTAACATCCATTTGATAAACTTTGATTTGTTGGAAGCTTGAAAAAGCAAGAAACATTCTTATGGCTTCAAGTCTGGCTACAGGAGAAAAAATTTCTTCAAAGTCTATACCTTCTTGTTGAGCATACCCCTTGCAAACAAGTCTAGCTTTATTTCTTATAACATCCCCATTCTCATTTAACTTGTTTTTGAATATCCATTTAGTTCCAATGACATTTTTGTCCTGAGGTCTTGGTACTAATTCCCAAGTGTGATTCTTTTCAATTTGATCAAGCTCTTCATTCATGACTTGAATCCAGCATTCATCTTTGCTGGCTTGACTGACACTGTGAGGTTCAATAGTGGACAGAAATGCCAGATTGCTAGAGGATCCCACAAGAGTCCTTCTTGTTTGTACACCTGATCCCTTTTCTCCCAAAATTTGAGATTCTGGATGGTTCTTTTGAACATATCTGGATGGAGCCTTTTCAGAAAATTCATCTTCGGGTTCTTCACTGGGTTCACTGTTTGTATCATTATTATTTGATGTAGAAGGATATGTGTCATCATCATCTTCATCTGTTGTTTTCTTTTCTTCTTTTGGAGCTGCAGGAGATTCATCAATGACAACATCAATACATTCAACAATCTTCTGAAGTCTTTTATTGTAACATTTATATTCCCTAATCCTAGAGGAGTAACCAAGAAATATTCCTTCATCTGCTCTAGGTTCAAACTTGCCAAGTTTTTCATCATTATTCTTGATAAAGCATTTGCTCCCAAAAATTCTAAAATGCTTTATAGTGGGAGGATTACCATACCAGAGTTCATATGGAGTTTTATCACTATTTACTTGAACATGTGCTTTGTTGAGAATGTTGACTGCTGTATGTGCTGATTCTCCCCAAAATGTGTTAGGTGTTTCGGAATCATCAAGCATAGCTCTAGCCATTTGTTGAACTGTTCTGTTCATTCTCTCTGCAACGCCATTTTGTTGTGGAGTGCCTGTTACAGAAAACTGTCTTTTTATGCCATGTTGTTCACAAAATTCAAGGAATTCATTGGATGTATATTCTCCTCCTCTATCAGATCTGAGACACTTGATTTTTAGATCTAACTCATTCTCAACTAGTGCTTTGAAGATCTGAAATTTCTCAAATGCTTCATCTTTGTGTTTAAGCAGCCCAATCCAACACATTCTAGAGAAATCATCAGTGAACAAGATATAGTATTCTTCACCACGTGGTGACTTTTTCCTCATAGGTCCACATATGTCGGTATGAATGAGTTCAAGAGGCTTGCTTGATGATCCTTCCTTGGCATTAAATTGTACTCTGGTTTGCTTGCCGAATTGGCAAGATTTGCATATGATATTTTCAGGTAGAGTAATATTGGGAAGATCACGAACAACTTTAAGTCTGCTTGATTTTTTGATTTGAGAGAAGCTCAAATGCCCCAACCTTCTATGCCATAGCCAATTATCTGAAGATTTACTCAAATAAAATTGTTCTTTGCAGTTCTTCAATATATATAGGTTTTTTGGAGTTCTTTTCCCTTTGATAATTGCTTTACCTGTATCAAGATCATGTACCACACATTCTTTTGAACTAAAGACAACTTCAGTTCCTTGATCACACATTTGACTTACACTTAACAAGTTATGCTTTAATCCATCCACATACATGACTTCATTAGCTTTCACTTTTTCTTTTAGAAACACAGACCCTTTTCCTTTAATGACCGCAGGAGTATCATTTCCAAATTTAACATTCTTTTCCTTTTCTAGAGCACTATAAGTGAGAAGTTTGTCTTTATCACCTGTCATGTGTCTTGAGCATCCACTATCAATGTACCATTGGTTTTCTTCATCTTCTGCAAATAACGCTATGCCACAATTTTCCACCTGTAATTCCTTCTTTTTCCATACTTTGGAGCCTGAAGGAACGTGTTCTTTTGGCTGAACTTTGCTCTTGCATTCTGATTCTTCATGGCCAAAGTTATTGCAATAATCACATTCAACTTCATTTTGAAGAGGAGAAAAGTTGTTATAAGTATTCTTTGTTGTTTCAATATCAATCCTTTTCTTTCTTGCTTCTCTTGTCATGATGGTTTTATATGCAACACATTGAACAACTCTATGACCAAATTTGTGACACGAGAAACATTGTCCATTGAAGAAGAAATTTCTACGATCATAAAATCTTCTATATGAATTTATTTTTTGATTGGTGTTTCTTTGAAAGCCATTCCTGTTAGTGTTCTTTGAATTGAGATGATCATGTTTTACTTGTAAAGATTCTTTATTCCCTTGTTGAGTGGCAGCATGTTGTAAACCAGCTGTAACTGCTTTGAGATAATTTGGTGCTGAAGCCTGGGAATATTCTCCAATAAATCCAAGACCTGTCTTTATAAGAGGAGAACGTTGTACCTTGATAATCTCATCTAACGTTTCAGATCCTTTAGCAAATCTAATATTCAAAGTTTTTACTTTCTCAAGTTCTTTTCTTAGGCTTACTACTTCACACTCTAATTTCTCATTGTGTTTTTCCTTTTCTTCAAGCTAATTTTTCAGAGTCTCTATGATTATTATACTCTCTTCTAAGCAAATTTTGAGTTTATTGTTTTCATCAAGAAAATCACTGTCTTCTAGAGCATCCACAAAAGTATCCTTTTCTTCTCTAGAATATTTTTCAAATGCCATGAGAAGTCTAAGATCTTGTTCACATTCTTCCCAACTATCAGATAACCCATCACTATCTTCATGAGTATAGTAACTCTTTTTAGTGCTAAAACGATTATTATTCCTTCTTGCAACTTCCTTCCCCTTTTTATGTGTTTCTTTATAAGGACACTTAGCTGCATAATGTCCAACTCTTCCACAATAAAAAAATTTGAAAGGAAGCTTACCTCTGAACCGTCCTGTCCCAAGTTGAAGTTTCTTTACAAAGTTTATCTCTTCTTCTTCTGAGATATATCCTGATCCTTCTATTTTTTGTACTTCTTCGCTTTTGTAGAAGTTCTAAAGACTGCTTCTTTGACTTCAGATGGTCCTCCTCTTCTCATTTCATATGCAGTTAGTATGCCATGAAGTTGCACCATAGTAAGATTTTGAAGATCCTGCTTTTCTTCAAGAGCAGAAAATTTTGACTCAAATTTTGTTGTTAGTGATCTTAAGACTTTCTCAACCAAAGTAGATTCGGTTATTGTTTCTCCTATATTTCTCATACGATTTACAATATCATCAAGACGTAAAAAGAAATTGGCAATGCTCTCCTCATTATCCATTTTTATATTTTCATATTGAATTTTGAGAGTTTGTAGTTTAGCACTTTTTACCTTTGCATCACCTTCATAACTTAGAATGATCTTGTCCCATATTGCCTTTGCTATATTCAGCTGCATGACTTTGACAAATTCTGATTCAGTTAGACTTCCCAATAGAGCATTGACTGCCTTTGCATTTGTTTCATAGTTCTTTCTTTCCGTTGGATTTGTTGGTATTGCAGCTAGATATTGATATCCTCCTTCAACAATTGCCCATACCTCTGCTCCTAGAGACTGAAGATAAGATCACATCCTTGTTTTCCAGAAGATTAAATTGTTTCCATTGAAGAGTGGAGGCCTGATAGATGTTGTTCCATCTTGATTGCTCATCTTGCTTGATCTTCCTTCTAGCGGTTAAGCCTTTTCAGAAGGACCTTCTCTGATACCAATTGTTGGGAAAAATACTGAGAGGGGGGGGGGGGGGGTGAATCAGTATTTAGAGCTGACTGAAATTTTTTTAGTTTTCCTTTCTCTTAAAAACATATGTTTCATTGTGAAAAAATATTTCGGTAAAAATCACATCCAAATAAATTTGGTCGACACGTTTCGAACCAGCCAGTGTGGTTCATCATCAGGACTTGATCAAGTCCTGATGATGAACCACACTGGTTGGTTCGAAACTTGTCGACCAAATTTATTTGGATGTGATTTTTACCGAAAGATTTTTTCACAATTTATGGATCACAGAAGCAATATTCCTAAAATATGTTACATTACTACATCCAACTTGTATGTCCAGAGATCTTATCATGTCTTTACTTAGATCATTGCATCATTTATTCATCAGATAAGTAGCAATAATGAATAGAAATAACTATACAAACCATCAAACATAAGCAACACATATGAACACCAGGATTTAAGGTGGAAACCCAATTCGGGAGAAAACCACCGCTGCTGAAGTCTCTGTCTTCAATATTTTATTACAAAGAAAACATATTACAATTTCTGTGCTAGCGCAGACTTATACTAGCACGCAGGCACCCACCTGCAGAAGGCTACAACATTCTCTCATTTACCGGCCTCTCCTGAAAGGGAGCTACAACCCCCTGATCATAACATCAGCTTCTATATACAAAAGGCTTCAACCGTCTGATCCACTGCAGACCACCTTTCATAAATTTTCACACTGGTTCAAACAGTTTCAATGCAACCCTTTATTCAATTATCAAAAAACATATTTGCCCTAATTCTTCATAGTGCGACCATTGTACCCTACACATCAGAAGTAATCCAGACTTCAGAGAATATATGCATTCAACATCCCGTGTATCCTTCTGTGTATATTAATCTTCAGAAACCCTAACTATCATATGCACTTTCAATGTAGATGGCTCGCATATATATATATATATATATATATATATATATATATATATATATATATATATATATATATATATATATATATATATATATATATATATATATACGTGTTGTTCTTGTATAGACCTGTAATAATAATATGTTTGTAGAGCAGACCAGATCTACAAAAACTTACCCGGATTCATATGTGTTCTTTTAGCAGACATGCCTCAGTTCTTCATGACTTCGTCCGTCGTTTAAGATTAGAGGTTCATTCAGATTTTACAATTAAAAATAGAATTCTCCCATCCAGATATTCCTTCGAGAGCTTCATTCATTCATCACCCTTATGCATGCACATGTTCTTCATCCTTTTGTTAGTCGATTATATTTTCACGTGCACCATCGATTCAGATATATCAGTGTTTATTCCTTCGGATATATACAAAGAAGATTTGTTTTTTTTTTTCTATCAGCACTCGCACCCACTTCTTCATAATTCTCATTAGTTTATATAGATTCCGCCCTTATTAAAAACCATGGGTCAAAACTATTTTAATCGCTAATGGTAATCTTTTTACAATATTTTCATTAGTTTGGCCCTCGGGGTTTTTATGTTTTATATTAATTTGCTTATCAATTTCGAAGAAATTGACAAACAAAAAAAATATCCAATGCTTTCAAATAGATTAATATTTCAATAAACCTTTGACCCCTGGCCCACATATGCGCCCCTTCGTCCCAAAATAAACTTCGCGCAAGTCCAGTGCCCGATCACCGTTGGATTGCGAGCCTCCAAGATCGACGGATATCGCTTGGGCAACTTGCACGAGAAATAGCGCGCAATGGCACATTGTACTTGTGTTATTATTTACGCATCTTGATTAAACTCCGGGCAAGTCCGACGTGTTGGAAATATGATGCAGAGTGTTGTCCTTGATGGCAACCCACTTTGATGAAGATGATGATGAAGTTGTGCTTGATAGAATATGTTCTTAATGAAGTAAATCTGATGTATCTACAGTGAGTACAGAAGGAAGTGAAGAAAGTAATTCAGATTGTGCTAAATCTATGGTGAAAGAGTATGTCTCAAGGCATACGCGGATCTGTCTAAGGGAAGTCGCGTATGCACGCGGAAAAGAACGTTCCAAGTCGCGTATGGGCTAGAGCGCTCAAAAAGTGCAAAACCAGGGGTAACCACTATGGTATTGACCCATTGTATTGGGTAATGATTCATCTAAATGACCCCGTCCAGGAATACCATCGGAAGTAATGTAGTTTTGGGCTCATGGTATTGTTTTGGCTCATGGTATTGAAAAAGGGGCTCATGGTATTGAGAAAGGGTAAACCTATATAAAGAGAAGAAATTCATTGTGCAAATCGTGAGTGTGGGTGCAAGATGTCTGAGCTTGAATGAATACTTCTCTCTGAAGTAGATCTGAATGGAAAGGGTTACGCTTGAATGATAAATCTGAATGTATGATGCACCAATGATGAAGAAGGGGATCTAGATCTGAAATGTGCTTGTATTTGCTAGATCTGTTTATGGAATGATTAGATCCAAGAAGAGGCGAACATCTGTCTGAAGTGAAGGGTTAAATCTGTGTGAAGTATCTGTTCAGAAGAAATGCAATGACCTAAAATCTCTGAAGAACCATACGCTAGTTCGCCGAAGAGGAAGCGCGTATATACGTGGCTTCGCTGAAAGAAAAGCGCGTATGCGCAATTAAATTGGTTCTATAATATGTACAGAAGTATACGCTAGTTTGTGTGAATGGAAGCGCGTATATACGCGACATCAGTGAAGTGAAAGCGCGTATGCAAACTAGGGTTTGCTGAAGTCTGTGGTAAGAAATGACTGATCTATTCTACTGTATTGCTGCTATCTGTATTCTACTGTTCTGAGTTGTCTGCATCAGTTTGGTTGTATGATTGAGCTTAAATGTATGAAGAGGGTCCAGTCTGAAAATATGATGAAACATGGCCTACAAGTATTGTTCTATTGAAGTTGTTGGATCCAGTGTGAAAATTGATGAAACATGGTCCGAAGGGGTGCTGAGGGTTGTAGCCTTTCAGTCAGGGGGTTGTAGCTCCCTTCCAGGTGAGGCTGGTAAACGAGATCAAGGGGTCGTAGCTCCCTTCCAGGAGAGGCTGGTAAACGAGTCAGGGGGTTGGATCTCCCTTCCAGGAGAGGCTGGTAAACGAGCGCAGGTGGGTGCCTGCGTGCTGGTAGGAGTCTGCACCAGCACATATGTTGTAAGATGTTTTCTCTATAATAAAATATTGAAGGCTGAGCAACTACAGCGGTGGTTTTCTCCCGACTTGGGTTTCCACCTAAAATTCTGGTGTTCATGTGTGATGCTTCGTGTGATGGTTTATTCTGTTCTTACTGCACATGTTTACTGTTTATTGAATATCTGATGAATAAATGATGGAATGGTTTAAGTGAAGAATTAATGACATAATTAGTTCTCTGTGTATACGCGAGTTTAATAAAGGGGATCCGCGTATATACGCGAGTCTGATTCAGGAAAGTAGCCTATGGGTTTTGAAGTAAAGAAAAGTAAAAAGTTTTGAATATGCTGTAAATACTGATTCACCCCCCCCTCTCAGTATTTTTCCCAACACGACACACGATCATCGTCCGATTCCCCCCTTTCAGATCGACGGCGCAAAAGAAATTTCGCTGGCCGTCCTGGTACAGGCTTTAACGTGCGAAGGCGCATTTTAAAGGGTGGTTTTGAAATTTCTCTTGGGACACGTGTTGAATACTGAATGGAATCACTGCCAATTTGTAAATACCACCTATCGTCCGAAGGTGGTGCGAAGAAACCCAGAAACCACCTTCACTATTCACTCGCAGTTTTTAAACAGTGATCATCCATCCAATCGCTCTGTACTCCAGATTCTGTTTAATAATATGCACCATCTCTAAAGCTAAACTTTGTTTTAAGTATTCTTCCGCAGGTTATATATATATATATATATATATATATATATATATATATATATATATATATATATATATAATGTGTTCTGTACATACAGAATGTGTCCATGGCTCACTGTACCGAGACCTTAGCAACCCGATAAAAGCACGAATCTATCCATAGATCTTCATACAGAGTTGCAGGAAATTTCGTATGAGAATTGAACCAATCAAAGCCCCAATTGCTCTGGGTATTTTCCAACTAACAGAGTATCACCGAAACTCAACCATACACAGATTTATTTCTCCTTCATACATTATACTTATACATGAAATAAATTTCACAGGGATTATAATTCAGATCAACCCTGTCTTTGGACAATTCTCCTTTAATGTACTGCTTGTCTCTGTAAATGCATTTTTCTTCTGATATTTGCTGCAGATCCTGCTGATCGTTGATCTCTGCAACTCTGCCCATGCCTTTGCCAATTCCTTTGCCACATCCTTTATGACAATATTCCAATGATCTTCCCAATGTCATTCTGTCTTCAATACATTACCTTCCATGGTATGTTTGAAGTTCTTCCCTGTCACAGTTCTGCAAGTCCTTCATTAATTAGGTTGCCATCAAGGACAACACATGGCATCATATGGCCAACAGTTTCTTGATTTTTCAAGCTTGCAACAAATCAAAGTTTATCAAATGGATGTTAAATCTGCGTTTCTCAATGGTGATCTAGAAGAAGAAGTTTATATAGAACAACCAGAAGGATTCATTTTGGGAAATGATGAAAAACTTGTTTTTAGACATAAAAAGGCTCTATATGGTCTCAAACAAGCTCCAAGGGCATGGTACTATCGTCTTGACAAATATCTTCATCAACAAGGTTTTTCAAAGGGGTCTGCTGATAGAAACTTATACACAAAAACTGAAAATGATAAACTATTGATTGTGGTTGTATATGTTGATGATATCATTTTTGGAAGTAATGAAGAGTCTATGAGTCAGAAATTTGCTTCTGATATGCAGTAAGAATTTGAAATGTCTTTACTTGGGGAACTAACATTCTTTCTTGGCCTGCAAGTGCAACAAGCAATAGATGGCATATTCTTATCACAAGAAAAATATCTTAAGCAAATCTTGAAGAAGTATGGCATGGAAGATTGCAAACCTGTAAGTACACCAATGATAATCGGATGTAATCTTAGTTCTAATGATGATTCCCCCACGGTGAATCAACCAGAATACAGATCTATGATAGGAAGTCTACTTTATCTCACTGGGACAAGACCAGAAATTATGCATGCAGTTGGAATTGTGGGGCGATTCCAAGCTAATCCAAAAGAGTCTCACCTTCAGGCTATCAAAAGAATATTCAAATATCTGCAAGGAACTCAAGACTTTGGACTATGGTATCCAAAGAATGCTGATCTCACTCTTCATGCTTACACTGATGCAGATTGGGCTGGAAACATTGATGATCGGAAAAGCACTAGTGGTGGTGCATTCTATATGGGGCCCCGGTTAGTATCTTGCTTCAGCAAGAAGAAAAGCTCTATTCCCATATCTACAGCAGAAGCAGAATATGTGGCTGTAGCATAATGTTGCACTCAATTTCTTTGGATGATGTAAACATTACAAGACATTCAAATCAAATGTTCACCTCCTATCTCCATTATGTGTGATAATACAAGTGCCATCAGTATCTCAAAGAATCCCGTTATGCATTCCAAGACCAAGCACATTCCCATCAAATATCACTTCTTACCTGAAAAAGTGCTTGAACAAAAGGTGAAATTGGAGTATGTTCCCTCCAAAGAACAAGTTGCTGATATATTTACCAAACCTCTACCCAGGGAAGCATTCAAATATCTTAGACAGAAACTGGGAGTAGTCTTTTCCATGCAAAAGATCAGACATGCTTAAATTCAGAAGATTAAATTGGATACGCTCCTGTTGAAGGTGTTCAGGATGCACAGGCTAAGGGGGAGCATTGGTCATGTGGCAAGGATGCATTGTTGACATTCTAATTATTTGTTGTAATTTGATCTCATGCTTGAGAATATTTGATCTTGAGTGTATAAGTCATTTCTGTTACTTCATTGAATATTATGTTTGAAGATGCAGCATGATCTCAGGGGGAGCATGGTATTGTCGGTACAAAGGATTCTAATCTATCCTTTGCCCTTGATGTCAAAGGGGGAGAATATTGCTGAAGTTTTTTCTAGTCATGGTTGCCATCAAGTACAAAGGGGGAGATTGTTGGCAATATGTTTTTGGTATCCTATTATATTGAATTAATTGTTCTTGATGGCAGCTCTTTGAAAAAGGATGCAGATACTGACTATATGAAGAACTCAGAAATCCATCAGCAGTTCTATAAAAGCAAAATATAAGACTGAATGTATATCTGCATCCTGACGATGGATAATTGAAATCCGTGATAGTTAAGAAACCCGGTGTTGGGTTTGATGGTGCTCTGTATACAGTTAGAGGTACCAATGTTAATATGGTCGACTGTGTATCCCAACTGGTAGACAATGAATCAACCCGTGATAACCCTCTGTATTATGGAATAAGGTGTTTATTCATATTCTGAATGGTGGATCGAATGCACGCAGAGAACCGAGTCAAAAAGTCTGAAAGGATTTCATCGGAGCTGTATAACAGTAATTGTGGTTATATGAACTGATAACGCGGAGAAACGAATTGGTAAAAGTACGCCGACGGAACCTGGAGTAGAGGGGTGGAACCTTGCGAATGAACAGTGAACATGGTTTAAGGCTGGAAGTCGTTTTTATCGCACCACCTTTGCAGCGAAAGTGGTAATTGAGGAGGGGGGAGCGATTCCATAGATCGACCGATGCGTGTCCCTAAGCGACTTTTGAAAACCTCCTCCACTGCGTGCCATTGCGCTTTAATGTCTGACCAAGGATGCCGCGCGATATTGTTGTGCGTCGTTGATCTGGAAGGGAGCCATTGGATGGTGGCCGTATGAAGAAGGTGCACGATGGATAACCATGGTACAATGCGAGTATGTGATTGGGTCATTAATTATATATGTGGGCCCAGTTTAAATTATATTAATTAATCTTAGGTTTGCGGGGTTAATAAAGGATGTTGAATATGTGAAGTTGGCGAAATATGAATCATGTGATGAAATGTACGTGGGTTAATATATGCGATTGATCTCACGAACACATAAACCAGGGGTCATTATATATATGTCTTGGGGAGTTCATAACTAAAGGAGGAATCGGATTAATATCTCAATCTCAGATTGAGATATTAAAAAGCCTTAGATTAATTATCTACTTGCAAAATCAAGGAAATAGAACAATAAGAAATTGTTTGGGGCTTGGGTAGACCCAGCTGGATTATCTAATTGATCTCGTCTAGGAATACCATCAGCAGTTGGGTGGTTTTGACTCATGGTTTTAATAAAGGAAAAAAATATATAAGGAGAAGAGAATTATAGTACAATGTGTGCATGTGGAGGGGTTGTTAATGAATAAATCTCTTTAAGAGATATCTGCATGATTGAACTCTATTTTCTGAAAAAGCTGAATCTATGATGCACCTATGTAGTTGATGAAGGTTCAAGATCTCTAGATCTAGAAATGATAAATCTCTAGGAATATCTGCAAAGAAATAATGAAGACTTGACAAAAGTCTGATGAATAAATTGAAGAAATTTAGTGGATATGAGGGTTGAAGTCTTCAACATAAAAGTGGAAGATTTCTGCCAGTACAAGCTATTGTTAAAATCAGGGGGTTGGAGCTCCCTTCCAGTAGTGACTGGAGAATGAGAGAAGGTTGTAGCCTCCTGCAGGTGGGTGCCCGCGTGCTAGTATAAGTCTGCACCAGCACAAAAATTGTAAGAAGTTTTCTTTATAATAAATATTGAAGACAAAGACAACAACAGCGGTGGTTTTCTCCCAAATTGGGTTTTCACCTTAAATACTGGTGTTCATGTGTGTTGCTTATGTATGATGGCTTATTCTATTGTTACTGCAGATGCTTACTACTTACTAAACGTCTGGTGAATGAATGATGCAATAATCTAAATAAAGAATTAAATGCATAATAAGATCTCTGATAAAAAAATTTCAATTAGATCTAAATACTGATTCACCCCCCCCCCCCTCTCACTATTTTTCCAAACAATTGGTATCAGAGAAGGTCCTTCTGAAAAGCTTAGCCGCTAGAAGGAAGATCAATCAAGATGAGCAATCAAGATGGAATAGCATCTATCAGGCCTCCGCTGTTCAACGGAAATAATTTAATCTTCTGGAAAACAAGGATGAGATCCTATCTTCAGTCTCTGGGTGCAGATGTATGGGCTATTGTTGAAGCAGGATATCAATATCCAGCCTCAGTACCAACAGTTCCAACGGAAAGGAAAAATTATGAAACAAATGCAAAGGTGGTTAATGCTCTATTGGGAAGTCTAACTGAATTAGAATTTGTCAAAGTCATGCAGCTGAATACAGCAAAAGCAATATGGTACAAAATCATTCTAAGTTATGAAGGTGATTCAAAGGTAAAAAGTGCTAAACTCCAAACTCTCAGAATTCAATATGAGAACCTAAAAATGCATAATGAGGAGAGCATTGCTAATTTCTTTTTACGACTTGATGATATTGTAAATCGTATGAGAAATCTGGGAGAAACAATAACCGAATATACTTTAGTTGAGAAAGTTTTAAGATGACTAACGACAAAATTTGAGTCAAAAGTTTCTGCTCTTGAAGAGAAGCAGGATCTTCAAAATATTACTGTGGTGCAACTTCATGGCATACTAACTGCATATGAAATGAGACGAGGAGGACCATCTGAAGTCAAAGAAGCCGTCTTTAGAGCTTCTACAAAAGGGAAATAAGTACAAGAGACAGAAGGATCAGGGTATATCTCAAAAGAAGATGAGGTAAATTTTGTAAAGAAACTCCAACTTGGTACATGACGGTTTAGAGGTAAGCTTCATTTCAAATTTTTTTCTTGTGGAAGAGTTGGTCATTATGCTGCTAAGTGCCCTCACAAAGAAACACATGGAAAAGGAAAGGAATTAGCAAGAAGGAATAAGAATCGGTTTAGCACTAGAAAAAGTTACTATACTCATGAAGACAGTGATGGGTTATCAGACAGTGAGAAAGAATGTGAACAAGTTCTTATACTTCTCATGGCATTTGAAAAAGAGTCTAGAGAAGAAAAGGATACTTTTATGGATGCTTTAGAGGAAAATTATTTTGTTGATGAAATTAATCAACTAAAAATATGCTTAGAAGAAAGTAAAATATCCATAGAAACTCTGAAAAACTAGCTTCAAGAAAAGGAGAAACATAATGAGAAATTAGAATGTGAAATAGTAGGTCTAAGAAAAGAAATTGAGAAAGTAAAGACTTTGAATCTTAGATTTGCTAAAGGATCTGAAACCTTGGATGAGATTTTCAAGGTACAACGTTCTCCTCTTCTAAAGACAGGTCTTGGATATATCAAAGAATCTTCTCAGGCTTCAACACCAAATTATCTAAAAGCAGCTACAACCAGTACACAACATTCTGTCCCTCAGCAAGGGAATAAAGAATATTTATAGATAAAGCATGACCATCTCAATTCAAAGAACACTAACAGGAGTACATCTCAAAAAAACACCAATCAACAGGTAAATTCAAGTAGAATATTTCATGATCGCAGAAATTTCTTCTTCAATGGAAAATGTTTCTCGTGTCACAATTTTGGTCATAAAGCTGTTCAATGTGTTGCATATAAAATCATCATGACAAGAGAAGCAAGAAAGAAAAGGATTGATATTGGAACAAAGAAGAATACATATAACAACTCTTCTCCTCTTCAAAATGAAGTTGAATGTGCTTATTGCAATAACTTTGGCCATGAAGAATCTGAATGCAGGAGCAAAGTCCAGCCAAAAGAGCATCTTCCTTCAAGCTCCAAATTATGGAAAAAGAAGGAATTACAGGTTGAAAATTGTGTCATAGCTTTATTTGCAGAAGGAGAAGAAAATCACTAAAGGTATTGATAAAGATGTCAAAACATGACAGTGACAACTTCAAGAACTTAGGTGCTCTAGAAAAGGAAAAGAATGTTACATTTGGAAATGATGCTCCTGCTGTCATTAAGAGAAAAGGATCTTTCTTTCTAAAAGAAAAGGTGAAAGCTACTAATGTCATGTATGTGGATGGATTAAAACATAACCTGTTAAGTGTAAGTCAAATATGTGATCAAGGAACTGAAGTTGTCTTTAGTTCAAAAGAATGTGTGGTATGTGATCTTGATACAGGTAAAACAATTATAAAAGGAAACAGAACTTCAAGCAACCTGTATGTATTAAAGAACTGCAAAGAACAATGTTACATGAGTAAATCTTCAGAAAACTGGCTATGGCATAGAAGGTTGGGGCATCTGAGCTTCTCTCAAATCAACAAATCAAGCAGACTTAAAGCTGTTCGTGATCTTCCCAATATTACACCACCTGAAAGTATCATATGCAAATCTTTCCAATTTGGTAAGAAAACCAGAGTGCAATTTAATGCCAAGGAAGGTTCATCAATTAAGCCTCTTGAACTCATTCATACTGACATATGTGGACCTGCGAAGAAAAAGTCACCACATGGTGAACAATACTATATCTTATTTATTGATGATTTCTCTAGAATGTGTTGAATTGGGTTGATTAAACATAAAGATGAAGCATTTGAGAAATTTCAGATCTTCAAAGCACTGGTTGAAAATGAATTAGATCTAAAAATCAAGTGTCTCAGATCTGATCGAGGAGGATAATATACATCAGATGAATTCCTTGAATTTTTTGAACAACATGGCATAAAAAGATAGTTTTCTGTAGCTGGCACTCCACAACAAAATGGCGTAGCAGAAAGAATGAATAGAACAGTTCAACAAATAGCTAGAGCTATGCTTGATGATTCCGGAACACCTGACACATTTTGGGGAGAAGCAGCTCATACAATGGTAAATATTCTTAACAAGGCACATGTTCGTGTAAATAGTGATAAAACTCCATATGAACTATTGTATGGTAATCCTCCCACTGTGAAGCACTTTAGAGTTTTTGGGAGCAAATGCTTTATCAAAAATAATGATGAAAAACTTGGCAAGTTTGAACCCAGAGCAGATGAAGGGATATTTCTTGGTTACTCCTCTAGGAGTAGGGCATATAAATGTTACAATAAAATACTTTGGAAGATTATTGAATGTATTGATGTTGTTATTGATGAGTCTCGTGCAGCTCCAAAAGAATAAAAAAAAACAACAGATGAAGACGATGATGACATATATCCTTCTACATCAAATAGGAATGATATAGACAGTGAACCCAAGGAAGAACCCGAAGATTATCTATCTGAAAAAGCTCCATCCAGATATGTTCAAAAGAATCATCCAGAATCTCAAATTTTGGGAGAAAAGGGATCAGGTGTACAAACAAGAAGGACTCTTTTGGGATCTTCTAGCTATCTGGTATTTCTATCCACTATTGAACCACACAATGTCAATCAAGCTAGCAAAGATGAATGTTGGATTCAAGCCATGAACGAAGAGCTTGATCAAATTGAAAAGAATCACACTTGGGAATTAGTGTTTTCAAGACCCCATGACAAAAATGTCATTGGAACTAAATGGATATTAAAAAATAAGTTAAATGAGAATGGGGATGTCATAAGAAATAAGGCTAGACTTGTTTGCAAGGGGTATGCTTAACAAGAAGGTATAGACTTTGAAGAAACTTTTTCCCCTGTAGCTATACTTGAAGCCATAAGAATGTTTCTTGTTTTTTCAAGCTTCCAACAAATCAAAGTTTATCAAATGGATGTTAAATTTGCTTTTCTCAATGGTGATCTAGAAGAAGAAGTTTATATAGAAAAACCAGAAGGATTCATTTTGGGAAATGATGAAAAACTTGTTTGTAGACTTAAAAAGGCTCTATATGGTCTCAAACAAGCTCCAAGGGCATGGTACTATTGTCTTGACAAATATCTTCATCAACAAGGATTTTCTAAGGGGTCAGCTGATAGAAACTTATACATAAAAACTGAAAATGATAAAATACTTATTGTGGTTGAATATGTTGATGATATCATTTTTGGAAGTAATGAAGAGTCTATGAGCTTAAATTTTGCTTCAATATGCAAAGAAAAATTGAAATGTATTTATTGGGACTGGGGAACTAACATTCTTTCTTGGCCTGCAAGTGCAACAAGCAACAGATGGCATATTCTTATCACAAGAAAAATATCTTAAGCAAATCTTGAAGAAGTATGGAATGGAAGATTGCAAACCTGTAAGTACACCAATGATAACCAGATGTAATCTTAGTTCTAATGATGATTCCCCCACGGTGATTCAACCAGAATACAGATCTATGATAGGAAGTCTACTTTATCTCCCACTCGGGACAAGACCGTACATTATGCACAGCTGAATTGTGGGGACATTCCAAGCTAATCCAAAAGAGTCTCATCTTCAGGCTGTGAAAATAATATTAAAATATCTACAAGGAACTCAAGACTTTGGACTATGGTATCCAAAGAATGTTGATCTTACTCTTCATGCATACACTGATGCAGATTGGGCTGGAAGTGTTGATGATCGGAAAAGCACTAGTGGTGGTGCATTCTATATGGGGCCTCGGTTAGTATCTTGGTTCAACAAGAAGCAAAGCTCTATTGCCTTATCTACAGCAGAAGCAGAATATTTGGCTGCCACATCATGTTGCACTCAACTTCTCTGGATGATGCAAACCTTACAAGACTTTCAAATAAAATGTTCACCTCCTATCTCCATTATGTGTGACAATACAAGTGCCATCAGTATCTCAAAGAATCCTGTTATGCATTCCAAGACCAAGCACATTCCCATCAAATATCACTTCTTACGTGAAAAAGTGCTTGAACAAAAGGTGAAATTGGAGTATGTTCCCTCCAAAGAACAAGTTGCTGATATATTTACCAAACCTCTACCCAGCGAAGCGTTCGAGTATCTCAGACGGATACTGGGAGTAGTCTCTGCCATGCAGAAGATTAGACATGCTTAAATTCAGAAGATTAAATTGGATACGCTCCTGTTGAAAGTGTTCAGGATGCACAGGCTAAGGGGGAGCATTGGTCATGTGGCAAGGATGCATTGTTGGCATTCTAATTATTTGTTGTAATCTGATCTCATGCTTGACAATCTTTGATCTTGAGTGTATAAGTCATTTCTGTTACTTCATTGAATATTATGTTTGAAGATGCAGCATGATCTCAGGGGGAGCATGGTATTGTCGGTACAAAGGATTCTGATCTATCCTTTGCCCTTGATGTCAAAGTGTTGGCAATATGATGTAATGTGTTGTCCTTGATGGCAACCTACTTGATGAAGTTTATGGAAAATGACTTGATGATTTTATTAATGATGTAAATCTGATGTATCTACAAGCAGCTCAGAAGTAGCAGAGAAATAAATTTCAGTATGTGCCAGAGAAATGATAAATAAAGCATGTCACAAAGCATACGTGGGTTTGTAAAGGCGAAGTAGCGTATGTACACGGAAAATTACGTGCCAAGTAGCATATGCCTATTTGCGTTCTAAATTCATAAAAACAAGGGATTTTACCATGGTATTGACCCATTTTATTGAGCGCTGGAATATCTATTTGATCCCGTCTAGGAATACCATTAGTAGTTGAGTGGTTTTGACTCATGGTATTGAGAAAGGCTAAATCTATTTAAGGAGAAGAAGATCATAGTGTAAGGTGTGCATGTGTCTGGGTTTTAATGAATACTTCACTCTGAAGTATATCTGCATGGTGGAATTCTGTTCTTAATTGATAGATATGAATCTAAGATGCACCTATGGATATGATGAAGGTTCAATATCTCTAGATCTAGAAATGATGAATCTCTATGATGATCTAAAAAGAAATGATGAAGACCTGGCGCAAGTCGGATGAAGAAATTCAAGAAATCTGGGTAAGTTTATAGATCTGGTATGTTCTGCAAATTCTATCTTTTATAGATCTATACGCAGGTTCGTTTCATGAAAAGCATGTGTATACGCAGTTTCTCTTAAATAAAAGCATGTATGGCAGTTAGGGTTTCTAAAAATAAAATGCACTGAAGTATACGCAGGTTCGTCTTTGTGAAAGCGCGTATATACGCAGGTTCAGTGAAATAAAAGCGCGTATGGAATCTAGGTTTTTGCTGAATTATGTGGAATGAAATGTCTGATCTGTTTTGCTGTTTTACTGCTATCTGTCAATGATGTATTGATACAGATCTGGGTTGTTTAAATGTTGATTGTGCTGCTGATTATTTTGATAAAAGATCAAGTTGTTGGTTTATTGGTTGATGATTCAATGACTAAAGTGATGAAGGAAGAATGACTGTATAAACAGTTCTGTATGGTTGATAGATTTTCTGAAAATAAATCTGATTTCAGATCTGAGTCTGAACTAATTCTGAAAGAAAGCATACATAGAAGAATACGCTAGTTGGTGAAAAGGAAAGCACGTGCATACGCAGAAATGGTGAAGAAAAGTCGCATATACAAAGTTACTATACACTGAAGCATACGCAGGTTGGAGTGAATAAAGGCGCGTATATACGTGGGTTACATAAAATAAAATAGCGTATGATGTTTGAATTAATGAATGTTTTGGGTTGAGTTTACATCTGCATATCTATTCTGAAGTCTGGGTTATCTCTGATATTTTGGCTACAGTGGTCTCACTGTTCTGTTTGAAGTTCTGGGCAGAATATGTTTGTTGATTAATGAAGGGTTGTGTTGAAGCTGTTTGATCCAGTTTGAAAATTGATGAAACGTGGTCTGCAGTGGATCTGAGGGTTGAAGCCTTCAGTATGAAAGTGGAAGCTTTTTGATAGTAGAGGCTGGTACTAATATCAGGGGGTAGTAGCTCCCTTCCAGGAGAGGCTGGTAAACGAGAGCAGGGGGTTGTAGCTCCCCTCCAGGAGAGGCTGGTAAACGAGAGAAGGTTGTAGCCTTCTGCAGGTGGGTTCCTGCATGCTGGTATGAGTCTGCGCCAGTACATGGTTGTAAGATGTTTTATTTATAATAAATATTGAAGACTGAGACAACGACAGCGGTGGTTTTCTCTCGACTTGGGTTTCCACCTTAAATCCTGGTGTTCATGTGTGTTGGTTATGTGTGATGGTTTATTCTATTTTTACTGCACATGCTTACTGCTTAACATTTGATGAATAAATTATGCAATGATTTAAGAATCAAATACATAATAAGAGCTCTGAGCATACGTGAGTTTCCTTAAGGATATCTGCGTATATACGCTAGTTTTGTTCTGTAAATTAGCATATGGGTTTTGAGAAAAGAAAAGTAAAAAGTATATCAGTTAGCTCTAAATACTGATTCACCCCCCCCTCTCAGTATTTTTCCCAACAATTGGTATCAAAGCCAGGTCCTTCTAAAAAAGCTTAGCCGCTAGAAGGAAGATCAAGAAAGATGAGCAATCAAGATGGAATAACATCTATCAAGCCTCCTCTCTTTAATGGAAGCAATTTAATATTTTGGAAAATAAGGATGAGATCCTATCTTCAGTCTATGGGAGCAGATGTATGGGCCATTGTTGAACGAGGATATCAATATCCAGCTGCATTACCAACAGATCCGACTGAAAAGAAGAATTATGAAACAAATGCAAAGGCAGTCAATGCTCTAACGGGATGTCTAAATGAATCAGAATTTGTCAAATTTATGCAGCTGAATACAACAAAGGAGATATGGTACAAAATCATTCTAAGTTATGAAGGCGATGCAAAGGTAAAAAGTGAAAAACTTCAAACTCTCAGAATTGAATATGAAAATTTAAAAATGCATAGTGATGATAATATTGCCAGTTTCTTTTTACGTCTTGATGACGTTGTAAATCGTATGAGAAATCTGGGAGAAAAAATAACCGAATCTACTTTGGTTGAGAAAAATTTAAGATCGCTAACGGAAAAATTTGAGTCAAAAGTTTCTGCTCTTGAAGAAAAACAGGATCTTCAAAATCTTACTGTGGTGCAACTTCATGGCATACTAACTACATATGAAATGAGAAGAGGAGTACCATCTGAAGTCAAAGAGGTTGTCTTCAGAGCTTCTGCAAAAGGGAAAGAAGTAAAAAAAGCAGAAGGATCAGGATATATCTCAGAAGAAGATGAGGTAAATTTTGTAAAGAAACTCCAACTTGGCACAGGACGGTTCAGAGGTAAGCTTCCTTTCAAATTTTTTGAGTGTGGAAGAGTTGGTCATTATGTTGCTAAGTGCCCTCATAAAGAAACACCTACAAAAGGGAAGGAAGTAGAAAGAAGGAATAAGAATCGGTTTAACACTAGAAAAAGTTACTATACTCATGAAGACAGTGATGGGTTATCTGATAGTGAGGAAGAATGTGAACAAGATCTTAGAATTCTCATGGCATTTGAATCTAGAGAAGAAAACAATACTTTTGTGGATGCTCTAGAAGACAATGATTTTCTTGAAGAAAACAATCAACTCAAAATATGCTTAGAAGAAAGTAAAATACTCTTAGAAGAAAGGAAAATAACCATAGAAACTCTGGAAAAGCAGTTTGAAGAAGCGAAGAAACACAATGAGAAATTAGAATGTGAAGTGGTAAGTCTAAGAAAATAATTTGAGAAAGTAAAGACTCTGAATCTTATATTTGCTAAAGGATCTGAAACCCTAGATGAGATTATCAATGTACAACATTCTCCTCTTATAAAGACAGGTCTTGGATATACCGGAGAATCCTCTCAGGCTTCAGCACCAAATTATCTAAAAGTAGCTACAACTAGTTTACAACATTCTGCAACTCAACAAGGGAATAAAGAATCATTACAGGTAAAGCATGATCATCTCAATTCAAAGAACACCAACAGGAATATCTTTCAAAGAAACAACAATCAACAGGTAAATTCAAGTAGAATATTTCATGATCACAAAAATTTCTTCTTCAATGGACAATGTTTCTTGTGTCATAATTTTGGTCATAAAGTTGTTCAATGTGTTGCATATAAAACCATCATGACAAGAGAAGCAAGAAAGAAAAGGATTGATATTGAAACAAAGAAGAATACCTATAACAACTTTTCTTCTCTTCTAAATGAAGTTGAATGTGCTTATTGCAATAACTTTGGCCATGAAGAATCTGAATGCAGGAGCAAATTTCAGCCAAAAGAGCATGTTCCTTCAAGCTCCAAAGTATGGAAAAAGAAGGAATTGCAGGTTGAAAATTGTGGCATAGCGTTATTTGCAGAAGGTGAAGAAAATCAATGGTACATTGATAGTGGATGCTCAAGACACATGACAGGTGACAAAAACAAACTTCTTGCATATAATGCTCTAGAAAAGGAAAATAAAGTTACATTTGGAAATGATACTCCAGTTGTGATTAAGGGAAAAGGGTTTGTGTTTCTAAAAGAAAAGGTGAAGGCAAATGATGTCATGTATATGGATGGATTAAGGCATAACCTGTTAAGTGTAAGTCAAATGTGTGATCAAGGAACTGAAGTTGTCTTTAGTTCAAAAGAATGTGTGGTACGTGATCTTGATACAGGTAAAACAATTATAAAAGGAAAAAGAACTCCAAGCAATCTGTATGTATTGAAAAACTACAAAGATCAATGTTACTTGAGTAAATCTTCAGAAAACTGGCTATGGCATAGAAGGTTGGGGCATCTGAGCTTCTCTCAGATCAACAAATCAAGCAGACTTAAAACATTTCGTGATCTTCCCAATATTACTCCACCCGAAAATATCATATGCAAATCTTGCCAATTTGGTAAGCAAACGAGAGTACAGTTTAATGCCAAGGAAGGATCATCAAGTAAGCCTCTTGAACTTATTCATACTGACATATGTGGACCTGTGAAGAAAAAGTCACCATGTGGTGAACAATACTATATCTTATTTATTGATGATTTCTCTAGAATGTGTTGGATTGGGTTGCTTAAACACAAAGATGAAGCATTTGAGAAATTTCAGACCTTCAAAGCACTAGTTGAAAATGAATTAGATATGAAAATAAAGTGTCTTAGATCTGATCGAGGAGGAGAATATACATCAAATAAATTTCTTGAATTTTGTGAACAACATGGCATAAAAAGATAGTTTTCTGTAGCTGGCACTCCACAACAAAATGGCGTAGCAGAAAGAATGAATAGAACAGTTCAACAAATGGCTAGAGCTATTCTTGATGATTCTAGAACACCTGACACTTTTTGGGGAGAAGAAGCACATACAGCGGTAAATATTCTTAACAAAGCACATGTTCGATTAAATAGTGATAAAACTCCATATGAACTCTGGTATGGTAATCCTCCCACTGTGAAGCATTTTAGAGTTTTTGGAAGCAGATGTTTTATCAAAAATAATGATGAAAAACTTGGCAAGTTTGAATCCAGAGTAGATGAAGGAATACTTCTTGGTTACTCCTCTAGAAGTAGAGCATATAAATGTTACAATAAAAGACTTCGGAAGATTGTTGAATGTATTGATGTTGTTATTGATGAGTCTCCTGCAGCCCCAAAAGAAGAAAAACAAACAACAAATGAAGACGATGGTGACATATGTCCTTCTACATCAAATAGCAATGATATAAATAGTGAACCCAATGAAGAACCTGAAGATGATTTATCTGAAAAAGCTCCATCCAGATATGTTCAAAATAATCATCCAGAATCTCAAATTTTGGGAGATAAGGGATCAGGTGTACAAACAAGAAGGACTCTTGTGGGATCTTCTAGCTATCTGGCATTTCTATCCACTATTGAACCACACAATGTCAATCAAGCTAGCAAAGATGAATGCTGGATTCAAGCCATGAATGAAGAGCTTGATCAAATTGAAAAGAATCACACTTGGGAATTAGTACCAAGACCTCATGACAAAAATGTCATTGGAACTAAATGGATATTCAAAAACAAGTTAAATGAGAATGGGGATGTTATAAGAAGTAAAGCTAGACTATTGACTACACCTCTCTTAATGCTATAAATGATAACTCACTTTCTCAATGGTGATCTAGAAGAAGAAGTTTATATAGAACAACCAGAAGGATTCATTTTGGGAAATGATGAAAAACTTGTTTGTAGACTTAAAAAGGCTTTATATGGTCTCAAAAAAGCTCCAAGGGCATGGTATTATCGTCTTGAAAAATATCTTCATCAACAAGGATTTTCAAAGGGGTCGGCTGATAGCAACCTATACACAAAAATTGAAAGTGACAAACTATTGATTGTGGTTGTATATGTTGATGATATCATCTTTGGAAGTAATGAAGAGTCTATGAATCAGAAATTTTCTTCTGTTATGCAGCAAGAATTTGAAATGTCTTTACTTGGGGAACTAACATTCTTTCTTGGCTTGCAAGTGCATCAAGGAACATATGGCATATTCTTATCACAAGAAAAATATCTTAAGCAAATTCTGAAGAAATATGGCATGGAAGAGTGAAAACCTGTAAGTACACCAATGATAACCGGATGTAATCTCAGTTCAAATGATGATTCTCCTACAGTGAATCAACAAGAATACATATCTATGATAGAAAGTCTACTTTATCTCACTGGAACTAGACCAAACATTATGCATGCAGTTGGGATTGTTGGACGATTCCAAGCTAATCCAAAAGAGTCTCATCTTCAGGCTGTCAAAAGAATATTCAAATATCTACAAGGAACTCAAGACTTTGGACTATGGTATCCAAAGAATGTTGATCTTACTCTTCATGCTTACACTGATGCAAATTGGGCTGGAAATGTTGATGATCGGAAAAGCACTAGTGGTGGTGCATTCTATATGGGGCCCTGGTTAGTATCTTGGTTCAGCAAGAAGCAAAACTCTATTGCCTTATCTACAGCAGAAGCAGAATATGTGGCTGCCGCATCATGTTGCACTCAACTTCTTTGGATGATGAAAACCTTACAAGACTTTCAAATCAAGTGTTCACCTCCTATCTCCATTATGTGTGATAATACAAGTGCCATCAGTATCTCAAAGAATCTTGTTATGCATTCCAAGACCAAGCACATTCCCATAAATTATCACTTCCTACGTGAACAAGTGCTTGAACAAAAGGTGAAATTGGAGTATGTTCCCTCCAAAGAACAAGTTGCTGATATATTTACCAAACCTCTGCCCAGGGAGGCATTCGAATATCTCAGACATAAGCTGGGAGTAGTCTCTGCCATGCAGAAGATCAAATCTGCTTAAATGCTGAAGATTAAATTGGATACGCGGGTTTCCTGAAAGACAGTCGCGTATATATGCGAGTTTATACAAAGAAAACCGTGTATGGGTGATTGCTGACAAATTTTTCTAGGTCAGCATTCTTCAGCACAGTTGTGGTGCTGTTGGGTATCTCTGATGATGTTTCAGCTCTCATATTTATGTTTCCTTCTTTGATATTTGATGCAGATGCCTTGATGATTTGCTGTTGAAAGTGTTCAGGATGCACAAGCTAAAGGGGAGATGAAGGAGTGAAATGGCTCAAGAACAAGTGTACAAGTTCAGGGGGAGCATTAGCCTTGCTGAGAATTATGCATTGTTGGCATTATGATGGTTCTGAAATATGATCTCTCTCTTGAGGTCTTTTTGGTATTTGATAAAAAGGTCATGATGTAAATTGTTTTAATCAGTCATGTAAGGACTTCTTCAATTTTGTAAACCCACTTGGTTGGGTAGTTGAGTCAAAAATTGTAAACCCACTTGGTTGGGAACTTGAGTCACATATGTAAATCCACTTGGTTGGATCATTGATGTAAGTATGAGTCCTTGGTGATAGGAAAGTTCATAGAGTCATGTACTTCATTGAAAAATATGTTTGAAGATTCAACATGAACTCAGGGGGAGCATGGTAGCTTAAGTGCACATCAGATCTACAGAGCTCTTCTTTCTACATGAGAAGAAAAACTTTGTTTTGGTTTGCTCCGCCCTTTGCCCTTGATGTAAAAGGGGGAGAGTATCATAGTGTTTTCATAATGGTTATATTCAATATATCTATCTGCTGTGGTGATCAAACACCATCATGGTTGCCATCAAGTCCAAAGGGGGAGATTGTTGGCAATATGATGCAATGTGTTGTCCTTGATGGCAACCTACTTGATGAATTTGATGGAAACTAACTTGATGAGTTTATTAATGATGTAAATCTAATGTATCTACAAGCAGCTCAGAAGTAGCAGAGAAATAAATTTCAGTATGTGCCAGAGAAATGATAAATAAAACATGTCACAAAGCATACGCGGGTTTGTAAAGACGAAGTAGCGTATGTACGCGTAAAAGTACGTGCCAAGTAGCGTATGCCTATTTGCGCTCTAAATTCATAAATCCAAGGGATTTTACCATGGTATTGACCCATTGTATTGAGCGCTGGAATATCTATTTGATCCTGTCCAGGAATACCATTAGTAGTTGAGTGGTTTTGACTCATGGTATTGAAAAAGGCTAAATCTATTTAAGGAGAGGAAGATCATAGTGCAAGATGTGCATGTGTCTGGGTTTTAATGAATACTTCACTCTGAAGTATATCTGCATGGTGGAATTCTGTTCTCAATTGATAGATATGAATCTAAGATGCACCTATGGATATGATGAAGGTTCAAGATCTCTAGATCTAGAAATGATGAATCTCTAGGATGATCTGAAAAGAAATGATGAAGACCTGGCGCAAGTATGATGAAGAAATTGAAGAAATCTGGGTAAGTTTATAGATCTGGTCTGTTATGCAAAGTCTATCTTTTATAGATCTACACGCAGGTTCATTTCATGAAAAGCGTGTGTATACGCAGTTCCTCTTAAATAAAAGCGCGTATGGTAGTCAGGGTTTCTAAAAATAAAATGCACTGAAGTATACGCAGGTTCGTCTTTGTGAAAGCGTGTATATACGCAGGTTCAGTGAAATAAAAGCGCGTATGGAATCTAGGGTTTTGCTGAAGTATGTGGAATGAAATGTCTGATATGTTTTGCTATTTTACTGCTATCTGTCAATGATGTATTCATACAGATATGGGTTGTTTAAATGTTGATTGTGCTGCTGATTATTTTGATAAAAGATCAAGTTGTTGGTTGATTGGTTGATGATTCAATGAATAAAGTGATGAAGGAAGAATGACTGTATAAACAGTTCTGTATGGTTGATAGATTGTCTGAACATAAATCTGATTTCAGATCTGAGTCTAAACTAATTCTGAAAGAAAGCATACATAGAGGAATACGCTAGTTGGTGAAAAGGAAAGCGTGTGCATACGTGGAAATGGTGAAGAAAAGTCGCGTATACAAAGTTACTATACACTGAAGCATACACAGGTTGGAGTGAATAAAGGCGCGTATATACGCGGGTTACATAAAAGAAAATAGCGTATGATGTTTGAATTAATGAATGTTCTGGGTTGAGTTTACATCTTCTTATCTATTCTGAAGTCTGGGTTATCTCTGATATTCTGGCTACAGTGGTCTCACTGTTCTGTTTGAAGTTCTGGGCAGAATATGTTTGTTTATTAATGAAGGGTTGTGTTGAAGCTATTTGATCCAGTTTGAAAATTGATGAAACGTGGTCTGCAGTGGATCTGAGGGTTGAAGCCTTCAGTATGAAAGTGGAAGCTTTCTGCAAGTAGAGGCTGGTGCTAATATTAGGGGGTAGTAGCTCCCTTCCAGGAGAGGTTGGTAAACGAGAGTAGGGGGTTGTAGCTCCCCTCCAGGAGAGGCTGGTAAACGAGAGAAGGTTGTAGCCTTCTCCAGGTGGGTGCCTGTGTGCTGGTATGAGTCTGCGGCAGTACATGGTTGTAAGATGATTTCTTTATAATAAATATTGAAGACTGAGACGACGACAGCGGTGGTTTTCTCTCGACTTGGGTTTCCACCTTAAATCCTGGTGTTCATGTGTGTTGCTTATGTGTGATGGTTTATTCTGTTTTTACTGCACATGCTTACTGCTTAACATCTGATGAATAAATGATGCAATGATTTAAGAATCAAATACATAATAAGAGCTCTGAGCATACGCGAGTTTCCTTAAGGATATCTACGTATATATGCTAGTTTTGTTCTGTAAAGTAGCATATGGGTTTTGAGAAAAGAGAAGTAAAAAGTATATCAGTTAGCTCTAAATATTAATTCACCCCCCCCTCTCAGTATTTTTCCCAACACAAAGGGGGAGAATATTGTTGAATGTTTTTCTAGTCATGGTTGCCATCAAGTCCAAAGGGGGAGATTGTTGGCAATATGTTTTTGGTATCCTATTATATTGAATTGATTGTCCTTGATGGAAAATCTCTGACAAAGGATGCAGATATTGGTTGTATGAAGAACTCAGAAATCTATCAGTAGTTCTATACAAGGAGAATATAAGACTGAATGTATATCTGCATCCTGACGACGGATAATTGAAATCCATGATAGTTAAGAAACCCAGTGTTGGGTTTGATGGTGCTCTATATACAGTTAGAGGTACCAATGTTAATACGGTCGACTGTGTATCCAAAATGGTAGACAATGAATCAACGCGTGATAACCCTCTGTATTATGGAATAAGGTGCTTATTCATATTTCGAATGGTGGATCGAATGCACGCAGAGAACCGAGTCGAACAGTCCGAAAGGATTTCATCGGAGCTGTATAACAGTAATTGTGGTTATATGAACTGATAACGTGGAGAAACGAATTGGCGAAAGTACGCCGACGAAACCTGGAGTAGAGGGATGGAACCTTGCGAATGAATAGTGAACATGGTTTAAGGCTGGAAGTGGTTTCTATCGCACCACCTTTGCAGTGAAAGCGGTAATTGAGGAGGGGGGGAGTGATTCCATAGATCGACCGACGCGTGTCCTCGAGCAACTTTTGAAAACCACCTCCACTGCGTGCCATCGCGCGTTAATGTCCGACCAAGGATGCCGCGTGATATTTTTGTGTGCCGTCGATTTGGAAGGGAGCCATCGGATGGTGGCCGTATGAAGAAGGTGCATGATGGATAACCACGGTACGTTGTGAGTATGTGATTGGGTCATTAATTATATATGTGGGCCCAGTTTAAATTATATTAATTAATCTAAGGTTTGCGGGGTTAATAAAGGATGTTGAATATGTGAAGTTGGCGAAATATGAATCATGTGATGAAATGTACGTGGGTTAATATATGCGATTGATCTCATGAACACATAAACCAGGGGTCGTTATATATATGTCTTGGGGAGTTCATAACTAAAGGAGGAATCAGATTAATATCTCAATCTCAGATTGAGATATTAAAAAGCCTTAGATTAATTATCTAATTTCAAAATCAAGGAAATAGAACAACAAGAAATTGTTTGGGGCTTGGGTAGACCCCGCTGGATTATCTAATTGATCCCGTCCAGGAATACCATTAGCGGTTGGGTGGTTTTGACTCATGGTTTTAATAAAGGAAAAAACTATATAAGGAGAAGAGGATTATAGTACAATGTGTGCATGTGGAGGGGTTGTTAATGAATAAATCTCTTTAATAGATATCTGCAGGATTGAACTTTACTTTCTGAAAAAGATGAATCTATGATGCACCTATGGAGTTAATGAAGTTTCAATATCTCTAGATCTAGAAATGATAAATCTCTAGGAAGATCTACAAAGAAATAATGAAGACCTGACGCAAGTCTAATGAAGAAATTGAAGAAATTTGGTGGATATGAGGGTTGAAGTCTTCAACATAAAAGTGGAAGCTTTCTACCAGTACAAGCTGGTGTTAAAATCAGGGGGTTGGAGCTCCCTTCCAGTAGTGACTGGAGAATGAGAGAAGGTTGTAGCCTTCTGTAGGTGGGTGCCTGCGTGCTGGTATAAGTTTGCACCAGCACAAAAATTGTAAGAAGTTTTCTTTATAATAAATATTTAAGACAGAGACGACAACAGCAGTGGTTTTCTCCCAAATTGGGTTTCCACCTTAAATATTGGTGTTCATGTGTGTTGCTTATGTATGATGGCTTATTCTATTGTTACTGCACATGCTTACTTCTTACTAAACGTCTAATGAATGAATGATGCAATAATATAAGTAAAGAATTAAATGCATAATAAGATCTCTGATAAAAAAATTTCAGTCAGATCTAAATACTGATTCAGCCCCCCCCCCTCTCAGTATTTTTCCCAACATAAAAACATTATTAGAATCATTAAAAGAACTGTGGAGAAAAATCATAGGAACTGGCATAAAGCATTATTATTTTCTCTCTGGGCAGATAGAATCACTCAAAAAGATTCAATAACACTTCACCATTTGTGTTAGTTTATGGAAAAGAAGTAATTCTACCCTCAAATGTAACAATACCATCATTTTCTTTAGTACAATTTATTGATGAAAATCCTTCTTCTTCTCTCCAAATTAGACAAGATCAAATCCTTAAGTTAGAAGAAGAAAGAGAAAAATCTAAACAAACTCATATCCATCACCAACAAGTAATAAAAGCCTCATTTGATTTAACATCTGTTAGTTCAAAATATTTTCAAATTGGTGATTTGGTATTAAAATGGGATAAAGCTCATGAAGAAAAGGGTAGACACACAAAGTTTCAAAACTCTGGCTAGGACCATTTCAAATAATTGAAAAAATTGGCTCATCAATATTTCTGTTACAGGATTTATCAGGTAAGAAAGATTCTTTACCTGTTAATGGGAAAATTTTAAAAAAATATTTTTCATCGGAGGCAATCCATCTATCTTTGTACATTAAAATTTTTCTTTCATATAGAAATAAAATTTTTTAGTACTAACAATTGAATTTTCAAAATAAGTCTTCGATAAATTGTTTTTGCTTTTCATCTTCCACTTATTAAAAAATAGATCTATTAAAGAAAAATCGAAAGATTTACGATAAAATAGATTCATTTTATCTTTCTAGAAAAATGGAATTCCAATAAAACACTTATTTTGTTTGAAAAACTCTCATTTTTATCTAGTATGAAAATTCTTTTGTTAATCATGAAAAGAAAATTATATTATAGTAAGAAATATTTTTCAGAAGAGAAATCTAACAACTCGAAATTATCATCTGGCATCTTAAAAAGAAATGTGATTCATCCCATCCAGTAAATATTATAATTTTCAAAAGAAATTTAAAAATAAATAAAAAGAAAAAGTTTGGAGAAAACTTAAAAGATAATAAGTCTCATCACGAGCTTGTTTACCATGTTCATGGAGAAATAATTGAACTGACATTACTAATACTATCTACCAAAACAGTGTAATGACTTGAGATTATATCATATAGACAAGGGGTCTCATCACAAGCTAGCTTGATCAGTTTAATTACTATTTGTGAATGGCATTGTCACTATTTGGTTACCAAGCCAAGACAATGGCTTTTAAGAAGATAAAAAAATATTAAAAAAAAAAAAAATTACTTATGAAAATAATGAGAAATACTGGATGGAAAAATGGATCATAGCCGGTTAAAAGATAACCCTGCCAAAAGCTTAAAAATGCCTATTGGAACAGAGGCTTTATCTCTGATAAAAGAGTAAAATTATAAAAATCTTTATCTGTAAATATTATTTCCTATCTTATTTTTAACTAAGTAAAGACTGATATTGATTTTTATACTTATATATTTATAGAGAAATTCTCCTGAAATAAGTGAATAAATGAAATTTTCGTTATTTGAAAAAAGATATTATTTATTTGAAATTTCACTTCTTTAACTATTTTAATTTTATATAAAAGGATTTAGAGTTTTCAAAAAAATTTATCAAAGATATCTGGTTCGTCCAAGTGAATCATCAATTGTTGTACTATACAACAACCCCCCATTTATTTTTATAAATAGGGACCCTTTAGAAATAAATAGGAAAAGCCTTAAAAAAAAAAAAAACACTTACGAAATAAAATACCTGCCCAAAAAACGCATCACTCATCATATATGTTATTTTTTCAAAAAGAAATCTTAAAGCATAACATCTGCGAACAGCGAGATGCGCTCTTTAGAAAGCTTTACTTTCCTTTTTTGCATCGCACTTGATTTAATTAAGACTTAAAGGAACAAAATTATAAAAGTGGTGATGACCGCAGACCCGATGAAGCGAATAAACTCCAAAATATAAATATTTTTTGCATCGCATCCATTTTCGATTTTGCAAATCGCATTGCGCGTGACTTATAATATAGACTTAAATATATCTTTTAAATCTTGCGATCTGCGATTTGCACGGATCGAATTTCGCAATGTTTACGAGACAATCCCGAAATATTATAAGGAATCATTTCGATTTGTGCATTTAATAATCTCAGCGTGTGAAAAGAAACTTATGTCATATCAGATTGAATTTTAGATCTTAATGGATTTAAACTATTAATAAGTATTGCATGCGAAGACAGGTGAAGCCATGTCAAGCATTAAATTTTGAAATCATAATGAATTATGAAGAGATGATTGATAATATTGACAGTCTTTCGCGTGGGTTTGAAATAAATTTCTGATACATCTTTGCATATAATCGTTATATGACATATCTCATTTCATTATCAGGAAATCAGTTATCAAATTGAGAGATTCTAAGATGAGTAAGAAAGGTAAAGAAGTGTCTCATGCATCGTCCACTGTCTGTAACAAGGATTGCGGTGTCTCATCATGGGAAGCTATGTAAAAACTATTTGAGGATGAAGGATCAAAATTGATAACAAATATATTTGCAATAGGCACTGATATCACTTTCGATGCAACCCTTTTTGACGTTGCATGCTCGTTTATTCATAAGATAGCCACAAGACCAAATATTATGCCTTACAAAGATATGATCAAGTGGGCAGTTGAAAATTTGAATATTGAAGACAAAGTGTTTAAGAATTTTAGAGGAGAGACTATGGGTTCTTTTAAAGCTGAAGATTTGGCAGCCATGTATCATTTACCAGCTCTGCAACAAAAGTATGACAATAGATATGTGCAAATGTTCAAAGCTAAACATCTAGATCTTATCAAGGTTATCCATGAGTGGAAGGACAATGAGGGAAAACTGAAGCAAGAAAAATCTAGTACGTACCCCATTGCACAAATCCCTCATCCTTATTACTTTGCTGCTGGTATGTTGTGTAGGTTATTTTCTAGACCTGATAGTACTAGATTCTCTAGAGACTGGGTTCCCTTAATTGTTGCAATCGTCAATTCATCCATTTTGAATTGGGAAAACCTTTTATCTAATTATTTAGCCAAACACATTGCTAAATATAGGAATAAAAAGAATGATTCACCTCAAGAAAACTCACCATTTTTCATGTCTTCTTATGTTATGGATTCCATCTGTTATACTTCTACATTTCCAATCATGGGTTGGAAATGCACCATTACAGACCCTACACCAATCCATATTTACCATAAAGAACTCTGGGATTCCAAATACCACTTGCATTTCTATAAAGTCCGTTATGGAGTTATGCTGCCTATGTATTAAATGATTTTCGATAAAAAGATCCCTAGGGTTTCCAAGGAAGTTAGTAGAGATATTGTTCCTACAACCTGATGGTTTGCTAAAGAGAAATTTACATATGTTCGAGTATTTGGAAGTTCCGCACTTCCACATGTTTTTCCATATTATGTTCCGGATAGATTTTTTGGGAGAGAAATAGTTTATCAACTTATTAATGGTGTCACCAAATAGTTAAAGGATGACAAAAAGGCTATTTGGCCTTCATTCCCTGTACAGTGCGATACTTTTTATTTGGCCAATATTGGTCATACATACAAAGAGGCTCCAAATATTTAGATGTTAAATCTAGCATTTATGCCCAGGAGATTGTATGATCCCAATGATGAAATTAATAATTACATGGAAAGACTTAAGACAAAGCCTTTTATAAAAGAAGAAGATCAGTTTGATGACTTCTTTCAAGGAGTCGAAGATTTTTCATATGTTATTAAAAGGGTTTCCAATCAATCAAGACAAGAAGATGTCGAAGCTTTTCAGGAATATAGAAATAAGAGATTAAAGAATGTCCCTTTGAATTTGCTAGTCATGAAAGAAGAAAAACACACTCCAAGTGTTAGTCTTGATGAAGAAATGAAGGATGATTCTGAAAATGAATCTGGTCAGTCTCAACAACAATCTGATTAGACATATCAGTATGAAGATGAGTGTGAATCTACAAAAACCAATTTGGAAATTGACCAGATTATTCAAGACATAGAGTTGCAAGAAAAAACAAACAACAATGCCATTGAATCAAATACAGAAGTAGTTCCAAAGGATCAGATCATAGAAGATCAATATAAATCATTTGAAGGAAAAGACCTAATAAATGAATGGGAACAATTTTCCTAAGAAATAAAGACTTCTAAAGAAAAGGTCAATATTGGTCAAGCAGCAGGTTTTCAAACGCTAGAGCCTTCCCAAAGGATAGTTAAGACTGTCAACCCTTTACAAACAATCCCAGCAGCACAGAGCAAAGAAATCATTCCAGCCTACTCCACAGATCAAATCATTTTTCAAATAAAATACATTACATCATTGGATATCTTCTACAGTCCCAACCATAGAGCTGTGGTAAAAAGAAATAAGAGAAAAAGGACTGATGAAACAAATCTTAAATATACAGATGAATCAGTTGACGTCCTCTGGAAAGATTCATTAGAGGATCCCACTGAACATTTGACTAAACTGTCACAATATGCAGGAGCTTATGCTATAACTATTGTAGATAAAGCAAGTGAAATCAAAACACGTTTGAAGCAGAAGGAATCCAGGATATAGGAATTGGAACATATGTTAGATACAGAGAAAGTCAAGTCTACAAAACAAATCAGAGAAAATTTAGAATAGTTCCATAAATATTTTTAAAAACTTAAGTTGGAACATCATACAGAGCTTAAAGATAAATAGACACAGTTGGAGAGAACCATGGCAGAATTACAGAATCAATCACAATCAGAAAATTTCATTAAAGAAGCACTTGAGATAAATACAATGATTAAAAAGTATGTTAGCCACCTATAAATATTTGTTATGTCAAAAAGGTGGCTAAGACTATTTGAGCCTTCAAAGAACAAATTTCATTACTAAAATATGTTGGCTCTTGAAGACTCTTGAAGGCCTCTTGCCTTTTCTCTGTCCAAATCTTCACTACTATGCCCATTCCCCGTTCGGAAATCCTGCTGGTTTCCAAGCCAAAATACTGCTGCAAGGACCCTTTTCCCCTTCCCCCTCTTCCAAATCTAACCTTCATTTTCTCCCCTTTTTCCTCCATAAAAAATCCTTTGTTTTCATGATTCCTCTTCCTCCCTTCATGAAAATCACTTTACAAAGTTAAAGACTCACTCTTTAACCTTAACAAAACCCCCCCAACTCCATTGAAAACCTTGAAAAATTCTGTGAAATCATGTTTTTTATGTATTGGGCTTAAACCCATTTGGGCTAAGTCTCTGACCACTTCTGATCATATGTCCACACCCTAGGACCAAGCGCTAACTCTGGAGGCGTTTATCGCATCGCACAAACTCAAAGTGCGCAAGGTTTTGCGCTCTGTTTAAACTTGCGATGCGATCCGCCTTATATTGAAAAACCCAATCGCATCGCTATTTTATATATTATATGGGCCCACCTTCCGCGCTAAAAACCATTGAATGATCCATGCCCGATCTCTTCTTAACTTTGTAAATTTTAAAAACCCATTTATCCAAAGTTTAAACTAAAAAACCATAACCACATGTTGAATATAAAATGGGTAGATTGAAAGACCGATCACACAATCACAATCGCAAAAAATACAATGGGTTGATTGAAAAGCCCAGGCCTGAAGTTACGATATGCAATAAGTCCCTTCCCTTTTAACCCCCCCGGTCATATCATTCTCCATGCGCCCGTGGCCCTGCAGTCGGGCACCAGACCTTTTTTATTATATATTTTTCGCCCCGCCCCTCTCAAAACCTTTGTTTAAATTTAAACCTTGGGTTTTAAATTATTTTACATTTTTTCTGTCGATATCATTTTTAAACTGTTCCGCACCGTCGATCTGATCTACAGATTGGACGGTGCGGAGTGCGTCTTTCCGTGGTCCCCACCGCCCGAAAGCCGGTTTCCCAAAACTGGCGGTATCCATCGCACTGCCCTTGGGCGAAAATCTGTTTTCCCCCGATCGGCAGCGATTCCATACACTGGCTGACACGCGTCCCGAGCACTATTCCAAAAACCACCATTCATTGCGCATTAAATTTCTCCATCGTGCATTAAAATTCAGACGAGGATGCCTAGCGATATTGACCACAGCTATCGGATCCGAACTCGCTCATCCGACGGAGATTGCTCGCCGAAGATGTCCGATGGTTAACCAAGATATACACACGATAAGCTGGGCTATCGTACAACGGCAACGGCATCTCTGCCGTCGATCTGTTCTGTAGATCGACGGCCCACAATTCATCTCCCGATTTCTCCATTTGACTTTCAACTTCTGCTCCCGACCGTCGATCTCTGCACGATCGACGGCTCAGATTCATTCTCCTTTTTTCCGCCTCCTCATTCAATCTCGACCGTCGATCTCTGCATGATCGACGGCTCAGATTTAATATTTTTCCACCCATTCTACGATCTCTCTCGATAAATCTTGACCGTTGGATGATGCCATCCAATGGCCCCGCTCCTTCCACACGTCCTCTGAAGCAGTCAAACTATATATGCAGGATTTTTATAACTTTTGTTTGTATTTTGTAGGGTTTAATTTTTTTCCGCCATACTGAGGAAAATTCACAGGCTAAGGGTGACGATCCTCTCACCTTCGATTCACCACAGGAAATCACGAACAGGGTTTAAAATTCACGTTTATAAATGATTCATGAGCCATTGTCGCCTTATGAACCTTGCGCAACCCTTCACACCAACAAAAACACCATGAAAGGGGCACGGTCAAAGAGTATCAGTGTCAAAGACTAGAATGTATTAGAGCAGAAGATTAAAGACAGGCTTACGGGGATTACGGCTAAGAATGATTATCAAAAGCATAATCCCCAAAATAAAACACAGTTTACAGAAAACCTAAAGTGTTTTATCTAGCAGGAATGCCTCCACTGCCACCATCTGGGGAAAATTGATTCCTTAGCTACCATAGTGCCACTTGTTCCTCAAAGTACTCAATCAAGGGTCGAAGTTATTGATCGAATGAATATTTTCGCCTCAGCACAGCCGAAAAGTTACTTCTACAATGAAACTTAATGACAAAATATCAGCAGAGTTACTTCAACATTACACAGAGCCTCAAAGGTCAACAAAATCTCCCACCGAGCTTAATCTTTATGTAGAACATTTAATACAAAGTACACATATGTAAGTTTATTCATTGAGCCCCTCAAAGGCCAAGAAACCATTATCTCTGTATTAATTGTAATTGAGATCTTTTATCAGGTCTCACCTCCTCATTCTTCTATAAATACTTCTGTAGAAGATGAGAAACTGTTGGTTGTAGAACTTTGATATACACTTGAGCTTAAAATTCTGATTGTAAATAGTGTTTCAATGGCTCTTGGAGCTCTACTGGTGATAGATAGGTTAGGCTGAGATGTGTAGATGGTTGCTAATCTAAAGCACTGGACTTAAAGCTGTAACTGGTTTGAAGCTTCAATACAAACTGATTTATGGGATCCTGGTCTATGTTGATGGTGATGTTTTCCTTATTGTAACCTGTTATTTTGTTTTTGTTTTCATCTATGTTTCATATTCTCTTATAAAGAACAACGTGCACAGAGTTAGGACCTATTGTACATCAATAACCTTCTTTGACTGAAAATCTTTATCTGAATGTTTTCTTCCATCTGTGTTATTTAGGAGTGATTTAATTTAGTTTAAGCATAGGAATGCTGACATTCCCTCATCTTATTGTCTTAGCTGAATGTCATTCTTAGATGTTATTTTCAGTATATGTTTAGTGAAGATGAACTGAGGAAGATATGGTGAGCCTTGGTCCCAGTTTTGTCCCCACAAGCTATTTGGATGTTTCCCTTGGAATGTGTTAAAGATGGCTAGTTTCAAAGTACTTACCAGATCTTAGGCCGTTTTGTGTTATCTTTGTGATTGTCTTGAAAGTAACCAAGTAAAGCAGAGCTAGGAGAGGATTCGTGGTGAGCCCGGCCCACTAGTTTTCTACTCCAAAAGTTGCCTTCAAGTTTCCATTTGTTTTAAGATGTTTTCTATTGAAAGTGTATCAAAGGCTGGCTAGTTTCAAAGTACTTACCAGATCCTAGTTTACTTTTATGTTTTTCCTAAGTCCTTGTCAAAGGCTGGCTAGTTTCAAAGCACTTACCAGATCCTGGGCTGCTCTTGTTTCTGCATCTGTTAATTTCTCCTTCTTATTGTATCCTTTCATTCCATAAATAAATCTTCAAAGAGATCCTTAGACATAAATGACTTGCCCCATGGACCACTCTTGCCTCTTGTTGTTCCAATTAAACCCTATTATGACTCCATAGCCCAATGGACTAAAACCTACAATTGTCTATCTTTTTGGCCAAATCTTACTCTGATTGCGTGCAACTTCTCACCTTTGAAAATTTTTGCACTCAGAACTTTCCGCCTTGAACAGTAATCATGCTCAACCATCCAAAAAACAAACAAAACCTTAGCCTTCATAACTAGCCTAATATCATAACCCCAAAATTCAAAGACAAATCCATCTTTGTACATATTGGAGAGATCCCTCTCCGGATTCAGGAGGGCTAGATCCTAGAATCCCAAAGTTGGTTGAAACGATGTTGCTTCTGCAGTTTTAGTCTTACCAATATACTAAAATTACAGATCCCTAACATTTCTGGCGGCTCCACTGGGGAATTAAGTGAATTTTATCTTACACACCCTTAGGCACTCAAAAGACCCAATATCTCTGGTTAGATTGGTATCTCATTGCTGATGGTGGACAACAACCTGCTTCAAACAGTTAATTCATCCACCTGGCGACTCCACACTCCACAATCCTGAACAGACCTTAAGAATCCACTAGGAAGAACCCTTATCATTATAATATCATTCAAACTCAGTCAGAAGACTGTAGGATTAAAATGGTAAAACAGACTAGTTAACCTCTCAAATATTTTTATACCTGGTTGAACTTGTCTTGTTTATTTGGGTCTGAAAAATCATAGTGGCTCCTAGAAAGATTCACACTAGAGCCCACCCTGACCCTAATCCACCTGAGATAGTTGATAACCCGGAAAGTATCCTTAGGAAGTCTCCTAGGTTTAAATTGTCAACTATTTTCAGATCACCCTTGAGAGCTAATTCAGTTCCTGAAAACCTTGCAGCTCTACAAGAAACACATGGTGGTGGAACCATTAAAACTTTTTACCTCCGTAGGATATAAAAACTTCCACCTAGCGACTCCACACTCTGAAACTCCCAAAAGACCAAATGACTCCACTGGTAGAAGACCCTGAACTGATTGAATAGACACAGTGACCTCTTTCTTGATTTAACAAAATGATTCCAAGAATACAACGAAGATATGCCCCAATGAGTAGAGATCATATCCCTGGGTTTCCACATAAGATGCCCCAATGAGTAGAGATCATATCCCTAGGTTTCCACATAAGATGCCCCAGGTGAATTGGGATGACAACCTGCCTGTTTTTCAAGGTGATGACCCTTTATTACATCTTATCAAATTTCACATACATGTATGGAGGTTGAAAGTTGAAGGGCATGAAGACTGCCTAATGAAAATGTTCATGTTAACATTAGAAGGAAAAGCTAGGAATTGGTATGAATGCTTAAGATCTAGTAGTTTGTTTTCTTTAAGAGACCTTGAATATGTGTTCTATGAGAACTATAAAGAAAACACTACATCATTATCATTGGGTGCAATATATTATGATCCATCCTGTTGGGGTTCCCATGTTTTGGCTAGATCGGCAAGACCAAAAGATGAGACAACATCAGAACCACTTTCAGACCTCAGGATCTAGCCCTCCTGGGACTAGAGAGGGATCTCTCTGTATGAGCAAACGTTTATGTCTATGAGGCTCAAATGTTATGATTTTAGGCTAGTTATAAGGCTCTTGGTTTGTTTGTTGCCTGTTTTTTTTGGTTGCTGGTTATCAGGAATGAAGGGTTCAATATAAGCCAGGATGAGCAAAGAGGGATAAGGCAGAGGTGAAATATTCCAGGAAATATTCAAACCATTGGGCAATGGAGTCAGGAAAGGATTTGCTTGATAATCAATAGGCAGGCTTTCAATTGGGCAAGTCATCTGAAACTTAGGATCTTTCAAGACGATTATGTGATATGGAATGTAGGGAGGGGGAGATGACACAGATTTTAGAGCACAAAATTACAGATCAGCAGGTCGTACAAGGATCCTAGTGGACAGGGTTAACTCTAATCCCCATTGTTCCCAAATATTCCAACTAAATCTATAACAAGAAGCATCTAATAACTGAATTCATTTAATTCATACATCAGAGAGCAGGCAATAACATCCACTACACTGGTTAAACCAACTGAAATCATGTCTCAGATAATACAATCAGAAGAGAAACATAAAAGGTAAGGAGAGCAGAAACATAGGGTACCTAACAAGGGTAAATCCTATGCCAATATTCTGATGCAAGCCAGTAGAAACGAAATGAAATGAATATAAACACAGAGATAGGAAAACATCACCGCTACTTCAGATCAGGATCCAAATAAATGTGCTTGTCATATTAAATAACAATACCAATCAAGTACAATATTGCCAATAGCTGAATACTCAGTCTGAAAACATCTCCTTCAACCTACATTACAACATTTACACAGAGACTGTGTCTCAAAAGAAACTACTTTTAGTTCTCTGATAACTGATCAACAACCATTACAATGAGTTCTTCATGAATTTATAGCTCCGGAGGAGCAGAGGAGGTAGGTGGAGAACTAAATGCAGTATTAAACTTCTGAAAATAAAGAGGGCCGAAGCCCATTCTGTATGAATCTTGTGCATTAATCTCTGGTGCTTTTTCGGTGAACGAATGATCTTCTTTAGACTGGGGATTACTCTGATATGACTCTGATGTGTTCTGACTGCAGTACTGTGTGGTGCTATTGGTGAATAAACAAAAGATAAAGAAATGATAAAGAGATCTGCCATACTGATGAAGTAAATACTCTGATAGTACTGGGGCTGTTCTAGGGTAGGAAATCTCTCCTGAACACGACATAGATTGAACACTGCATGGGCGCTTTGTATTTATGGAGGAAAAACATGCTGCTGTTCTATAAGCCCTTGATATGGATTGATTTCTGCGTGCTGTACCTTCTGCGTGATCCCTGGGATTTCAATATGATTTTTCTCCTTTAAAATACTGGATTAGGACTTAAGATCTTCAATGATGTACATAAGAACTCTCTAACTCTTGTGCTGATACTCCTTGCAGCTTCAACGATCTGTGTTAGTGGAAAAGACGAGATTTAATGGTGCCAGAAAGATTTGCGGAGTCTGAACTCTGCTCTTCTTCAATGCAAGTCCTGTCAGCCACCCTCTTTGAAAATTTCATGGTGGTACCAGTTTCCAGATTCAATCCTGTCTGCGCAACCCACCATTAAAGTTGTTCATATGAACCGTGACACCTTTCACGCAACCTGAAACCCTGCAAAAACATGAAACTTGTTAAGAAAACAATGGCTGGGAGCGAATGATGTGGATGACTATGACCAGGATAGCATGGTGTGGACGAAGATAACGAACGCAGAGGCTGTTGTGGGAGTAAACGTGGCACAACGGGAACTACATGGAAGACGTCGGAGCAGACAATTTAATGTAAAAACAATGAGATTTGGCCTCGCAATGGATATATGTCTCAGGGGGGATGAATGTACAGAGGAGACACGCGGAGGTGACGTGGCAGGACTGGGTGGCGACAGAAAAGTCAACAACGGGAAGACGATTCTGGACCGTCGGATCTGAGAGGGGATCGACGGTGAAAAAACAACGGGGGGCAGTGGAACGGTGGGCCACGGGTACGGTGATGGTGGATTAAAACCCGTGCAACTCCGTCGAGCGATGACCGTTGGATGGGCAAAGGCAAATCTGACGGCTCACAGGAATATCGCTGTGCGTCCCGTGTCGAATGTTAACGCGCGATGGGAGGGCGGTTTTGCCGTCGTACAAGGGACAGGTGTCGAGCGCTGTATGGAATCACTGGGCAATGGAGAAATACCACCCGACCCCTATTAGCGGTGCGATGAAAACCGGGCTGTTTTATGGTATGGCGCGCGGCAGGGACCACAGTGGCGAATACACTCCGAACCGTTGATCTGGCGGTGAATGGACGTCGATGGCGCGATCAGTGGTTTGAACGGGTGAATCTCGAGTTCTGCGGGTTTGAACAATCACCGTTCGATCTATATGGATCAACGGTTGAGAAGACGCCCGAAAAACATATGGGATAAGCGCCTTCGGGCTAGCGCTTTGGTCACAGCACTGGTTTCTGTGGGAGGAGAAGGTGCGAAGGTTGGCGGAGAAAGGGCTGAGGCCTATTGTATGGTCCGAAAGTGGGTTTTTAACCCTTTTTAATGCATTTTGAGGCCTAAGGAGGGTAACGACATAAAGATAGAGGGGAATTTTTAGGAAACAAAGGGCAAGGGTTGGATTAAAAGGGGGATTTGGGGAAATATTGGGAAGGAAAGGGGATTTTGCAAAGGGGATGAGAGGGGCAACATGGAGAGTTCTGTAGAGGGAAATTTATCAAGGGCAGAGGCATAGGAGACTTTAAGGATGATGTGTCTTCAGGGGAGATGCATTCCTTGAAGGCTCAAAAACAATCTAGCCCCCTTCTTTGCTTTCGCCAAAATCTATAGGGGGGCTAATAGTGGCTCCACATGGGGATGGCTTCTTCTTGAAGGAGTCAAGAATTCAGAGAATAGATCTTTGGAGTAGGCCAGTGGCCTACTGCTTGGCACATCCCTTTCTTTCTTTGATCAGCTGCCACAATATGAAAACACTACATCAGCAGAAAACTTTTCCCAACAAACTACCTACCCACACTACAGTCCTAGCATTTTTTCTTCCTCGAGGGTGCTTTTGAGCTAGCAGACCCCTTACATTATTTATTTTTTCAAACAGAATAATAACCTATTATAAATCTACACTTATTACTCCATGAGGCCAGATTAGACTGTTGGTCTCATATGTTTCTCTACCTAGTCTAATATCTGCTGGGATTAAACTATCCAGTCGATTTCTTCTCTACATTCTAAGACAGGAAATTGAAAAATAGGCAAGCCAGGATTAGACTGTCTGACTTGATGTGGGCCCAAGGCATAAAGACAGTTGCACATGGATGAAAATTGTAGAAAACTGAAACAAAACTGTGAAGGCTTGGGATCTGGGACTTGTAGTATCCCTCCTTTCTTTCTGTGACTCAAGTTTTGAGCATGTTAGAGTCACTTCTTTTTCTTCATTTCAACTCTGGTTTTGGGCGTGTTAGAGCTGATTCTTCTTTTTTCTTTGCTGTCCAGATTTTGGGCATGTTAGGACCAGTTGCTTTACTTGCTTTGGCTCAGGTTTTGAGCTTTTTAGAGCTAATCTTTTGCACATCAGAGGTTCATGTTTTAAGCATGTCTGAACTTCTCCCTTTCCTCTGTTTTTTGAAACATTTTCTCTTTTTCTTTGAAAATAAAAACTGTAATGGTATGTACAATGGGAACGAAGACTGGAAATTTTCAATTAGCAGAAGTAATGTTTGAGCATCCTGCCATTGAGAGGACCCCCAAATAGCTCAGTGCCATCTAATTCTGGTAAGAATAAATCATTGGGACCCACGGTGGCCTGGATGAGGTATGGGCCTTGCCACAAACTGTCAAATTTTTTGTGCTTTCCTTTATCCTCTCTTCTCGAATCCCACTTCAAAACCTTATCTCCAACTTTGAAATCGGCAGCTTTGGTTCTTTTGTCGAACAATTTCTTTATATTCTCATGAACTCGCACTGCTCTGTTGTAGACCTATTCCCTTGTTTTCTGGAGATGGATTGTCTGATTTATTCTCCTCGCCATGTTGTCTTCTTCTGTTTGGATCTCCTGGATCAGTTTGATCACTAGTATCCCAAGGTTGGTAGGGAATATTGTTTCTATTCCATAGACAAGCTGAAATGGTGACATGCCAATGGAATTTTTTGTTGTAAGCCTGTCGGCCCACAAAGCATGTACTAACTTGTTATGCCATGATTTTTTGTTCTCTTCCAACAACTTTTTGATGATGATCATCAGGCTCTTTTTTGATGATTCAGCTAATGCATTACCTTGAGGGTAATAGGCAATCGAATGACCAAGTGCTATTTGATACTTGTGACAAAAATCAACCATCTTTTTGGATCCGAAAGTAGTAGCATTATCAGTGATTATTTTCCTTAGGCAGCCAAACCGAGACAGGATGTGACCTTCTAGGAAACTAATGATGACTGATTCTGTGGCATTCCTAGTGAGTATGGCCTCTATCCACTTAGTGAAGTAGTCTGTGGATGTTAGGATCCATTTGTGTTGTGCAGAAGAAGCAGGGTGAATTTCCCCTATGAAATTAGGCCCCATTGCAGAAAAGGACCTTCGACAGTGATGGGTCATAGGGGTAAAGGGAGGAGTTTTCTTTTTCCCTCAAAGATCTGACATTTGTGGTAGGCAACTATCATTTTATGGACATCACTGAAGAGCATGGGCCAATAGTAGCCAGCTCTAAGTATTTTTTTTGTAGTGGCTTTCCAACTCAGGTGGCCCCCACATTCTCCAACATGGAATTCTTGTTTAACCCTCTCTACATCATTTTCAGACAAACATTTAAGCAATAGGCCATTAGGATTATTCCAGTATAAGTTTTCATTCAAAATGCAGTAATTTATAGCTTTTAGCTTTAAGAATCTGGCCTTGGTCTTTGATAATCCGGGAGGGGCATTGAGGTGTGTAAGCACATAAAAAATGTCAGAATACCAAGGAGAGCTCTGAAATTTTTTCTCAACAGTGAGATCAGGCAATTCTTGTTGCTCATCCAAGGTACTTATCATGTTAATGTCTAGGGTTTGTAGGTTTGATTCAACCATTAAATTAGCTAAGCCCTAACCTTTAATGAGTTTGGTGGGTTTTATCTCAAGGTCATACTCTAAGATCACGGCTATCCATTTGCCCCTTTTCCCATCTGGGTCTTGGGATAGTATATCTTTGAATATGATGTTGGGCACATAAGCTACAGTGTGAGAATGAAATATGTACACCCTGAAGTCTTTCAAGGCCTTAATCAGAGCATAGGCCTGTTTCTCCATGATGTTGTATTTCAAGGGTGCATCTCTCAGTGCTCTGCTAAATAAGGAAATTGGCTTTTCCATTCCCTCTGTGTTTTTCTGCAGCAAGACTGTAGCCACTGTATGCTCAGAGGCGAATGAAAATATCAGGAAATATTTGGAGAAATCTGGGCTGATTAGGACGGGAGCTTGGGTAAGTGCAAGTTTCACTAATTCAAAAGATTTTTTAGCTCCCACGGTCCATTTAAATCCTGCACCTTTCTTTAGCAAGTTAGTCATGTTCCTAAGGTGTTCAACTAGATTTGGAATAAACCTCCTAAGGAAGTTAATCTTCCCAATGAAATAGTGTAATTCCTTGATGTTTCTGGGGTGTATGATCTGTAGTATTCCCTCAACTCGCTGTGGGTCTATCCTGATTCCCTCCTTGGATATAATGTGGCCAAGAATTTTACCTTCTTGTAGCCCAAAGACAGTATTTTTAGGGTTCAGGGATAGACCAAACCTTCTACATTTTTCGAATATTTTTCTTAGATTTTTCAGGTGTTCTTCTTCGGTCTTGGAAAAGACTGTTATGTCATCTATGTAGATAAAAATGAAGTGCCCTATCTCATCTGAAAATGCTATGTCCATTTCTCTTTGGAAGGTGGCTCCAACATTCATCAATCCGAAAGGCATTTTCACATACATGAAGGTACCCCTTGGAGTGGTAAAAGATGTTTTGAGTTGGTCTTCTGGGATCACTAAGACTTGGTTATAACCTGAAAATCCATCCAGCAGGGAGATTCTTTTAGAGCCCACTACCTTCTGAAGGATATGTTCCATTTTAAGCAAAGGGTAATTGTCCTTGAGTGAGGCTCTATTAAGATTCCTGAAGTCTATGCAAAATCCGATTTCTCGTGTTTTCTTCCTCACAACCACTAAGTTTGATGTCCAATCAGAGAACCTCACCGGCACAATTATACCTGCTTCATACATTTTCTTAATCTCCTTCTCTACTGCAGGAAATTGTTTGGGATTGATTCTGCGAAGTTTTTGCCTAAAGGGCTTCTGATTTTCTTTCAAGGGTATTTTGTGCTGGATGATGTTTGTGTCATAGGCCTTTAAGTCCTCATAGCTCCATGCAAATACATTAATGAATTCCTTGAAAAGGTCAATGTATTTCTTCTTCATGTTTGCAGGTAGAGACTTAGCCAGTTTAATCATTTTGGGCTTATCTTCAGTGCCTATGTTGCATTCTTCCACATAAGAGCCTGCACGTTATATAGTGGGCTTTTTTGCCACATCATCAAAGTCAAAAAGGTCCTCTAAGGGTGCCAGCCCTCTAGGTATATTCTTATCTTTGGCCTGCAGCACCTCTACCTCTTCACTATCTGCATTTTCACATTTGCGGTCTGGGTTTCCAGTCTGTTCATCTAAAGAGTTTATTTCTATGTTACAGGGTGTTTCTTCCTCATCTGAGGACTCATCACTTAGGAAGCTATGGTCAGGTTGGGAGTCTAAGTCAGAAAATTTAAACTCGTCTCTGCCTATCAGGAAGTCTTCGATCTGTTTATCACCTTCAAAAACCTGCCAATATTTTTCGTTATCTGGCACAACAGGTCTGAATTTAGTCTGAATGATGATCTGTTGGTATTTGGGAGTCTTGGGGTAGGAACTGGCTAGGCAAGATAATCCATTTGCAATGACATTTTGACTCCTAGGAACGAACACTAATTCGTATTCAACAAAATTTTTCAGTAGATCCATGGCGTCATTCCTATATGCTCTCAGCCTAGGATGTGTTGCTGTGTATTCACCATTTACCTATTTTATCACCAACTCAGAATCTCCTTGCACGACTATCCTACGGGCTCCTAATTTTCTCAGCAGGTTCAGCCCTAGGATAAGGGCCTCGTATTCTGCAACATTGTTTCTGCATTTGAAGTGTAGGTTGTAGGCATGGCTCTCAGCATAGTCGTTTTCTATATTGTGTAACCATACCCCCACTCCGGCAGTTCTCTTGGTGCATGACCCATCAAAGTTCATCGCCCACAGGGGTTCACTCTTGGTTTTGGTGTCTTTCTTTTCCCTGTGGCTGGTTTCACCATTATGTTACGTTATAGGGTCTATACTCGGCTGTGGATCGATTTTTTCCTTGTGAAATGTATGAGTCTCAGGGATCTGGCTAGATGGCTGTTTATGCTTTGTTTCTTGTTCACTTGAGGTTAGGTCTCCACCACATATCCTACAGGTTTCGTTGTGATCTTCTTCTTCGTTTTCCTCTAAATCCAGAGCAGACATTATGTTAAAATCAATAGCTCCTGCCTCTCTGTTTTGGGACCCCGACTCTTTAAAGGATTCATCACTACAAAAGATGAAGGAGTCAAGGCCTGTATGTACAGAATAAACAGGTGAATTTTATGGTTTTTCGGGGCTACTGACTAGGAATTTCATCTGTGTCTCCCTATACAGTTTTCTAGGTTGGCCAAAGATTGGGATTGTGGCATATGAGCCATCCATCTACATTGTACCCTACAGCTTGGCTCCCCATGATCTTGATAATAACATGCCATACTTGGGTGGCACATCTGCCACCGCAACATCCATGACCATACATTTCGCTGGGATCTGGGTCAAACTCACACATAGATCTTTAATCAGGCCCTAGCATTTTACTCTGCTAGAGTCAAATGAGTATAAGTCTTTGTAGGGTCTGGTTATCTCTAGACCTAGTCTTTCCATAACTACCTTAGGCATTAGGTTGTGAGATGCTCTAGAATCATGCATTGCATTATGCAGGATCTTGTCGTGAATGTTGAGACTGATATAGGAAGGTGGAACTACCCCTTCCTGAAACTTCCCCTCTATCTTAGGACCAAACAAGAGGGCAGGCTGATCATCATTTAAATTGATAGAGTCACCATTCTCAATAAGTTTCAAAGCCTTAAAAATCTGGCCTTTATATACATCCTGAGTGGCCAGCTCAGAAAGTGGGGCAGAGATTTTAATTCTTTCAATATCACTTTCCAAATTGAAAGCGGACTAACTCTTGGGAATGCTCATCTCTGTTTTGTTTGCCACTACTTTGGTGGATGAATCAGTGGGCTGATTCTCATTATGTGTAGTGTTTGTGACATTTTTATCAGGAGAACTAACTGCAGTGCTAGTGCTGCTAGCTGGTTTACCTTGTGCATTAGTGTTTTGGTTGTCTTTTCCTCTATTCTTTCCAGAACTCTCAACTGCTGATTTGTTGGTTTCAACAGTTGCTTTAGAAGTTTTCTCAGGCCTCTTTTTGATGGTAGTCTCAAAAGCTTTTGGTTTGGCAGTTTCCTGACTCTTTTTTCTTCTAAGTTCATACTGTTCTCTGACCTGCATCATGGCATTTTAAAATCCTAATCTGTAATCTTCAGATTCCAACCATTCCTCCTCCCAACCAGAGGGTGAAGGCTGGTCTTCTTTTGAATAAAATTTATGGATTGAATATTCTATTTCAAACATATTAATTGTGTTTCCCTCATAATCTTCTATGATTCCCTCATCTTCATCAAGAAAATTCTCTTGGAATGGGGGAATAAATTGTTGATCCGATTCTCTTTGTCTGTTGGGAGCGTTATTGTTTCTTCTAAAGTTATGGTTCTGGTTCTGATTACTAATGGTGACAACCATCTTTTCCATCATTTGTTGTAACCTTTCCACATTTTTAGACAGCTTATCATAATTTTGGTCAGATGTGGAGGCTAAATTGTCATCTCTGTATGTTACCCTTCTCTCAGCTTTCAGTCTTTCTATTTTCTCAATCAGGTTAGCTTCTATATTCACTGCTCCTTTCTGCATGTCCTCCAATGTGTTGTATTCCTTATCCCTAAGCTCATAGGCCATGTCAGCATCAAAGCCTTCAGGGTATTTTTCTAGGGCCATGCCTTGTGGAGGTTTCATATGTGGAGGGAGAGCATTATAAATGCTGTTGAACCTCGTTGTGTAATCGTGGACACTCTCTCCTACGTTTCTCTTAAGGGTCATGTATTCTGCCAGGAGTTGGCGAGGATTCACCTTAGTTTCACATTTGTTTATGGAAGTATGATATAAGCCTGGAAGGTCATTGATGCTACCTGGAGGCAGGCCCTTGAACCATTTCTTCACATCACCCCCTAAGCTCTAGGAAAATATTCTCATTTTGACTGTATCATCATCAATTTCCATGTAGTCGAAAGAATCCTCCATCTTATCTACATGTTGTTGGGCCGTGATGGACTCTTTTGCAGTGAAGTGTGGGATCTTAGACTGATAATCATTTGGTAAGGGTACTAGAGGCTGAGGTAACACTAGGGGTGCATACCAGGCTACCATAATGATATTTTGAGGAGGTAAAGGGTTAACTTGGGCAGTTGGTATATGGATGACAGGGATATTATGACCAGAAGAGGACTGATGAAAAGACCTAGGGTGACTGAGCCCCAAGTTTTGTATGAAATGTAAATCGGGAGGAGTAGATGGAAGGGTCTGTCTATTCCCAAGGTGTCTACCACTTTTCCGTGGTGAATCAGGAAGCTCAGGTTCTATCTGATCTAAGCTATTGAATGACCTAGTTCTAGATAAGCTGTTAGGTAGGTCTAGGTCAAGGTGAAAGTGTGATAGAGCTGTAAGATCTTCTGGTGTAGAAATAGCTCTATGGATGTGTTTGGAAATATTTGATCTTTTAGGTGTATGAGCTCCCTTGAGGATGCTCTCAGGATTGTCAACTATTTCAGGTGGGTCTGGGTCAGGGTAAGCTCTTGTATGAATGGTTCTAGAAGCCAGAATGTTGTTTCCGACCAAGCAGCTTAACCCTACCTGTTACTTCTACCGTGGTTGATGTTTTTATGGAGGCTGGTCTCCCAGTGGAGTCTAATGTGAACCAAGATAATCAGCAGGCCTACTGATCACCAGTGGAGTCTTTGAAATGTTTAGGGAACTATGGAGTTGCCAGGTGGAAGGTTTAGGATGCTTTTTGGAGGGTACACTGTCCACCACAGTGCCCTTGGATGTCCCTTTTCAAGGATATCTTCAAAACACAACAAAATCTAACTAGAGATTGACTGGGAGGGCATTTACTAGATATTTCACCCCTGAAAGAGTGTGAGATCTAGAGGCTACCTGGCCCTTTCCATACTCTGTCCAAGAGTATGGGAAAACACAAAAAATGGTATAGAGGTTGATGTGAGAATAAGACTGTTTAACTTCCAACCTAACCAGAGATTGTAGGTCTTATGAATGCTTAAGAATGTTTAAGGTGTAATGCACTCAATTCCCCAGTGGAGTCGCCATTATGTTGGGGTTCCCATGTTTTGGCCAGATTGGCAAGACCAAAAGATGAGACAACATTAGAACCAATTTCAGACCTCAGGATCTAGCCCTCCTGGGTCCAGAGAGGGATCTCTCTGTATGAGCAAAGGTTTATGTCTATGAGGCTCAAATGTTATGATTTTAGGCTAGTTATAAGGCTCTTGGTTTGTTTGTTTACTGTTTGTTTTGGTTGCTGGTTATCAGGAATGAAGGGTTCAATATAAGCCAGGATGAGCAAAGAGGGATAAGGCAGAGGTGAAATATTCCAGGAAATATTCAAAACCATTGGGCAATGGAGTCAGGAAAGGATTTGCTTGCTAATCAATAGGCAGGCTTTCAATTGGGCTAGTCATCTGAAACTTAGGATATTTCAAGACGATTATGTGATATGGAAAGTAGGGAGGGGGAGATGACACGGATTTTAGAGCACAAAATTACAGATCAACAGGTCGTACAAGGATCCTAGTGGATAGGGCTAACTCTAATCCCCAGTGTTCCCAAATCTTCCAACTAAATCTATAACAAGAAGCATCTAAGAACTGAATTCATTTAATTCATACATCAGAGAGCACGAAATAACATCCACTACACTGGTTAAACCAACTGAATTCATTTCTCAGATAATACATTCAGAAGAGAAACATAAAAGGAAAGGAGAGCAGAAACATAGGGTACCTAACAAGGGTAAATCCTATGCAAATATTCTGATGCAAGCCAGTAGAAACGAAATGAAATGAATATAAAAACAGAGATAGGAAAACATCACTGCTGCTTCAGATCAGGATCCAAAGAAATGTGCTTGTCATATTAAATAACAATACCAATCGAGTACAATATTGCCAATAGCTGAATACTCAGTCTGAAAACATCTCCTTCAACCTATCGTACAATCTTTACACAGAGACTGTGTCTCAAAAGAAACTACTTTCAATTCTCTGATAACTGATCAAAAACCATTACAATGATTTCTTCATGAATTTATAGCTCCAGAGGAGCAGAGGAGGTAGGTGGAGAACTAAATGCAGTATTAAACTTCTGAAAAGAAAGAAGGCCGAAGTCCATTATGTATGAATCTTGTGCATTAATATTTGGTGCTCTTTGGGTGAATGAATGATCTTCTTCAGACTGGGGATTACTCTGATATGACTCTAATGTGTTCTGACTGCAGTACTGTGTGGTGCTATTGGTGAATAAACAAAATATAAAGAAATGATAAAGAGATCTGCCATACTGATGAAGTAAATACTTTGATAGTACTGGGGTTGTTTCAGGGTAGGAAATCTCTCCTGAACACGGCATAGATTGAACACTGCATGGGCGCTTTGTATTTATGGAGGAAAAACATGCTACTATTGTATAAGCCCCTGATATGCATTGATTTCTGCGTGCTGTACCTTTTGTGTGATCCCTGGGCTTTCAATCTGATTTTTCCCCTTTAAAATACTGGATTAGGACATAAGATTTTCAATGATGTACATAAGAACTCTCTAACTCTTGTGCTGATACTCCTTGCAGCTTCAACGGTCTCTGTCAGTGGAAAATATGAGCTTTAATGGTGCCGGAAAGATTTGTGGAGTCTGAAATCTGCTCTTCTTCAATGCAAGTCCTGTTAGCCACCCTCTTTGACAATTTCATGGTGGTACCAGTTTCCAAATTCAATCCTGTCTGTGCAACCCACCATTAAAGTTTTTAATGTGAACCGTGACGCCTTTCACGCAACCTGAAACCCTGCAAAAACATGAAACTTGTTAAGAAAACAATGGCTCAGAGCGGATGATGTGGATGACTATGACCAGGGTAGCATGGTGTGGACGAAGATAACGAACACAGAGGCTGCTGTGGGAGTAAACGTGGCACAGCGGGAACTGCATGGAAGACGTCAGAGCAGAAAATTTAACGTAAAAACAATGATATTTGGCCTCCGAATGGATATATGTCTCAGGGGGGAACGAATGTACGGAGGAGACACGCGGAGGTGACGTGGCGGGACCGGGTGGCGACGGAAAAGTCAACAGTGGGAAGATGATTATGGACCGTCAGATCTGAGAGGGGATCGATGGTGAAAACACGGCGGGGGCCAGTGGAACGGTGGGCCAGGGGTACGGTGATCGTGGATTAAAACCCGTACAACTCTGTCGAGTGATGATCGTTGGATGGGCAAAGGAAAATCTGACGGCTCGCAGGAATATCGCTGCGTGTCCCGTGCCGAACGTTAACGCGCGATGGGAGGGAAGTTTCTCCGTCATACAAGGGACAAGTGTCGAGCGATGTATGGAATCGCTGGGCAATGGAGAAATACCGCCTGACCCCTATTAGCGGTGCGATGAAAACCGAGATTTTTTATGGTATGGCGCGTGGCGGGGGCGACATTGGCGGATACACTCCAAACCGTTGATCTGGCGGTGAATGGATGGTGATGGCGTGATCAGTGGTTTGAATGGGTGAATCTCAAGCGCCGTGGGTTTGAACGATCACTGTTCGATCTATATGGATCAACTGTTGAGAAGACGCCCGACAAACATATGGGATAAGCGCCTTCGGGCTAGCGCTTTGTTCACAACACTAGTTTCTGTGGGAGGAGAAGGTGCGGAGGCTGGCGGAGAAAGGGCTGAGGCCTATTGTATAGTCCGAAAGTGGGTTTTTAACCCTTTTTAATGCATTTTGAGGCCTACTAAGGGTAACGGCATAGAGATAGAGGGGAATTTTGAGGAAGCAAAGGGCAAGGGTAGGATTAAAAGGGGGATTTTGGGAAAGATTGGGAAGGAAAGGGGATTTTGCAAAGGGGAAGAGAGGGGAAACATGGAGAGTTCTGCAGAGGGAAATTTATCAAGGGAAGAGTCATAGGAGACTTCAAGGATGATGTGTCTTCAGGGGAGACGCATTCCTTGAAGGCTCAAAAATATTCTAGCCCCCTTATTTGCTTTTGCCAAAATTTATAGGGGGGCTAACACATCCCAAAACATCACCCAACACATTATATATAATGAGGAAGCTTTGGAAGAGATGCATCCTAAAGATATTTTAATAACCATTCATGAGTTTAATTTCCTATTGAAAAATTTTAAGAATATAGATGAATCAGTTGAGGAATAGATGATCCAAGAAATAATGGACGTTCCTCAAGATATCCTTGAAAACTCAAATATTGATTCATCATCCCTTATAGCCAAGGCTCAAGAAGAAATCTAGCCTCAAAATCAGTCTTCGCAAGAGAAAGAGAACTGTTGTACTTCTGTTCAAAGGCACATGGAAACATCTTCCCCTTTGACAGAGAAGGAAACAGAGCAGACTATTTATAAACAATCAGTCTCAGAAACTTTCTGCAAAACAAACACTCTTGTCCATTCACATAGAGAACTTTGTTGTACAGATTTAGAAAGTTCTTTTGTTGATTAGAATGAAGAAGGACCTACTGATATCCCAATATGTTTGACTGATGAAAATGTTTATTATAATAAATTTTCAAACTTCGATCAGTCTTATGATGATGATGATTTCCAAGCAGAAACTAATCATGCAGGGCAACCAAAATTTGATTGGTGTTATGAGTTTCACCATCATCAGCTTGAAAGCCGCAATTATCCTTTTCGATCCATCATAAAAAGCTTTCACTTTATAGGGAATCAACAACCTTTCAACTCAGAAGGTGAAGAGAAGAGTAATGAAGAAATTTTTGAGCAAGAGGAAACCATTGAAAACACCCCCACTCAACAATATAATAACCTCTTCACAGAGTTCAGCCCACTGAATCCAAGCATACTAGGGCTACAAGAGGACAACACCACAATCTATGATGAGTCCTCCAGTTCAGATGATGATGAGGAAGAGGGAGAGAAACAGATAGAAGACTATCCTGTTGTGGATATACCATCTTCCCAAGAAGAGACTTCTCCCTTTATTAATGTCAATCTGTCATTCCAAGAACCTGAATTTATATCAGAAGCAAGCATATGTTTAGAGAAAGAAAATATTTCACTGTTTTCTATTATGCAGGTTAAATATGATGATACTTCCAAGCTACATACTGAAGAGATAGTCCTCAAAGCTGATGTCTGGGAAGCAAATAACCTACCAATTGTGGAAGACCATAAAGAAGAGAATCTTCATCTTTTCTTTGTTGATCCTATGGAAGAGTGTGTGGACATCCCAACTGGCTTGAATTATCAAGCAGTGATCCTTTACAAGAGCTAGAGACATGAAAAGTTGTCACCTTCTGTGATAGCCTTGATATTGAAGGTTAATCTTCAATATGTTCTATGGATACCTCTTACAAGCAGCCAGAGTTTCTACTTCTTTTTTACATTACTCGGCTGGCTGCATTGGCATTTTTGTATCATATGATAAATATAAATACTCCATGTTTAGAATAGTTTAGATATGAATGTCAATAAAGCTCAGTTCTGAGCATGTAGTTAGTTGTTGTTTTCTGCTTTGAAGAAAAATCAAAAATAAAAAAATAAAAAAACAAAGAAAAGAAAGAAAAGTGGGTAGATTGTCAAAACAAGAAAGGTATAGCCCCATACCAAAAAAGAGAAACACAAATATGAAAGTGTGCAAGCTTAAATGCCACTCCTAAAGAACACACTTCTAGTTAGTCAAACTGTCTAATCTTGACTAATTAGATTTAAATTTTCTGCTGATAGGATAGTGAATTCGATTTTCCAAACTGTTTAATCTTGGCTTATCAGTAGATAGATTAGGATAGAAATGAAAGGTTCAAACATGTTCAAAACCTGAACCTCAGTTTCCAAAGAGAGATGACTCAAATTTGTTTTATTTTCTGAGTCAAAGGATGTAAAAGATCTGGTTCTAATTAGCTCAAAATATGAACCAGAGAAAAAGGAAAGACAACTCAATAAGAGTCAAATCAAAGTTGTAGAAAAGAGGAAGGAAATGTTTTCAAAATTCAGATCTTAATCCTTCCATTTTTTTTTTTTTTTTTTTGCAAAATAAATGTCTATGTGTAGCTTGTCTTTATGCCATAGATCACAGCAAGTCAAACAACTTAATCTTTACTTGACTATTTTTAAATTTATGTTTTAGAAATTTAGAGAATGAAAATCTGTTGGACAGTTTAATCCCAACAGATGGTAGATTAGGTAGAGAATCATCTGAACTCAACTGTTAAATATGAGTTCAGGGAGAAATAAGGAGTAGAATTAGATTATATTTACTGCTTTCAAAAGAATAAAATGTTGTAAAAGAGTTTGCTAATCCAAGTGCACTCTAATGAAGGAAAAAATGTTAGATCAGTAGGATTGGGTAGGTAGAAAGTTGTATTGATGAAGATCCATTGCTTTTATGGTTGCTAATATGTTTTCAGAAGATCATCCACAGAAATAAAGGCAACCCAATGGATTATGAAATTGATCAGCCTCCCAGAGAACATCAAAGGATCAGGCACAGGTCATCCTTCCAGAGAATGCAAGTCTGAATTCTTGATGCCTTCAAGAAGGCACCATCCCCAAGTGGAGCCACTGTTAGCCACCTATAAATATTTGTTATACCAAAAAGGTGGCTAAGACTATTTGAGCCTTCAAGGAAAAAATTTCATTACTAAAATCTGTTGGCTCTTGAAGACTCTTGAAGGCCTCCTACCTTTTCTCTGTCCAAATCTTCACTACTATACCCATTCCTCGTTCGGAAATCCTGCTGGTTTCCAAGCCAAAATACTGCTGCAAGGACCCTTTTCCCCTTCCCCCTCTTCCAAAGCTAACCTTCATTTGCTCCCCTTTTTCCTCCATAAAAACTCCTTTGTTTTCATGATTCCTTTTCCTCCCTTCATGAAAATCACTTTACAAAGTTAAAGACTCACTCTTTAACCTTACCAAAACCCCCCCAACTCCATTGAAAACCTTGAAAAATTCCGTGAAAATCATGTTTTTTATGTATTGGGCTTAAACCCCTTTGGGTTAAGTCTCTGACCACTTCCGATCATATGCCCACACCCTAGGACCAAGCGCTAACTTTGGAGGCATTTATCGCATCGCACAAACTCAAAGTGCGCAAGGTTTTGCGCTGTGTTTAAACTTGCAATGTGATCCGCCTTATATTGAAAAACCCGATCGCATCGCTATTTTATATATTATATGGGCTCGCCTTCCACGCTAAAAACCATTGAATGATCCATGCCCGATCTCTTCTTTCCTTTGTAAATGTTAAAAACCCATTTATCCAAAGTTTAAACTAAAAAACCATAACCACGTGTTGAATATAAAATGGGTAGATTGAAAGACCGATCACACAATCGCAATCGAAGAAAATAAAATGGGTTGATTGAAAAGCCCAGGCTTGAAGTTCCGATATGTGATAAGCCCCTTCCATTTTAACCCCCCCGGTCATATCATTCTCCATGCGCCCGTGGCCCTGCAGTCGGGCGCCGGACCTTTTTTATTACATATTTTTCGCCCCACCCCTCTCAAAACCTTTGTTTAAATTTAAACCTTGGGTTTTAAATTATTTTACATTTTTTCTGCCGATATCATTTTTAAACTGTTCCGCACCGTCGATCTGATCTGCAGATCGGACGGTGCAGAGTGCGTCTTTCCGTGGTCCCCACCGCCCGAAAGCTGGTTTCCCAAAACCGACAATATCCATCGCATCACCCTTGGGCGAAAAGCTGTTTTCCCCCGATCGGTAGCGATTCCATACATTGTATGACACGTGTCCTGAGCACTGTTCCAAAAACCACCATCCATCGTGCATTAAAATTCGAACGAGGATGCCCAACGATATTGACCACAGCCGTCGGATCCGAACCCGCTCATCTGACGGAGATCGCTCGCCGAATATGTCCGATGGTTAACCAAGATACACACACGATAAGCCGGGCTATCGTACAGTGGAAACGGCATCTCCGCCGTCGATCTGATCTGCAGATCGATGGCCCACAATTCATCTCCCGATTTCTCCATTTGACTTTCAAATTTTTCTCCCGACCGTCGATCTCTGCACGATCGATGACTCAGATTCATTCTCCTTTTTTCCACCTCCTCATTCAATCTCGACCGTCGATCTCTGCACGATCGATGGCTCGGATTTAATATTTTTCCACCCATTATACGATCTCTCCCGATAAATCCTGACCATTGGATGATGCCATCCAATGGCCCCGCTCCTTCCACACGTCCTCTGAAGCAGTCAAACTATATACGCAGGACTTTTATAACTTTTGTTTGTATTTTGCAGGGTTTAATTTTTTTCCGCCATACTGAGGAAAATTTGTAGGCTGAGGGTGATGATCCTCTCGCCTTCGATTCACCACAGGAAATCACAGATAGGGTTTAAAATTCACGTTTATCAATGATTCATGAGCCATTGACGCCTTATGAACCCTGCGCAGCCCTGCACAACAAAAAAAACACCATGAAAGGGGCACGGTCAAAGAGTACCAGTGTCAAAGACCAGAATGTATCAGAGCAGAAGATTAAAGACAGGCTTACGGGGATTACGACTAAGAATGATTATCAAAAGCCTAATCCCCGAAATAAAACACAGTTTACAGAAAACCTAAAGTGTTTTATCTAGCAGGAATGCCTCCACCGCCACCATCTGGGGCAAATTGATTCCTCAGCTACCATAGTGCCACCTGTTCCTCAAAGTACTCAATCAGGGGCCGAAGTTATTGATCGAATGAAGATTTTCGCCTCAGCACAGCTAGAAAGTTACTTCTGCAAGGAAACTTAATGACAAAATATCAGCAGAGTTACTTCAACATTACACAGAGCCTCAAAGGTCAACAAAAGCTCCCACCGAGCTTAATCTTTATGTATAACATTTAATACAAAGTACACATATGTAAGTTTATTCATTGAGCCCCTCAAAGGCCAAGAAACCATTAACTCTGTATTAATTGTAATTGAGATCTTTTATCAGGTCTCACCTCCTCATTCTTCTATAAATACTTCTGTAGAAGATGAGAAACTGTTGGTTGTAGAACTTTGATATACACTTGAGCTTAAAATTCTGATTGTAAATAGTGTTTCACTGGCTCTTGGAGCTCTGTTGGTGATAGATAGGCTAGGCTGAGATGTGTAGATGGTTGCTAATCTAAAGCACTGGACTTAAAGCTGTAACTGGTTTGAAGCTTCAATACAATTTGATTTATGGGATCCTGGTCTATGTTGACGGTGATGTTTTCCTTATTGTAACCTATTATTTTGTTTCTGTTTTCATCTGTGTTTCATATTCTCTTATAAATAATAGCATGCATAGATTTAGGACCTACTGTACATCAGTAACCGTCTCTGACTGAAAATATTTATCTGAATGTTTTCTTCCATCTGTGTTATTTAGGAGTGATTTAATTCAGTTTAAGCATAGGAATGCTGGCATTCCCTCGTCTTATTGTCTTAGCTGAATGTCATTCTTAGATGTTATTTTCAGTATATGTTTAGTGAAGATGAACTAAGGAAGATATGGTGAGCCCTGGTCCCAGTTTTGTCCCCACAAGCTATCTGGATGTTTCCCTTGGAATGTGTCAAAGCTGGCTAGTTTCAAAGTACTTACCAGATCTTAGGCCATTCTGTGTTATCTTTGTGATTGTCTTGAAAGTAACCAAGTAAAGTAGAGCTAGGAGAGGATTCGTGGTGAGCCTGACCTGCTAGTTTTCTACTCCAAAAGTTGCCTTCAAGTTTCCCTTTGTTTTAAGATGTTTTCTATTGAAAGTGTATCAAAGGCTGGCTAGTTTCAAAGTACTTACCAGATCCTAGTTTACTTTTATGTTTTTCCTGAGTGCATGTCAAAGGTTGGCTAGTCTCAAAGAACTTACCAGATCCTGGTCTGCTCTTGTTTCTGCATCTGTTAATTTCTCCTTCTTATTGTATCATTTCATTCCATAAATCAATATTCAAAGAGATCCTTAGACATATATGACTTGTCCCATGGACCACTCTTGCCTCTTGCTGTTCCAATTAAACCCTATGATGACTCCATATCCCAATGGACTAAAACCTGCAATTGTATATATTTTTGGCCAAAGCTTACTCTGATTGCCTGCAACTTCTCACCTTTGAAACTTTTTGCACTCAGAACTTTCCGCCTTGAACAGTAATCATGCTCAACCATCCAAAAAACAAATAAACCCTTGGCCTTCATAACTAGCCTAATATCATAACCCAAAAATTCAAAGACAAATCCATCTTTGTACATATTGGAGAGATCCCTCTCCGGATTCAGGAGGGCTAGATCCTAGAATCCCAAAGTTGGTTGAAACGATGTTGCTTCTACAGTTTTAGTCTTACCAATCTGCTAAAATTACAGATCCCTAACAAAGAAACAAAACGTATTTTTTCATCAAGTTGCTATGTTTGATTCTTACTGTGATTCCAATAAAATAATGATTCAGCAAATTGCCATTCAAAAACTTGAATGTGAGAAACTTCAAAAACAAATTAAAGAACATATTCAATGGCAAGATTCAGATATGGGAAAACAAGCTAATCTACCTCAGATAGATAAGCTTCATGGAGAATTATTATTTACAGAGTGGAAAACACAGATTTCCCGAGCAAAAAAAGCAGCGATTAAGACATTCAGCAAATCAAATGAGGTCATACAACTTTTATGTGACCAATTGTTTAAAACAAGACTTATTGAAGAAAACACGTCGGATGTGTTTTCATTGAAAAAAGAAATAGAATTGAAATGGATACAGAGAGCAGAACAATAGGAAGAAGTAATCAGGAAAGTTAATAAGTTTGATCAAGAAAATTCTTGGAATTTTCTGATCAAACCTACCATCAACAACAAACTCTTCTACTTCTCACAGAATCAACTAAAAAGTCTCAGTCAAAAATTTCAAATTCCATCTTCAAGAATCAAATCCGTTCATGAATATCTCAGCCACCTCATCTCAATACAATGCTATATATCTACAAATTGTGTAACCATACTCCGCAAAAGATGCAAAATCCTTAGAATAAGGATTATCAATTTTTAATTTCTAGATTATTGTTTAAGTTAGAGGAAGGTTGTTTGAAACCTCCTCTACATTTTTGTAAAATATTTAATTTAGTTTGTAGTTATTTTTAGTATTTAAACCCTTCTCATGCATTTAGAGAAGGGTCCAGAATTTTATTAAGAACATTTGCAAAGAATGCTTAATTTTAAGTAGGTTTGTGAATGCCTTGATGAAATAATGGAATACTGTCTTATTTAGTTATAAACATCATTTTGTTGATCAATGCCTGGTGCAATTTTGTATTCTTTGAAAAAATATTTGATTCAAGGATTGGATATGACCTATTATCACTGATTTGATAGATAGAGTAATACACAACTGGTACTAATGTCATGTATTTTATTTCTGTTTCTGAAAATTAGTGATGAACACAACTTTCATGAATCATATATGAAATTAATTGTTTATGTTTGAAATATCTATTGCACTAATGTATAGTATAAAGATAGAGATTAGTTATTTTATATATGGTCATTAGACAATGCGATATATGTTTCCATTTCTTTTGATTAACTAATTTTTCAAGAGAATAATCTTACATGGTAATAATTTTATTAAATCTAAATTGATTTCATGACAGATTCAATAGATATCTTTCTAGAACGCATTGAGATATTATATCCCGGGTTAGATTAAATTTAATTCAAAGTCTTAAATTTAGAGTTAAATTTGTCTTAGTTTGTAGTAATTCATCATTCCAAATTTTTTTGGTAGAAACCCAACAAGTTATCATCCAAAAACCAAAACTGGGAAACTGGTCCCATCACACCCAGTCGGAGCCACTACCCCAAACAGAAAAGGAGATGCTTTAAGGTTCGAACCAGGTGGTTATCCCCCTCTGATGTTGCCATGGATTTATGAGGCATCAACAGTGCCATACCATGCTTAAGCATATGGGTACCACATTCCACCTATTCTCAAAGAAAAAAATCCCCTTTGGGTGTCAGCAGTCATCATCACCAACCAACAGATTATTACCATACTAGTAACACAAACATAATTTATATCTGTCAAATAGATTTGTTTAGCTAGCCAAAGCATCATGAGCATGGGGCATGCTCTCCTCATAGAAATATTGTATTTATTGTATTATACCATTGCTTGCAGAATTCCCACATGACATGGTCTCTCTTCGACCCAGTGTAAGGTTTCTCCAACTCCGTGCTACACGTAGGTCTCTCTCTCTCTATGGACAATACACAAATAAAAAACTATAATGTATTTCAGCTATATAGTTCTTCATAAACCTCACACATTAGGGGGAAATTGTTATCAATATAAAATTGGATAAGAAAATATGACATTATTAAATGTCAGGCAGAAGGATTTACAGGGCTGAGGCACATTAAGGATTTAAAGAATTCAAAAAAATATCTAAGGTCTAAGAGGAAAATCAAATTGTGCATTGAAGAAACCAGCAAAATGCGCCTTTGCGTGCACTTTTCTTCGATAAGTGTGCCTTTCCGTTGCTTTCCCTCAAAAATCCACGTGGACCTGAGAGTGGTGGAAGTCACTTTCCGAGACCATAAGGAACACTCCAATAAATTGATCCCACACTTGAGGCCACCTAAGGACAACTTCCCAAGCCTCCTTAGGACCTCAAGGGAGCACACAATGGAATAAAGTGGCACACAATGGAATCACCCTCCTCTCTTGGGTCACTATCCATCAATGTACCAAGAGAGGGAAGGAGAGTTTGAATTCTCCTATAAACGGCCACCAAGAGATGAAAAAATGGAGAACACATTGCTATGCTGGCCAGAATTTCCCCAAACAATACAGTAGTGTGTGATACAGAGTAGAGATAGAGGGGACCCAGTTGTTGTCCATCCAACAACTCTAGTCCTTCGGAGTAGAGAGAGGGAATTTGAACCAAGGTAGCTCGGAAGTAATGACATCCTTGCATCAAGTCTTAGAACTCCCTAGTTCTAAAGGCCCCTTGGAAAGTGGGTAAACGTTTCATCCTTTATTCCTACCAGCACTCAATAAGAGGGGACATAAGTGCCACCATTTGGATTATTGAAGTTGTTTGACTATATTTAGAGCTTTTGTATTATGTGTTTTAGTTTAGTTTTTATTTTTTGAATATGAATTCTATTTCACTATTTAGTATATTTATTTCTTAGCATTTTCACTAAATTTCTTGACTCCCTTAATTTTCTCCCTGTGACCAAGAACTTAAGAGGAAAAAACTAATCCTCTTAATTAGGTGCGATTTGGTACATTCATGTGCCAAACAAACCTACACAGTCAAGATTTCAGTCACTTGTACTTCCCTTGAAATTGATGGTACCTTATGTCTGCTCAACTTAGTGTTTCTAAATTGATGTCATAAATTGTCAACCAGGGCTAGTAAACTGTTGAAGTGAAGTGCACTATATGTGCCTAGGTATCTGTTTCTCACTACGTTGTGTTTAGTGTTTTTTTTAATGTTTTTGATTTTGTGTTTTTATTCTAAGAGGAAAAGAACTAAGTGTTGGTAAAGAGAAGTTGTTGGTCACACTAAAACAGAGCAAAACCTATTCTAAACTATGTATGGCACTTGAGAATAGAAAATGCAATACTTTAACAAGAAAAATATATCATAGCATGAACTCAATAACTCATAACATGAACTCAATAACTCATAACATGAACTCAGTCCAATTCATTCATTATAAATATGTTGGAATAATTTGAGAAAAGGATAAGTTTAATGTAATGAGGTTTTTCTAAGTAAACAACAATCTACAATATCATAGAGAAAATCTCGTCCATGGCTAGAAATTTGTTGGAACACATTTGGAAAAGATAGTCTGGAACCTAGTGAAGAATTCTACTCTAAATTAACCTATGACTGTTGGAAATGTTGTCATTGATGGCAAAGGAATTGGCAAAGAAGGAGCATTTGAAACAGTAACCATGAAAAGAGAAAAGAAAAGTAGCAGCAGAATTTCATGTGAGAACATATGTATGCACCCTGATGGAATCCGTGATAAGTAAGAAACCTTGTGAGGGGATTAATGGTGCTCTGTATTTTGTTCGAGGAACCGATGTTAATACGGTCGAAAACGTCTCCAAACTGGTAGACAGTGGAGTTATATATTTTTTGAATATATGATATGAAAAAATTTATGGTTTTAAGCTCCACATGGAAGGGTCTACGCTATTAGTAAGGAGCTGACTGGCTTTCATGGAGAAAGGAACAAGGAGCGAAAGCAAATCAGATATAACGCAGAAGAACTAAAACAGAGTATTTGGCATTGAAATTTTGGTTGAACACGGACTAACCCTTTGGAATCATGAACGGAACTTAGAGGTGGAACATAACAAAAGGAAGCGCGACGGAACCCTGTGTGGAAGAGTGGAACCGTGACCGGGTGAATAGTGAAGGTGGTTTTTGGGTTTCATCGCACCACCCTTCGGTGATAGGCAGTATTTCCTGGTTGGGGAGCGATTCCATAGAAACGTTGACACGTAGCAAAGGTGGACCCACGAAAACCGCTATCAAAGCGCGCCATCACACGTTAATGTTCGACCAAAGAAGCCGAGCGATATTATTAAACGCCGTTGATCTAGGAAGGGGTCATCGAATGGTGTTCATTTGCTATAGATGCGCAAAGGTTACCCAAGGTATGACGCGCCATCGCGCGTTATCATACGTGCATCATCAATGAACGATATCTGTATGATCATCTAAAGACCGAGCGATGTGCTCTTCACCGTCGGATGGAAACAATCGTTAGCGATGGGCTCCAGTTTTAAATTATATTGATTGAGCCGTCGATTATGTATGTGGGGCCGGAACCAAAGGTCTATTTAAAAGCCATTTGATAAAAGCGCTGGTTATTAATATAGAGTTATATTATATATTTAATTGCCAAAGGTTGTGAATAATATTTATTTATCAAATTCCACGAATTTGATAAATAAAATTACAATAAAAGAAAGAAAACCATCAGCGGCACGTTAATGTTTCTTAACCTTGGCTATAGTATTATTTGGCAGAGATAAAGATTACCTTTGGGAAGATTCATGTATGGAAGAACAAAGATTGGGATTTCAATTTGGATTGGTTCGACTTTTAATATGAAAACCATTAGCGGTTGAGTGGTTTTATACTCATGGTATTGATAAAGGCTAAACTATATAAGGAGAAGAGGATTATACTACAGGGTGTGTATATGGAAGGGTTGTTAATAAAAAAAAAAAATCTCTTTAAGAGATATCTGCATATATAATGCACCTATGGATATGATCTAGAAATGAAAAATCTCTACGATGATCAGCAAAAGAAATGATGAAGACCAGATGGAAGTCTGATGAAGAAATTGAAGAAATCTGGTGTATCTGAGGGTTGAAGCCTTCTGTATGAAAGAGGAAGTATCCTGCCAGTAGAAGCTGGTGTTAAATCAGGGGGTTGGAGCTCCCTTCCAGTAGTGGCTGGTGAACGAGAGAAGGTTGTAGCCTTTCTGTAAGTGGGTGCCTGCATGCTGGTATAAGTCTACGCCAGTACAAAATTGTAAGATGTTTTCTTTATAATAAATATTAAAGACAAAGACGACAACAGCGGTGGTTTTCTCCTGAATTGGGTTTCCACCTTAAATATTGGTGTTATGTGTATTGATTGTGTGTGATGGTTGATTCTATTACTACTGCTCATGCTTAATGCTTACCAAACATCTGATGAATGAATGGTGCAATAATCCTATAATAAGATCTCTGGACATATGCAAGTTTTATTAAGGATATCCACATTTATATGTGAGTAGGGTTCAGTAAAGTAACGTATGGGTTAAGAGAAACAAAAAGTGAAATTTTTTTCAGTCAGCTCTAAATACTGATTCACCCCCCCTCTCAGTATTTTTCCCAACAATGACACTGAAATTAATCCATTCCACAACTCAAAATATCACTGTTAAACCTCATTTAAGAATTAGAAATATTTTGGAATAGCTTTGGAAAAGAGGTAGTTTGTGAAATTATGAGAAGTTGCAGAACAATCAAGACTTCAAAATGACATTACCAATTCTTGTTCATATGATGATGATGTATTAGTAGAAATTAAGAACAGGAGTGGTTTTGTAAATAATGAAGGCCATCAAGTCAACTTAACAACTAGAATACAACTGACTAATAAAACTAAAAATACAATGGATAAAACTGAACTAGAATGCAATCATTCAAACTTTGAAATACAGTGAACATAATTGAACTAGAGTGCCATTAACCTCCGGAGTTTTACAACTAAACTAAAATGCAACTAATCACTGAAATACTATAGCTCTGTCTCATTCGGTGTTAGTGGTATTTTGGAACAATTCATAGAACAAGACTGGCTGTAACATGTGATGTAAATGAGCATAAAAACATAAAGTTAAAAAAAACGCAACTAAGCTCTAAAACACCACAGCTAAGTCTCATTCAGTGTTAGTGATATTTTGGAATAATTCGTAAGAACAAGACTAGCTGTAACAATTGATGTAATTGAGCACAAAAACGTAAAGTTTAGAAAAAATGAAACTAATTCCTAGAGTACTACAGTTATATCTCATTCAATGTTAGTGATATTTTGGAACAATTCGTAAGAATAAGACTGGCTGTAGCATCCAATGAAAGTGGGTATAAAACACAAAGTTTAGAAAATTGCTTAAGTTAGGAATGCAACAAGGCTAAAGTTACTTATCTAAACAATGTGCACAGAGCTTCTCGGGCAGTAGGGGCCCTCTACCACCGGATTAGCATACAAATATCCTCAAGATTACCTCAGATCTTGCAATAAATTGGTACTTCTTTCATTAAAGGAAAAGTGTTTCAAAAATAGAGTATTACGGTCTTTTGAGATCTATCAACCAAACATCAATCTAGCTAGCTGTCTCTCGGTCTCCCGAGTCATTCTTATAAAATAAATACATAACTAGCCTTGAGAAGAAACAGGAACAAGTGTCTTTTTCAATCAAAATAAAATTAGAACTCTTATGGAGGCCTCGTACTTTGCTGGAGACATTTTTAGAGTCCTTGTCCTGGTAGGAATCTGCTTCTTAGCTTTGATCTTTTCCACGTGCATAACCACCTGTAGATTCTTGCTCAGACTTCGTAGAGAGAAATAAATTATGTGGGAGTGCTGTGGAATTCAACCATATGCATTTTTCTTTGAAGTGACACCTTTAACCTATGAGAACATGAAGATAGCTGCGAAATAGGCGACTTTCTACAGAATGGCTGCATTCTGTAGCTGAGTCTAGTAAAAAATTACTAAAAAAACAAAACCACGAAAATATAGCAAGTCAGTCAGTGTATACATTCCTAAAGTGATCTTAATTAATCCTATTGATCATTTAAGCCTGTAATTGATAAGGCACAAAGGAAATGAAGTGAAATTGGGTGAAATAAAAGGACATCTTTGGGGCTCAACATACCCCCAGTGCAAAGTCTTTGCATGTCCTCATGCAATTAATTCATGTATTCTGAGACTTCTGCTAGGACATCCAAGCTCCTTCTTCTGCTTTGCCTAATAGTCAATGGCCTCCTAGGCTTCTTTATGACCAACTTGAATCTCAAATTTATAAGTGCCCTGCTCAACTTTTTGTTTTTCTTCTTCAATTTCTCACTAGCCTTGTACAATTTTTCCATTTGTATAGAGAGAGTTGTATTCATATCACTCTTCAGCTTAACCTGCTCCCTTAAAATGTCATTCTCATTCTTGATATTCCTATTGAGTACTTCTAACTTATATGTATCTCTTCTTAGCATATAAATTGCAGATTCTGGTGGGCTAGGAGTTCTGTCTCTACTTTCTGAGGCTCTCTTCTCTAATATCTCAACATAATTATAAATTTGTTGTTCGCTGGGTCTATCTCCGGAGCTTCTTCATCAAGATCCTCTTCATACTGGTACTCAGGTGATCTAGCAGTTGGTGTCTCTTCATCCTCAATGTTTATAATTCCCGTTTGTCTAATCCATGTTTTCTTCAATATACCTCTAAGTCTGTGGCTTCGTCTTGGTTGAGATGGCCCTTCACCTCTCTCCTTAACATACCTTCTTATCATCTTCTCCTTTTTAAGCTGTTTCTTAATTTCAGCCAATTTCTTAGAAATTATCTCCTCATTGTCCTCTTGTATGGACTTACCAGTTTTAGTTTCAACAGCTTTGGAAATTTTCCTCCTCCTGCTTCTTCTTGTAAGTTTGCCTTCAGATGGAGATTCCTTGGGTTCTTCAAAGTGATTCCTCACTAGAAACTCATCCCTATTGTCTCCCACCTTTCTCAAATGATGTTCAATCAGGATTTTAACTAGGCTATGGTGGTACAAAGTGGTTTCCAAGAATTGAACCCTCTTTTGAACATTAGAGGCCATTCTCTTCAGACTATGAAGTAGGAAAAAGGGTAAATTGATTTCTTCATCTAAGAAATGAATCATTAGCCGAATATGATAAATATATAAGGTACCAAACCTTCCCTCACAAGTTATAAACTTTTCCAAAATGAGCAACATATTCTGCCATTTATTCTTCAGTGTTGAGCTAGGAATGCCCTTCTTAAAAATGGAAACATCCATACCTGGTGTTTTGAGCATTTGCCTCCATGCCTCATTATGAAATTCCCTATTTTTGAATCATCGTTCACCTTGCCTGGGTAATTCCGCTGCTTCTACAATGAAAGCTTCTGTAATAGTGAATTTAACATCTCCTATTTCGACTTCTGCTCCATTGAAGGACCATGCAAATGTTTTAGTTACCTCTTTATGGAAACCATTGAATTTTTCCAAGAATTGTAACCACCCAGCCTGCTGTAGCATTTCTCTAATTTGTGGGTAACCCTCTAAGTATTTGGTTCCGACTGGTTCGGACCTTACTATGAGACCCATGGCTTCTCTTCTCAGCCTTCAATTTACTGCTCTTCTATCCACTATGAAAATGGCTGTTAAAGAGTTGTTTTTACCCCAAAGGTGCTTTTCTCTGTTTATACAGTGGGAATTAGCTACGAAAGGATGATATGAAGAGGTTATAGAATGAGTGAAATGTAGTGAGGGTTATTTAAACGAATTAATTAGTTTGAGAGCCATCATGGGAGAAAAGACCGTGGAAAAATCTCGTGGGAAATTCAAAATCATCACTGAATACTTCGGCTAGTGACGTGACCGAATAGGTCACTTCAGTACTTAACCGTTAAGTTGTAAATGATGATTTGAAATGGCAGAATGAAAGGGATTTTGTCCAAAGTTTTTATGAGGTTTAATAGGCATGATCAACATGAATAATCAAAACAACGTTTTGAATCATACATGACTTAACTATACTATAACTTTCATATTCTGTCATCATAATAATTTCACAACTTTACCTTTGCCTTTCCTTTAATTTTTGTGGTTTTGATATGCTTTGTCCTCTGAAAATCATTGATTCTTCAGTATTCATAATTCCTTTGATTTTGCTTATTGACATAGGTGTGCAGGGTCAATTTTCTGTTGAACAAGTGTTGCTAGATAATTTCCTTCAGGATATCTAGCTGCAGAATGTCTAGCTAGCTGCAGAATGTCTGACTGGCTGCAGAATGTACCTGTAGGAACTTTGAAACATGGAATGGAATGTTGTATGAAATGGATCATGAAATATGGTGGAATGGCTCAGGAGTGAAGTGAAATGTAATGGAATGATATGAATCACAATTGTGAAGTGGAATGAACCATAAAAAGTTGTCTGCAACTTGTGATTTGTAATACTCAATCTGCAGAAAGAGATCAAATTTAGAAATCTGAGATGGAAATGAAATGGACCATGAAATGGAGTGAATGAAGTATGGATGAATGGAGTGAATGAAATATGGATGAATGGAGTGAATGAAGTATGGATGAATGAAATGAATGAAATATGAATGAATGGAGACATGATGGAGTGAGACTTATGATTTTATGATAGCTGCTTGCAGAAAAAGAACAAATTTGAAAAGCTAAAGTGTCAGAAGGATTCTTATTTTCACTTTATCTTTACTTTATAAACATGCTAATCAGTGATTAGTTTTCATGTTTATAATTTATTTTATTTTTTTATTTTTTTTATTTTTTTCATTTGAATTTAGAAAATTCAACTAAGTTGATGAAGAAGAAAAATTCTTCTTCATTAACTTCACATTACTGTTTTCCTGGAATCTATTGACAAATTATTCTCTTGAAAGTGGCTTATGATACAACTTCAATCTATGACCATTTACAAGAAAATTGACCTTCTCTTCATCTATTGTCCTGATTTTTATTGCTCCATTGTCAAAAATTCTCATAATTTCATATGGCCCAAGCCAATGTGTTTGGAATTTACCTTGAAAATATTTGAAATTTGAATCAAACAAGAGAGCCCAGTCACCTTCTTTAAACTTCTTTTCCTCGATGTACTTATCATGCCATCTAGTCCTTTGCTGTTGGACTATACTTGTTTTTTGGACTGCATACTGTCTAATCTCATCCAATTCATTAATCTGCTCCAATCTATGCTTTTGTGCCTCTATTAGATCAAGTCCTAGCTGAACTGCCATTTTAAAAGTTTGAATCTGAAACTCTATGGGAAACAAAACTTGTTTTCCATAAACAAGTTCATAGGAAGTATGACCTGTTTTGCTTCTCCATGTATTTCTATAGGCCCACAAGGCTTCAGGAAGCCTATCTGCCCAATCTCTTCTATGTAAATGAATAGTCTTTGTTAGGATTCCTTCAATGACTTTATTGGTAGATTCCACTTGATCATTTTCTTGTGGATGATAGGGAGTAGATTTTCTGTGTCTGATTTTGTACCTCTCCATCATTTTTTCCACTAGCCTTGATGTGAATTGAGCTCCTTGATCTGTAACAATTTCCCTTGGGACACCAAAACGAGTAAAAATATCCTCAAAAAGAAAATTAACTATAGATGCTTCAGTAGCATAAAGTAATGGCTTGGCTTCTACCCATTTGGTAACATAATCAGTGCAAACTAATATATATTTCTTTTGTCTTGATGGAGGACTAATAGGTCCTACAAAATCTAACGCCCATTTTTCAAAAGGTTCAATATGTACCTGAGGCTGCAATGGCATCTCACTTGAAGGAGAAGGTTTCCCTACCCTTTGGAAACTGTCATACCTTTTGACATACTCTTTAGCATCTTTAAAAAGGGATGGCCAATAGTATCCTAAATGAAGGACCTTATAAGCTGTCCTCTTATCAGCAAAGTGTCCGCCACAAGGTTCATCATGACATGCCTTGAGGATCTCAGGCATCTCATCTTCCCGAACACATCTTCGAATGATAAAATCTGGACCTGTTTTGTATAACTCATTAGCAACCTGTGAATATTTTTCACTGTCATAAATGATCTTTCTTTTGTCTCTTGCATTCATTATTGAAGGAAATTTCCCTGAAACTAAATAATTAGCAATGTCAGAAAACCAAGGAGTCTGAGTAGAAATTTCAAAAAGATATTCATCAGGGAATTGATCTTCAACTGGAGTGTTATCTTTGATGTTTTGGAGTATAGATAGGAAATCAGCTATTGTGTTTTGTTTTCTAGGCCTATCTAGAATGGTAATGTTAAATTCTTTTAAAAGAAATAACCATCTTATGACTCTGCCATTAGTAATTGATTTGTTCATTAGATATCTAATTGCAGAGTGATCTGTGTGAAAAAAAGTTTCATAGCCTGTTATATAGTGTCTGAATTTTTTTATGGCATGAACAACAACTAAAAAATCTTTTTTAGTTACAGTATAATTTAACTCTGAAGGAGTCAAATTTTTACTTGTATAGTAGATGACATAAGGAATCAGGTCTTTTTTTCCCAATATTGCTCCTAAAGTTGTATCTGAGGCATATGTTGAAATATGAAAAGGTAACTTCCAGTTAGGTCCCCTTAAAATAGGTGCTTCAGAGATTTTTGTTTTCAGGGTCTCAAAGGCTAACTGGAAATCAGGATTCCACTTGAATTCACAGTCCTTGGTAAGTAATTTGAAAAGTGGAGATGCTATCTTGGTGAAGTTTTCTATAAACCTTTGATAATATCCTGTAAATCCTAGAAAACTCCTAACATATTTTTGACAACTTGGAATAGATAAGTTAGAGATGACTTCAAATTTTGACTCATCAACTCTAATCCCATCCCTTGAAATGTGATGTCCTAAAACAATTCCTTCAGTAAACATCATAAAACACTTCTCATGACTAAGTGAAAGATTTGCTTCTTTACATCTCTTTAAGACTTTTTCCAAGTTTACTAAGGCTTCTTCAAATGTGTTTCCATAAACTGTGAAATCATCCATATATACCTATACACAATCATGTATTAGATCTGAAAAAATTCCTAATACTGCCCTTTGAAATGTTGCAGGTGCATTGCATAATCCAAATGGCAATACTCGGTAAGCATAGGTACCCCAAGGACAAGTAAATGTGGTTTTGTCTTGATCCTCAAGTGCTACTTGAATTTGATTATAACCACTAAACCCATCTAGAAATGAGAAGTACTTTTTGCCAGCTAAGGTATCTAACACCTGATCTATGAAAGGTAGAGGAAAATGATCTTTAAGAGTAGCTTTGTTTAATTCTCGGTAGTCAATACATACCCTCCATTTACCATTTTTCTTTGGCACAATTACCAAAGGAGAAACCCACTGACTATCTGAAATAGGATAGATAAAGTTGACATTCAACAATTTCTGCAATTCTTCTTTAACAATCTTCCTAAGATTTGGATTCATCCGTCTTTGAGGTTGTCTGATTGGTTTACAATTTTCCTCTATGTAGATGTGATGAGTGCAAGTCTTGGGGCTTATCCCTTTCATATCAGTGTACTCCCATGCATATGCAAAAGAATGTCTCTGTAATATCTTGACTAGCTCTTCTTGTTGATATTTCTCTAGGTTCTTGTTTATGTTTAAAGTTTTGCCTGGAAATATCTCAATTGTAGAGCTGCCAAATTTATCCATGGAGTAAAGAGACATCTGTCTTGATGATAAAAAATCAATGTTGGATTCTTCTTGAAATTGTTCATGTTTGTATTCCGAAGAGGATTCAAAGTTTTCTAAAGTATTTAGAATTTGACTATCTTCACTAATTTCTGAAATTGTGAAGAGAGGTTGTAAGTCTTCTTCATCCTCTATCCATTGAGTATCATCTAAATCTGTAATTGTCCTTGCTGGAGGATACAAAGTGAATTTCTTAGTTGAACTACCATTAGAGATATACATATCACCAGATCTACAACTAATGAAAGCATCAGCTGTAGCTAACCAAGGTCTTCCTAATATAATAGGATGCCCTCCTAGATTACTCTTAGGAGTTAGGATCATAAAATCCACAGGATACTCCCAAGCATCTAGGGACACTGGAATGTCTTCTATTACCCCATCAGGTTTGATCACAGATCTGTCTCTAATTGTAATAATGTGGGTGTAAAGAGAAGATTAGGAAGTTTCAGTTTATCCATGATTTGTCTACTCATGATATTGATTGCTGCTCCTAAATCAATAAGTGTGTTTTGGATCTCAGTTCCATTGATGTGTATTTTGACAACTAGATTTACTGGGTCTAGATACTTTGGAATTGCAATCTTACCCATCATGATATCTGCTATTTTTCCTACTAGTTGAATTTTCTTTGTCTCTCTTATTCTTTTTCCTGTTTTCTTCATGATCAACTCCTTTATTGTCTTTGCTAAGATTGGAATTTCCTTGATAGCTTGCAATAATGGGATCTTATTACAAACATTTCTTAGCTCATCTAGGAAATCATAATTAGGCACCATAATTTGTTTTTCTACACCTCTATCAATTTGTAATCTTTCTGGAAAGGGAGGTGTAGAAGTGGATGTTGATGGCTACTCTAATGTAGGAGTTGAAATTATTGGTTCTTTTTGTTTTGACTTTTCAATGTTTGGGTCTTGGAAAGGTGTGTTATCTTCAAGATTTTTATTCACCAGTAGAGAATCTTCCTCAGAATTGTTTTTCTCTTGTATGATTACAGAAGGTTTCTTCTTTTCAAGTATTCTTCCAGACCTAAGTTTAACATCACTAAGGTCTAAAGGAGTAATTAAATAAGTTGGAAACTGTTGGCCTTCTATCATGTATGTATTCTGAGGATTTTTATTGTTGGGGTTTGGTATGGGTTGGGCAGGCAACTGATTTTTTTTCTGAGGAAATGGTAATGGAAGTGGTGGATTTTGAGGATTTTGTTGAGGATTTTGTTGAAAATTCTGTTGAGGAGGGAAATGTGGATATGGTGGATATTGATAGTACTGAGAGTATCTTCCATAGGGATTTTTTGCTCCTTGCGCCCAAGTTTGAGATTGATTTTGGAATTGGGGCCAAGGTTGCTGCCAAGAATTCCAATTTGGTAGGGGTTGATTATACATCTGATCATGGAATCCTTGTGTTTGAGGTCCTTGCCACGACCTTCTAGAGACAAAATTGAGAGATTCTGTGGAATTTGTAGAGGTTTCTTCTTGAAAGACAGCTTTAAGACCAGGAAGTGAAGGACAACTCTTGGTCTCATGTTTTTCTAAACAAATTACACAGGTCTCTACTACTTTTGCATCCAAAGGGCACTCTCTCAAGGCATGCTTCTTTCTACATTTGGGACAAAAGATTGCTAAGGAATCAGATTCAGTTTTCTGCTTGTTTTGTAACTTAAGGGTGTCTATTTGTTCACTAAGACTCCCCAAGATATCATATTTGAATTCATCAAGCATATGTCCTATTTCTGCCCTACTTACTGTCCCAGAAGCAGACTTACTTGCCCTTGCAAGAGCGGGGTCTCTTGGTCCTTTTACAGTTTTAGATTTCCCTCTTGAAAGGTTGATACATAATTCAGTTATTTCAGGTAATGTGAGCTGAGATATATCCCCTTTTCCCATCATTTTAAGGATATCTAACCATTCATCCCTAATTGTCTTCAATAAGAGAGCTTTCAAAGTGTCTTGATCTAAGTTTTCCATTTTTTCCCTCTTGATGTTATAGTTAAACCTCTCCAACAAATCTTCCAAATTTTCATCCTCTTTTTGTAACATTTTAAACACTTACTCCTTATGGTTGACTGGCATACATTAATCCAAATAAATCTCTAGAAATTCTTGTTTCATGTCTTCCCATGTCCTAATAGAACTGTTGATCAAACTCATAAACCATTTTAATGCTGCTCCTTTCAATGTTGAAGGGAATAGTTTAAGTTTTTGAGCATCTTGTAAGTAGTCATAGGTTCTACATAGGACTTCAAATTCAAATAGGAAGGTTTTAGGGTCTTCAGTTTTGAGTCCATAAAATTTTGGAAGGACAGAGGGTGAAATTTTTTTCATAGTTGCATTGGTTTCTTCATCTACTATAGGAAACCCAAAAGAGCTTCCCATTTCTCTTCTACCTCTTCCTCTGCCTCCTTCTCCTTCTGCACCTCTACCTCCTTCTCCTCTACCTCTACCTTTGCCCCCTCCAAATAGTGTGTGTTCTCCATTAAAAACTCCTCCTCCACCTTCTTCTACCATAGTTGATTCTTCTGTGGAATTTGAAAAGTTTACGTCCCCAGCAGGGGTCTCAGGATCTTCTTCTAAGACAGGTTTAGTGGATAAAGTGGAAGGTCTTTCTAATGGAACATCTAATCTTAAGTTCTCTGGAATTCTAGGATCAGTAAAGGATGGAATGTGGGTTTGAGTTGGAGGTGTGTTGGCTCTTGTTCTTGGTGAAACAAGTGGTGTTCTAGGAATCAATTTTCTGCTTCTTATGAATCTACCCCTTGAGTCTCTTTCTCTACGCATATCATTGTTTTTTGGAGGTAAGAAACAAGGCTATCTAGTTACACTTCCCCGGCAATGGCGCCAAAAATTCTGCTCAACTTAGTGTTCCTAAATTGAGGTCATAAATTGTCAACCAGGGCTAGTAAATTGTTGAAGTGAAGTGCACTATATGTGCCTAGGTATCTGTTTCTCACTACGTTGTGTTTAGTGTTTTTTTTAATGTTTTTGATTTTGTGTTTTTATTCTAAGAGGAAAAGAACTAAGTGTTGGTAAAGAGAAGTTGTTGGTCACACTAAAATAGAGAAAAACCTATTCTAAACTATGTATGGCACTTGAGAACAGAAAATGCAATACTTTAACAAGAAAAATATCTCATAGCATGAACTCAATAACTCATAACATGAACTCAGTCCAATTCATTCATTAGAAATATGTTGGAATAATTTGAGAAAAGGATAAGTTTAATGTAATGAGGTTCTTCTAAGTAAACAAAAATCTACAATATCACAGAGACAATCTCGTCCATGGCTAGAAATTTGTTGGAACACATTTGGAAAATATAGTCTGCAACCTAGTGAAGAATTCTACTCTAAATTAACCTATGACACCGAAATTAATCCATTCCACAACTCAAAATATCACTGTTAAACCTCATTTAAGAATTAGAAATATTTTGGAATAGCTTTGGAAAAGAGGTAGTTTGTGAAATTATGAGAAGTTGCAGAACAGTCAAGAATTCAAATGACATTACCAATTCTTGTTCCTATGATGATGATGTATTAGTATAAATTAAGAACATGAGTGGTTTTGTAAATAATGAAGGCCATCAAGTCTAACTTAAAAACTAGAATACAATTGACTAATAAAACTAAAAATACAATGGATAAAACTGAACTAGAATGCAATCATTCAAAATTTGAAATACAGTGAACAGAATTGAACTAGAGTGCCATTAACCTCCAGAGTTTTAAAACTAAACTAAAATGCAACTAATCACTGAAATACTACAGCTCTGTCTCATTCGGTGTTAGTGGTATTTTGGAACAATTCATAGAACAAGACTGGTTGTAACATGTTATGTAAATGAGCATAAAAACATAAATTTAAGAAAAACGCAACTAAGCTCTAAAACACCACATCTAAGCCTCATTCAGTGTTAGTGATATTTTGGACTAATTCGTAAGAACAAGACTAGCTGTAACAATTGATGTAATTGAGCACAAAAATGTAAAGTTCAGAAAAATGCAACTAATTCCTAGAGGAATACAATTATATCTCATTCAATGTTAGTGATATTTTGGAAAAATTCGTAAGAATAAGACTGGCTGTAGCATCCAATGCAAGTGGGTATAAAACACAAAGTTTAGAAAATTGCTTAAGCTAGGAATGCAACAAGGCTAAAGTTACTTATCTAAACAATGTGCACAGAGCTTCTCGGGCAGTAGGGGCCCTCTATCACTGGATTAGCATACAAATCTCCTCAAGATTACCTCAGATCTTGCAATAAAGTGGTACTTATTTCATTAAAGGAAAAGTGTTTCAAAAACAGAGTATTACGGTCTTTTGAGATCTAGCAACCAAACATCAATCTAGCTAGCTGTCTCTCAGTCTCCCGAGTCATTCTTATAAAAGAAATACATAACTACCCTTGAGAAGAAACAAGAACAAGTGTCTTTTTCAATCAAAATCAAATTATAACTCTTGTGGAGGCCTCGTACTTTGTTGGAGACATCTGTAGAGTCCCTGTCCTGGTAGGAATCTGCTTCTTAGCTTTGATATTTTCCACGTGCATAACCACCTGTAGATTCTTGCTCAAACTTCGTAGAGAGAAATAAATGAAGTGGGAGTATTGTGGAATTCAACCATATGCACTTTTCTTTGAAGTGACACCTGTAACCTATGAGAACATGAAGATAGATGCGGAATAGGCGACTAGTTATAGAATGGCTGCATTCTGTCGCTGAGTCTAGTCAAAAATTACTAAAACAACAAAATCACGAAAATATAGCAAGTCAGTCATTGTATACATTCCTAAAGTGATTTTAATTAATCCTATTGATCATTTAAGCCTGTAATTAATAAGGGACAAAGGAAATGAAGTGAAATTGGGTGAAAGAAAAGGACATATTTGGGGCTCAACACCTTATATCGTCTACTTGTTGGTAAAATTTTGTATCTAACCAATACCCATCCTAACCTTTCCTTTGTCATTGGTGTTGTTTCTCGGTTTATGCACAAGCCTCATGAAAGTAACTAGAAAACAACTAAAATAATACTTCGATATATTAGAGGTACAATTCAGTCTGAGATTCATTACAGTGTAGGAGTGTCTCCATTTTTTATTGGTTTCACTGATTCTGATTGTGTTGGTGACCCTGATGATCGAAAGTATACTGCAAGGTATGTATTCATTATTGGTTCAGGACCCATTACATGGTATTGTAAGAAAAAAAGTGCCATCCCTCTTTCTTCAGCAGAAGAAGAGTATCGTGGTGTTGTTAAAGCCAACAAGGAAGCCCTGTGGCTTCGTCAGATCCTATATGAATTTGGTCTTCATCAACATCATCCAAATACACTTTCGTGTGATAATATTCAACTATGCAAAGATCCAGTTCAACATGATTGCACGAAACACATTTAGGTACACATACACTTCACCAGAAAGCTCATTCATGCTCGTGTTCTTGAAGTGCAATATTTTTCAACCTATGATCAAGTTGCTGATATCTTTACAAAGGCTCTCACAGAAGCAAAGTTTACCAAACTTCGATCTATGCTTGGAGTTCAGGAAATTTATAATTAAGGGGGGATAGGCTCTAATGCCTCCTTCCTTCTTGTATTGTGCCACCTTTTAAAACGATTCAATACTATCCCAAGTTGTTCTTAATGGGGGATGTTAGGATATTCAGACACATGGGAAATAGTTAAGTATAACTTGGTCTAGTGTAGAGTTAGGTAAAGTGTGTTTCTTTAATATGTAATTTTGTAACTTATAATCTGATGGTCACGATATGTAGTGATCCGACGGTTCATTCTCTCCTCGGTATTACTAACACTTGATCCATGGCTTAACACCTGATTGGTCCATGATCTCTATTTCAAGAGCATGGATGGTCATTTTTTTAGTGACCATTTATGAGAGAATATTATGTAAATTTTCTTTCTTTATATTAATAAATTACCTGAAGCTGTCGTGTTGGCTCAGGTTGTGGATTGTTTCCATATTTGAGGGTTTTAACCACATCAAATACTCATGTACTGATCTGTGATATTTTTTTGAGTGGTAACCTTTGGTGTTTGATCTAAGGTACTTAATCTGTAAACTCCTACATGTTTCACTTAGGCCCTCAAGGCCTCCCTTAGGAACAACTGCCTCAGAAATAGTGGGAAATTAACGTTGGGTGATTTTGGTCACCAAAATTATTGATGGTTCATTGGCTAGATTAGATTGCAATTATGACGTTGCCATGCTTCTCAGAAGGCCCAAAATCCCCTATCTGGGCTCTTGCGGTGCTCAAAAAGGTGCCTGAATGGCCAAAATAACCTCCCCTTTAAAAACTGCTTAACAAAATCACTCTACAAAAACCTCTGCTTTTATAAATCATTCAACAAAACATATGTATCCCAACTAGTTTGGTGTGTTGATTATTTCCTCGTAGATCGTGGGGTCGATCGACATACTCAAAGTTGGTTGCAAATTTGTTTTAATATTTTAAATCAGAGGTGCTTGGTGGGATCGCCTACCAATTATTTAAACTGTGCCCATAATTATAAACCCATGGGCCATTATGTTTAAATGTCGGCAGGCACAAGTGGCGATCAATACACAATGTGCCCATCGTGGTTACTGTCGTCGCAACAATAACCATCAGTCTAAGTTCATTATATTTGAAATGGTCATAGGCCATGTTATGGTACTGTCAGTTGGCCAAACAGCCGGTGGCCGATGTGGGTTCAGACCTAATTGGTTCCAACTAATGGTGGTCGTTGGCTATACCTTATTTGCTACCTTGGAAGTCGCAAAACCCCCTAATGAAATGTGTAGTCGTGGAAAATCGCATGGTCTAACCACCATAACCAAAACTGTAACTAATCCCATTTAGATGGCACATTAATACAAATCCCACCACCTGTATAACTGTTGAACTGCCGAGCATTAAATTGTGGTGTCATTACCTTGTTATGCCAGTGGATAAGTATGGCAAAGCCACCATATATGGTGGGCTCCGCAGTATTTTTTTTTTCAAAAAGCATAACATATCAAATTTAAATAGAATTTTTCACCCTATGCATAAGGAATTTTGGATGGTCTATCGATGGATGGCATGATTTTTTGCGATGATATCATGGGGCCGAATTGTGTTCCATAAGTCGGTTCATAATAAAATTTTATTACAGTTCCCAAGGCCACATGGTTATTTCAGATTGGGCCACATGGCACCAATTGATTAGTCCACTTCACTTGCTTCCCATTAGCCCATGTGGGTATCCTTAACCATGACATGTGGCATCATTCGATTGGTTATTGTGGTTGACCATTGACCATGGACCTGGTTGATTGTTGAGTTTTGACCTACACTTTGACCTGTAATAACTTTGTCATATTGAGTCCTTTTTTTCCCGTTCAAGTTGCATTGAATTCAGAATTATGAGCTCTATCCAATCGAGCCATTTACAAGTAATTTTGAGACAGTCAAATTTTAAGTGTTTTAAGATCCACCTGGATCATGCCTTCCCACAAAAAGAAATTTTGGACTTCAAAAGTTGTACAAACATAAGATAAAATCATCTATCAAAATCCCATACCCACTGACTCAACAAAAAACCAAAAGAAACACTACGTTGCATATAAGTGATTTATACATGACATCACTTTTACAAATTTCCCAATTGTAGGGATATGCAACATGTGATTTACAAATAAAATGCAACATTCAACTAGACAAATAGTCTACCCAATTCTTACCCAAACAAACTAGTGAGTTATCTTTTTGCATGAGACTATGTTCATAAGTTTCCTTCTTGGGATGAAATTGCAGATGAAATTTCCAACATTTTTCAATCCAATTCCCACTTATATTGAAATGGGTGAAACAATTCTTCCACTTGTTTCTTGGCAAGAAATCCTTCAAACTTGGAAGATGGCCTTTCTTCCTTGTTTCACCTCCAAATTACATGTTCACTTTCTTAACCAATGCTTTCCTTTTTTGTCACTTGGCTACATAATGGTTAGGTGTTAGATCCCTATAATACTAGTGTAGACCCCTTATTGTTATTGTTAATATATCTAGCTTAATGTTATTTTTGTGCCCCATAGAAGCCCACTATTGTTATTGTTGTGCCCTTACATTATTATTTTTATGTAGGATTTGATTATATTGTGACCCCTTAGACTGATATATATACGAAGGAGGTATTGTCATTTGTATCATCCAAGAATTGTTCATTTTTGTAATGCAAAGGAGGTTTTCCCTAGAAGAGTCTAATTCTTAAGTTGTTGATCTATATTTTCTTCCATTTTGTGATTTGGTTGCATAACATTTGGTATTAAAGCTTTGGATTCTAGGGTTTAACTTCTTCCAATAGGTCATCGTGGAATTTTCGTTATAACATTTTTCTATGAAGATTTAGAAGTTAAAATTGCAACCATGTGAAACTGAAATATTGGTGAAGCTCATGTACAAATTTTAGATATTGGTTCGCTATATTTTCAGAGATATGATTCGAGGAATGTAGGGTTTTTGCAAATATCGATATGAGTAATTTTGATGGCAAGGATCCGGTAACATGGATACTACAGATGGAGCAATATTTCAATCTCCATAATGTGAAACACCCACAAAAGGTACACATTGCAACTTTATATTTAGAACCCAATCAGTTCATATGGTATCGATGAATTCGTTCTCGTAAACCACTTGTCACTTGGTAAATTTTTACGGAGGAAATGATAGCACATTAAGAGAATACACATAGCAATACATTCTTTAGTCAGTTGATAAATATCAAACAAAAGGGTTCAATGGCAGGGCACATTGAGGACTTCCAAAAATTAAATATCAGGGTAAATTATATTCAAGAGGAGCATAGGATTGGAGTCTTCATATGGACCTTAAAGGATAACATAACACATGAGTTTATCCTTTGGGAACTTAATTCATTGGAGAAGGAATTTAGGGTGGCAAGAAAAGTTGAAAGAAAAATTATGGCAACAAGGAAGTCTACCACTCAAAACTATAAATATGGAAGTGTTGTTGATCCTATCCTTCCACAACCTACAAGGTTAACACCACAAAAATTGGAGGAAATAAGAGAAAAAGGGATTTGTTACAATTGTGAAAGAAAATACACTAAAGGTAATAAGTGCGCAAATAAGAAATTATTTTACATAGATTCTGAAGAGGAGGATGAAAAGGCACAAGAAACATCAAAAGAAGAGGGTATACACTAGGAATAAACCATAGAGAAAGAAGGAATAAATCCAACCATATATTGTAATGCATTGGCAAGAATTACCACTCCTCAAACTCTCAAGATAGAAGGACATATCAAGAAGAAAAAGGTAATATTGTTGATTGATTCGGGTAGTACCCATAATTTTATTCATTGTAAGAAAACCAAGGAATTGAATTGCTTCCTATATCCAACACCAGAGTGTCAAGTGACGATTGCAAATGGAGGAACTATAAATTTCTTTGGAAATTTCCATAATATGAAGCTATCCATGGGAGAATATTTATTAAATAGTCCAATTCTTTCCATTCCAATGGGTGGTGTTGATGTTGTACTAGGAGTCCAATGGTTACAATCTTTGGAGACGATAGCTTTTAATTTTCAAGAACTTTTTTTGAATTTTTTTGGGAAGGAAAGGAATTTGAATTAAGGGGTATTGCAGGAAAACCAGGAAATTTAATGAACTCTAATGGCATGAAAAATATTCTAAAGAAAGAATAACGGGGAGTAATTGTAAAAATATTCTCACTGGAGGTTCAAACATTGAAATCATCTATTTCTCCAGATATCCAAAATGTATTGGAAAATCATTCCAAGGTATTTGAGACTCCCAAAGGCCTCCCACATATTCGTAATCATGATCATGCTATTAATTTGATTCTATGAAGTGTTCCTCCAAACATAATGCCTTACATACACCCCTATGCCCAAAAGAGTAAAATTGAATGTATGGTTTCAAAAATTCTAGAGGTTGGTATAATTAAACCTAGTCAAAGTTCTTTCTCTACTCTAGTAGTATTGGTGCACAATAAGAATGGATCATGAAGCATGCATCTAGATTATAGGGAGCTAAACAAGCTCAATATTAAACATAAATTTCACATTCCTATCATTGATGAATTTTGGGATGAATTACATCAAGAAATTTACTTCACCAAGCTCGATCTTCATTCAGGATATCATCAAATTAGAATGAAGAATGAAGACATTATGAAAACAACATTCAAAACTCATGAGGGTCATTATGAACTTTTGGTCATGCCTTTTGGACTTACTATTGCACCTTCCACATTTCAAGTTTTTATGAATTCCATTTTCAAACCCTTAGAAAAATTGTGTTAGTATATTTTGATGATATACTAATCTACAAAAAGTCTTGGAAGGATCATGTTCAACATGTTGAGATGCTGCTCAAACTATTGGACGAGAAACAATTATATGAAAAAACCTCCAAATGTTTCTTTTGTGTACAAGAGGTGGAATATTTGTGTCATATTGTATCTCATGAGGGTGTTAAGGTAGATCCTAAAAAATTAAATCCATTAAGGAATGGAAAATACCCACAACCATAAAGCATATTTAAGGATTTCTTGGGTTGACAGAGTATTATCACAAGTTTGTTAAGAATTATGGGATAATAACGACACCTATAACATCAGTATTGAATAAAGATGCATTTTATTGGACTCTAGACGCAACTAAGGCCTTTGAACATCTTAAAGAGGCAATGTGCCAGGCATCGATCTTAGCTATGACATACTTCACAAAAACCTTTATTGTTGAATGTGATGCCTCAGGAAATGGAATTGGTGTTGTTTTAATACAAGAAGGAAGATCCATTTCTTTTGAAATTCATCCAATCAAAGGAAAGTATTTACAAAAACCTATTTATGAGAAGGAATCTTGGAAATACTACAAGCACTAAAGCAATGACGACCTTACCTAATGGGAGGACACTTCAAGGTAAAAAAAAATCATGATAGTCTTAAATACTCTTTGAAACAAAGATTATATTCAAAAGAGTAGCAAAAATGGGTCACAAAGATGTTGGGTTATGACTTTGAAACCATCTACAAAAAAAGAAGAAAAATGTTGTTGCAGACGCACTCTCAAGAAAGGATTAGGATGTGGAAGCATTGCTTTGTGCCATTTCTATTATCCAACCTGAGTGGATAACATAAGCAATGGATGAATGGCATAATGATGAAGAGGTGTGGACACTCATTCAAATGTTGCAACAAGATCCTAGTACATATGATACATTTATCTAGAAAAATGATTCATTATGGTACAAAGATTACTCATATACTTTTAAGAATTCCCAACTCAAACAAAATATTCTTTTGGAACTGCACATCTCCCCCTTAGGAGGACAATTAGGATTTTTAAAAATTTACCATAGGGTCAAGAAGGAATTTGTTTCGGATGACCTTATGTTGGGAACAATACCGGGGGGGGTGGGTGTGGTGAATCAATATTTTAAAACTCACTTAAACTTTTACTTTTCTTTTTATGATTTATGTACATGACTTGACTGAAGAAAACTAGCGTATGTATGTGACTATTATTCAGGAAACTAGCGTATATCTAGTAAATTTACAATTCAGATAAAGATTCATTTTCTTAACTTAAACCAGTGCATCATTGAATCATCAGACATTTAATAAGCAATAAACATGTGCAGTAAGAATAGAGTAAACCATCACACATAAGAAACACACATAAACACCAGGATTTAAGGTGGAAACCCAATGTGGGAGAAAACCACTGATGTTGTCATCTTTGTCATTAATATTTATTATACAGAAAATTGCTTACACTATTGTATTGATGCAGATCCATACCATCACGCAGGCACCCACCTGCAGAAGGCTACAACCTTCACTCGTTCTCCAGCACCCCCTGGAAGGGAGTTCCAATCCCTTGATCTCATTTACTAGCACCCACTGGAAGGGAGCTATGAGCCCCTGATCTCGTTTACCAAAACCCACTGGAAGGGAGCTATGACCCCCTGATCTTATTTACCAGCACCCACTGGAAAGGAGCTATGCCCCCCTCAATGATGTCTCCAACCCTCAGACCATCCTTGGAACACGTTTCATAATTTTCACACTCGATTCTCCTACTTCAACACATCACATCTTGTAGGCCACTTTTCATCAAATATTTAGACTAGAACCACAACACTCATTTAAGCCCAGCATCATATATTAGAATTTAAATATAGCACTGTACAAAATCAATCACTAAATCACCAATCAAACAAACAATCACTGATCTTCAATCACATACAACTAGAAACATCATCAATACTCAAACAACCCAGATCTATATGAAGACTTCATTGAAAGACAAAAAAAACAGAACAATACTGTATAAACTGATTAGAAATATTCTTCAGTAGAAACCCTAGTTTCCATACACACTTTCGATAAAAATATCTGTGTGTATACGCGCTTATCCAGAACCAAACCCCCGTACAAATCTCAACATACTTCTGAAAACGCATGCTACTACACATAACAGAACACGTGTGTGTATGCGCTTTAATTGTGTCAAAATCACGTAAATATATGCTACTAATTCATGATGGCACAACACTTCAGAACTTTATACATACTCATATCATAACATTCACTGTAATAAACATGCGCAAAGCATAGATCTAAACAACCCATAAACATATCTGCAATACATAGTCATTTCAGGTCTAATGATCCTGATCCATCATTATATTCACAGGTGCATAATTATTTTAGATAAACCAATCAACTATAGCCCATACCATGCAAATATACTTCATATTGAAGTAATCATTAATAACCCTCACTCATTCACACTTTAACACTTTGATCTTCTCGTCCTTATATAACTTGAGCCTTAGTCAATACCATGAGCCAAAAACACACTACTACCGATGGTAATATTTGACGATATCAATCAGCCGTTATTATGCTCAATATTATGGGATAATACCATGATAAAGACCCTTGCTATTTAATAAAATAATGTGCCAATATGTACATTACTTTGCTTCTTCCTCTCCATGTGTGTACGCAACATAGCCTCATCTAACCCACATATATTTCTTCAAATATTCACTTTCATAAATATTGTGTCTTTGACCTAAATACCTCTGTAACATCATTCTGTCACTTTGTTCCACCACTCAGTCATCTCTAAACTGGCATGTGAACTCATCTGATTACCATATACTTATCTTGTTTCAAGTGGGTTTCCATCAAGGACAACACGTACATCATAATTCCAACAATCTCCCCATTTGGACTTGATGGAAACCATGTTGGTGTTTTATCACCATAACCTGTAGATACTTGAAAAACATATCAGTCACCAAATTCAAACACCAAGATACTCTCCCCATTTGACATCAAGGGAAAAGGTCAGACCAATGCTGAAACAAGGTTTCTCTTTCCTTGTAGATATAAGAGCACTATAGAACTGATCTGCACTATACTGACCATGCTACCCCTCAACACATGCTGAATATTTAGAAATATTTTCAATGAAGTACATGAATCTATGACTCAATTGAGTATGAAATTTCCTATCACCAAGGAATTATACTTAAATCAATCACCTAACCAATTGGGGTTACATAATTGACTCAGCCACCCAACCAAGTGGGATTACATATTTGACATGACCCCAAAAATTCCATACATGACTAAATATGAAAATTATTACATCATAGGTATTCACATGAACTTTACATAAAATGAATTTTATAACCAAGACAAAAATACCTCTCTAGTGAGAGATCATAGCATCATGACATAAGATAAGGTAATGAAGTATTATCCATAACAACAACATCATCAATGAAACACATGAGAATTTTAGCCCTGAACCTATGCTACCTGTTCACTGTCAAGTCTGACCACATCAATTCATACATCAAAGCATCTTCATGAAACATATAATAATTAATTTCAAAATCATTGATCATCATAACTCAATATTACATTAGTGGACTGTAACCATCAACATTGGACCAAGAAAATAAAATCATAAATGTCAGAAGCACATTAGAGTCTGTCTCACTATTTTTTTTTTAGAGAATAACATACGTGACTATCTGCAAAGGAACTCACATATATACACATTTTTCTTTTTCATAAAATCCATGTACAGACAGTTAAATTTTGAAATTTCACAGCTTTAGCTCCCCCTGAGCTTGTATAGTATGTACTTGTCTTCTGTTATCACATCAGATGAACTATAAACAACTAGAACTACCAAACCAACCATGGGAATCATTATATATTTCTCCCCCTGTGATGATACATTATGGATCCCTATAATGTATCTCACATCATTCTGGCAGCCACTGAGAGAAATAGTCTTTTAGAACCAGACGACTGTAGTAGGGTCAATATTCCCTAAATTTCTGATCGGTGTTTCTTATTTCTCCTGATTTTCTTGAAATTTCTTATTATGTGATGGAAATTATACAATCTCCTAGTTTTTTTCAACATACTTAACTTGCAGTGGCCTTATGCCCAAAAGAGTTACAAGATAAACAACATCCATGAAACCATCCTTTCTACCTTGATCTAGGAGATTCTTTAATAAAAGGATCCTTCTCTTCTAGAGCATCTATGAAATTTTCATCAGATTCATTAACGCTGAGTTCCATAAGTACTTGAATATATTGATCATACACTCCCTCTTCTCCAATTGATAAACCATCACTATCTTCATTTGTATAATAGCTTCTCCTATTTTCAATCAGTTTCCCTTTTTCATGATTTTATTTATAAGGACACTTAGCAGCATAATGACCAACTCTACCACAAGAAAAACACTTGAAGGGAAGCTTACCTCTGAACCTTTCGGTACTTGGTTGTAGTTTCCTCACAAAATTTGCCTCATCTTCTTCAGATATATAACTTGATTCCCTGGGAACTTCCTTTTCTTTTACTTTTGCATATGCTTTAAATACAACTTATCTGATATTTGAAGGACCTCCTTTTCTCATTTCAGAGGCTATTAGATCCTGTGGAGTTGTACAACATTAAGGTTTTGCATATCCTGATTTTCTTCAATGGAAGACACTTTTGACTTGAAATTTGGAGTTAGAGATCTCAATATTTTCTCTAATAAAGTTGAATATTTTATATATTCACCCATATTTCTCATATAATTCACAATATCATCTATTCTAAGGAAGAGACTTGCAATAATTTCATCATTATGCATTCTAAGAGTTCCATATTTAATTCTAAGAGTTTGAAGTTTAGCACTTTTACCTTGTCATTGCCTTCATAGCTCTGGATGATCTTGTCCCATATTTCCTTTGATGAATTTAGTTGCATGAATTTGACAAATTCTGATTCTGTCAAGCTTCCCAACAAGGCATTGACAACTTTTAAATTGGTTTCATATCTCTTCTTTCTTTCTGCATCTGTAGGAATGATTGCTAGATATTGATAACCTCCTTCTACTATTCCCCATACATTTTCTCCAAGTATTTTCAGATAATATCTTGTTCATACCTTCCATAAGATTAGATTACCTCCATTGAACAATGGTGGTCTGATAGTAAATACTCCTTTGTGACATCCCATCCTAGCGGACCTCCTTCAAGTGATAAAGCTTAAAAAATAATGAGAGGATGTGAGGATGTGGGGGGGTGGGGGGGTGAATCAATATTTTAAAATTCACTTAAACTTTTACTTTTATTTTTCTGATTTTTGTACACAACTTGACTAAAGAAAACTAGTGTATGTACGCGACTATTATTTAGGAAACTAGTGTATATCTAGTAAACTTATAATTCATATAAATATTCATTTTCTTAACTTAAACTAATGAAAAATTGATTCATCATACATTTAATAAGAAGTAAACATGTGTAGTAAGAACATAGTAAAACATCACACATGAACAACACACATGAACACTAGGATTTAAGGTGGAAACCCGTTGTGGGAGAAAACCACCGCTACTATCATCTCTTTCTTCAATATTTATTATATAGAAAACTTATTACAATATTGTACTGACAAGGAATCATACCATTATGTAGGAACCCACTCGTAGAATGATACAACCTTCACTCGAGCACCCACTGGAAGGGAGCTATGACCGCCTGATCTTGTTTACCCGCACCCACTAGAAGGGAGCTACGACCCCCTGATCTCGTTTACCAGTACCCACTGGAAGGGAGCTACAACCCTATATCTCATTTACCAGCACCCACTAGAAGGGAGCTATGACCCCCTCACTGAAGGCTCCAACCCTCAGACCATCTGTGGACCACATTTCATAAATTTTCACACTGGATCCACTTGGTTCAATACATCACAACTTGTAGGCCACTTTTCATCGTATTTTCAGACTAGACCCACTACACTCATTTAAGCCCAACATTATATATCATAACTGAAACATAACAATGTACCAAATCAATAACTGAATCACCAATTAACTAACCAATCATTAATCTTCAATCACATACAACTAGCAGCATCATCAATACTCAAACAACCCAAATCTATATGAAGAGTTCATTGACAAACAACAGAAACGCAACAATAATGTATAAAATGAAAAAAAATATTCTTCAACAAAAACCATAGTTTCCATACACACTTTCGATAAAAAATTTCTGCATGTATACACACTTATCCAAAATCAAACCTGCGTATATATCTCAACATACTTCAGAAAACACATGCTCCTATGCATAGAAAAACTAGCATTAGGGGAATTTTTAGGTCTACAATGGGCCTCCTAAGAAAAATGTATAACCAAAATAAAATTTATAAGAACCAATAGGATTGAAGATGATGATGTCAACCATGGGGGATGATTCACCATTTTTGAAGTAAAAGGGTAAAAAGATTAAAAAATAATAAAATAATAAAACTATGTTTTCAACTCGTATTTTCAACTTAGCTCCCAAAGTTTTTACTCAAATATCGAGCGGGAGTGCTCATTGGATGCAAAATTTAATTCCTCATCCAAGGAGTACCCATGTTGCATACTTTTTATGGACCTTGCTACACGAAAAATGAGAAATACATGAAAAAATGTGATTGCAACTACGTTTTTCATGTATTTATCATTTTTCGTGTAGCAGGATCCATAGAAAGTAGGCAACATGGGTACTCCTTGGATGAGGAATTTAATGTTGCATCCAACAAGTACTCCCGCTCGAAATTTTAGTAAACACTTTGGGATATAAGTTGAAAATATGAGTTGAAAAAGTAGTTTTTTCTTTTTTCCCTCTAAAATTTGATGATGTAATCAAATATTATTTTATTATTTCCACTATTGTTTTATAATTTCCTTAGGAGGCCAATTTTAGACCTCAAAATTCCCCTAATGCATGTGTACGCACTTTACTTGTGTCAAACTCGCATATAGATCTGCAACTAATTCATCACTGCAAAACACTTCATAACTTCATACATACTCATATCATAACATTCACTGTAATAAAACTTCGCCAAAGCACAGATCTAAACTGCCCATAAAAAAAATCATGCAATATGTTGGTCCTTTGGAGACAATCTTTGGCTGTAAGGATATCAATTCCCAAGACATTTACTATCACTTATAATTAAAATTGTTTTTTGTCCCTTCATATTGTAACCCCATAATTTATATCTTAAAACCCTTTAATCATTACAAGAGAAAAACCCTTCAAAGTGTCTTTAAATGATAATGTGAATGAAAAAGAGAAGACGAAATGTTGGTGTAAAACCATCAACAATATGTTGTGATCACATAAGCTATTATCTCTGGTTTTAGTATAAAACGGTTGCAAGAAATGAATTCAAAATAAAGGAGCACATTTAAGGAAATTTACTCTGACTCAAAAATGTAAATTAGATATCGACAAATACATTACTTTATTCTAAGAGAAAAAATATACATAATATGGAATAGGAAAACCTCATCACAGTCATCAAATTCTGGAAAATATTCAGAAAGATTTATTGATCTCATAAAGGAAAAGTACAAAAATCTGCAAAACTTCCAAGGTCCAAAATTCTGGAACCCCCGTTTCTCTTTTGGAAAAGTCTTAAATACAATATTACAAAATGGATAATTATAAAACTGTCAACTTCTCAAAATGTGTTCCTTTAGTCATTACATGGAAATTTAAAATTTAAAATTTCTCCAGAACAACAAAGTAAAATATTAAATAGCAAATCTGATCATTGAGTGGAAGTGGTATGAGATTCTGGGACAAAGGAGGTTCCTGCTTCTGCATTATTTTCTTGTGGAGACATCCACTCTTTGCACTTTCTCCACAGGTCCACATTTGAGCTAGGGAAATTATCAAGCATGACATGTGCCATTCTGAAATTAGTGATCCTGGAGTATGTAGGCATTTTTGAAAACAAAGTCTTCATCATCCATAACAACTGGAAGTCTTTACCTAGGTAATTCACAATGGTGGCTCCTTCTAAAATAGCAGTCTTCTCATGGGAATTTCGAATCTTATTCTTCACTTCCATAAGGACTGTCTAAAATGTTTCCCAAGGAAGAATATTTCCTTGTTTATCCCAACAGGATGGTAGACCAACCATGGTCCTTTTATCAAATAAAATATAAAATTTCACCACTGTTCTTTTAACTTCATTTTATTGTTTCTATGTAGCTTTCCTATATGAATTTTTCATAATCATCCTATTCATCTCTAGAACACACCCAATTCTATCCTCAATTCCAAAATATTTCAATTCTTGTGTGGACTTAGATTTATTAAATCAGTCAATATCTTAGCATACGAAGCTCTATTTTGCAACTTCTGTTTATTTGTCAAAATCACTCCTTCCAGGTTTCTCATAATGCTCTTCTCTTCTCCCATAATAACCAGCAGATCCCACACATTCTTGACAACCTAAATAATATCAATCCATATGATTTCTCAAGCTTGAATAAGAGAAATATTCCCTTTTAAATTCTCCTTGAGTTATTTGATTTCTTGGCAGGAAATCTGGTAATCCTATATGTACTTCTCAACATTGTCCTTTGTCTTCTGCACCTATTTCTCTGTAGCTCTTATCACCTTGCATGTTGTTTCCAGTTCTCTTTGAGTATTTTTAAATAAATCTCCGCCAAATTTAAATGACTCATGACATGAGTTAATTTGGCAGTAGGGTCTTTAGAATCTAATGCAATAACAACAATACAAACATGAGAATCTAACTTCTTCTGCAACATATCATTTTCTTCTTTCTATAATATTCCTAAATTAGCATGCAACTAATTGGAATATTCATTTTTTCTTTTGTCTTTTAGATAGATGAATAATTGGGTAGGGAGACCCATAAGTCTATTTAGTAGAAATAAAATCCATCTTAATGTGAAAATGTATCATCATGATAGCTGGATAAAGCACCTCCATGTGTGAACAGGGGAAACATCATGTGGACAAGGTCAATGTTGACCAAATCAACAGCGCTGGTATAGAGAGAGTGGATCATCAATGTGAAACAATGCAGAGTTAATGGGAGATAGTATCCATGTGAGTAGTTTCTTTAATGACTGAGACCCAAGATGAGAAGGCTCACAAAGCATATAAGGAAGGGAAAGGAAGCCATATAAGGCATGTTAGATGATTATTGATTTTGATCTTTTTAGATCTGGATTTTTCAAGTGACATTTCTATGCATGCTTTTGCTGTTTAGCAGGGTCTAATGTACTTTTTAGTACAAGGGTGTTACCGAGAGGGAATCCCACACTAATCCTCGGGGGACTTCGAGTGCCTAATTAGGAGATATTATTGAGATTTATAGTCCACATCTAGGCATCAGGCCAAGCTTCAGTCTTCAACTACAACACAATTTCTATTCAGAGTTGTGTTGTGTTGCAGGGTGTTGCAATGGAGGATTGAGAGGGTCACTTTCAATGTTGTATTTTTAGTGGAGGGGCATACTTTCAATTGCGAGGATAGAATGTAATAATCTGGAGCTTAATTTCATATTTTGGCACCAGGCTAATCTATTTCCACCTCCTACAGCGTAGTTCCATCATCAAAATGTGTTATTTCATTGGGCATTTGTAGGGGAGGTTTCAACGCTTCAGTTGGAGGGTTAGATCTTCAATGTTGGGATAAGCCTTTCACTTGGATGATCACTAGAGGATATATATACCTTTCTACATCAGTTTCAGCCACCTCCACCCAGTTATTCAGCTACAGCTACAATTAACCCCTGGGCTGCATTCCGAATTTTTTTTGTTTTGGGTATTTCCGGAAACCCTTTCTGGGTTGTCTTGGAAATGTGTTTGGGAGCATAGATCTCTATCCCCAACACCTTTTGAGATATATAACAACATTTATAAATTATTATATCATTCCTGTAGTAGTTTATGCCCTAAAACTGTGCTGTCTTGGCTCATGGAATTTGTATAGAAACTATTTCTCATGTATTGGCATATTTGCTTAGTAGAGGTTTGTTTTGTAGTGCTTGAGTGAATTTATCCTCAAGATATTATGCCTATTATTTTATGATATTTTTAATAAGATGGTTGTACATTTTTCTCATGTAATGGTGTATTGATGTATTCACTACTATTTTCCATGTTTATGTGCTATATTGTTGCTTTCCCCATTTGGGAATATTACAGTGGTATCAGAGCATAATCTTGGCTCAGCCTATGGATCTCAGCCATCATGCTATCAGGAGAATAAGAAGAAGGAGAAAGAGATCCAAATGATGGAAGGAATGAGTTTTATCACATCTCTTTTCAGATCTAAGAGGTACCTCACCAAGGAGGTCAAGAAAAGAAGAATGGAGAAAAGCCATGAAATCACAAAAGGGTTTCAAGATGAGGAAGGTCCATGTACTTCCTATCAGCAAAAGAAAGAACTAGTATTGTATAGAGCTCAAAAGAAATATACTATTCCCTTTTCTTTTGAAGAAGAAGATAAAAGGAATGGAGATGGAGGAAACTTAGATCATGAGATTCTAAGTGATTATCTTGCAGAGTACAAGTCTCAATCAAGCGCTTTTAAGGAGAATCTAACTCTCTGGCACAGTTCATTAAGCTCAAAGAAGAGAGGACACCTTGCAGCTATATAAGAGAAAGCACAATAGATTTATATTAACTACATTTGATGGGTTATCCACATGCACAACAAGGGCTTGGGGAATGGAGTTGGATGCATTCTTCCTGCTACATCTAGTAGTAGAAAGAGAAGTAGTTCAGATTGCATCGCTGCACCTTGAGGGTGAAGCAAAAATTTGGTGGTTTAGTCATTTGGGTCATGCAAGAGTGACTGCATATGCATATTTTACGCAAAGGCTAATCAAGAAGTTTGACAAGAAGAATTCAGAGGAGAAGAAACCTTCACCACCACTTGCTGCATGAGTACTTGCATCAGGATAAGGAACACTTTCACCTTTCCAAAGTGGTCTTTATCTCTTGAAATTTAGAGTCCCATGCATAATTCAGTGGTGCAACCATAGAGGAGCAGCCATCATCATCAGTAATTGGGGAATTCATCACACCGGTGGGAGTAACCCTTGTTACAGTACACGATGTTCCCAATTAAAATCCACTTTTTGTTATTTCAACACATCTTATGGAAGGTTGTGGGAATATTCCATTGCATGACCTAGGGTGAAGATACACTATTGATTTGGAGCCACAGACTATCACTGCGCAAAGGACCATTGATAGGATCAAGGAGGTGATGTAGATTCATCCTAGTATGTCATGGTTGAGTTGCACACAACTCTTGGGGTTGGAGTGTATATTTTTGAAGGATAGATGAGTATTGTCATAAAAAATCCAATGCAGAACTATATGTTCAACATTGAGCATGATAATGAGACAACAGATGCACCATTATGGAGATCAACAGTGTTGTCATTGAGCAGCAATGATGAGTTGGGGGCTATAATATTCCCAATTTTAGCCTCAAGCTAAAATGGAATATTATAGTTGCACATTTTATCTTTGTTTAATAAAATGGGCAAGGAGACACCTTAGCCCCTTTTAAATGAAGAAATAACACTCCTCATGTGAAAAGGAGGAGAATAAAGCAGCTGAAATAAACACCAAGGGTGTGAATGGAACCCAGCTCACTTGATTAGTCATCTTTGACTAAAGTCAACAGCACTGCCCAAGGAGGAAGAGGCTTCCTAGAGAAGCTGCACAGTTTTGGAGGGAAGAGATTCACATGAGGGTGGAAACCCTAATTGGTGGGACCATGGTGGAGAAGAGTTCTCTCACTTTATATGGAGGAGATGGAAGCCCATTTTTATTAGGTTATTTTTTAGAGTTTCAGACTTAATCTGCAAGGCTTGCATCCCCGGGCTATTTAGTAGGGTGATGGTGCCCTCGGGCACTAGGGTGTTCCCGATCAGGAATCCCTACCTCTTCCTCAAGGAAGGATGAGGATTGAGCTACATTTCCTCAATCTGGCATTGGCCATAGCTTCATTCATCTTCTATAGCATTATTTCTACAGCATAGAGGACATTGTGTAGCTGGGTGCAGCAAGAGAGGAACTCATGGAGTCTCTCTTGTCTCGTTTTCTTCAGTGGAGGAGTGATCCACTCATTGGAGGAGCTGCAAGGAGGATTCCCAGGCTTCATTTCATATCAGTGGCATCAGGCCACACTTCCATCATCTCCCACTATGCAGTCCATGGAGGAAACTACGTTATTTTATGGAGGCAGTGAGAGAGGGTTTCATAGAGCTCATAAGGAGTTGCTTTTGAGACAAAGGGGTCAACCCTTTGTATTGGAGGCATTATCAGAGGAGGGCATTTATATTTCAGATCTTCCATGGCCTCATTTATATTTTGTATCAGTTGCAGTGACAACTTTTTTGTCACATTTTTGTATTCTCCGGCATTTCTAGCAATCTCTCCTAGATTGGCTAGAAATCCTGTATTTCAGCCCATTCCTTGTTCTTGGGCTATTTTTTTGTACCTTTCAACCAAATTTACATTGTAAACATGTTCAGAAGCTTCTTCACTCTTATATTCTGTGCAGTTATGGTTTTCCGACATTCTGTGTAGCTGCAGCTACTCCGGCATTTCATTGTATATTCATTGGAGTATGGCTCTAGAGGTCTGAGAGGCTTTTCCCCTCAATTATTTCTTGTATATCAATGCTAAAATCATAATATAATGTTGGCTGTACTATTTCCCTCTTATGGTGAATTCATATTTGCATATTTTCTGGTTATGTTCATTATATTACTGTAAGCTCTCTCATTGAGCATTGTTTTAGAGACCTAGAATGGGGAGATCCGAATAACACATCTAGATGTATTTCTTTGAGCTCATATTTTGCATAGGAGTTGTATGAGATTTTTTATAGGGCATCCCAGCATTATTATGTCTTATTTTTGCAGGAAATTCCTTATACAGCGTCCTCAAGGACCCTGTAGCAGAAATTCCTGAAGTGGAATATTGCATATCCATAGGTAGAGAATGTGAATGGCCAGCTAGCCTCAGGATCTCTCCCTTCTTTGGAAGGAGACATATCATGTAAATGCCCCAACAGTCAATCTCTGAAATGGACGTGTGATAGCTCATTGAATAAGGAATTGGAATATCTTAAAGATATTCCCTATAGAGCAGAGATTTCCAGATTTGGAATATTACAGTGGTATTAGAGCATGATCTTGGCTCAGCCTGTGCCCAACATATTTTTCCATCAGCAAGAGGAGCTTCTCTCCAAGGAGAGGATATTGACAGAGGAAAAAAGGAAAGAGGAATGAAGGAAGAGGAGGTTTCCCTTCTTCTTTTCCAGACCATTGAGCACATCATTGAAGATCTGATGAAAGGGAAATTTGGAGAAATTTTCTGAGAAGGGTTTGTGGATGAGAAAAATCCTAGCTACCTCATGAAGGGTGTGAGCATTCAACCACACATGCAAATCCACAACGCAGTCCTTTTTTCATGTGCATTGCAAGGGAGTAGAAGAAGAAATGAGGCCATGGGAGGAGCAGCGCTGCAACTCAAGGTATGGCTCATCATTGTTGGTTTGAAGGTTCCATTTTTCATTGTCATGCAAATGCAAAAACATGTGATGCATTCACTAAGGGTTTGATGGAAAAACTTGGTGAAACTCATTGTGTCATAAACACAAACACCTTGCGTACATTGGAAAGAACCAACAGCGTTGTCACATTTGGAGGAGATCCATCACCACATGGAGGTGAAAGGGGAGCCATTGCTTACACTAGAGGAGCCCTTGTGTCTTTGCAAGGAGTTCCAAATATTTTTGTATGTGGGTACCAAGAAACAATTCCAGAGCCATCTATAGCATTTTTGGGGGATTGTGAGATGGAGGAAGAAGAGCAGAAGGATCAGCATGAAGGGATGATGAGCATTCTCCCTTATTTATTTTAGAAATTTTTGCACATAGAGACTGCACTACGCAGAGGATAGAGGGACAAATCAGTCCACTCATACATGCAGTCTCTCCCAGATCTTGATGTCTCACTATCAGAGGCTTTCCACCCAGGAGGCCACTTGATCTAGAGATGATGGGAGGCATCATGCTTCTTGGTTCACCACTCTTGGATTTCGGAGAGGTGGAGACATGGGAGGAATCCATTACAGCACAGAGAGTTTGGGGATAAGCTCATGGAGGAGGGATACACTCTCTTATTTTCAGTCTCACCCATTCTCATCAGTTTTACTGTGTAGATAGATTTTCTATATGGATGGAGGATAACATCTTCATGATGCAGGATGGTTGCTCCATAGATTTAGTGAGAGAGATGATACTTCCTTTTTAAGAAAGAATCTTTCATGCATTGGAGTAGATGGAGGCCACTCATGCTTACATTACCCAGGATCGGGAGATTCCTTGGAGGTGACAGTCTCTCATGGGAGGCTTATTTTCAAAGGTCTTCATTTCTTTTGAGCATGAGCAGCTGCAGATGGCATGGAAACAACTTGGAGGATGAATTTGGCATGAGGGGATGTCAAGGTAGCAGGCAGCAGTGTGATGGAGCACCATATTGCAGAATACCAGCGCTGTCTATGTGGAGGATTGATCCATGATTGGAGGACTCAACTTTTGATTGAGTAGTCCCAGGATCTTGGTGCATGCATGATTTTTGATGACCACGAGGATGATGATAGATACATGGCTGATGATATGGTCATCTATTGTTATGGCAGGATCTTCTTGACTAGAGTTTCTAGTCTCAAGGAGAAAATTTTGCATGCAGCACATGAGGAATTCCTAGCTATGCACTTGGATGCATACTTTTCCTTGCTATAGGAGTTCACTTTGGAGGGAATTCATTATGATATACATCAGCATATGGATAGATGCATAGCTCGGTTTATTTTGGAGAGGTTGGAACAACCATTCCCTTACTCATTGGAAGAGAGGGAAAGCATTCAGTTGAGCCATTTCAGCTCAAGAGCTCTAGTGCATGATGGAGGAGGTATAATGTCATGTTTTGTATTGTACTTATTTTCATTGATTGAGGAGCGTGATGTATCAAGGAGGCTTTTTCCTTCTTGCATTTTTCATGAGGATGTACTTGCAGCTACTTGTAGCCTAGATTTTGGTTATTTTTGTGATGGTTGTGGGGGAAGCCACATGTTCCTTGGTGTGCACCATTGGCACCAAATTGCATTTCATGTTTCATCTTATGAGGAGATGTTGTGGCAGTAAACATGTGGCTAGTTCAGCACTTGTTATTTTTGATTTTGAGGTAGGCCAAGAAGGCACTACGCAGTTCCATGAGTGGAACTTGGAACCACTCTCCGGTTGTCATGTGACAACTTGTTTTTATTGCATATTGCTCCATTGTGTTTCAGATGTTTGTACATTCATGAGGAGCATTATTTGGAGAGTATTGTATGTACAGCCCATTGGTAGCATGATTCTCCCCATTATATATGTTTTATCTTGCAGGAGATACCATGGGAAAACCATGATTGCCACATTTCTAATTGTACCTTCTTGTGGGAGGGACCACTTGGAGAATTTGCAGAGGCACTTCATGGATGATTTTTCTTGATGGGGTAGCTTGGGCCATTCTTGGAGGTCATACTTTTCTAGCCCAAAGACAAAGGCAGTCCCATGTGTGCAGCAAATGGAGAGAGGGCCATCATGAGAAGCACAAGCACACTCTCCATTCAACCCCAACACATTACAGAAATCAGGGGTTGAGATTTGTATTTGATGATTGCATGGATGATAGGATCATCATTGGGAGAAAATTTTTCCCATGCATATCATCACTCCTACCTTAAGGAAGCCTTATCATATCAAGAAGGATTTCCACTACATCTTCTATCTTTCCATGAGGAGCATTGTTGACAGCTTGCATATTTGGGAGAGAGCATTGGAGGACAGATTCATTGCAGCATATTTGGGTAGTGGTGGGACCATTGATGAGGAGGCCACAAGAGAATAAGGGGGAGAAAATTTTGTTCTCTCTATGCAGTGGCTTGAGGGCAAGAAACATGTGGGAGGGGAGGACTATAATATTCCCAATTTTAGCCTGAAGCTAAAATGGAATATTATAGTTGCACATTTTATTTTTGTGTAATAAAATGGGCAAGGAGACACCTTAGCCCCTTTTAAATGAAGAAATAACACTCCTCATGTGAAAAGGAGGAGAATAAAGTAGCTGAAATAAACACCAAGGGTGTGAATGGAACCCAAATCACTTGATTAGTCATCTTTGACTAAAGTCAACAATGCTGCCCAAGGAGGAAGAGGCTTCCTAGAGAAGCTGCGCAGCTTTGGAGGGAAGAGATTCACATGAGGGTGGAAACCCTAATTGGTGGGACCATGGTGGAGAAGAGTTCTCTCAATTTATATGGAGGAGATGGCAGCCCATTTTCATTAGGTTATGTTTTAGAGTTTCAGACTCGGGTCTGCAAGGCTTACATCCCCGGGCTGTTTAGTAGGGTGATGGTGCCCTCGGGCACTAGGGTGTTCCCGGTCGGGAATCCCTACCTCTTCCTCAAAAAAGAATGAGGATTAAGCTTCATTTAATCAATATGGCATTGGCCATAGCTTCATTCATATTCTACAACGTTATTTCTGTAGCAGAGAGGGCATTGTGTAGCTGGGTGCAGCAAGAGAGGAACTCATGGAGTCTCTCTTTTCTTGTTTTCTTCAGTGGAGGAGTGATCCACTAATTGGAGGAGCTGCAAGGAGGATTCCCAGGCTTCATTTCAGATCAGTGGCATCAGGCCACACTTCCATCATCTCCCACTTTGCAGTCCATGGAGGAAACTATGTTATTTTATGGGGGCAGTGAGAGAGGGTTTCATAGAGCTCATCAGGAGTTGCTTTTGAGACAAAGGGATCGGCCCTTTGTATTGGAGGTATTATAAGAGGAGGGAATTTATATTTCTAATCTGCCATGGCCTCATTTATATTTTGTATCAGTTGCAGTGAAAACTTGGTTGTCACATTTTTGTATTCTCCGAAATTTCTAGCAATCTCTCCTAGATTGGCTAGAAATCCTGTATTTCCACCCATTCCTTGTTCTTGGGCTATTTTCTTATACCTTTCAGCCACATTTAAATTCTATACATGTTTAGAAACTACTTCACTCTTAGATACTACGCAATTATGGTTTTATGGCATTCCGTGTAGCTGCAGCTACTCTGGCATTTCATTGTATATTCATTTGAGTATGGTTCTAGAGGTCTAAGAGGCTTCTACCCTCAATTATTTCTTGTATATAAAAGCTGAAATAATATTATAATGTTGGCTGTACTATTTCCCTCTTATGGTGAATTCAGATTTGCAGAGTTTCTGGTTATGTTCATTATATTACTGTAAGCTCTCTCATTGAGCATTGTTTTAGAGACCTAGAATGGGGAGATCTGAATAACCCATCTAGATGTATTTCTTTGAGCTCATATTCTGCATAGGAGTTGTATGAGATGTTTTATAGGGCATCCTAGCATTGTTATGTCTTATTTTTGCAGCAGCTTCCTTATACAGTGTCCTTAAGGACCCAGTAGCAGAAATTCTCGAAGTGGAATATTGCATATCCATAGACAGAGTCTGTGAAGGGCCAACTACCCTCAGTATCTCTCCCTTCTTTGGAAGGAGACATATCCTGTAAATTCCCCAACAGTAAATCTCTGAAATGGACTTGTGATAGCTCATTGAAGAAGGAATTGGAATATCTTAAAGATATTCCCTATAGAGAAGAGATTTCCAGATTTAGAATATTACAGGGGCCCAAGAATTATTGGAGTATTCCAATGACCATTCTACATGTGTAGCAGGGGATAGGAAGATGGTTGATGATACACATATTATCCCCCATTACTATGATGGATTTTTCTTGATGAGAATTTCACAGCTCAATGAGAAGTTTTTTCCTACAACATATTTGGATCCTTATGGGGTCAACTTGGTAATTTATGAGTGGTATTCATTTGGACATCTCCAGGAAGTTGTAATTCAACATCTCATGAAGTGCAGAGGTAGTAATATGGTTTTGGAGAATGGTATTCTCCATTGGAGGAATACCAATTTTGAGCATGGAAGGAGACACCCGCATTTGGATGGATGGGTGATAATGGTGAGCAAGAGGTTGGTGAGCCACTTTCAGATCTATGAGACAAGGCAACAGGAGGAATGGATGCACTGGCTACTCTTGAAAGAGTTTGGCCATCATGTGACATATCCTATTTTTAGAGGTATGTTATGGTTTGAGGCATTGCATGACACCCATATGATATGGCAGCAGAAGATTTGGTTGTATGGGGAATTCTACAAGTAAATAATCATGATGAGGAGATGAGGAGGAAACAAGACTTTTTTTTTCTTTGGATACCTTTGGGAAAGTATAGGCTGATTTTCTCCCATACTTTGCATGATGTTGCAGGAGTAGATGGTGGCACAATCATGGTGAAAAGGCGCTACTCCTTAGATTTGGAGAATTACGAGGTACTTCCACTTTGGAAGGGATCCCCCATATATAGTAGCATTATGGTAGATTTATTTGGCATTTGGCATGTCAAAAAATGGAGCTATGAGATGACATGAGCCTTATTACAAAGGCCAACAACGTTGTCACTTGTGAGCTGGGTTTTGTTGATGGAGTGTTCCCAGGATCACTTCATATATGATGCACTTGATGGAAAAGTAAGAGATGAGAGTGATGGAGTAGTGAATGGAGACATCTATTACCATGATATGATCTTCTTGACTTGGATCTCCAAGCATAAGAAGAAGGCCTTGCATGCAACACATGGTTCATTCCTCTCAATTCACAAGGGTCTCATGGAGACATATCAGACCAATATGGAGAGATCATCCATGGATCTAATTAGTAGCTTACTCTTAGAACATTGTAAGAGTTTCATTTTTACACTTGTTGATCATCTAACGCAATATTTTCATTCTCTTTCCATTTATATACAATGCATTGCTCCACAAGAGGGAAAGATTCTATTTGGGCTTCATGGTCTTTGCAAGACCAACATCAGTGATGGAGATATCCATCTATTCTATGGCTTTGGGAAAGTGTTGTACTATTTCTTTTATACTCAATTTATACACAATGAAATTACTATTTACTAGTAGATGATATGACATGCACAAATAGAAAATGGTTGGGAGACAACTTGCCATATTATGTTCTGAAATATTAGTTAGAAAAAATGCACTGTAACCACTTGGGAAATTTTTGTTTCCTTCTAGCTCTACATGAAACCTTCAGTATATTTATCATTTGAATTCCATATTGTGATGATATCCTATTCATTGTATATGGTATGTTTTTGGCAAGCATGATTCATGACACTTGAGAGAGGATCTTTGAGGATCTAGTTTTCTTCTTGCCTTTTGAAGGCAACATTATTGCAGCCCAAGATCAACAACCTCTCTATGCTTATCATAAGTGGAGAGAGACATGGTGTGGGATACACAAATTGGTCTATCAAGTTTAGCTATGAAGCCCAACTACATTGCAGAAGACAAAGGTGGAGGCATTTTTCCATGAGTTACCATTTTGAAGGGTGACTCATTTTGTGTGGATGATAGCTTGCGGATGGGAGCTTCACATGGGAATGATGGTTCCAAATATATTTCATATTCCATGCCTCAAGAAGGCCTATAGAAAACACATAGTTTCCTCCATGCATATCCCACTACTACAGGATGAGAGCCATTGGATTTGTCACCAAATACTAGCTAATACATTTGGGAGGAGCAACTTGGGGACATATTGATGAGAGAGCATCTTTTTCATTAGAGGAACTTATCATATCAGGATGCTACAGGAGGAGAGGAGGATCTTAATTTCTATCCTTGCAGTTTCTTGAGAACAAGAAACATTTGGGAGGGGAGGACTGTAATATTCCTAAATTAGCATGCAACTAATTGAAATATTCATTTTTTCTTTTGTCTTTTAGATAGATGAATAAGTGGGTAGGGAGACCCATAAATATCTTTAGTAGGAATAAAATCCCTCTTCATGTGAAAAGGGATCATCATGATAGCTAGATAAAGCACCTCCATGTGTGAACATGGGCAAAAGCATGTGGACAAGTTCAATGTTGACCAAATCAATAGCGTTGGTATAGAGAGAGTGGATCATCAATGTGAAACATCGCAGAGTTAATGGGAGATATTCTCCATGTGAGTAGTGTCTTTAATGAGTGGGACCCAAGATGAGAAGGCTCACAAAGCATATAAGTAAAGGCAAGGAAATAACAGAAGGCATGTTAGATGATTATTGATTTTGATATTTTTAGATCTGGATTTGTCAAGTGACAATTCTATGCATGCTTTTCCTGTTTAGCAGGGTCTGCTGTACTGTTTAGTACAAGGGTGTTCCCGAGCGGGAATCCCACACTCATACTTGGGGGAATTTGAGTGCCTACTTAGGAGATATTATTGAGCTATATAGTCCACATCCAGGTGTTGGGGTTCCCATGTTTTGGCCAGATTGGAAAGACCAAAAGATGAGACAACATCAAACCACTTTCGGACCTTAGGATCTAGCCCTCCTGGGTCCAGAGAGGGATCTCTCTATGAGATGTCAAAGGTATATGACTTTGAAAGCTCAAATGTTTAATGATATTAGGCTAGTTATTGGCAAAAGGTTTTTTTGTTTAATTTTAATTTTGGTTGTTGGGAATCAGGAAGGAAGGGTTCAATATAGAACAAGGATGAACAAGAGAGATTTTAGGCAAAGGAGAGGAAAATAAGAGAACATTCAAGGCCACTGGGAAATGGAGTCAGGAAAGGGTTTACTTGCTATTAACATGAAAACTTTCAGTTGGGCTAGTCATCTAAAGCATTGGATCCTAAAATTATTTGGTGGAATGGAACAATAAGGAGAGCACGGTGAAAAGGGGGAAAGGGAGATAAACACCAATTTTCTGTCTATAGATTAGGTCAGAGGTCATTTAACTCCAGAATTTCTTGGACATACTCATAGGCAACTCTCAAAGGTGGTTAAAAGCAGCTGGAGGGAACTTGGATAGGTTTAAGAGACTGAAAGGATCCTAGAGAGAAAGAGACTGAGTTCTAAACTCCTAGCATTACTGATTCATTCAATTAAACACTAGAAAGAACATCTAAGAAACAGATTCAATAATTCATACATCAGCTAGTAGGCAATATCATCCACTACACTGGTTAAACCATTGAAATCTATTCTCAGACAACACATTAAGTAGAAAACATTAAGGCAAGGAGAGCAGAAACATGAGGTGCCTAACAAGGGCAAATCTCATGCCAGATTTTTGATGCAAGCCAGAAGAAATGAAATGAAATGGAATAAACACATAGACATGAAAACATCACCTCGGATTTAGATAAGGATCCAAAGAAATGTGCTTGTCGTATTAAGAACAAAACCAGTCAAGTACAACATAGCCAAAAGCTTGATATTATGTCTAAAAACCTTCCTCAGCCTATCTTACAGTCTTACACAGAGAACTTGTCTCAAGAGAACAACTTGCATTCTACTGATATCCAATAAAAAACCTTTACAATAGTTTCTTTCTGAGTTTTATAGCAGAAGATGAGCCGAGGAGGTAGGTGAAGCACTAATGGAACATTAAAACACAGAAAAGAAGGAGAGGGCCAAATCCCATTCCATTTTAACTCTCTGCATTTATCCCTGGTACCTTTGGAACGAAGGAGTGATCTTCTCCAGCTTCCATTTACTCTGGTATGGTCCTGATGTATTCTGGCTGCAGTAGTACTTTGTGGTACTGTGGGTGAATAAACAAAACAGATTTGAGGTCTGCCATGCTGCATAACTAATGCTCTGGTAGCATAGGACTGCGGTCAGGGCAGAAATTTCTTCACTGGAGCACGGCATGGAGTAAAAGCATTATGGGCACCCATCCTTTCATGGAGAAAAATACTCTGTTGATGTGAATCTCTGATAATATTTCCCATAATTTCTTTGACCTGGTATCTTGCCTTCAAACCACTGGAAAAAGAGCTCAAGATCCTCTATTGCGTGACTCAAACTTTCTGCTGCCCACTGATACTCTTTACCTACTTGCACGTTGCCTTCTGACTGCGAATTCTGGGCTTTTAATGGCTCTGGGGAGAAATGTATAGAGTTTAAAATTTTCCCCTTTAATGAAAGTCTCGCAAGGCTCTGTCCTAAGTTTTCTTCATGATTTAGGCTTCTGAACCATGGTCCTTTCTGCGTTTTTGGCCACTAAAATGAAGACTGTGCAATCATGGCGGCCTTCACCATTGGACAACCCTGCAAAACACGTAACCTGGTGATGAAATCCATGCAAAGGGAAGACTGGTTATGGAGGATGCAGGAAATGATAGTGTGGCGGTGGTGAAACAGTGGTTTTATGTGAAATAATGGTGAAAAATGCAGTGAAGTGGTGAAATATGCAAATAATAGAGTTTGGTGGAGAAATGCATCGTGGGTCGTTCGATCATGGTCTATGGGCGTAGATCAACGACGGAGATCAAACAACGGAATGATATATGAAATGGGGTGGGATATATGGTTTATAACGTAAAAACATTGATTTTAATGCAAAAGGAGAAAACTTTGGTTATATGCAGAAAAACATAGAAATGCAGTGAATGTAATGAAATGCACGTATGAGGTGGGACCCATAGGTACGAATCGCAATCGGAGATGGGAGTCGGGAGTGGGGTGACACATTTCAAAATTGCGATTGCGATCGGTGGTGGGAGCGCAATTGAGCGCTGACTATTGGATCCAGAGATCAGATCAACGGTTCACGTTCAATCAGCGGGGAAGTGCGATCGAGGATCGGGAGAGAAGAGTGATCAGAGAAAGGTGCGATCGGGCAATCGGAGGAATGGAGTGATCAACGTAATCGTAGCACATTGCGATGCGATTAATCGTGTCGCAAATACTTGTGATGCGATTAATCACGTCGCAGGCGCTTGTGATGAGCCAATCGGGAGACGCACAAAGGAATTTGTGATTGCGATGGTTTACGACCATCTCTGGCCGTCTGATCTTCGTGGTAGATCAACGGTGCGGAATACAGCGGGTGACTTAACAACAAAACACAATCACATCGGATTTTTTTGGTGGTAATAAAGGAAATGCCTTCATCCGACACTCTGATTGCAATTGGTGCTTAAGGTTTAAACGCTTGGTATTAGCGCTGGGGCGTATGGGGGAAGTGGTTAAGGGGCTTACGGGATAGGGGCTAGGCCTATTTTATGGTCCAAAAGTGGGTTTTTAACCCCTTTTTATGCATTTCAAGGCCTAAGGAGGGTAACGATAGTGAGATAGAGGGGAGATTTGAGGAAACAAAGGGCGAGGGTGGGATTTCATGGAAATTTTGGGAAATTTAGGAGGTAAGGGGGAAATTAGGGGGAACAAAAGGGACTTGAGGAAACGGGAAAAAAGGATAAAATGGGGGGGAAATATGCAGAGATACAAGGGGTGAAATAAGGCCTTTTTGAGAAAAATTTATCATTCAGCAAGGCTCATGGACATTAGTACAGCAGGGGTGAAATAGTCAAAGGCAGGGAATATAGGAAGGCCTCAAGGATGTTTTCAAGGGAAATGCATTCCTTGAAGGCTCACAAAACGATCTAGCCCCTTGCTTGCATTGTCAAGGAATTCATAAGGGGCTAACAGTGGCTCCACATGGGGAAGGCTTCTTCTTGAAGGAGTCAAGAATTCAGAAATTGATCTTTGGTGTAGGCCAGATTCCTGTTGCTTAAGCCATCTATCTTCTTTGATTTTCAGCCGCCACGAATATGATAGATCAGTAGAAACATTTGCAAACAATCTACCTACCCATCCTACAATCCTATCATTTTTTCTTCTAGGGTGCATTTGAACTGGCAGACCCTTTACATCATTTATTTTTATAATAGAAAATAAACCTATTCTAAGTCTACCTTTATTAATCTATGAGGCCATATTAGACTGTTGGCCACATATGTTTCTCTACCTAGTCTAATATCTGTTGGGATTAAACTGTCCAGCAGATTTCTTCTCTATATTCTACAACAGAAATTTAAAAACAGCCACACTAGGATTAGACAGTCTAGTATGTTGCTGATCCAAGGCATAAAGACGGTTGCACATGGACAGAAAATTGCTGAAAACTGAAAACAAAACTGTGAAGGCTTGAAATCCGAAATCTTGGAGTATCCTTCTTTCTTTTTGTGACTCAAGCTTTGAGCATTTTAGAGTCACTTCTTTTCTTCATTTCAGCTCTGGTTTTGTGCATGTTAGAGCTGATTTTATTTCTTCTTTGCTGGTCCATATTTTGAGCATGTTAGGACCAGCTACTTTGCTTTCTTTGGCTCAAGTTTTGAGCATATTAGAGCCAATCTTTTATACCTCAGAGGTTCATGTTTTGAGCATGTATGAACCTCTTTTTTCTCTCTGTTTTTTGGAACATTTTCTCCTTTCTTGAAAATAAAAAAACTGCAATGGTATGTACAATGGAAATGGAAACTGGAAATAGTAAATTAGTAGAAGTAGTTTTTGAGCATCCTGCCATTGACAGGGCCCCCAAACAGCTCAGTGCCATCTAATTCTTGTAAGAAGAATGCATTTGGACCCAAAGTAGCTTGAATGATGTATGGACCTTGCCACAAGTTGTCAAACTTGTCGTGCTTTCCTTTATCCTCTCTTCTTGAGTCCCACTTCAGAACTTTATCCCCAATTTTGAAATCAGCAGCTTTGTTTCTCTTGTCAAATAACCTCTTTATGTTTTCCTTAACTTTGACAGCTCTGTTATAAACCTCTTCTCTTGTTTGTTGGAGATGAATTGTCTGATTTATCCTCCTCACCATATTGTCTTCTTCTGTTTGAATCTCCTAGACCAGATTGATTACTGGTACCCCAAGGCTGGTAGGAAATACTGCTTCAACACCATAGACCAGCTGAAATGGTGACATGCCAATGGATTTCTTTGTTGTAAGCCTATCAGCCCACAAGGCATGCACCAACTTGTTATGCCATGAATTTTTGTTCTCTTCTAACAGCTTTTTGATGATGGCCACGAGGCTCTTTTTTGATGATTCAGCTAGGCCATTACCTTGTGGGTAATAGGCAGTTGAATGACCAAGCGCTATTTGATACCTGTGACAAAAATCAACCAATTTCTTGGACCCAAAAGCAGCAGCATTATCGGTGATTATTTTCCTTGGACAACCAAACCGAGAGAGGATATGACCTTCTAGGAACCTAATGATGACTAAATCAGTGGCATTCCTAGTGGGTATGGCCTCTATCCACTTAGTGAAGTAGTCCGTGGCTGTTAAGATCCATTTGTGTTGTGCAGAAGAAGCAGGGTGGATCTATCCAATAAAATCTAGGCCCCATTTCATGAAAGGACCTTCAACAATGATGGGTTGTAAAGGGAGGGTAAGGAGTTTTCTCTTGCCTTAAAAAATCTAGCATTTGTGGCAGGCGATTACCATCTTATGGATGTCATTGAAGAGTGTGGGCCAGTAATAGCTAGCCTGAGAATTTTTTTTGCAGTGGCCTTCCAGTTCAGGTGACCTCCACACTCTCCTGCGTGGAATTCTTGTTTAATCATTTCTGCCTCTGTTTCAGGCAAACATTTAAGCAATAGGCCATTTGGATTTTTCCAGTATAAGTTTTCATTCAAAATGCAGTAGTTTCTGGCTTTTAGTTTTATGAATATGGCCTTGGTTTTTGACAGTTCAGGTGGAGCATTAAGGTTGGTGAGCACATAAAGGATTTCAGAGTACCAAGGGGAGTTCTGAGATTTCTCTTCAACAATGGGAGCAGGCAATCCTTCTTGCTCATCTAAGGCAACTAACATATTAATTTCGAGGGCTTGCAGATTTGTTTCAGCCATTAACTTAGCTAAGCCCTGGCCTTTGATCAACTTGGTGGGTTTTATCTCAAGATCATACTCTAAAATCACAGCAATCTATTTTCCCCTCTTCCCATCTAGGTCCTGGGACATAATATCTTTGACTATTATGTTAGGCACATAAGCTACGGTGTGGGAATGCAAAATGTATACCCTGAAATCCTTTAACGCCTTGACAAGAGCGTAAGCCTGTTTTTCCATTATATTGTATTTTAAGGGAGCATCCCTCAGTGCTTTGCTGAAAAAGGCTATTGGTTGTTCCATACCATCTGGATTATTCTGCAGTAAGAATGCAGCCACTGTATGCTCTAAGGCAAATGAAAAGATCATGAAATCTTTAGAGAAATCTAGGCTAATTAGAATAGGAGCTTGGGTAAGTGCGAGTTTTACTAATTCAAAAGATTGTTTAGCTCCAATAGTCCATTTAACTCCCTCGCCCTTCTTCAGCATGTTAGTCATATTCCTAAGGTGTTCAACTAGGTTGGGGATAAATCTCCTAAGAAAGTTGATTTTCCCAATGAAGGACTGTAATTATTTGATGTTTCTCAGGTGTGAGATTTGTAGTATTCCCTCAACTCTTTGTGGGTCTATCCTAATTCCCTTTTCAGATATAATGCGGCCAAGGAGCTTTCCCTCTTGCAGCCCAAATACTCTCTTTTTAGGATTCAGGGACATATCAAACCTTCTACATTTTTCAAACACTTTCCTCAGATTTTTAAGATGTTCTTCTTCAGTTTTGGAAAATACTGTTATGTCATCCAAGTAAATCATGATAAAGTGCCCTATTTCATCTGAAAAAATCTATATCCATCGCTCTTTGGAAGGTTGCACTAGCGTTCATCAACCCAAAAGGCATCTTTACATACATAAAGGTGCCCCATGGAGTGGTAAAGGTTGTTTTGAGTTGATCTTCTGGGAGAACTAGAACTTGGTTGTAGCCTGAGAAACCATCTAGGAGGGAGATTATTTTGGAGCCTACTACTTTCTGAGAATATGTTCCATTTTTGGCAGAGGGTAGTTATCTTTGAGTGAGGCTCTATTAAGATTCCTGAAATCAATACACAGTCTGATCTCCCCAGTTTTCTTTCTCACAACCACTAAATTTGAAACCCAATCAGAGAACCTTACGGGAACAATTATGCCCGCCTCATACATATTTTTAATCTCTTTTTCCACTGCAGGCAACTGTTTTGCATTTATCCTGCGAAGCTTCTTCCTAAAGGGTTTCTGATCCTCTTTTAAAGGTATTTTGTGCTGTATAATTTTTGTGTCATAAGCCTTTAGGTATTCGTAACTCCAAGCGAAGACATCAACAAATTCCTTAAAAAGGTCTATATATTTCTTTTTCATTTCTGTGAGTAAGGAATTTGCCAATTTAATCATTTTTGGCTTATCTGCTGTGCCTATATTGCATTCTTCTACGTCAGAGTCTGCATGCTCTATGGTATGCTTTTTAGCTACATCATCAAAGTCAAACAAGTCTTCTAGCGGAGCCAGACTGCGAGGTATGTTCTTATCCCTGTCCCGCAGCACCTTGAATTCTTCGTTTTCTGAGTTTTCACAATTTCCATTTGTATTTCCAGCTTCTTTGTTCAAAGCGTTTATACCTATGTTTAAAGGTGGTTCTTCCTTGTCTGGGGGTTCCTCACTCAGGCAGCTATCACTAGAAATAGAGTCAGAGTCCGAAAACTCAAACTCGTTCCTGCCAGTCAGGAAATCTTCAATTTGTTTATCCCCCTCGAAAAACTACCAATATTTTTCGTTGTCTGGCACTGTAGGTTTGAATTTGGTCTGTATGATGATCTGCTAGTCATTTTGAGTCTTAGGGTAGGAGCTAGCCAGGAAAGCCAATCTGTTTGCTATAATGTTTTGACTCCTAGGGACGAACACTAATTCGTATTCAAAAAATGTTTTCAGTATGTACACGAAATCATTCCTATACGCCCTCAACCTAGGGTGCCTGGCTGTGTATTCACCGTTTACTTGTTTTATGACCAACTCTGAGTCTCCCTGCACAGCTATCTTCCGGGCCCCTAACTTCTTCAACAGATTTAGACCTAGGATTAGAGCCTCGTATTTTGCAACATTATTTGTATATTTGAAATGCAGATTACAAGCATGGATTTCCGCGTGATCATTCTCTGTGTTATGCAGCCACACCCTAGATCCAGTGGCTCTCTTGGTGCAAGACTCGTCAAATTTCATTACCCACAGGGTTTCATTCTCGGTTTCGCTATCATTTCTTTCCCTATGGTTGGGTTCTCTATTGTGTTGTGTTGCATAGTCTGCATTAGGCTGTGAGCTGTTCAGTTCTTCGTGTGGTGAAGGATTTTGCGAGGGAGGAATGGTTGGTTGTTTTCCTTCTGTTTCTTGTTCACTCAGAGTCAGGTCTCTTCCGCACTGTCTACAGATTTCATTGTTGTTTTCCTCCTCGTTTTCCTCTAACTCTAGAGCAGCCATTATGTTAAAATCAATAGCCTTTGCCTCTCCGTTTGTATCTCTGTTTTGGGACTCTGACCCTTCTAAGGATTCATCATTACAAAAGATGAAGGAGTCAAGGTTTGTGTGTATAGAATAGACAGGTGAATTTTCTGGTTTTTCGGGGCTACTGACTAGGAATTCATCTGTGCCTCCCTATATAGTTTTCTAGGCTGGCCAAAGATAGGAATTGTGGCATATGAGCCATCCATATGAATCGTACCCTGAAGCTTGGCTCCCCAAGATCTCGATAATAACATGCCATATTTGGGTGGTACATCTGCCACCACAACATCCATGACCATAGTTTTAGCTGGGATTTGAGTTAAGCTCACACATAAGTCTTTGATCAGGCCTAGGCATTTTACTCTGCTGGAGTTGAAAGAGTATAAATATTTGTAGGGATGAGTTATCTCTAGGCCTAACCTCTCCATGACTACCTTAGGCATTAGGTTGTGAGATGCTCCAAAATCATTCATTGCATTATGCAGGATCTTGTCATGAATGTTGAGACTGATATAGAAAGGTGGAACTACCCCTTCTTAAAACTTCCCCTCTATCTTAGGTCCAAACAGGAGGGTAGGCTGATCATCATTCAGATTTACAGTGTCACCACTCTCACTTAGATTCAAAGCTTTCAAAATCTGGCCTTTATATACATCCTGAGTGGCCAACTCAAAGAGAGGTACAGAGATCTTAATCTTTGCAATCTCACTTTCCAAGTTGAAAGTGGACTGACTCTTAGGAAATTTCAACTCTGTTTTGCTAGCCACTGCCTTGGTGGCTGAATCAGTGGGCTAATTCTCACTATGTACAGATTTTGAGACTGTTTTATTAGGAGCACTAACTGCGGTGCTAGTGCTACTAATTGGATGAATTTGTTTATCACTCTTTTGGTTGTCTTTTTCTTTGTTCTTCCTAGAACTTTCAGCTGCTGATTTGTTACCTTCAGCAGTCACTTTGGAAGTTTTCTCAGGCCTCTTTTTGATGGTAACCTCAGAAGCCTTAGTTTTGGAATTGTCTTGACTCTTATTGGTTCTGAGCTCATATTGTTCTCTGACCTGCATCATAGCATTTTCAAAACCTAACCGGTAATCTTCAGATTCAAACCATTCTTCATCCCAACATGAGGGAGAAGGTTGATCTTCTTCTGTGGAATATTTATGGATTGAGTCTTCTACTTCAAACATGTTTATTTTATTTCCCACAGAATCTTCTATGATTCCTTCATCTTCATCAAGAAAGTTTTCTTGAAAAGGGGGAATAACTTGCTGGTCTGATTCTCTTTGTCTGTTGGGAGTGTTGTTGTTCCTTCTAAAGTTTTGGTTCTGGTTTTTGTTATGGTTGCTAAATGTGACCACCATTTTTTCCATCATTTGTTGTAGCTTTTCTACATTTTTGGACAATCTGTCATAATTAGGATCAGATGAGGAAGCGACATTGTCATCTCTATAGGTTACCCTCTTCTCAGATCTCAGTTTTGCTCTTTTCTCAATCAGATTTGCCTCTATGTTCACTGATCCTTTCTGCATGTCCTCCAATGTGTTGTACTCTTTATCCCTGAGCCCATAGGCCATGTCAGCATCAAAGCCTTTCGGGTATTTTGCTAGAGCCATGCCTTGTGGAGGTTTCATATGTGGAGGGAGGGCATTGTAAATGCTGTTAAATATTGTTTTGTAATCATGGACACTCTCTCCTACGTTTCTTTTAAGGCTCATGTATTCTGCTAAGAGTTGGTGAGGGTTAGCCTTAGTTTCCCATTTGTTTATGAAAGCCTGATATAAGGATGGAAGATCATTGATGCTACCTGGAGGTAGGCCTTTAAACCATTTCTTCACATCACCCCCTAAGCTCTGGGCAAAGATTCTCATTTTGACCGTATCATCATCTATTTCCATGTAGTCAAAAGAATCTTCCATCTTATCTACATGTTGCTAGGCTGTGATGGACTCTTTTGTAGTGAAGTGCTGGATATTTGACTGATAATCATTGGGTAAGGGTACTAGAGGCTGAGGTAAAACCAGAGGTGCATACCAGGCTGCCACGATGATGTTTTGATGAGGTAAAGGATTGACTTGGGTAGCAGGTATATGGATGACAGGGATACTATGACCAGCAGAAGACTAATGAGCATATATGGGATGACTGAGCCCCAAGTTTTGTATGAAATGTATATCAGGAGGTGTAGAAGGAGGGGTGTGTCTATTTCCAAGGTGCCTACCACTTTGTGGTGGTGAACCAGGAAGCTCAGGGTCTGGCTGGTCTAAGATACTGAATGACCTAGTTCGAGGTAATCTATTAGGTAGGTCTAGGTCAAGGTGAAAGTGTGATAGAGATGTAAGGTCTTCTGGTGCAGAGTTAGCTCTATAGATGTGGCTGGAAATAGTTGGTATTTTAGGTGTAGGATCTCCCTTGAGGATGCTCTTAGGGTTGTCAACTATTTCAGGTGGGTTTGGGTTAGGGTAAGCTCTTGTGTGGATGGTTCTAGAAGCCAGAATGTTGTTTTTTGACCAAGCATATTAACCCTACTTGTTACTACTATTATGGTTGATGTTGTGATGGAGGTTGGTCTTCCAATGGAGTCTTATGTGAAACCAGGATAATCAGCAGGCCTACTGATCACCAGTGGAGTCTTTGATCTTTAGGAGCTATGGAGTCGCCAGGTGGAAGGTTCAGGATGTTCTTGGAGGGTACATTGTCCACCACAGTGCTTATGAGATATCCCCTCTTAGGGATGTCTTCCAAACACAACAAACTCTAACCAGAGTTTGACTGGGAGGGATTTTACCATATGTGTCACCTCTGAAAGAGTGTGAGATCTTGAGGCTACCTGGCCCTTTCCAGACTCTGTCCAAGAGTATGGGAAAGACAACAAATGGTACAGAGGTTGATGTGTGAATAGGAATGTTTAACTGCCAACCTAACCAAATATTGTAGGTTTCTGAAGTTCTTAGAATGTACTAGGATGGAAAGTATTTCAGAAATTCCCCAGTGGAGTCGCCATTATGTTGGGGTTCCCATGTTTTGGCCAGATTGGCAAGAGAAAAAGATGAGACAACATCAAACCACTTTCGAACCTTAGGATCTAGCCCTCCTGGGTCCAGAGAGGGATCTCTCTATGATATGTCGAAGGTATATGACTTTGAAAGCTCAAATGTTTAATTATATTAGGCTAGTTATTGGCACAAGGTTTGTTTGTTTAATTTGAAGTTTGGTTGTTGGGAATCAGGAAGGAAGGGTTCAATATAGAACAAGGATGAACAAGAGAGATTTTAGGCAAAGGAGAGGAAAATCAGAGAACATTCAAGGCCATTGGGAAATGGAGTCAGGAAAGGGTTTAATTGCTATTAACATGCAAAATTTCAGTTGGGCTAGTCATCTAAAGCATTGGATCCTAAAATGATTTGGTGGAATGGAACAATAAGGAGAGCACGGTGAAAAGGTGGAAAGGGAGATAAACACCAATTTTCTATCTATATATCAGGTTAGAGGTCATTTAACTCCAGACCTACTTGGAAATACTCATAGGAAACTATCAAAGGTGGTTAAAAGCAGCTGGAGGGAACTTGAATAGGTTTAAGAGACTGAAAGGATCCTAGAGAGAAAGAGACTGAGTTCTAAACTCCTATCATTACCGATTCATTCAATTAAACAATAGCAAGAACATCTAAGAAACAGATTCAATAATTCATACATCAGATAGTAGGCAATATCATCCACTACATTGGTTAAACCATTGAAATTTATTCTCAGACAACACATTAAGCAGAAAACATTAAGGTAAGGAGAGCAAAAACATGAGGTGCCTAACAAGGGAAAATCTCATGCCAGATTTCTGATGCAAGACAAAAGAAATGAAATGAAATGGAATAAACACATAGACAGGAAAACATCACCTCGGCTTTAGATTAGGATCCAAAGAAATGTGCTTGTAGTATTAAGAACAAAACTAGTCAAGTACAACATAGCCAAAAGCTTGATATTATGTCTAAAAACCTTCCTCAGCCTATCTTACAGTCTTACACAGAGAACTTGTCTCAAGAGAACAACTTGCATTATAATGATATCCAATCAACAACCTTTACAATAGTTTCTTTCTGAGTTTTATAGCAAAAGATGAGCCGAGGAGGTAGGTGAAGCACTAATGGAACATTAAAACACAGAAAAGAAGGAGAGGGCCGAAGCCCATTCTGTTTTAACTCTCTATATTTATCCCTGGTACCTTTGGAACGAAGGAGTGATCTTCTCCAGCTTCCATTTACTCTGGTATGGTCCTGATGTATTCTGGCTGTAGTAGTACTCTGTGGTACTGTGGGTGAATAAACAAAACAGATTTGAGGTCTGCCATGCTGCATAACTAATGCTCTGGTAGCATAGGACTGTGGTCAGGGCGGAAATTTCTTCACTGGAGCACGACATGGAGTAAAATCATTATGGGCACCCATCCTTTCATGGAGAAAAATACTTTGCTGATGTGAATATCTGATAATATTTCCCATAATGCCTTTGACCTGGTATCTTTCCTTCAAACCATTGGAAAAAGAGCTCAAGATCCTCTATTGCGTGACTCAAACTTTCTGCTTCCCACTGATACTCTTTGCCTGCTTGCACATTGCCTTCTGACTGGGAAGTCTGGGATTTTAATGGCTCTGGGGAGAAATGTATAGAGTTTAAACTTTTCCCCTTTAATGAAAGTCCCACAAGGCTCTGTCCCAGGTTTTCTTCATGATTGAGGCTTCTGAACCATGGTCCTTTCTGCGTTTTTGGCCACTGAAATGAAGACTGTGTAATCATGGTGGCCTTCACCATTGGAAAACCCTGCAAAACACATAACCTGGTGATGAAATCCATGAAAATGGAAGACTGGTTATGGAGGATGCAGGAAATGATAGTGCGGCGGTGGTGAAATGGTGGTTTTATGTGAAATGATGGTGAAAAATGCAGTGAAGTGGTGAAATGTGCAAATAATAGGGTTTGGTGGAGAAATGCATCGTGGGCCATTCGATCATGGTCTATGGGCGTAGATCAACGGCGGAGATCAAACAATGGAATGATATATGAAATGGGGTGGGATATATGGTTTATAACATAAAAACGTTGATTTTAATGCAAAAGGCGAAAAATTTGGTTATATGCAGAAAAACATAGAAATGCAGTGAATGTAATGAAATGCACGTATGAGGTGGGACCCATAGGTACGAATCGCAATCGGAGATCGGAGTCGGGAGTGGGGTGACACATTTCAAAATTGCGATTGCAATCGGCGGTGGGAGCGCGATTGAGCACTGACCATTGGATCTGGAGATCAGATCAACGGTTCATGTTCAATCGGCGGGGAAGTGTGATCGAGGATCGGGAGTGAAGAGCGATCAGAGAAAGGTGCGATCGAGAAATCGAAAATGGAGCGATCAACGTAATCGCAGTGCATTGCGATGCGATTAATCGCGTCACAAATACTTGCAATGCGATTAATCGCGTCGTAGGTGCTTGCGACGAGCCAATCGGGAGATGCACAAAGGACTTTGTGATTGCGATGGTTTGCGACCAGCGCTGGCCGTCCGATATTCGTGGTAGATCAACGGTGCGGAATACGGCGGGTGACTTAACAACAAAACACAATCGCATCGGATTTTTTGGGTGGTAACAAAGGAAATGCCTTCGCTCGACACTCCAATTGCGATTGGCGCTTAAGGTTTAAACGCTTAGTATTAGCGCCCGGGCGTATGGGGGAAGTGGTTAAGGGGATTACGGGACAGGGGCTACGCCTATTATATGGTCCAAAAGTGGGTTTTTAACCCCGTTTTATGAATTTCAAGGCCTAAGGAGGGTAACGATAGGGAGATAGAGGGGATATTTGAGGAAACAAAGGGCGAGGGTGGGATTTCCTGGAAATTTTGGGAAATTTAGGAGGTAAGGGGGAAATTAGGGGGAACAAAAGGGACTTGAGGAAACGGGAAAAAAGGATAAAATGGGGTGGAAATCTGCAGAGATACAAGGGGTGAAATAACGCCTTTTTGAGAAAAAATTATCATTCAGCAAGGCTCATGGACATCAGTACAGCAGGGGTGAAACAGTAAAAGGCAGGGAATCTAGGAAGGCTTCAAGGATGATGTGTTTTCAAGGGAAATTCATTCCTTGAAGGCTCAAAAAACTATCTAGCCCCTTGCTTGCATTGTCAAGGAATTCATAAGGGGCTAACACCAGGCATCAGGCCAAGCTTCAGTCTTCAGCTACAACACAATTTATGTTCAGAGTTGTGTTGTGTTGCAGGGTGTTGCAGTGGAGGATTGAGAGGGTCACTTTCAGTGTTGTATTTTCAATGGAGGGGAATAATTTCCATTAGAAGGCTAGAAAGGAATACCTTGGAGCTTCGTTTCATTCCACCTCCCACAACACAGTTCCATCATCAAACTATGTTATTTGATTGGGCATCTGTAGCAGAGGTTTTAGTGATTCAGTTGGAGGGTTAGATATTCAGTGTTGGGATCAGACTTTCACTTGGATGATCTATTAGAGGAGATATATACATTTCTACACCAGTTTCAGCCACCTCCATCCAGTTATTCAGTTGTAGCTACAATTCAGCCCTAGGGTTGCATTCCATCATTTTTGTGTTTTGGGTATTTCTCGAAACCCTTTCTGGGTTGCCTTGGAAATGTGTTTGGGAGCATAAATATCTATCCAAAACACCTTTTGAGAAATATAACATAAAATATACATTTTTATATCATTCCTATAGCATTTTATGCCCTAAAACTACATTGTCTTGGCTCATGGCATTTGTATAACATATATTTCTCATGTATTGGCATATTTGCTTATTAGAGGCTTGTTTTATATTGCTTGAGTGAATTGATCCTTAGGATGTTATGCCTATTATTTGCTGATATTTTTAATAATATGGATGTACATTTGTCTCATGTAATGGTGTATTGATGTATTCACTGCTATTTTCCATGTTTATGTGCTATATTTCTGGTTTCCCCATTTGGGAATATTACACTTTCAACTTAGATATTTCCACATATTTAGCCAACAAAGATTGCAACAATTGCTCCTTTTTGGTCTCAAATTGAGCTACTTCAATAGCCATTGGATGCTCGCTAGTGAGAAGTTTGAGCTTCTTCTTCAAGATCTGAATTTCCTATTCAACACTCTACAACAATTTCTAAACATCTAACTTATATTATCGATCAACACCAATATTGACAATGATATTATTCAACTCTTAATTTTGTGTGTAGTAATATCTATATTTTTATTTCTCCAATTTAAATTTCTTAACTACCTTACCCAAAATATTTTCAACTTTAGCAGCAGCTGAAGTGATCTTGTTCAAATCATTAAAAATCAATTGTCCACTTTGCATATGAAGGTTGATATTATCTGGGAGAGGAATATTTTATGCATCCACTATTACATTAAAATTTTTGAAAGAATTAGAAGATACCACATTCATAGCTGAAGGATGATAAAAGTATATCCTTAGCTGATATTTTTCTAGGTCCATTGCTATCAAAAATATAGTCTGCTAAGGAGATATTTGAGCCACTGACTGAGATTCAATATAATCTCTTATTATTTTATTTATTTCCTCAATTTGTGAAAATATATTCTTGATATTAGGAATATGATGATGGCTTGTGTCCTCAACAACCAGAGATGAGGGAGTACAAGAAATTTCACCCAACTTCAGAGAATATCTAGGGATAACCGAGGAACCACTCTCCTCCACTGTATTTTCTTTCTTGGCTTCATTTTCCACATCACTCTCCAAATCAATCAGTTCCTCCCTTCCTCTTTTTAGTCTCTTTTCAGTAGGGTGTCAGGTTTCCACCTCCATCTTCACAAATGTAAAAGTCAGTCCACCATTTTCCATCTTCTCAACCTTTGGCCTAGATTCATGAACAAAAGGAGAATACCCATTCTCCAACCTGTGATTGGAAATTACATGATATGGTTCATAAATGGCCTTTCTTCACAGGCACAAAATGAATCTGATCCACATTTAGACTTTTCCTGATGAAATCCAAGGAAAACATTCTCATAGGAACAAAAATAGGAAGTTTTAAAGGTTCTGCATCATCTCCATACAATATGATCTAAGCGTGTCCCTTATAAGAAAACCAATCCAAAAACTTTACGTCCTTGCTTAATTTCATTAAATGACTGAGCTTTGGGAAAAACCGTGGTGCAGGTGATCCATTCAAAAATGAGTACAAAATAGGAAGGAAAGAAGCAATAAAATCAAATAAACCCTTATTTCCCTCCTCCTTCCTTACTAAATCTATCCAGAAGACCTCTCACTGTTTATTTTTGTTCACATCAACAAAATTTAGTCCCAACTAAGCAAAACTGTGCACATAAATGTAAAGAAACAAATAGGTAACAAAGGATGGAAACCTAAAAATCTCAGTAAGTGGAAAACTCATGAATTTACTATTTATATAATTCTCCAAGTAAGTGGGAATATCTAAAACCACCCCAGTCTTTATCATTAAAGAAAACATCCAAAAAAATTCCCCTCTCTATTATTAAAACATCTTCTTTACCCATAATTTTAGCCAAAATTTGGAGAATTGGTCTCATGTCTTCAATAAATAGGCTCAGGGGAAATTTATTTGAATCCAGGGAAAACTATTCCTTTTCGAGCATTAAATACAATATAATATGAGTAGACTAGGGTCAGGGAAATTCTTGAAAACACATGGAAAGGGATTCATCATAAAAACCTAAATATGACTCCATGGAAGGATAACAAAGAGATTGCCCAATTAATTGAGAAAATAATTAAAAAACTTTTTCCCCTAACTGATTCATCACAAAATACCTCTGAGGGTACATAACAGAGACCAACCAGTGAATAAACTCTGGGAACATGTATTTTTGTGGGATTTAAGCCGACAAGACTCCAAACTTGATTAAATAAGAATAAAATGGTAATTTAGACTGATTTAGAATGATATGTTGGTAAAATAGTGGATGGTCAAATGAACAGATAGTGTCTACAATGTAAATTTATGTATCCATTAAGGAAATGTGCATGGAAGACCCAGCTAAAACACTTTTCTTTGACATCTTAGAAAAAATTGAATGCAATTATACAAAATACTTGGTTCTGACGTGACAATTGATGACTTGGATTCTGGTATAGAGGCTAAGGACTGGGATTTTTTGGAGCGGACGTGGATGGAAAATGAGGAAAAAAACTCTTTTTATAGGTGAAATGAGACTCGATGGGAATATACATTGCACGGAAGTGGAATAAATGAAAATTTGATGATAAAATAAGTGAGATGAAATATAAAGGTAACATGGACAATGACATGATTGGCTCGCTTGCTGGCGTCGCGGGCTCGCCTGCTGACATCACTGTGGAGGGAATCCACAGTACAGGATAAATCCCAGAGTAGTGTCCCCGTAGCTAATATGAACCGCTCGTTCAAGTCAACCGTCGGGGGTCAAATTTTTTTCTGAGGCACTCCCCCTGATAAATTTTGAGCACCTTGTGATGTTGAGTTTGTGCCATCATGAAAAATTTATGAAGTCCACAGTATCCACTATGTAACCTTCTCGGTCTTTAGCGATATAGTCGGTAGGAGTCCCTCTTGTATGCCACAAAATAATCCGACATACTTTAATGCATCATTTTTCAAAAATATTTTACACATATATATTTTTTATATTTTCAAAATATATATCACCATATATACAACATATAAAAAATTTAAACATGCCACAACACAATACATATCCACTTCAGGTCTAATGATCCTGATCCATCATTATATTCTTTGGTGCATAATTATTTCAGATCAACCAATCAACTATAGCCCATACCATGAAAATATACTTCATATTGAAGTAATCATTAATCACCCTCACTCATGCACACTTAAACACTTTGATATTCTCCTCCTTATATAGCTTGAGCCATAGTCAATACCATGAGCCAAAACCACACTAGTTCCAGTGGTAATCTTTTATGGGATCAAATAGCTGTTATTATGCTCAATATTGTGGGATAATAACATGGTAAATACCCTTTGTATTTACTAAAATAATGTGCCAATATGTACACAACTTTTATTCGTCCTCTCTTCCTGTGTACGTGACATGGCCTCATCTAACCCGTGTATATTTCTTCAAATATTCACTTTCATAAATATTCTATATCTGACCTACATACCTCTGTCCTATCATTATGTCACTCTGTTCCATCACTCTTTCATCTCTGAACTGACCTGTGAACTCATCTGGTTACCATATACTTATCTTGTTGCAAATGGTTTTCCATAAAGGACAACACATACATCATAATTCCAACACCTTATATATGATATCTAGAAGTTTGTGGAAAAATGTTTCGTTTTCCTGGGTCTATTACAACCTTTAGCCATTCCAAGTCAACATTCAGAGGAGGTATCAATGGATTTTATCACTAATTTACCCAAGTCTCAAGGAAAGAGTGTCATCATGGTGGTGGTTGATAGACTTATGAAGTATGCACACTTTTGTTCATTATCTCATCCTTTTAAATTGAGTACAGTTTCTATTTTATGGAAACAATTAAAAAGATTCATGGAAACCCAAATATTATTATAAGTGACATATATCCCATTTTCACTGGAAATTTTTGGATGAAATTATTTTATATTCTTGGTACTCAATAAACTCATAACTCATCTTATCATCCTCAATATGATGGAAAATTTGAGATAGTGAACAAATTTTTGGAAGGATATCTTCGTTGCTTTGTATCTAATAAACAAACACAATGGGTCAAGTGGTTGCCTCTAGCTGAGTGGTGGTATAACACTTCCTTATATACTGCAACAAAAGTGACCCTATTATGGCACTTTATGGATATCATCCACCATCCATCACATCATCTTTAAGAGAAAATTCTAAGGTTCAAGCAGTGGAAATATCATATAAAGCATCAACAACAAGTTCTCAAACTCTCAAAGGTTAACCTCACTCTAGCGCATAATCAAATGAAACAACAGGAAGATTAGGATTGCAGTGAAAGAAGTTTTGATGTAGGCGACTGGTTATTTTTATGGCTGCAACCGTACAAACAAATGTCCCTCAAGAAAGATAAGAAGGATAATAAATTATAACCCAATCACTACAGTCCTTACAATGTGTTTCAAAATATTGGTACTATGATATACAAATTTGAGATGCCTACATCTTCTCGAGTACACACAATTTTCCTTGTTTCATGCTTAAAGAAGGTTACCAGGGACAAGCTTCCCATTCAAACAGTGTTGCAAGAACTTGATGAACAAGGAAAATTCATATTTGAGCCCGAAGAAGTTAAGAAACAAGACCCAACAACTACATAATTGATCAATTTTAGAGTATCTTATCAAGTGGAAGAACTTACCCTCTGAATATTCGACATGGGAGGATGAGAATTTTATACAGAAGCATCAATAACTACTCAAGTGTTAAGGACAACACTTTTTTGAAGGAGAGGGGTGTGTTAGGTCCCTATAATACTATTCTAGCCCCCTTATTTTTATTGTTAGTGTATCCTCCTTATTGTTATTGTTGTGCCCATGTAGCCCCCATATTATTATTATTGTGCTCCATAAAATCCCAATACTATTATTTTTGTTACCTTACATTATTATTGTTATGTAGCCTTTGATTATATTGTGACCCTTGAGACACCTATATATAAAAAGGAGGTATTTTCATTTGTATCATCCAAGAATTTTCCATTTGCGTAATTTAAAGGAGGTTGCCTCCTCGAAGAGGCTAATTTTTAAGTCATTTATCAATATTTTATTCGATTTTGTGAGTCGGTTGCATAACTTTTAGGTGCATGAGAAAAGTTACAAGGAAATGTATTCCATAATTTTTGATTCAATTGATTATGTTGTTTATAATCAAATAATTTTTTTTTATAATCACAATGATTATATCTTTCATGGTTTTATTTTGGACTATTAGTCTAGCAAGGATAAATTGTTTGAATAGGAAAAAGTGGCTTGGTTATTTTTTTGAAACACTCATCTCTCTTTGGAGATGTCTTGCAATCATCGTTACCTTTATGATGTGACTCTCTATCAATTTGTAAGAGTTATTTCTGCACAAACTACACACTTGAATAATTAGCATTCTCTAACTTCAACCTGGACATATCCAAATCCTTCATGCCGAGGTTGTGTTCTTACCTCGATATGGTTAATGATACCACAACCATTAATTCCAAGACCCTTACCATTGTATCCCATCTTGGTCAACAATTTTTCACCAATTCCTTTGGTATGTTTCTCAAATGATGCAAACAAAGCATTATCATTATCACAAGAATGAATTTAACTTGAACATGAAGTATTTTTTACCTCCTTTTTTGCTTGTGACCCTTGGTCATCTTCTTGGAGTTTGGCCACCTCCTCCTCCTGATTTGTGGTAGATGAAGGTTCAAGAAAACCACTTTTGTGGTTCGGTACATGGGAATAATTATCCAAATGAAAAACAAGTGCAAACATTAATATTCTCTTGATAAGGACCATAACCTTTATAATCACCATGACCACAAAATTGTCTAGTATTGGAGAGACTTTTTGCTGCTTCAGTAGCGTAACGTTGAATAGTTTTGTCCTTTATAACATTCTGCAACATGAAATTTAAATTTCTCTTCTCATCCTTTGAAGCTTCAAGGAGTCTTTTAATTTCCCTATTATACTCTTGGTGTAATATCCCGTGTGCGGGTAGGGCCCATAGCCACGTGTCTGGGTCTATGTAATGAGGGGTGTTGCACAAGGGCCCTCACCCTTAGATGCTCCGGTGGGGTTAGGCCCACCCTTAAAACCCTAGGATTCTGCCCTCACTAATAGTTCGAGCTTTTTGTGTAATGTTTATATCTACGTGGTATCAAAGCCGAGGTCTTGAGGTCGAGACTCGCAGAGTGTGGTGGGTTGTAATATCCCGTGTGCGGGTAGGGCCCGTAGCCATGTGTCTGAGTCTATTTAATGAGGGGTTATGCACAAGGGCCCCCACCCTTAGATGATTCAGTGGGGTTAGGCCCACCCTTAACACCCTGGGATGCTGACCTCACTAATAGTTCGAGCTTTTGGTGTAGTGGTTGGATCTACGTGGTATCACCATGTAAAATGTATGTTTTTATCTTGTAAATGCATAAGTCTTGCCCCAGATATAATTTCATGATTTTATGAGCATATTTCATCTAATCCCTTCAGAAAATTCGCTGTTTTAGCTTTATAAATTTCTGCATACATTAAGTCATGGGAAATTAGGGTTTTTAAGCCTAGTTGAGATTGGAGGAACTGTTTAATACAGCTAGGATCATTTTTTTGACCTAAAATTTGATATGGGAGTCCCTCACGGTCTAAGCTAACATATCCTACAGTAATTTCCCTTATTTTTATGCGGATTTTGGAATACATTCATTTTAGGGCAAAAATCACCTCTTTTCTCCACCCTTTTGAGTCCAAAAGTGAATTAAAGGTTGTTTCTGATCATATTATCGAAGGATCTACACTATAAAATCTGTTATCAGTCATAGGGATGCATCTCCAACTCTAGAATACCTTAGGGTATTCTCATTGTTGTAGAAAATTCCAGATTTGGAATATTACAGTGGTATCAAAGCATGATCTCTGGCTCGGCCTGTGAGATCCAGCTATCAGAAGGAAAAAGAGAAGAATCAGAGATCAGAATGATGGAGAGGATGAGTTTCTTCTCATCTATTTCTAGATCTAAGAAGAGCCTCTCCAAAGAGGTTAGACAGACCAAGGAGGAAGAAGACAATGAAACTCTAAGAGGGTTTCAAGAAGAAGGAAGCTGCAGTGAGACCTATAGAAGGTTTCAAGAAGGAGAGAAAGACCCATGCACTTCCTCACCTCACAAAGAAGAGGGATTTTACATAGAAAAAAAAAGCATGACTCCACCACTTGGAAGAATGACGGAAGAGGAGATCTCCCTACTTCTTTTCCAAAATATGAGAGGTATTGAAGAAGACCTCAAGGAGTTTGAATTGGAGGAGACTTGTACCAGCGCTGGAAAAACCTTGGAGGAGCAGCCTTCATGTTCAATGGAGGAGGAAAACACAGTTGAGGAAGAAGCTCTTGCTTCTACATCCCACCAAGGTATGATTAAAAATCTATCTATTGTCATTTTAGCATGTTGTATGAAGGGTCTACATCTTTGCATGCTGTTGATTTAGAGAAACAGTGTTGCACTGCGCTGTGCAAAGGAAGTAAGGAAGAAGAGAGGAACCATTCCTCATTGGAGAATTCGCATGGAAGCTTTATTCATGAAGCAATAGAGGATGGAATGATGGATGGTAGACATCTTGAAGTGAGAAACCCTTTCTCCCTTCTAGATGACCCTTTCTCAATGAGCACACCCCTACTCAAAGAGAAAATTTTACTTGAAGCAAATCCAAGGCCCCTTTGGTTTTGGAAGGCCATGCATGAGGAGAAGACCTCATGGGAAGAATTCATTGGAGGTGCACTTCAGCACATCATGGGGTGAGAATTTCTTCAACAGTTTGAGGAGGATCTTCCCTTCTCACAGGAGCAGATAGTAGATGGAGGACATCTTCGGATGGATAACATCTCTCATGACTGTGTTGGAAATTTCTTGAGCTATGCACATCATGATGGGAGGTTTTTTCCTACCACCTATTTGGGTCATGATAGGGTCAAATTGATCCTCGAGAATATTTCATTTCAACATCCCATGAAATTCAGGAATTTGATTTGGGATGATGGTAGCCCTCATGGGAGGAGTACCAAGATGAAGGGTGGAAGGAGAAATCCACAATTGGTTGAGTGGATGTGGATGGAGAGCAAGAAGCTAGAGAGCTACTTGCATATCTATGACACTGGGCAACAGGAGGCTTGGTTGTGTTGGTTGCTCTTGAAAGAGTTTGGTCATCACTCTCTTTCTAAGGGTATGTGGCTGGATACTTGCATCATGGAACAGAAAAGAGTATGGGCACATTGTGTTGGAATAATGTTTTTCATGTCAAGCACCATGTTGTCACTGTTAGCCACCTATGAATTTTTTGACAAGGAAACAGGTGGCTAAAATATTTTTGAGCCTTCAAGAAATACATTTCCTCTGAAAACATACCATTCTTGAAGCCTCCATGTGTCTTTTCCCTTTGAACAATCTTCACTGCTTTTTCCATTTAAAAGCCCCGCTGTTCTATGGAAGAAATGCTCGAAAAGGCCTCCATCTGCCCTATGTCTTCCTCACAAAACCTCATTTTGCATCCCTTGTTCCACTCAAAAATTTTCCCTCAAAATCCCTCATCAACCCTTCAGATCAACCTAACTCCCCTTTAAACCTCATAATTTCCCTTTGTCTGGTTTAAAAGCCTCATTTTCTGCCTACCAAAACCCCTTTCTAAGCCTTAAAAATCCTCATTTTGGTTTAAAAATACTCCTTTTTCATTACAGGTCTAAGCCCCTTTCGGCCTAGCCACTAACCACATCCCAAATATGACCCACGCCCAAGACCAGGCGCTAAAGCCCCGGGCGCTAATTGCTATCGGAAGATTGTTAAGAGCACATTTATTTTGTAAATTGAAAATCTCCGATGCGATGGTTATTTGGTCTGCAGACCTCCGCTATGACCTTAGCCATTGATCCATACCGATCTAATGGTCAGCGCTAGTCTCCCACTGCGCCCCACCATATCTCTCCATCATCCCCCGATTGAGTATTGACCGTCGATCTGGTTCCAGATCCGACGCCTGGCGCATAATTGCATTGTGCAGACCCAAGCGTCCCCACTTTCTGTCTCCCTCGATTGGCGATCTTCAATCCAATCACGACCGTCGATCTCACCTTTGATCCGACAGCCCAGCAATAATCACAACATCGAAATATCAGATTTTTTGCCTCCTTCCTTGCTCCAATGTGATTAGATCACCACCATTGATCTCCTGAGATCCAATGGCTCCTATTCCTCCTGCCCACTCACTTCCCTCTTTTTCCTTCTGCTCCCTCTTTAAATCTGGACCGTCTATCATATAGATCCTACTACCACAATTTAACCCGGTGGCCCAAATCATCTCCGGTATTACCTTCGATCATGACCATCCATCCACATAATCCAACGGTCTGTAGTGAACCTGATGGCCCACTTTCGTCCGTGCACCTTTCCATATCGCGCTGCCACCTCAACCGTCAAATCTCATCACACCACATCCAAAAGTCAACATGCATATCACGTTTTTTTCTTCGTCCAAGCTTTAATGTTTCTAAATCACGCGATGTAAGCGGTTTTATTAAATTACCACATGTCATGCAGCGACATATATCGTGTTTTTTGGGCAAAACTTCAAACCCACCTTTGAGTCGCGCGACACCAGCGGTTTTCCCACTAATACCACTTCGCCCTCCGCCCGCCAGGTCCCACCATTAACGGCCCCGCTTTCATGCATTTTGCTCCATTTCCCTTTGTATTCGCCCAAAATTTAAAACCTTTGTGTTTTACACTAAAGGCTTTTTCCTCCGCCTAACTCCTCTAAACAACTCCGTCAACCAATCCTGATCGTTGATCACCGGTGCCTTATCTAATCGGATGGCCTGGAACCATTTTCACACCAAACCTTCACTAGCTATGTTTCTTCCCATTCTGCATATTTTTCATCACTTTTCCGCTACATACACCATTTCTTCCATCATTCCACAGGCCTCCACAGCAATCTCCCACCACTCCCCTTGATTTTGTAACGAGTTTATTGTATTTTGCAGGGATCACAGATAATGAAACGCACTCTGTCTCCACAGTCACAGTCACTGTGATTGAGAGCACAAAGATGACCATTATAGCAGTGGAAAAGTGAAGCAACAGAGAAAGATTAAGATATTTAAACCTGTTATTGAAGACTGAATGCTCTAATACCGTGTTCAAAGGATAAAGGCGCAGTTTGAAAACTAAGCACACCATCAAGTCATATCAGTGCTTTTAGCATCAGCAGAACATATTTTCTCCACGAAGGACTTCCTACAGCATTCTCCATGCCTCCTCGAGCCCTTAACAGTTAGTACACTGACAGGAGCTCCTAACGAATGTCAGGACAACAGTTATGGAAGCATGGAGATCTGCAGACTTTCTAGCCACATTACTTATTTCAGAAGGCAACACAGAGTACCATCAGTCGAAGTTCTTCAAAGAACATACCTGAAGTTATTAACAAATAATTCAGACCATACTTCAGAGTACACACAGTTAATGAAGAGCCATTTTGCAGAATGGGAACTTGACCTTCTTCTCCTCTGTCATAATGAAACAATTAAGTGTACATCTACTACCACAGTTAATCATTCTCCTATAAGAACTCCCGAAGAAAATATTGAAAAGGTTGTTCTTGTTGTTGGTTATAGGGATTATTTCAACTGTTAGAACTGTTAGCGGGGGAAGTAGATTAGTAGTTTGTAATTTAGTAGGCTGGGAGGAGAAAGTTTGGATTGTAACAACCATTGATCTCAGAGTATGTGACTGGTTTTGCACATCAATTAAACAAGAAAATTTCACAGGATCCTCGTCTATATTACGGGTGATGTTTTCCTTACTGCATTGTCTTATTTCATTTTAATCATACTAACCATTATTCTTTGATAAGAATCAGTAAATCAGGCTTAGGATATACCCCTGCATGGTACCCTAATTCTTTTCGTGCTCTTCTTATCTTCGATGTTTTCTGCTGATAGTGTATCTAAGAGAAAATTCATATAATTTAATCAGTCAAAGATGTTGGTATTACCCATGCTTACTGATGTTTGAATTCGAGTTTGTTGCTTAGATGTTCTTGTTGGGTTTAAGCTGGAAGAATTGGGATACCGGGGATTTAGAGTTAGCCCTGTCCACTGGGGTCCTTTTCCAACAGATTGGCCTTTCTAAGTTCCCTTTGAGCTAGTGTCAAAATCATTGAAGGTTAAAATTCCTTCTCTGATCTTAGGCCTAGTTTTGTGTTCAAATATTAATTTTTTTCCTTGAGAGTATGCTGAAAGAAGGTCTGGAGTTAAATGACCTCTGATCTAATCTTAAGCTGCCCTTTGTGTTTCATTGAGAGTTGCCTTTGAGTATGTCAAAGTAGGATAGGTTAAAAGTCCTTACCTGATCTCCAGACTGCACTTGGGTTATTTTCCTTCTTTCACTTCACTCCTTAATGTTCCATTCCACCATCTATCTGAAATATCATTTAGTATAGATGACTTGCCCTATGAAAACCTTGGTCAGTTGTTATGCAAGTAATCCCCTTTCATGACTCCATAGCCCAATGGATTGACACTTTCTTGATCTATCTTCTTTTGTCGAAACATCCTACTTCTTTGTTCCTTTCTTCCCATAACCTTCTCAGTTAATGATCTCCAACCAATCCAACAAACCAAATCAAACAAACCCTCATGCTTCATATCTAGCCTAATACCTCATTTTGAGCCTTAAAGATATATATCATTTTTTACATTCATAGAGAGATCCCTCTCTGGATCCAGGAGGGCTAGTGATCCAGGTGGATATTGGTGGCCACCCGCCTATTCCACTTGGGCCCCCACCATTGTCTCTTTTAGTTTTTCAGTTTCGGCATAACCTACTATTTTTAGTATTTTTTTCGGGTCCTGAACTTCCGGAGCCGTTTTGAGGCCCTAAACAACGTTTTTTGGGCATCGTGCCTCCAGTGAATATCATTCCGTTTTAGAATATCATTCCATTTCGGAATGATATTCGTGGCAAAATTTGTATTCCTCGTATAGAGCTTTCTTATGATGTATCATGTGCGTCAAACGGAGATAGTATGCCAAAGTTATGTCCCTGGGAAGTTGAAACACCAATTTACCCAAACGGGGCCCATAGTTTTGGCGCTTCATCTCCTAGGGTTAGGTTTTTGGATGTTTAGGGTTCTCCATTATTTCTCAATAATAAATAGGCCCTTGAGCCTCATTGTAACTGAGTTCAGAGGCCTGTAGCCACCACATCTCTTCTCAAAGATAGCTACCAGCACCCTAACTAGTTTTATTTCCATTCTGTCTGGAAGAAAATTTCAGTTCTTTGATATTAATGAAATGAAGTGTTATTTCTGCTGCATCTCTGTATTTATGGTTATATGTTTATTTTGTTGCATTCCTGCATAAATCCAGATTAGTGGTATCAGAGCGGTTTGCTTTTTCTCGATCCTTCTTTGCATGTCCCCAACGAGGTCGGGGTATAAGGAGCTAGGGCTTGATCTGGTGGAACCTTGCAAGATCAGCCTCGTAAACCTCGACGGACGCCCATGGGGGACAAAAAGAAAGATGAGGGAGCAGGATATCCTATCAAAATATTGCTCAAGGAGGCCCTCGAAAAACAAAGGAACGCAATGATGGATAACTTTGATCAGATCCTTCAACGTCTGCCCACCGGCGGCGCATCTGCATCCAGCAGCCATTCTGGAGGTGCGACTCATTTTAAGGTACAAGTAAATTTTGACATTCCCATATTTGAGGGTCAAATAGATGCAGATGCCGTAGATAGATGGTTGAATCTATTAGAAGGGTATTTCTCTGTTCATGACTTTTCATACCGGGAGAAGATTATTTTTTCACTCCTCAAAGCTACCCCCAATGTTAAGGACTGGTGGGAAACCTACTGTGAGAACAAAGACCAGACAGAAACCTCTCTGTTCTCGGCCGTACCAACTTGGAATTCTTTCCGAGGCGCTGTCAAGGAATAGTACTATCCCATGGGGAGCTATGAGGACAAGTACATACAATGGACCACACTGCGCCAACAAAGGGATCAAGATGTGCATGAGCTGACGAATCTGTTCCATACCCTGCGCACAAAGTTGGGTATCAAAGATTCAGAGAAACATTTGGTGCTAAAGTATCGCAGCTGTCTGCACAGATACATTCAGGAGGAAATGGAGTTCCTTGACATCTCCTCGCTTGGTACGACATACCGATATGCTGCCAAGATTGAGCAGAAATTTAAACAAAAGAAGCAAGACTTTGTATCTGCGAATCAAAAGCAAGGGAAAGGTGCTTCCAAACCATAGAAAAAAGGACAGAGCCAAGGCATGGCAGCTAAATACAACCCGTCAAAGCCACAAGAAAAGAACAACACTGCAAAGCCAAAGAAGGACACGGGAAAGTGGCGTGAGTTCCATAAGAGCTCCACTCACAAGACAAGTGAGTGTCGGGCCAAGCAGTCGCTAGTGGCCGAGATGAGGGCTTCTGAGTCAAATGCATGCTCCGACTCCGAATCAGAACCTGAAAATGGGAATGAAAAAGGGAAACAGATTATTGATGTGGAGCCCAATGCCACTTTTGCCACTACAAATATCCAGAGGAGGAGGAACGTCTCTTCCACTCCCAGATGTGGGTAAAGGGCTCCCATGTACAGTTCATTGTCAACAATGGGAGCCAAAAAACCTCATTTCAGTAGACACCATGAAGTGGTTGGGCTTGCCGACCACAGCTCACCCACATCCATACACCATCGGGTGGCTTCACCAAGGACGAGATCTCCGTGTCAGCCAACAGTGCCGCCTTCCCTATAGCATCAAGCCCTTCACGGATGAGGTATTATGTGATGTTGCTCCTATTGATGTTTATGATGTATTATTAGGACAACCATACTTGTGGAAGCGTCATGCTGTGTATTTGTCTCGACCTTGTGCTGTTATTGTTACTTTGGTAAATAAGTTGTATAGGATACCAGAGGTACCAGCTCGTACGACTATCTCTTTGGTTACTGCAAAACAATGCAGTAAGCTCATTTCCCAAACTAGGAAATTCGTTTCCCTGATGATCCGCCCCCAGGGAAAGAGGAATATTGTGGCCACAACCTCTAGACAGGGCTCCTTTGCACAACAAGAACAAATGGATAAGGTTGTGGAGGAGTACGGGGACATCTTCACCTCACCCACAGGCGTTCCTCTGCACTGTCAGGTCAAGCACCCGATTGATCTGACCCCAGGTGCGCCGCTACCCAATGGACCGATCTATCGGCGCTCTGTTCTAGAGAATGATGAAATCAAGAGGTAGATTCAGGAGCTGTTGCAGAAAGGTCACATCAGACCAAGCTCATCGCCCTGTGGGAGCCTGATCATGTTGGTATAGAAGAAGGATGGGATGTGGAGACTCGGTATTGACTATCGGGCGCTGAACAAGATCATTGTCTGGAATAGGTACCCAATCCCACGGATTGATGACCTTCTGGACCAAATCAAAGGTGCAAAATATTTCAGCAAGATTTACCTAAATTCTGGGTATCACCAGGTATCAATTGAACCCTCTGATGTGTGGAAGACTGCCTTCAAAGCCAAGGAAGGCCCTTTTGAATGGCTATTCATGCCTTTCGGGTTGACGAATGCTCCTGCAACCTTCATGAGGATGATGGACGATGTCTTGCGGCCATTCACCAACTCATTTGTAGTGGTGTACTTGGATGACATTCTAATCTTCAGCAAGACTTGGGAAGAGCACCTTCACCACATCCGACAAGTCCTCCAAACACTGCGGTAACACAAGTTGTGTGCAAATTTGGAGAAGTGCACGTTTGGCATGAACAAGGTTCAATATCTGGGATACATTACTGATGAAAGGGGGGTGCATGTGGATCTATCCAAGATTCAATTCATTCGGGATTGGTCAACCCCAACCACTATAACAGAGCTTTGCAGCTTTCTGGTTCTTGCTAATTTCTACAGTAGATTCGTGTTGGGATTCTCTCATATCACTTGGCCCTTGAGTCAAGTCACCAAGGGAGGAGCGAGAGAAAAATTCTTTTGGTCAAAACCTCAACAGAAGACATTCAAAGAATTGAAAAATCGCCTCTGTTCTGCCCCAGTGCTCATATTACCAGACTTGCAACAGCCATTTGAGATCGAGACATATGCCTCTGACTATGCTATTGGGGTAGTTCTTACTCAAAAGGGACATCCAGTGGCATATCACAGTGAGACATTTTCTGAGACAGTTCGCAAGTATCCCACCTATGACAAAGAAATGTATTCCATTGTGCAAGTCTGTCGACAATGAAAGCATTACATTTTGGGGAAGGAAACAATCATCCACACATACCATCAGCCCTTGCAGTTCATACAGACACAAGGGAAGTTTTAGAATGATCGCCATTAGAAGTGGTCCACATATCTGCAACAGTTTCATTTGAACATCAAGTACAAGAAGGGTAGCACCAATAATGTTGCAGACTGCCTCAACCAACCACCGATCGTGGCGCTCACCACCGTGCTCAACTCTTGTGGGCACGAGACTTCTGATTGGTCACTTCTCTATGAGAGTGACCCAGAATTTGGCCACACTTACAAGGCACTATTAGGGTGTACGCAAGTTCCAAAATTTCACCTCCAAGATGCAATTTTATGTCACCTGGGACACCTTTGTGTTCCTTCAAGCGAGCATGCAAAGATGATATGGGAAACACACTACAGTCAAGTCGTTGGGCATTTTGGGGTCGAGAAAATAGTAGAAATACTACAGAAGTATTTATATTGGCCGAACCTTCGAAAGGATGTCAAGAAGCACATCAGATCCTACACTGCTTGTGCCATTGCCAAACTGACCATCAAGAAGCAAGGCCTATATACTCCACTACCTACCCCTAGTCGACCTTGGTAATCCATCTCCATCGATTAAATGTCGGGCGTGCCTTCTACTAAGAATGGAAATGACTTTGTTTGCGTGGTCGTTGACAGATTCTCGAAGATGGCCATTATGGTGGCCTGTAAGAAGAATATCACAGAAGAAGCCACTGCTAAACTCTTCTTTGAACGAGTGTGGGTGCACTTTTGGATCCCACAGTCTATCATATCAGATCGAGATAGTAGGTTCCTCAGCACATTTTGGTCCAGCCTCTAGTCAATGTTGGACACAAAGCTCACCAAGTCCACAACTTTCCATCCCCAAACAGATGGCCAGACAGAGGTCGTCAACAGAATGATTGTACACATTCTGCGCATGTACAATTCAAAGCATCCACGCACATGGGACAAGAGCCTCCCCTATGTACAACATAGTTATAACAAGGCTCTCCATAGTTCAATTGGCCATAGCCCCTTTCAGGTGGGCTTGGGATTCCAGCCACTATGTCCCATTGATGTAGCCATGCCATTTGTAGCTGCTCAGGCTGATTCAACTCATGTCCAGTCTGAAGTTGACAAAGCAAGTAGCTTCATCAAGCGCATTAAACACATTGGCCAACAGGTTCATGATATATTTTACAGAGCTAATGTGAAGTACAAGCAGCGCCATGATCAACACCGGGTACCACACAACTTCCAGGTGGGCAACAAAGTATGGCTACATTTGTAGAAGGAGCACCTCACTGGACCCCACCGCAAGCTTCACCCACTCCGATACGGGCTGTACACCGTCACCAAGGCTGTAGGGAACAATGCCTTCGAGCTTAGTATTCCTCCATTCCTTGGTCTGCACCCAGTCTTCAATGTGGATCACCTTCGTCCTTACTTCCCACCTCTACTGGACACCTCGGAAATTGCAGAACAACTAACACCAACAGAGTTAAACCCAGACTGCGTGGAACAGGCCACCACAGATTGTATCATGGACATGAAAATCAAGAAAAATTTCCAACATAAGATCCAACTATATCGGGTTGTCAAAGCTGGCCAACTCCTGCACCAAAGGAAAGTGGTTCACCAGGGACCAAGTTCAACAGAAATTTCCTCATCTCATGGAGGAACTTAACGCAATGGGGACCATTTCTTCCTAAGGGGGGAGGAATGATCCAGGTGTATATTGGTGGCCACCCACCTATTCCACTTGGGCCCCCACCATTGTCTCTTTCAGTTTTTCAGTTTCGGCATAACTTACTATTTTTAGCAGTTTTTCGGGTCCTGAACTTCCAGAGCCGTTTTGAGGCCCTAAACAACGTTTTTTGGGCATCGCGCCTCTAGAGAATATCATTTCGTTTCGGAATATAATTCCGTTCTGGAATTATATTTGTGGCGAAATTTTTATTCCTCGGATAGAGCTTTCTAATGATGTATCATGTGCGTCAAACATAGATAGTATGCCAAAGTTACGTCCTTGGGAAGTTGAAACACCAATTTACCCAAATGGGGCCCATAGTTTTGGCGCTTCATCTCTTAGGGTTATATTTTTGGATGTTTAGGGTTATCCATTGTTTCTCAATAATAAATAGGCCCTTGAGCCTCATTGTAATTGAGTTCAGAGGCCTCTAGCCGCCACATCTCTTCTCAGAGATAGCTACCAGCGCCCTAGCTAGTTTTATTTCCATTTTGTCTATAAGAAAATTTCAGTTCTTTGATATTAATGAAATGAAGTGTTATTTCCGCTGCATCTATGTATTTATGGTTATATGTTTATTCTGTTGCATTCCTGCATAAATCCGGATCAGCTAGATCCTAGGATTCAAAAGTGGTTTGATGTTGTCTAGTATTTTGGTCTTGCCAATCTGGCCAAAACACTAGAACCCCAACATAATGGTGACTCCACTGGGGAAAATTTGAGTGTCCTTAATTGCTAATATCTGGTCATGTGTCCCACTATCATCACCAACATAATGGCGACTCTAATGGGGAACAAAGACCACTTAGTCTATATTGGCATTTCATTGCTGATGGTGGATAGCAGCCTGCTTCGAATAGTCAAATTCATCCACCTGACGACTCCACACTCTATAACTCTCAAAAGACCAAATGAATCCACTGGCAGAAGACTCTAAATTGGTTGAGAAGATACAATGACCTCTTTGTACAAACATGGATCCAAATATGGACCAAGAAGCAAAGATAAATTCTTTAGAGGATAAACTTATAAGACTAGTGAACAGATTTGGTGAAGTAGTGGAGATGTATGTGGCTAATTTAAATACAAATGCTGATTATCTAGAGCAGCCCATGCATTTTCCAGAACAAGAACAAAATCAAGACCTAGATAATGAGCAAGACATGTATGATGCTCAAGAGTCTATAGAAGATGAAGAGGAAAGTGATCAAGAATTTCCTGATTGCCTACCCATGTCTTGTACCATGCTGATTAGAGAATATCATGACCAAATAGCAAAGGCTGATAGGGAATGCTGCTTTGAGGAAACAATAGACCACATAGAAGATACAGAGTCTGATATGGAAGACGAAACAACTCATGAGCCTTGTATTCTATCTGAATACCATCATGATCATGAGGAATTGTTTGGATCAGAAAGAGATCAGGAAACATCAGAAAATCCTCAAGGTCTCCCTATTAGCATGACTAAAGATCTCTGAGAAGGGGCTCAAGAAGACATCCAGCCTCCAAGCTAGCTAATACAAGAAGAAGAAGAGGACTGCTGCTCTTCTGTCCATGATAAAAAGGATATCCCTCTTTTGATAGAAGAATAAATTGATCAAATATTAAAAAAGAAGTCTACCTCTGAAATATTTTATAAAACAAACACCCCTGCTCATTCATCTGTTGAGTCTGATTATGAGGATCGAGAAAGCTCCCCTGTAAATCGGAATGAATAAATACCTGTTGATAATCCAGTATGTTTGACTGGTAAAATTACTTATTTCAATGATTTTCCTAGTTTTGATGTATCTGATGATTATGTTTTCCAATCAAAAGTTGATCCTGCAGAGCCATCATTAGCAGATTTGTGGGTGGAAAATCAGTTCCATCAGCTTCAAGAATGTAATGAGCCAAGTCATGCTATTTATGATACTGATGGGGAAAGTTATGAAAGCCTAGTAATAGATGAAGATTCATTGAATTTTCAGTCTGTTACACCTCAAACCATCAGTAATAGTTTCCATGTGATGGGAGATCAGCAACCTTTAATCTCACGGGGAGAAGAGGGAAATAAAGAAGAAATTTTTGAGCAGATTGAAAACAAGGAGCCTTCTCTTGAAAAATAGGAAGCAATGGAGCAAACCACTACTCAGAAATACAGTGATATTTTCACAAAGCTCAGCCCACCAGATCAGAATATCTCAGGGCTACAAGAGGACAACACTGTCAAATATGATGAGTCCTCCAGTTCAAAAAATGATGGAGATGAGGGATATTTTCTTTCTCAAGAAAGTATTTTTATTGATCCAGTGGAAGAGGAAGCAATACTGGTTGAAAACCACTTTCAAATACTCACAACCAGGTATCATTTCAAGATCCTTATGCTCATTTCTTGCAAACATTCGAAGAAGGATCAAAGGTCATTTTGAACAGCTTGTTGCAGACAACAAGAAAATTTTTAAAAGCTGTTGTTATAAAACAAAGAGAATGGGAGTGGCCCTGCCTATCCAACATGCTCAAATAATTGAGCAGAAAAGACCAGTCATGGGATCATCTGATTGACTGGATGTATTGGAAAAGAGTGTTTATAAGCTAGACATGTAAATATTTCAAGTTAGAGTAGGGTAGGTAGGAAATCTCAAATAAGCTCAGTATGTGAGCATTTAGTTAGTTGTTGAGTTTTGCTTCAAAAGGAAAGGTTCAAATATGCTCAAAACTTGAACCAATATAGGAAAGAAGATGGATAATCTCTAACAAGATCAAAACCAGAGCTGAAATGAAGAAGAAAAGTGACTCTAATGAGCTCAAAATCTGAGTCACAAAAAGAATGAAGGATGCTGGTGAATTTCCAGATCTGAAACTTGCCAATTTTGTTTTTAATTTCTGCAAATTTCAGTCCATATGAAGCTTGTCTTTATGCTATGGACCCATAGCAGACCAGATAGTCTAATCCTAGTTTTTTTGTGTTTCAATTTCTGTTTTAGAATATAGAGAAAGAAATCTTCTAGATAGTTTAATCCTAGCAGATATTAGTTTAGGTAAAGAAGTTGTGAGGCCAACTGTCTAATAGTTTAGCCACCTATGAATTTTTTGACAAGCAAACAGGTCGCTAAAATATTTTTGAGCCTTCAAGAAATACATTTCCTCTGAAAACATACCATTCTTGAAGCCTCCATGTGTCTTTTCCCTTTGAACAATCTTCACTGCTTTTTCCATTTAAAAGCCCTATTGTTCTGTGGAAGAAATGCTCAAAAAGGCCTCCATTTGCCCTATGTCTTCCTCACAAAACCTCATTTTGCATCCCTTTTTCCCCTCACAAATTTTCCCTCAAAATCCCTCATTAACCCTTCAGATCAACCTAACTCCCCTTTAAACCTCACAATTTCCCTTTGTCTGGTTTAAAAACCTCCTTTTCTGCCTACTGAAACCCCTTTTTAAGCCTTAAAAATCCTCATTTTGGCTTAAAAATACTCTGTTTACATTACAGGCCTAAGCCCCTTTCCGTCTAGCCCCTAACCAGTTCCCCACATATGACTCGCACCCAAGATCAGGTGCTAAATCCCAGGCGCTAATTTCTATCGGAAGATTGTTAAGAGCGCGTTTCTTTTGTAAATTGAAAATCTCCGATGTGATGGTTATTTGGTCTGCAGACCTCTGCTGTGATCTCAGCCGTTGATCCATATAGATCTAATGACCAGAGCTGATCTCCCACCGTGCCCCACCATATCTCTCTGTCACCCCCCGATTGAGTATTGATCGTCGATCTAGTTCTAGATCCGATGGCTGGCACGTAATCACATCGTGCAGACCACAGTGTCCCCACTTTCTCTCTTCCTCGATTGGCGATCTCCGATCCAATCACGACCGTCGATCTCACCTTTGATTCGACGGCCCAGCCCTAATCGCAACATCAAAATATCAGATTTTTGGCCTCCTTCCTGGCTCCGATGCGATTAGATCTCCACCATTGATCTCCTAAGATCCAACGGCTCCTATTCCTCCCGCCCACTCACTTCCCCCTTTTGCCTTATGCTCCCTCTTTAAATCTAGACCGTCTATCATATAGATCCTACGGCCACAATTTAACCCGATGGCCCAAATCATCTCCGCTCTTACCTTCGATCATGACCGTCCATCCACATAATCCAACAGTCTGCAGTGAACACGATGGCCCACTTCCGCCCGTGCACCTTTCCATATCGCGCTACCACCTCAACCGTCAGATCTCATCGCACCACATCCAACGGTCAACATGCATATCATGATGTAAGCGGTTTCTTCGCCCGGGCTTTAATGTTTCTAAGTCACACGATGTAAGCGGTTTTATTTTTCCACATGTCACGCAGCGACATATATCGCGTTTTTTGGGCAAAACTTCAAACCCACCTTTGAGCCGTGCGACACCGACGGTTTTCCCACTAATACCACTGTTCCCTCCACCTACCGGGTCCCACCATTAAAGGCCCCGATTTCATTCATTTTTCTCCATTTCCCTTTGTATTCGCCCAAACGTTAAAACCTTTGTGTTTTACACTAAAGGCCTTTTCCTCTGCCTAACTCCTCTAAACAACTCCATCAGCCAATCCTGACCGTTGATCATTGGTGCCTTATCTAATCGGACGGCCTAGAACCATTTTCACACCAAACCTTCACTAGCTATGTTTCTTCCCATTCCGGATATTTTTCATTAGTTTTCCGCTACATACACCATTTCTTACATCATTCCAAAGGCCTCCACAACGATCTCCCACCACTCCCCTGGATTTTTTAACAAGTTTATTGTATTTTGCAGGGATCACAGATAATGAAATGCACTCTGTCTCCACAGTCATAGTCACTGTGACTGAGAGTGCAAAGATGACCATTACAGCAGCGGAAAAGTGAAGCAGAAGAGACAGATTAAAATATTTAAACCTGTTATTGAAGGCTTAATGCTTTAATCCCATGTTCAAAAGATAAAGGCGCAATTCGAAAACTAAGCACACCATCAAGTCATATCAGTGATTTTAGCATCAGCAAGATGTATTTTCTCCACGAAGGACTTCCTACATCATTCTCCATGCCTCCTCGAGCCCTTAACAGTTAGTACACTGACAGGAGCTCCTAAATACTGTCAGGACAATAGTTATGGAAGCATGGAGATCTATAGACTTTCTAGCCACATTACTTATTTCAGACGGAAACGCAGAGTACGATCAGTCGAAGTTCTTCAGAGAACATACCTAAAGTTATTAACAAAGACTTCAGACCATACTTCAGAGTACACATAGTTAATGAAGAGCCATTTTGCAGAATGGGCACTCGACCTTCTTCTCCTCTATCATAATGAAACAATTAAGTGTACATCTACTACCACAGTTACTCATTCTCCTATAAGAACTCCCGAAGAAGATATTGAAAGGGTTGTTGTTGTTGTTGGTTGTAGGGATTCTTTCGACTGTTAGAACTATTAGCAGGGGAAGTAGCTTAGTAGTTTGTAATTTAGTAGGCTGGGAGGAGAAAGTTTGGATTGTAACAACCATTGAGCTTAGAGTATGTGACTGGTTTTGCACATCAATTAAACAAGCAAATTTCACAGGATCTTGGTCTATATTACGGGTGATGTTTTCCTTATTGCATTGTCTTATTTCATTTTAATCATACTATCCATTATTCTCTGATAAGAATCAGTAAATCAGGCTTAGGATATACCCCTGCATGGTACACTAATGCTTTTCCTTCTCTTCTTATCTTCGATGTTTTCTGCTGATAGTATATCTAAGAGAAAGTTCATATAATTTAACAAGTCAAAGATGTTGGTATTACCCATGCTTACTGATGTTTGAATTTGAGTTTTTTTCTTAGATGTTCTTGTTGGGTTTAAGCTAGAAGAATTGGGATACCAGGGATTTAGAGTTAGCCCTATCCATTGGGGTCCTTTTCCAACAGATTTCCCTTTCTAAGTTCCCTTTGAGCTATTGTCAACAACATTGAAGGTTAAAAGCCCTTCTCTGATATTAGGCCTAGTTTTGTGTTCAAATCTTAATTTTTTTCCTTGAGAGTATGCTGCAAGCAGGTCTAGAGTTCAATGACCTCTGATATGATCTTAAGCTACCCTTTGTGTTTCATTGAGAGTTGCCTTTGAGTATGTCAAAGCAGGATAGGTTAAAAGTCCTTACCTGATCTCCAGACTGCACTTGGGTTATTTTCCTTCTTTCACTTCACACCTTAATGTTCCATTCCACCATCTATCTGAAATATCCTTTAGTATAGATGACTTTCCCTATGAAAACCTTGGTCAGTTGTTATGCAAGTAATCCCCTTTCATGACTCCATAGCCCAATGGATTGACACTTTCTTGAACTATCTTCTTTTGCCGAAACATCCTGCTGCTTTGTTCCTTTCTTCCCATAACCTTCTCAGTTAATGATATCCAACCAATCCAACCAATCAAATCAAACAAACCCTCGTGCTTCATATCTAGCCTAATACCTCATTTTGAGCCTTAAAGATATATATCATTCTTTACATTCATAGAGAGATCCCTCTTTGGATCCACGAGGGCTAGATCCTATGATTCAAAAGTGGTTTGATGTTGTCTGGTATTTTGGTCTTGCAAATCTAGCCAAAACAATGGAACCCCAACAGTCGCTACATTATTTGGATGATGGAAGTATGAGGAGGCAACAAAAGATTTTGTTGCTTGGGATGTTCTTGAGAAAGCAAGGGCAGATTTTCTCTCACATTTTTCATGATGTTGCAGGAGTAGAAGATGGCACTATCATAGTGCAAAGGGGTTACTCCTTGGCCTTAGATGTTCAAGAAGGACTTTCTTCGTGGGAAGGAATTCTCATATGTAGCATCATTATGGGAGATTCCTTTGACATTCTGCATGTCAAAGATTGGAGCTATGTGTTGATGGGAGCCTATTTTCATAGGCCAATAGCGTTGTCACTTTGGAGCTGGGATTTATTGATGTAGTATTCCTAGGATCACTTCTCATTCAATGCACTTGGTGAGCAAAGAGGAGGTGAAGAAGATGAAGTGGTAGATGGAGACATCTATTACTGTGGTGTGCTTTTCTTGACTTGGGTTTCCAAGCATGAGGATAAGGACTTTCATGCAGCACTTGGTTCATCCCCCTTCATGGGAATGTGCCAAACTATTATTTAGAATTCATTCATGGATCAATGTATCTTCTTGCTTCCAACATATGGTGAGAGCTTTTGCTTGCATCCTCTTACCATCTTTTGGCAATGAATTTCTCCACAAGAGGGCAAGATATTCATTGAGCTCCATGATCTACATTGGGCCAAATTATATGATGGAGACAACCATCTCTTCTATGGCCTTGGGGAAAGATGTTTTTCTTACATGTATGTTCATTTGATTCATATGATTAACCATTTAACAAGGAACAATTTTCCATGTATTCTTTTGAAGCAATAGTTTGTAAAACTGCGTTGTGAAGACTTGGGGAACTGTTGGTACTCTCTTGCATCACATAGGACCTTCAGTATTTTCTTCATGATGGTAATAATCATGTTTTCATATGCTGATATTGCTTTTATCTTGATGGGAGACATGATGTTGAGTGAGGCACATGGTTTGGATGTGTCCTTTTGGGAAGTAGGTTCCCACATTTTCTGCAATACATGTTCTAATGGGAAAATGGGAAGAGTTGTGGCCACCATAACCAAACACTTGTTTCTCTTAGAGGTGAGCCATGTGTGTGATGGGGTACCTTATGATGATATTATTCTATCCATCACATATGAAAAATTTTGGGCTAACTGGTTTTACAGCGTTGGAGGGAGGATCTTTGCAGATCTAATATTCATGATGCCACTTGATGGCCATATCCTTGCAGCCCAAGCTTAGTTTTAACTCTACACTTATCTTAAGTGGAGATGAGAATAGCGTGGGGTAGGCCATATTGTCTACCAGGTGCATATTTTCAGCCCACCTATTTTGAGGGAGCTCAAGGTGGAGGGACATTTTCAGGATTTTCCATGTTGGGAGGTGACCCATTTTGTGTGGATGATTGCTTGGGGGTGGAGGATCCACATGGGAATGTTGTTTCCCAATACATTTAAGATCCCATGCCTCAAGGGAGCCTCTAGGAAGCACCTTATTGCCTTCTTAAGTACTCTACTTATTCATGATGATAGCTATTCAGCTAACTTGCATGCTTGGGAGAGGCAATATGGATATTCATTGTCGACACATCATCTCATTATTTGGAGGAGATCATCATATGTCGATGCTACAATAGGGGGAGGGGACATCCTTCAGTTCTATCCTTGCAGTTGCTTGAGGACAAGCAACATTTGGGAGGGGAGGACTGTAATATTCCTAAATTAGCCCAAGCTAATAGGAATATTCAATTTTTCCTTATTTTAATTTTCTTTTCATGTTTATGAATAAATTACTAATGGAGGACATGTTAAACTCCTTAGATCAAAGAATAAATACATGCCCAATGTGAAAAAGGATAAATATGGGCCATTGTAATAAAATCCACTTGTGTGTGAAACAATATTGAGACAATTGACTGGGTCAACAGGACCAAATCTTAGCTCTGTCTAGATTCATTGAACCATCTAGAGGCTTAGTGCAATTTAGATGGAGGAACCTCATGTGAAATGGATGAAGTGATTCAAGGTGGTTTAGGGTTTTGCATATCCTCATATTATAAAATGAAGGAGAAGGCTCAAGAGAGGGGTTGTTGAAGATTATTATTTTCTGAAGGTATTGTCTGCTTAGACATCCCTTGTTGGGTCTTCCTGTTCAGGAATCCCACCTCCTTCCTTGAGCAGCTCTTGGAGGAGACTTGTACTTTATTTTCCACTATCTGGCATATGGCCAAGCTCCATATATCTTTGGCAACGTAAATCCAGTGAGGGTTTCATTTTCTAAGTGAGCTGCAGTAAGTGGAGACTATATTTTCTCAGATCTAGCTTGTATTGGTGGCTCTTCTCAATGAGTGTGTCATTTAACCTCCTGGACGAGTGCATCTGTTGCTTGGGCTTCAGTTTCAGATCTTGGCATCAGGCCAAAGTGTATATTATCATCAAAAACATAGTTTCTCTCCCTGATCTACATTAATCTTTTGGAGCAATGTTTCAGAGGTTTTGGCATCGTTTTGGAGAGAAGATCTCTGGTGTAAAGGAGCTCTCCTTGCACTGTGGTGATCCATGGATTGGCCAACCAATCCATGTATGTTTCAGATCTGATTCATTAAAATAATTTTATGCTTCATATTTTCTAAATAATTGTGTAAATTTGCTGCAGTAAAACTCATATCTACTCCTGTGCTTTCATATGTTGCTGAAATCCCCAAGGGGAGTGTAATAAACAGCCTCTTTGGCTTCGAGATCTGTAATAGATCCATGTTTTCATGCATAGATCTGTTCTAGATCTAAGATTTAATAAATCAGTGCTTTAGTCTTCAGAATATTACGCTGTCTATCTCTCTTGGCATTTTCCAGTGTTGCAACACCTCAATCTTGAGGGTTTATCCATGTAAAATCTCTGTTTTTATCTTGTAAATGAATAAATATTGCCCTAGATCTAATTTCATGATGTTATGAAAATATTTCATCTAATCCCTTCATAAAATTATGCTACTGTAGCTTCAGAAATTTCTGCATACATTAAGTCATGGGAAATCAGGGTTTTTAAGCCTAGTCGGGATTGGAGGAACTGTTTAATATATCTAGGATCATTTTTTTTACCTGAAATTTGACATGGGAGTCCCTCACGGTCTAATCTAACATATCCTAGAGAAATTTCCCTTATTTTTACACGTATTTCATAATATAGTCATTTTAGGGAAAAAATCACCTCTTTTCCCCACCCTTTTGAGTCAAAACGTGAAGTAAAGGTTGCTAATGATCATATTATTGAAGGATATGCACTATAAAATCTGTTATCAGTCATAGGGCTGCATCTCCAACTCTTGAATACCTTAGGGTATTCTCATTGTTGTAGAAAATTCCAGATTTGGAATATTACACTTGGAGAGACAAGTTAAACTGTTCCAATTCTTGGAACCTTTCATGATTCAAACTCTCGTCCGTGCTTGTAATATGGTAAAACCTGATATGATACCACTTAATCTGAAAATTGATCGTCACTGACACTTTGCAATAGTTTAAAAATTTTGGTCCTTAAAAAAGTCTTAGTTTGTAAGTGTTCAAGTATGAATAGGTAAATTAAATGAAATTAAAAAAATAAATCAACCATATGATACTCAACATAAAACTATGGAAAAGTGCGTGCAAGAAAAATAAACAATGAAAACCATATGATAATGAAGTTCATCTAGGGTGGACTACATCTCCAAGCCTTGCTTCAATAGCAGGATTGCTGCTTTATTGATCTATACAACTAGATAATGAGTACATGCAAATATTTTTCAATACAAGAATGAAACTCTCTCCTCAAGTGGCACTCTTTCCTACAAAGATACATTCTCCTACAAATAGCTCTCACTCACAAAGTCATTCACTCTAAAAAATCAACAAAGGCTTTAAAAAGGAAAATGCCACATAAAGTGGCATCATGATCTATTGAATCCACTTCTTAGAATTAAATCATACTCATCACTTCTACAATTGTCACGTAATTCAGAGACCAATGGATGTAACATAACTATTTCCTGATAAAGTGTCAATATGGCCTTCCCTCAAAATGCTAGTTTGAAGATCACCTGAAAATGTGTTGCTCAAATGAGAAAACTGACACTGCAGATGAATTCCTTGCAAAATTTCAAATAATTTGAATATATATTCGACTATTTTTTGCTCAGGCCCTTTAGGCCTCACTCGGGAACATCTACCTCAGAAATAGTGGGAAATTAGCACTGGGCACTTTTGGTCACCAAAACTAATGATGGTGCATTGGTTAGATCATATTGCAATTCTAACACTACCATTCTCCTTAGAAGGCCCAAAAACCCCTATGTGCGATCTTGCAACACTAAAAAGGGCCCCTGAATGGCCATAATAACCTCCCCTTTACAAACTTCTCTACAAAATCACTCTACAAAATTCTCCGCCTCTGTAAACATTTCAACAAACCATATGTAGCCCAATTGGTTAGCCACATTGATTACTTCCCTGCAGGTCAGGGGTTCGATAGACATACTCAGTGTTGGTTGCGATTTTTTTTAATATTTTAAATGGGACACACTTAGGGGTGGGGTCGTTGAATGAACCACCATTTGTTTGGGCCTGCCCGCTGATTCTTCAAACTATGCCCATTGTTATAGAACCTTGGGCCATTATATTTAAATGTGGGCAGGCGCGAGTGACACTCAACAAACCACAAGCCTGTCGTGATTACCGCCATCACAACAATAACAATGGGCTGAAGTTCGTTATTTTTTAAATTTTTGTAGGACATGTTATGGGAGCGTTGGTTGGCAGACCGACCAATGACCGGTGCAGGTTCAAACCCCACTGGTCCCAACTAATGGGGGTCATTGGCTATAACTTATATGTAACCTTGGAATTTGTGGAACCCCCCGACGAAATGTGTAGTCATGGCAACCTGCACGGTCTAACCACCTTAACAAAACCTATAACCAATCCCATTTAAATGATGTGTTAATACAAATCCCGCCACCTATATAACTATTGAATTATTGAGCACTAAATCGTGGTGTCGTTACCTTGTATAGCAATAGATAAGTATGGCGGAGCCACCATATATAACGGGCTCTGCCATATATTTTTGTCAAAAATCATAATGTATCAAATTTAAATAGAGTATCGTTCCCTATACATAATAAGGAATTCCAATGGTCTATCAGTGGATGCCATGAATTGTGGTGATGTGGTCATTGTTGATTAGTGGTTTCCATTGATGTCAACTAAAGAAGCACCAAGGGCTACCCTGATATTGCATGGGAGTTTTGAATTTAAAAATTACTCTATTCTAAGTCAAGGATCTTTTGGATGGATTCTACTCATCAATATATTTCCGTTGATATATGACACACCACGTAATTCTTCACGGTTTGAGAGATATTCGTGTTTGAAGTTAGTAACCCTAGTTAATGGGCTAAAACCCCATGGAGTTGTGGCATGGCACTCATCATTGGTTGTGTTCATTGAATAGTCAATAATTAATAATTTTTTAAGCTCCTAAAATCCCTCCAACGTTCACTTGTTGAATACCCTCTCAACCTAAGCATTTCTATAAATTGTGACCCTCATATCCTCCTCATGGAAGGATTTCGCTGCTTCAAACATGTCATTGTGGCATTTTTCACTATAATTTTTTTTTCTATGAAGCTTCATAAGATGAAATTAAAACCTGTTTGAGCTGCAATCATGATGAAACACGTGAAAAAATTTCAGATCTTGGTTCGCTATATTTTCAGATATATGATTTGAGGAAGTTAGGGTTTTTGGATGCTCCTGAATTCCATGTAAAATAGGTGACCTTGGGAAAATATTCATAACTTTCTCTCTGAGAATTGGATTCAAATTTTGTAAAAAGTGACAGAAAGTGGATCAAATTTTGTTTGTTGGATATCATTTTTAGGACCAAAGGTCGAAACAGTAAGATGTGGCACTTTGTACAAGTTTTCTCTATTGAACCAATCTACAATCAGGTATGTATGGAGATTTAATGGTATGTTAAATCCCTTGTCATTTTAATATGTCAACCAGGGGCTTTAGTAAACTTGGAATAAAATCAAAATATATGTGACCTCAAATGAAACTATTGAAGAAATTTTGTTTAGGATGGAAAGAAAGAAAGGAAATGCATATTACAAGTATAACTAAAGAAAACTGCAAAAGAAATCACATGCAAGAAAACTGAATTAAATCCTAAGGGTGGAAGTTATATTCTAAGGGTGGAATGAATGAATGCCATGGCCTTTCTAAAAACTTATAAATTAATCTTTGAGCAACTATAAGAAGTAAACTATGATAATCTAGAAAGCAGGTAAACCTAGAATAGCTATTGTTTTAGTTATCAAGCAAGCAAACCATGAGAACTAGTAAACAAGAAATTTAATGATAACTAAAGTGAAAATATATTAGAAGCAAGCTATGATAATCTAGAAAGAGGGTAAACCTGGAACAACTATTGATTTAGTTATAAAGAAATCAAACTATGAGAACTAATAAACAAGAAATTTAATGATAGCTAAAGTGAAAATCTATTAGAAGCAAACTATGATAATCTAGAAAGAAGGTAAACCTAGAATAACTATTGATTTAGTTATCAAGCAAGAAAACTATGAGAACTAGTAAACAAGAAATTTAATGATAACTAAAGTGAAAATCTATTAGAAGAAAACTATGATAATCTAGAAAGCAGTAAAGTAATCTAGAAAGCAGTGAATAGCAATTAGTGATTTATTTTTCAAGCAAGCAAGCTAAGATAGCTAGTAAGAAAGCATTTTAATGACAATCAAATTTAATATAGGAAATGAAATCACGCTTGCAGAAAGTAAATCGCACTTGCAGAAAGTAAAGCACGATTGCATGAAAGTAAAAACAGAAATCAAACTATGTTAGAGATGTATGAGAATTTTGGTTGATGGGGATCTGTCTATTCCTCAATGAGCACACATGAACAAATATCACTTCTTAAGAATCAAGCAACATTCATAACTCATAATTGGAAGAGAATGATATTATTCATGTTGAATGAACAATCATAAATCTCATGCTAATGAATAACTCACAACTGTTAGCTTCCTTTGAAGGATGCTCCTCTTATTTATACATGAATCAAGGATATCTCCTCAATAAATGTAAATCTCTTAAATATCTACTAGATCCATACTTGTCTCAACTTATCCCTAAATACTAGATACAAATCCCATGACACATCAAGATATCCATGATCGTTCTCCTTAGAATATGGTCCACCTCTTGAGTTGAACTTTGAATTTTTGATTGGGAGGCCACGTAAGACCCTTCTAGAACCTCCAAATAAGCCTACACATGTCACAAAAATCATAACACATATATAGATATATGAAATTATAGAGATTTTTAATTAGATAATTAAACCTCTTAATATTTTATTTTCAATCTAGGAGTTGTAAACACGATTTGTACTGTGTTTTTGGTTCAGCTTAATGGTTAGATTATATAGGTTTCTTTAATAATGATCGTTAAGTGCATAATGATAAAAAAACACTCTTATACCAATTAAGTATCTCACTCAGAAACAATAAATATCATCGTGCAAACCATCCTAATTCTTTATGTAACAGAATTCTTATTTGTAAAAATAACACTCTCTATTAATTTAAAAAATTCATTTATTGTAAAATTCAAACTTAAATATCATTTCTTACTAATCATGGTATTTAAATATATGAGAAACTTCTATTTGAGCAAGCAACTAACTATTTGTAAGAGAAAATTTTAATTACTATTGATAAAGAAACACACCATTTATTTTCTGAAAAATAAACTTCTATTTTCTAGAAGTAATTATACCAATAAAATTCTGAAAAGTGAATTTCTAATTACACAAATTAATTATTAAAAAGTAAACTTCTAATTACACAAATCAATTTCTGAAAAAGTAAAATTTTAATTACACGAATCAATTTCTGAAAAGTAAACTTCTAATTACACAAATCAACTTCTCAAAAGTAAATTCTAATTAAATAATCCAATTTATACCTACGGGATTCCATTTTATAATCTGTAAAACAAACTAAAAAAACCCTATTCCTAATTGAGATGACTATTTGAAATGGACTATTTAGACCAAAATTATTTTTCTATACTTAAGAAACTCATAATCAAAATCTATGGAAGTGAAAGAAAACCAAATCCATTAACTCCAAACTAAAATTTCTACAAACAAATCATGTTCAAGCTTGTTTCTACAGAGATATAAGTATTCTATGAGAACAATAAAGCCTTTAATTAAAAATAAATTTTCTTTCTAGGATAAAATTCAAAATAAGAATGTTTCAATCCATTTAACATACCTCACACCACTCACAGTCATGCGCCGACGATATCAGAAAATAAATTACAAGTTTTATTCCTAACAGTGGTAATCAAAGCTTCAGAAATATTACGGCTAAACCCTATTTCACATCGAATTACTTCATCAATTGTTTTGCAATGTATCTAATTCAAAATAGAGCTTTGACTTTATCGTTTTTAATGCACAACAATCAAAATTCAAGCACAGGTTATTTCTAATTTTTTACATAGGAAATAAATTGAATAAAAGTGTTTAATTAATTCTCAATAGCTCTATCACTTCAAATAAAATGCATTCAACTTCAGAATATCAACACGGGATTACAAACATATAACACAGTTTGTACTCTAAACCTAGATTTGTAAATCAAAAACCAATCCGCTCTGCAAATTGTAAATTCTAGATCTTAAATAGATGGGGGAACTTGCATCCAAGTGGTGGTGGGCCCTTGCCACTCTTGGAGAAAGTTTTAAACTAATTCAATATTTTTAAAAATTAAATAAAATCATCATAATCACAACGAATCAAATGCCAGATCAAGAATTTGTATTAAGATTCAAAAATAAATGTTAATGTCATATGAAAATGCTGCCTGAGATAAAACTTCTTATAGAAATACCATATGATCCTCTCCTCCTCCAGCATCCAGCGTACATGTAGAGTATTGGATTTATATAGAGATTTTGATGAAAACAAAGCACAACCATTTATTATCAAAATAAAATACAACAACAGGTTAAAGGAGGCCTCATGGAATCTTCTGGAGAGCCTTCGAATGGATGATGGTTGGGTTCACCCTGATCATAGCATGGATGGAGGAACCGTTTCGTTTTTTTGAGCATTAGAGGTTTATAAAAACCATGGATTGTGGCCAAAATAGTCAAAATCTGAATTTTGACCCGATTTTGTACTTAACGCTGCATTGGAAAATTCCCTCGACTATAACTCCTCCATCCTAACAAATTTTTCCAAACGGTTGCTGGGTTACATGAATAAGGGTACTCTGAAAAAAACCCGTGTGTTTTAATTTCATGATTCTTCCTTATTTGATCAAAATCTTTAGATTTTCACCTACAGCGATTTCGTACTCAAGTCTGCAGTAACTAGTTAAATTGACTTGTGGAGACTTCCGACAATAGAAATCTTTGGAAAAAAACCTTAGTGTAACCATTATTAGTAAATCATGAATAAATAATTTATAATCATATAAAAGATAATAAAACTAATGATAATCAAACACGAGGCATAGGAAGTGATTTGGTGATAAATGATGGAATTATGACAGTGCAAGGGTGTCGAAATTTAGGTTATGAATAATGGTACTATGTGATGGAAAAATGGGCATATTCAAGGCCCAACATCCCACCATGCCTGAGGGTTTGCATGTCCTCATGAAAAAAATTCTCTTTCTCATTGATAAGCTCTTGTGGGACAACATTACTTGGATATTTGAAGGTGCTCGTTCTTGTGGAGAAGAACTTGCTTGAAAAATTTGAGGTGTTGGTTCTTGTGGAGAAACACTCTTCACATTTAATATGTCACACTAATATACTAAGAAACACAAATTGAGAACAAGAAATAATGGATGAGGGAGAGATGATGGATGAAATGAGGTGGTGATGGAGATGGTGAGTGGGTGTTTCCATACTCTGTCATCGTAAGGCCAATGTATACAAGTGGTTTCCTTTATTATTTCATGGCAGTAATGACTTCATCCCAATTCTTGTTATCATGGAAGGAGAAGACACCATAGAGACTTCTTTGATTAGTGCACCATAAGTTTTTTCTTCTACATGGTCTTGTTATCAGAGTTTATGCATAATGAATGGAAGGAAATAGAAGGATAATGGTTTATGAAAGATGAAATGTGTGGAATGAGAATTAGTGAATCATTAAGATTATTTAAAATTCTAATGAATTACATAATCATAAGCCAAATGTACCTCAAGTTTTACCTTTGTCGTTGATGTGCCCGATGTTGCAAAATGAGGTGGAGGATGGAATGGATGGAGTTGATGTGGCTGTTGAACTGATCTGTTGAAGAAGGCTAAAGGAAGAGCTGAAGAGATGAAGGATGAACTGAAGATCCCCTTCTCCCCCATTCCTGAGGAGTTTTATGTCCCCAAACAACTAAGGATAGTTGACTGATGCTGCAAATGATAATGGAAATGATGATACAAAAATCCAAACTGCTACAAATCTGTGTCAAAATCTCAAAACCATATAGTCTTCAACTGCTACACATCCATGTGAAATCTTGTTTATGTGAATAAATGGTTTCGATGTCAAACATAAGAAATAATCATTTGATTACCAAGCATTGATGATGTCGTTAACCAATGCGAGATATCCCACCCTTAATGTCAATGTGAATCAAGGCACTAGGTACATTCTACTAGCCATGAATAGATTTTTTAGAGTCAAATGGACTACAAAATTCATCCACCAATAAACATTGATGTATTTCCTTAGTAGATGACAAGGATACCTACCATTAAGGCATGCAGGCTCCCAGGTACCTTATCTAACCCTAACCTTGGTCCGAGATCATATGCTGATGTCTATGGGACAAGGCTCGTTGGCTGGTGGGCCTTAAGGAATCCCACATCAACCAAATTGAGTACAAATATAATAAATTAAAAGATACATGATTTGAAGAACTCATACAAATTTAAAAACTTTATTGGGAACCTTGCCTGCTAGTTACCTGGATTTCAAGCAAAGTCCCTGTCTAGTTGCACCAGACACGCTGATTTTCACAAAAGGACTTATTTTTATCTTTACTATTTCATTTATTTATTTACAATACTAACTTTCCTAATATACTGGAGAAGATATGTCTTGATTCAAGTGAAAGAGAACTTCCAATGAAGCCATGTGTGGATCGGGTAGAAATATATAATCATGCACAGATTTAACATATAAACTTCATAAGGCATATGAGCATGAAAAATCAGCAGCTTTGAAATTGTAATACAAAGAGTATTTGAAGATGATGTTAGTCATCAGTATTTTTCACCTATTGTTGATGACTAAATTCCTAGCTGAGTTTTCTAGAAGCTGATCTCCATATGTCAATTTATCATCTAGAAAACCCCCAAACAATTTTTTCCCTCCTACCTTTTCAATCAGCCCATGACGAGATAAAACCTCATTGTCAAGCCCTATCTAGCTTCAGTCATACTAGCTTGTCCATCAGCTCCAAAGAAAACAATCCAAATCTGTCCAGGAAGTCCCCCCTAAGTTAGGTAGTGGCGCTTTAGGCATTTCTCCCTTGGAAAACTATCCTAAAAGCCAAATAAATTCTATCTACTATCAACCAGTCCTAACAGACCTTCCTATTCTGCAAAAAAAAATTTGGTTACACCCTTAAGTCGCGCCACTAACAAGCCTTGAAGTCTCAGCAATGCATGTGCCATAGGTCAAACTGATATTAGGTAGTTTTACAGTGTTTCAATGGATATTTCAAAGAGAAAAGTGATGGGCAGTAAGGCAGTGATGAAAAGGAACACTATGGCAGCCAACACAACAATAAGCATGAGGGTGATGAAGCACAAAACAGTGAAGGGAAAGAGCATGACAGTCATGAAGAAAGCAGTGAAAAAGACAAACAAGGCAACCCTCAAGAAAGCACTGATGAGGGCAAGAAAATACAAAACATGGATCATGAAGGGCATTCTCCAAAGCATGTGCTAGCTGCCTCTCCTAGGCAAGGGGCCATGACTTCTTCACCAAAGGTAGAATGCCAAACAACAAAGAAGAAAACCAAGAAAAGCTCTAAATTGCCCAAAGAGGGCGCCCAGTGAGAAAAAAAGGAAAAAGACACCTCTAGGCTTGGAATTTTGGCCCGAGCTTCTAGACATGTTTCTAAAAATCCTTGAGGGACTTGCTCACCAAAATTGAGCAAATTTTGACATGTTCTTGTTTTTTGACATTTTTAGGACTAATTGCATAAAATCATAGGCACTGCCATTTTGGTTTGGAGCATCCTCAACTCTTGAGAGTGGTACCATTGGATGCATTAAATTTAGGGGCATATACTCAAGAATTTTCATAGCATTTGAAGTTGTTTTGATCCCCCGAAGATACAAAAAAAATTCACTTTTTCGACAATCTCCCCACATATTAGCAAGGCCTATTTTTTTGGTTTTTCCACTCAATCTAGTATTTGACAAACTTTCAGGAATCTTTTGGTAAAATTAAATATTTTAAAAAGGTAGACATCCATAGCTTTCCAACGAGCCATCACGGGCCTCGTTTAGACATCGGGAAGACCCTCAAAAGTCATCCGAAAGACATGCAATTTTCTGTTGATGCGTCCTTAGTGCTTTTTGACCAAAAAAGAAACATTTCTAAAGTAGCCTTTAAAAATGTGCGTTAAGCTATTTTGGGACATTGTCAGTCATAAAAAGTCAAATTTATTCCCTTTTTTAGCATTTTAAGATATTTTTTTGGATATTTTTGTGCCTTGGGCTTTGCAAAGCCTCAAGGACAAGTTTAGATATTTATTTTGAACCAATGGCTAGCTTGTTGCCTTGGTTGGTTTTCCTCCTCTTTGGCCTATATATTCCAAGAGGATTCATTGTAATAGAAGGATGAACTTGATGATAGAAGATATATATGGTCATATAAGCTTTGTAAGAAATACTTGTCTCATGCTTTTGGATAGTCTCTTGGATGTTCTTGGATGATGAAAGAGGATTGTTGTTGGATTCCATGACTTGGTAGAATGGTATAGTGTCTCTCTCTTTGTTTTTTTTTCTAGTTTTCAGTCATAAATCAATGTTTCTTTCTTGCTATAGAACAGTAGAGAACGAATTTGAGACATGCCCTTGGAGGCACCTCAAATTTCCTGTTTGTTCATAGCTTCCATGTTTTCTTCATTCTTAGTCACATTAAAGAATTCTTGATTGCTCTTTAATAACTTGAGGATATTGTTGCTTGTTTCATTCATAGTTTTATGTATGCTAAGTATGATTCATAGTATGCCCTGCTTACTCATGGCTAGCCATAGCTCCATCCATGAAATTTCTCTTTGACTGATTAGATTGTCATTTGTTGAACCAAGGAGGTCTTGTTCTGATCTTTCCCTTTGCCTAAGACTATGCAATCTTGTTTTCAAAGTGCCCAATAACTTGAAGTACTGTGTTTAGGCGTTTCAACATAGTGATTTGAGTTGTTTGTCTCTCTTAAGTGTATTTCCCCAAAGTCTAATAGCCATTTCCCAAAGTTAGAGAGTTATATATATGTATGCATGGCTTGAATGTTTATTTCTATGTATTGATTAACTTATAGTTACATTTCTCATGATTAATGGTTTTCCCTACCATGTTTATATCAGCTATTAAACTAGTTATGCTTGAAATCCTTTGTTGTTCACAAACTTGATGTCCATTTTACTCCATTTTTCCCAAAGATCCTTTCTACCTCGAACCAAATCGGCCCCTCAACAACCTTGTATCACCATATGATAACTTTCTTGACCTTTTCGACCCCATAGCCCAGTTGATCTGAAATATTTTTACCTATCTTATATATTTTATAAGTTTCATCCCTCACAACCTAAAAACCAAAACCAAAAAACCTACTTCATAACTAGCCTAAAATCAGAACACAATAAGCAAACACACAGATATCCCTTACACATATAGAGAGAGCCATCTCTGAGTCCAGGAAGGCTAGGTCCTTGGGCTCCAAATACTGGTTTGATGTGACACTGTCATTTGGCTTGCCAATCAGCCAAATCACGGGACCCTAAAATAATGGCGATCACGGTGGGACTAACTAAGTACATAACAGTCTAGAAAACTCTTGTAGATTCATTAGTCTTTCAAAATTTAAACAGGCAAGCAGTCCATAGAATCATTTAGAGTTAACTCTTTTTGTTTTCACCACCCTATAAAAGTGATGAATTAGGTTTAGAACACTCTAATAAATCATAGGCTGCACATAAAAACTCAGAAAACCCCAAAATATCTCTAGATTGGTGTTTATCAATATTGGTGGTGGACCATACAGATATAGCTCAAAACAACTAAAAATCCACCCGGCGACTCCACTAGCCTACAGTAGGCCTTACTACTTTACTAAAACTCTAGGCTACTATCCGATTGAGCCACCTCATCGCCACCCTAACATAATGGCGATCACGGTGGGACTCTGAGTGATAAACAAACTTAGTTTCCCTAAAATATTTAGAGACCTTTGAGAATACTATCTGGCTGACTTATCCCACCGCTCACTAACATAATGGCGATCACGGTGGGACTTTGAGTCAAAACATCTCAGGTATCCCTTAGGAACTCTCAAAATCTCAGTCAAACATAGAAGAGTAGAATCTGGTTGTCTCACCATCCTAGCAAAATGATGACTCAGCTGTAGGAAACTCTTACAAACCTTAGGACTACATAAAGAACTCAGAAAAACCCCAAAAAAACTCCCTTAGATTGGTTTTTGTCAGTACTGGTGGTGGACCATACACATATACCTCAAAACAACTAAAAATCCACCTGGTGACTCCACTAGCCTCCAGTAGGCCTATTACTCCACTAGTCCTTATAAAGTCTCCTAGGAATGCATTAAGCAATCCCAATCATGCTGATGGTGGACAACACAGTTCAAATCCTCCACCTGGTGACTCCACAACCTTCATTAGACCAAAAGACTCCACTGGTAGAGAACTTTAGACTGATTGAAAAGACATAGTGACCCTTTCTAATTAACAAAGATGGATCCAAGGACACAAAGGAGATATGCTCCGATGAGCAGATAACATATCCCTGGATTCCCACACAAAATTCCTAAAGACGTAAATTGGATAGAAAACCTACCTATCTTTCGAGATGAAAAGGTTGATGAACCATTGTTACACCTCATCAATTTTCATATACATGTATGGAGGTTAAAGGTTGAATTGCATGAGGAGTGCCTCATGAACATGTTCATGGGTACATTAGAAGGAAAGGAAAGAGAATGGTATGAAGGCCTAGAACCTGGAATCTCGTTTTCTTTGAAGGATTTCCACCAAGTATTTTTTAAACACTATATAGGGCATTGTCCATCTCTATCATTGGCTGAAAATTGTTGTGATCAATCTGAAAATCTCATACAACACCTTGTAAGAATTGATGAAATCTTAGGAAATTGGCATCCTAAGGATTATTTAGAGGAGATCCATACTTTTCTTACCCAAAATAACCATCAAGATGACCAAGAAGAGTTGATCCTAGATGAAATCCTTCAAAAAATAAGAGAGGATCCACAAGAGCTCTTTGAAAAGGTTGAAACAAATAACAATCCATCTGCCCTTCCTTGTAAAATACAAGAGGACATTCAGCCACAAGATCAACTTCCACAAAAAATGGAAAGAAATTGTTGCCCAATCCAAAGAAAACAGAAAATACCTCCTCATTTAACTGAAGAGGAAATATATCATATGTTATCCACTACTGCCTTACCTACTAAAGAAAATTCTCATAAAGAAACAATAGAACAAATTGTTTTTGAGGTTGAAATACTTCCTCAAAAATACATTCATCCTTGTGAGCATTCACCAAAGGAAGAGAGACATCATAGTTCCACCCAGAAGAAGAGAAAGACACCACCCCTTTCAACAAAAGAAGAAACCAATGAAATCCTAAGAATACAGCCAGCATCCAAACCTTTTTGTAAAGAATATATGTATATGTGTTCTACTGCTGATTTATCTACTAATGCATTTTCTCATACTAAAAGTATAGAACAGCCTGATGCTGATACTAAAATTTCTTCTCAAGAAGACCTGGTGCTAAATAATAGTCCTACTCATCAGGATAATGGCTCACAAACATGAATCATCTCACTAAATCAGAGTGTACCAAGATTTCTTGAAGGTAGCGTAACATTACTTTCTGAAGTTGCCAAATCAGATAATCCTAAAGAGGGAGAAGGGATTTTTCCTCGAAATAATCCCAAGGTTAGTCAAGTAAAGGAGGGAGTAATCCTAAATGAGGTCTATTGTTCAAATCCTCTAGGCCAACTATTATTCGAAGACCCCTTTGTTGTTTCCCTAGAGACCTTTAAAGAAGGAGTAGTGTGTTCTACCACGAACAGTTTGCTGCAAAGTGTGAGGAAAAACTTAAACACCACTGCCCGAAAACAAATAAAGTGGAAGTGGCCTTTTGATTTCTTTAGCATCATGAAATAACTGAAACAAAGTCCCTCATGGAATCATCTGCTTGATTGGATTTGTTGGAAAAGATATTTCACTAAATGAATGTATATTGTGTATAGGTTAGATTAGGATAGATAGATAGCTATGGAAAATAAGCTCAGCCTTGTGAGCATCTTTTTAGTTCTATATTGTTTGAAGAAAAAGCGAAAAAGCAGAAAATACAAAAAACAGTAAAAAATAGGAAAAGAGGGCAGTTTCTAAAAAGCAATGGTAAAGCCCCATACCCAAAAAAAATAGTCATTCTGAAAGTGCGCAAGTCTAAATGCCGCTACTAGTGCTCAAATTTCTTGTTCAGTTATCTAGCCTAATCATAGCTGAACATGTTTTAAATTTATTTGTTGATAAGTTAGTGAGTGGAAAAGATGGTCAACATTGTGTAAGCTTGACTTATCAAAGAGAGTAGATTAGGAAAAGACACTGGTTCCACATGCTAAAAACAGAACCAAAGAGGAAAGCAGGGATGAAAACAAATTGTGTATCATAGCCTTGTTTTCCTAGTTTTCATTTTATGCAAAATAATATTTGTGTGCAGCTTGTCTTTCGTGCCACAAGTACATGACAAATCAGACTGTCTAATCCTGATTTGATAATTTTTCAATTTCATGTTGTAGATTAGAGAATAAAATCCTGTCAAACAGCTTAACCTTGACAGTTGATCTAGCATAGGTAAAGAAACAAAGGATTTCATCAGTTTAATCTGAACTCCCGACAGATATAAGTATAGAACTAGATAGGTTCATTTTTCAATATATATATATATATATTGTCAAAAGGTTGCTAGTCCAAATGCACCCAAAGGAAGAAAAAATGTTAGGAAAGATAGTGTGGCAGGTAGAAATATCATTGATGCTAATCATGCTGTCAATTTTAAGAAATGGCATCAAGAAAGAATGAAATTTATGCCAATGGATAAGGCATTGGTCTTCATAAGCCAAAGATCTACAATTTTGGACATGTCCTGAAGAGGAGCTGCCCTCCCTAAATGGAGCCACTGTTAGTCATTAATATTTTTCACCTATTGTTGATGACTAAATTCCTAGCTGAGTTTTCTAGAAGCTGGTATCCATATGTCAATTTGTCATCTAGAAAACCCCCAAACAAATTTTTCCCTCCTACCTTTTCAATCAGCCCATGACGAAATAAAACCTCATTGTCAAGCCCTATCTAGCCTCAGTCATACTAGCTTGTCCATTAGCTCCAAAGAAAACAATCCAAATCTGTCCAGGAAGTCCCCTCTAAGTTAGGTAGTGGCGCTTTAGGCATTTCTCCCTTAGCAAACAATCCTAAAAGCCAAATAACCTCTATCTACTATCAACCAGTCCTAACAGACCTTCCTATTCTACAAAAAAAAATTTGGTTACACCCTTAAGTCGTGCCACTAACAAGCCTTGAAGTCTCAGCAATGCATGTGCCATAGGTCAAACTGATATTAGTTAGTTTTACAGTGTTTCAATGGATATTTTAAAGAGAAAAATGATGGGCAGTAAGGCAATGATGAAAAGGAACATTATGGCAGCCAACACAGCAATAAGCATGAGGGTGATGAAGCACAAAACAGTGAAGGGAAAGAGCATGAAAGTCATGAAGAAAGCAGTGACAAAGGAAAACATGGCAACCCTCAAGAAAGCACTGATGAGGGAAAGAAAATACAAAACATGGATCATGAAGGGCATTCTCCAAAGCATGTGCTAGCTACCTCTCCTAGGCAAGGGGCCATGACTTCTTCACCAAAGGTAGAATGCCAAACAACAAAGAAGAAAACCAAGAAAAGCTCAAAACTGCCCAAGGAGGGCGCCCAGTGAGAAAAAAAGGAAAAAGACACCTCTAGGCTTGGAATTTTGGCCCGAGCTTCTAGACATGTTTCTAAAAATCCTTGAGGGACTTGCTCACCAAAATTGAGCAAATTTTGACATGTTCTTGTTTTTTGACATTTTTGGGCCTAATTGCATAAAATCATAGGCACCGCCATTTTGGTTTGGAGCATCCTCAACTCTTGAGAGTGATACCATTGGATGCATTAAATTTAGGGTCATCTACTCAAGAATTTTCAGAGCATTTGAAGTTGTTTTGATCCCCCAAAGATACAAAAAACACTCACTTTTTCGACAATCTACCCACATATCAACAAGGCCTATTGTTTGGGTTTTTCCACTTAGTTTAGTATTTGACAGACTTCTAGGAATAATTTTTGGAAAATTCAAGTTGTTCCAGAAAGTAGACATCCATATCTTTCCAACGAGCCATCACGGGCCTCAGTTCGACATCGGGAAGACCCTCAAAAGTCATCCGAAAGACATGCAATTTTCTGTTGATGTGCCCTTAGTGCTTTTTGACCAAAAAAGGAAGATTTTTGAAGTAGCCTTTCAAAATGTGCGTTAAGCTATTTTGGGACATTTTCAGTCATAAAAAGTCAAATTTATTCCCGTTTTTAGCATTTTAAGATATTTTGTTGGATATTTTTGTGCCTTGGGCTTTGCAAAGCCTCAAGGACAAGTTTATATATTTATTTTGAACCAATGGCTAGCTTGTTGCCTTGGTTGGTTTTCCTCCTCTTTGGCCTATATATTACAAGAGGATTCATTGTAATAGAAGGCTTAACTTGATGATAGAAGCAATATATGGTCATATAAGCTTTGGAAGAAATACGTGTCTCATGCTTTTGGATAGTCTCTTGGATGTTCTTGGATGATGAAAGAGGATTGTTGTTGGATTCCATGACTTGGTAGAATGGTATAGTGTCTCTCTCTTTGTTTTGTTTCCTAGTTTTCATTCATAAATCCATGTTTCTTGCTTTCTATAGAACAGTAGAGAAAAAATTTGAGACATGCCCTTGGAGGCACCTCAAATTTCCTGTTTCTTCATAGCTTCCATGTTTTCTTCATTCTTAGTCACATTAAAGAATTCTTGATTGCTCTTTAATAACTTGAGGATATTGTTGCTTGTTTCATTCATAGTTTTATGCATGCTAATTATGATTCACGGTATGCCCTGCTTACTCATGGCTAGCCATAGCTCCATCCATGAAATTTCTCTTTGACTGATTAGATTGCCATTTGTTGAACCAAGGAGGTCTTGTTTTGATCTTGCCCTTTGCCTAAGACTATGCAATATTGTTTTCAAAGTGACCAATAAATTGAAGTACTGTGTTTAGGCATTCTGGCATAGTGATTTGAGTTGTTTGTCTCTCTTAAGTATATTTCCCCAAAGTCTGATAGCCATTTCCCAAAGTTAGAGAGTTATATATCTCTATGCATGGCTTGAATGTTTATTTCTATGTATTGATTAGCTTATAGTTACATTTCTCATGATTAATGGTTTTCCATACCATGTTTATGTCAGCTATTAAACTAGTTATGCTTGAAATCCTTTGTTGTTCACAAACTTGATGTCCATTTTACTCCATTTTTCCCAAAGATCCTTTCTACCTCGAATCAAATCGGCCCTTCAACAGCCTTGTATCACCATCTGATATATTTCTTGACCTTTTCGACCCCATAGCCCAGTTGATCTGACATATTTTTACCTATCTTATATCTTTGATCAGTTTCATCCCTCACAACCTAAAAACCAAAACCAAAAAACCTACTTCATAACTAGCCTAAAATCAGAACACAATAAGCAAACACACAAATATCCCTTACACATATAGAGAGAGCCCTCTCTGAGTCCAGGAAGGCTAGGTCCTTGGGCTTCGAAGACTGGTTTGATGTTACAATGTCATTTGGCTTGCCAATCAGCCAAATCATGGGACCCTAACAGATGAGAGTGGTACTTTTACTTTATTTTGATATTGAACCATTTATCGATGTGATACTAGTGGTATTGGTTCGTTTATTCCTTTTTACCACTCTAAAATTCCTCCTCAGTCATGCAAGGAAAACTTGAATAATTGGTCTCTGGAATTCATACAAGGCTTGCTGCTGGACATGGTTAAATTTCTTCGATCTTAGGTTCAACTAGATACTCCCCATAAGATTTTTACATGATTCATCGTTCTCCTTGGTATATAGGCAGGAGGAATCAAGGGAGACTTCCAAATCTTTTTCTGGTTGTGGAGAGATATATAATTTCCTAAATGCGGTCAAGATGAACTCTTCCTGAGAGGAAGATATCCTAGCTACTGGTAGGATTTGAGAAAGTACTTTGAGGGACATTCTTTAATATCTGAATCATTCTTGAATTTGTCCTACTGGTTGATGATCCCTGTCTCGCAACATGGATTAGTACCTAGGGGTTCTTACAACACCCAAAAAATGATATAATGTTAACGATTAGAATCTGAAGATAAATGAAATTAAAAGCTATTGGCTAAAATAAATCTCACCACTCTCATAAAAATATGGATCAGAGTACTATTTAATCTATTAAAAGTGAAACAATTCGGAAATTAAATGTCTCACAAAATGTTTCATACTATTCTAAGGCCTATGCTGCTTGTGAGGCTTAGATATGGTTCATGTGGATGTGCCTTACTAAGTCTGTGAGATTTACACACTTTGCGGATTACATGAAATGTAGAAATGAAACCACTTACATAATTTTTCAAAATATTCCAAGGCCTACTTCTACTTCTACACATAAAGGAAAGGAAATAAAAGTTCAAATATAAGAAAAAGAGATCAAAATTTGGAGCAACCCCACCATAGTGGATGCATGGCTCTTCACTCACACCTTACCGTACTCTCTCTACCCTCTGACTGCCCTGCAATACCCTTGAAACTCTATAATAAAAATCTTATCTGAACCAAAATAAAACTCCCCGAAAATGACGCCAAAATATTGAGAGTTTTAATTAGCGAATTAAACCTCTTAATATTAATTGTCAATTTGGGAGTCATAAACATGATTTCTACTGCGTTTTTGGTTAGCTTAATGGTAAGAGTATATAATTTTCCTTAATAATGACCGTTAAGTGCAGAATGATAAATGAAACACTCTTCTATCAATTAAGTATCTCACTCAGAAACAATAAATATCATCGTGCAATCTATCCTAATTCTTTAAGTAAACAAATTCTTGTTTGCAAAAATAACACTCTCTATTAATTTAAAGAATTTATTTATTGTAAAATTGAAGTTTAAATATCATTTCTTACTAATCATAGTATTTAAATATATGAGAAATTTCTATTTGAGTAAGCAGCTCACTATTTTTAAGAGAAAATTTTAATTACCATTGATAAATAAACACGCCGAGAAAATTTTAATTACCATTGATAAATAAACACACCATTCATTTGCTGGAAAAGAAACCTCTATTTTATAGAAGTAATTACACCAATGAATTTATGAAAAGTAAACTTCTAATTACACAAATCAATTTCTGAAAAGTAAACTTCTAATTACACAAATCAACTTCTAGAAAGTAACTTCTAATTAAATAAACCAATTTATACCTACGCGATCCCATTTTATAATCTGTAAAACAAACTAAAAATCCCTATTCCTAATCTAGATGACTATTTGAAATGGACTATTTAGACCAAAATTCTCTTTTGGTACTTAAGAAAGTCATAATAAAAATCTATGGAAGTGAAAGAAAACCAAATCCATTAACTCCAAACTAAAATTTCTACAAACAAATCATGTTAAGGTTTGTTTATACATCGATATAAGTATGCTATGGGAAACAAGAAAGCCTTTAATTAAAAATATTTTTTCTTGATGGGCTAAACTTCAAACTAAGACTGTTTCAATCCATTTAACATACCTCACACCACTCACACTCATGCATCGGCAATATCAGAAAATAAATTACAAGTTTTATTCCTAACAGTGGTAATCAAACCTTCAGAAATCCTACGACTAAACCCTATTTCGCATCAAATTACTTCATAAATTGTTTTGCAATATATCTAATTCGAAACAGAGCTTTGAATTTATTGTTCTCTATGCACAAAAATCAACCTTCAAGCATTCATAACAAGTTATTTCTAATTGTTTACACATGAAATCAATTGAATGAAAACCTTTAATTAATTCTCAATAGCTCTATCAGTTCAAAGAAAACACATTTAAATTTAGAATATCAACACGGGATTACAAAAATATAACACAATTGGTACTTTGAAACTAGATTTGTAAATCAGAAACAAATCCACTCTGCAAATTGTAAATTCTAGATCTTAAATAAATGGGGGAACTTGCGTCCAAGTGGTGGTGGGCCCTTTCCTCTCCTGGAGCAAGTTTTAAACTAATTCACTACTTTTAAAAATTAAATAAAATCATCATACTCACAATGAATCAAATTCCGGATCAAGAATATTAAGGTTCAAAAATAAGTGCCAATGTCATATGCTAATGCTGCCTGAGATAAAGATTCTTATAGAAATACCATCTGCTACTCTCCTCCTCCAAAGTACATGCATAGTATTGGCTTTATACAAAGCTTTTGATGAAAACAAAGCATAACAATTTTCTATCAAAAGAAAATACGACAACATGCTAAAGGAGGCCTCATGGAATCTTTTGGAGAGCCTTCAAATGGGTGATGGTTGGTTTCATTATGATCATAGCATGGATGGAGGAACCGTTTCCTTTTGTTAAGCATTAGAGGTTTATCAAAACCATGGATGTGGCCAAAGCAGTCAAATCCGAATTTTGACTTGATTCTGTACTTAAAACTACATTAGAAAATTCCCCTGACCATAACTCCTCCATGGTAACAATTTTTTTAAAACGGTTTCTAAGTTGCATGAATAAGGGTACTTTGAACAAAACCCGCCTGTCATAATTTCATGATTCTTATTTATTTGATCACAGAATTTATATTTTCACCTACAGAAATTTTGTACTCAAGTCTGCAGTAACTAGTTAAAATTTACTTGTGGAGACTTCTGGCAATAGAACTCTTTGGAAAATTAACTTAGTGAAACCATCATCAGTAAATCATGACTAAATAATTTATAATCATAGAAAAGATAATAAAACTAATGATAATCAACCACAAGGCATAGGATGTGATTTGACGATAAATGATGGAATTATGATGTGAAATGAGAGTAAGGGTGTCAAAATTTAGGTTATGAATAATGGTACAATGCGATGGAAAAATGGGCATATTCGAGGCCCAACAGAAACCATGCTAATTTCCTAGTTTTCAATCATTAATTTACTTAAAAATACATAAAATACATAACTTTGGAGAATGATTATTCTAACCTGTATGATCATGAATATGGTTACTTCATGTAGGGTTTTAGGCTAGATAGTTATGAAATGAGGGCTAAATGGTTATGAAAATATGGAAATATGGATGAATATGGAAGACAATTTTGAGACTGAACATACCCCCCAATTGAAGTTGTTGCAAGTCCTCATGAAACTATTGCATTGATTCATTTTTCCATAAGTTTATCTTCTTAAAATTCTTTGCTTCTTTATGAAATTTTTACTTGTACTGATTCTCTTTATACTTTGCGTCATCATATTCTCTTTTGCAAAGTGTAATACATTTGATTGCAACATTGATTTTTTATGGTTGGTTCTTGTGTGACAACCGAAACTTGACCGCACAATCCTCGTGTGTGTGATGCTATATATATATATATATATATATATATATATATATATATATATATATATATATATATATATATATATATATATATATGCATCAAAGTACATGAAAAAATTGAGAATTTTCTTTTCAATTCCTATAACAACTATCAATGAATTGATAATTTGCAAAGCATATAATATTTTGGAATCATACTGCGACAATAGTTGATTGGGAAGAATAAGTGAGTTGGAATGAAATGAATGTGTGATGGTGTATGCAATTTGAATATGAAGTTTTGTCCCTTTCCCCCAACTAAAGGTGTTTTTTAGTTTATGACAATATGAGAAAGGGAGTGAGGAATTTTCCAAAATTACAATTTTTAGCATTTTAAGGAATTGCATGACTAAAAATTAGAAACCAACATAGCTTCACTTACCTTCAATGTGGATGAGTAGTGTTTGCTGAAGAGTGTGGCTATTGATGTTGTATCATGGAGTATGTAAACAAAGGAATTTGATCTTCTTATTTGTTTTGTTTGTGTTGATGAAAAGATTGGGACCTTTATTGCTACTGTTACAAATTGAATCTTGTTGCGAACTGTTGAAATGGTGTAGTCTTCAATCGTTACAAAACTCGATGGTACAATTTTGGTCATGAGAATAAATGTGTTAATGTTGAGCATGAAGAGAAGTCATTGGATTACTGACCATTAATGAATTTCGTTAACCAATGCGAAAAAAACACACCATTAATTTCAATGAGTTCCAAGGAACCTAAGTACATCTTGCAAAGTGCAAATGGATGAGCTGATGTCGAGCCACTTGCAATATCTAATGATCAGGGGACATTGGTGTATTTTGATGATTGTCCGCAAAAATAACTTGTCGTTAAGGCATACAAGCCTCAAGGTACTTGAAAGAGAACTCTAGCCTTGAACCTAGATAATGTGTTGATGTCGATAGGCCAAGACTTGTTAGAATGGAGGCCTTAATGAATCCTCCATCATCTAACGTGAGCATAAAAAAATGATTTTGAAGGACTATGAATGAAATTTTTTTGCAGTGGATCAAGGTAAAACCTTGACAAAATGAAAAGGAAATGGAATGAATTAGCTATGTAGGGGAGCTGAATGGTTTTATTTCTTAGTTATAGGTTAATGAAAGCAAGGCAAGAAAATGATTGTGAAGGAAAATGAGATGAAGATTTTATTGAATGAATAAGGAGGATTGCAATGGTAAGACTAGTATCCTAGAGGTTTTGAAATGGTATGATGGATCTGATTTAGCATTCTTTATCGAAAATCATGTGCTCATGCTTTGGATATTTCATCCTTGATGTTGCTCTGATCACGTTATTTTTGAAAGAAATGTGGTCTTTGAGAGACATTTTTTTCTTATGGTCATATATTTGTCTTCCTGGAACCTTCATAAACTTAGTAATTTTTTTGCAATGAAATGTAATTATCAAAAGAGAGAGGTGAAAATCCCTCTATTTATGAAATTTACACAAAAAACTGAGAATTGGTACTAACAAAACAAATTCAAGAAATAAAATCAAATGAATTTTTACCTTTTTTGAAACTAGTGCCTCAGGTTACCTGTCATGTCTTGTCAGTAATTTATTAATTCTTTTACTGTTTCAAATTCCGATGAAAGTTTTCTCATTGTGTATATCTCGTCGATATCTTTCCAACTACATTTGAATCGTCGGAAACTAATGTCGTATGAGAAAGTTTTGCTTATTTGAATTTTTTGTCAAACAGTGAAAATAGTCATGCGTGGGTGGGGCATGGCAATATGATGCTAATGTGAAAGATGAAGTAGGAAGATAAGATGGCATGTTGATCATGAATTTCCTATTACAATGTGTTATCAACAAAATAGATCATTGAATTAAATACAGAGTTGCATTGTTATTTTTCATCTACAGAATTGTGCATTTCCTGCATCTAAAAATCTTGCGTGGACAGTTAGGTATACACAATTATGCAAATAATCAGTTCGATCTTCAATTTAATCAACACATACTCTCGAAAAAACGATGAAATTCCTTAATTTTTTATTGATGCAGTAAACAAATTTTATTCAAAAGGAATTTTTTTTTATTTTTTTTTATTTTTTTTAAATATGCATTAAAACAATGGAGAAATTTCTAGAATTTTATTACCTTCAAAAATATGAAAATGTGGGTTATTATGCTATCTCTACCATTGGTGGTTATGGATGTATAGGCTCTACCTCAGTCAAAACTTAGCAGGGGTACGCTTGAGCATATCAACTCCAATTGGATAATTTGGACTCTTAAGGAATGTCATGACATCATGATTGTAGATTGGGTATTCTTTGAGGACATCAGTGGCAGTGATCATTACAACAGAAAACAGATTCAAGAGGACAATAACCCTAGCCAAAATAGTAGCTGTCATAGCTATATATACAACAACATACACCAGCTGTATAGAATTAGAAGTCACGACCACCAGCTTCAATCGCCATACTGATGGGTTGGTTTGCTCCAGCCTTCTTCAGTTCATTCTCATTATTGTGAGGCACATATTCATAGTCATCAATAGTTACTACATGTCACACTCACAACCTTGTAAGGATAATCCTTTTCGCTGTCAATACCTCCATTTTTTATGATGAATTCAAAAGTGTAGTCCATCAAGCCATGTAATAAGTCATAATTTCGATGCACATAAATCCGCTCTACATTTGGAGTAGAGTGGATCCGTGGATGATATGCCAATTTTTCCAAAATTTCCTCTAATCCAACGAATTCATCCTCCCAAGTTAGAGACTCATCATAATTCTCAGTAGGCAGAAAAATAATAGTATGGCATACGACAAATATTAGCGTATAGAATAAAATAGTCAGTGTGGGAGTTAGGATCAATGAACTTAGGATCACTAAGTTGACAATAAATATGGTATTTCTCAGCATCTCCATGGAAAATCCACCTCTTGTAGATCAGGTAAATCATATTATGGTCGTAACTGAAGCAGTGCATTTAATTGAAAACCATTTTTCCACGTAATCTGGAAAATAAGGCTCTAAAGAATCCTAGAAATATCTCAATTGGTTACAAATTTGAGAAAATTTCTATTTATGAACATAATTTACCTCATTATGAGAAAAACCCATGTTTTATTTTTTTGAGATTCACCTCCAATTGGTCATAATTTTTTTTTTTAAATGACTCGTAAAAAACTTTTATGTTTTTTGGGAAAAAATATTCGTTACTGGCTTTTGAGATTGGTTTTTCTATTAGGGTGTACCTATTAGTTGATGGAGGGTTTCGTTCAACCTTAGCCTACTAGATTCATGCTTGTGTGACCTAGTGTTGCAACCATCCTATTGAAGAACTGAACTACTGATTTCAAGAACTTATTAGATTGGAATGGACAGGTACTTGAAATATTGCCTTTTTACTTTTTTTTGATACCGAATACATTTCAGTTGGATCTACAACAACCCACATATTCTTGGATTTCTGGAACTACTTGGATTTAGGAAATACTTCCTCACCAAACTTTGTTACTGGACGAACGTGCTTGCTTAGGCATTATGCATCATTAAAATAAGCAGGGATAGTCACCACAACATCCTTTTTTTCCACTAGTTAAGGTAATCTTTATGAAAATATCGCAAAGACTTCCGATCAAAGAGAAATAGAGATCCATCTATTGGTTTGTGCGATGGATCAGATGACAAGAAAAACTTTTTGTAATTTCGCAGGATCTCAGAAACATCAATTGGATGAAGCCAACGATTTTTTTCTTCTCGTAGCATTTTCCCAATATCTAGTTGAGTTATTTTTATTAAAGAATATATATATATATATATATATATATATATATATATCTGTGTTTGTGTGTGTGTTCCATAAAAAATTTCAAATATATAGAACCAATTTATTTAAAATGATGATATATATAGATATATATATATATATATATATATATATATATATATTAAAGAAATTAACATAAGAATTATTTTTCTAATCCTCGAGGTCACACAAAGCGCAGGAAGAGAGCATACTCAAGATTTTCATTAATCGATTTCATTTTTATTTTCCTTTAAATTTGGATTCATAAAATAAAATGAAAAGAATCGATCTCACACCTGAAATTATTGCTCTTTAATCTTCTCTTGTGCTCCTTGTTCACAATCGTTTGTTTTATTGCAATTTTCCTACCAATGGTTAATAAATGGGTGGCTCTTACTACACCCCAAAATTGAAAATTTATCCTAAGAATCACAAAAATTGGTCTTTATTTGTTAGTGCTATTCTATTGAAAGAGAAATGAAACATTCTCTAAGTATAAGAGAATTTTCAATGCATCCATTTTCGTAAAAATATCATGAGTAAACTCATATCCAAGTTTGAAATATAAAGCCTAGTGAATCCTTGGACATGACCATGAAGATTTGATGTTAAAAATTGTGGCCTAATGACTAGTTGAGACCAAATTTGAATATTATCTTTAGTTTTTTTATCTTCTTCAACTATCATAGCACAAAGCTCTTTAGATCTTGTTTTTGCAATTGGATTTTTATTGTGTTTTTATTTTATTTTATTTTTTATTTTTTGTGAATGGGGGTTTTTTATTTGTGGATGTTTTGTTTTATTTCTATGTTTTCTATATGAAACTGCAAATAAACTTACATGAAAATGCCTAAATGTTGTTAACCCTAAATTAAAATGACCCTAAATGAGAAATGCTTCCTAAATAATCCTCCTAACATAGTTACATCTAAGTTTGCTTCCCTAGCAACAATGCCAAAATGTAGGTAGATTTAATGGTATGTTAAATCCCTTGTCATTTTAATATGTCAACCTAGGGGTTTCGTAAACTTAGAAGCAAACCAAAATATATGGAACCTCAGATGAAACTGTTGTAGAAAGTTTGTTAGGATGGAAATAAAGAAAGGAAATGCATATTACAAGTATAACTAAAGAAAACAGCAAAGGAAATCACATGCAAGAAAATTGAATTAGATCCTAATGGTGGAAGTTAGATTCTAAGGGTGGAATGAATGAAGCCATGGCCTTTCTAAAAAAATTATAAACTAATCTTTGAAAAACTATAAGAAGTAAAATATGATAATCTAGAAAGCGGGTAAACCTGGAACAACTATTGATTTAGTTATCAAGCAATCAAACTAAGAGAACTAGTAAACAAGAAATTTAATGACAACTAAAGTGCAAATCTATTAGAAGCAAACTATGATAATGTAGAAAGCAGGTAAACCTAGAAAAAATATTGATTTATTTATCAAGCAATAAAAGTATGAGAACTAATAAAAAAGCAATTTAATGATAACTAAAGTTCAAATATATTAGAAGCAAACTATGATAATCTAGAAAGCGGGTAAACCTAGAAAAACTATTGATTTAGTTATCAAACAAACAAACTATGAGAACTAGTAAACAAGGAATTTAATGATAACTAAAGTGCAAATGTATTAGAAGAAAACTATGATAATATAGAAAGCAATAAAATAGTCTAGAAAGTAGTAAATAGCAACTAGTGATTTAGTTGTCAAGCAAGCAAACTAAGATAGCTAGTAAGAAAGCAATTTAATGACAATCAAATTGAATCTAGGAAATGAAATCGCATGTGCGGAAATTAAATCACACTTGCATGAAACGAAATTAAAAAAATCAAAATAGGTTATAGATGTATGCGAATTGTGGTTGATGGGGATCTGTCCATTCCTCAATGAGCACACATGAAAAACTATCACTCCTTAAGAATCAAGCAACATTCATCACTCATAATTGGAAGAAAATAATATTATTCATGTTGTTTGCACAATAATAAATATGATGCTAATGAATAAATGACAACTGTTAGCTTCCTTTCAAGGATGCTCCTCTTATTTATACATGAATTAGGGACATCTTCTCAATAAATGTAAATCCCTTAAATATATACTAGATACATACTTGTATCAACTTATCCCTAAATACTAGATACAAATCCCATGACACATCAATATCTCCATGATTGTTCTCCTTAGAATATGGTCCACCTATTGAGTTGAAATTAAAATTTGTGCTTGGGAGGCCAAGTAAGACCCTTCTAGAACCTCCAAATAAGCCTACACATGTCACAAAACTCATAACACATATATATAGATATATGAAGCCATGTTAATTTCCTAGTTTTTAATCATAAATTCACTTAAAAATACATAAAATAAACAACTTTGGAAAATGATTATTCTAACCCATATGATCACGAAGATGTTTACTTGATGTAGGGTTTTAGGCTATATAGTTGTGGAATGAGGGTAAATGGTTATAAAATGATGGAAATATGGATGAAGATGGAAGAAAATTTTGAGACTCAATAAGGTCATCGTAGGATATTGGGCATAAATCTTTCTTGAAAAATCCAATATCAATAAGACCTATGGAGTTGGAAAGAGGACTTAGATGGATACCAAAAGACGCAATTTCAGACCTTTGAGATCTAAAATTACATAGATACATCATATTTAATATCGAGCTTCTATAAGGAAATAAAAAATATACATTTAGGGATCGTTGAAGTAAGGACCACACATCAACAGCCAAGGGTAAGTATACTACAACAAGGTATGTACGATTAGTGTTTGCATTTGAATTTGAATATCATCTCTGACATGTGTTTTTGCAGGACATTGTAAGTATTTTGTATGTATGTTCGTTTGGGTTTTTTTCATAAATGATCAATGTATTTACGTTTGAATTTTGAATATTTTTTTACATATGGTTTGCGGGAAAATGTACATATTTTGTTTGTATATTGGTTTGGGTCTTGTTCATTAATGCATATGCAGGAATGAGAACACAATAGGACAACTCAGACACATACTAGAAGGACGTGCAATGGCAAAGTACCATTACTTGAATCAAGCATGACAATACCTTAGCAATTGCTAGTGATCCAAGAAGTAGTGTCAAGTCAAGTATCAGGTCGTATCAAAATTCAGTGTTGTAAAAATCATCATTGTAAAGTTGTAAAAGAGTTGTTATTTTAAAAGATTCAATCTTCCTAGAGTTGAAGAGGCATTGTTGGGAGGTATAGGAGTCATTTTTGGATAATGTTATGGTTGGGTTGTAGGTCATAGTGTGATTGGGTGATTGGTATAGTTCAATAAAATCAGTGTGAATCATATTGTATTGTGGATCATTGTCCGTAGTACGAGAGTCTGCAATATTGTGTTATTTCTAATCAATATATGGTAACAAGGAGGTGCTAGGTTGGTAAATGAGGTCACCTACAGGGTGGAGCATGTGAACACTTCAGGGTGGTAGGTCGGTCTAGGATGTTGAGGCATCCATTCAGTTGACTATTGAAGAAACTAGGGCATCGGGGCATCCTTCTAGTGGGAGTTGGAGAAGAATGATTTTATAAAATTATAGGAAGTTGTAATTTTAATTTCAGTTGGGGCTGAATATTAAAGAATTTATTAGAGAATAATTCAGTGGTTTTTAACTGGGAGGGGGTTTTCCACCTAAAATTCATGTGCTTATTGTGTTCTATTGTTTACTATTGTTACTAGATAAGCATTAAGAATAATTGAAGATTAACTAATGCTCTGAAAATATTTAAAAGTGCTAATTGCTAAGGAATACTGATTCACCCCCCCTATTAGTATTTCCAACAATTGGTGTGAGAGCTTAGTTCCTTCAATAATAGTCTAACAAGTGGAAGGAGATCATGGAGTATACTAAGAATATATTTCCTTTGTTTAAGGGAAATAACTATGCACTTTGAAGTGGAAGAATGCAGGTTAATTTGCTGGCGCAAGGATACGAAGTATAGGAAATAGTTGAAAAATGATTTACAATGACCCATGATGAACACGGTAATAAAAATATGGTATATGATGCAAAGGATAAAGATTTCATTATCATTAGGCTTATTGAATCTGTCTATATTAGGGTACTGAGTTGAAAAACTACTAAATAAGTATTAGACAAACTTGAGAATATATATGCAGGCGACTCAAACATCAAAGAAGCAAAGCTTCAAATTTACAGGGAAAAATTTGAGCAACTCAAAGTGAAGGAAGATGAAAATATTATTGCATACTTTCAACATATTGATGAAACAACAAATGCATTGGAAGGTTTGGGAGAACATGTCGACACAAAAATTGTTTTCTAAAAGATCCATAGAACCCTGCCAACAACCCAAAGGTATTTTCCTTGGAATATAGTTCGAATCTAAACAATATCAAAAAATATGAGTTCCATGGAGTCCTTGCGACATATGAAATGAGGGTTGAAGAAGAGGATGACACATCTCACCTAGAAACAACATTCTCCACATCTAAGAAGACTAGTATGGAAACAATCTGGAAAAAGAACAAATATGGAAAAAGAAGACTGTAAAATTTTCTATCGCTCTCAAGGCTCAAAGAAACAAAAACGTTTGGTATGTTGATAGTGGTTGCTCAACCCATATGACTGGAGATAGGAATAAGTTCATGTCCTTAAAGGAAAAGAAGGATGGAACAATGTCTTTTGGAAATGATGGGTCTTCAAACATTATAGGAGTAGGACGATCAAACTTGGAAGGAAGAATGCATTAGTGAAGGATGTTTTGTTGGTTGAAATTATTAATCACAATCTTCTTAGTTTTGGACAAATGTGCAATCAAGGACACACGATGCTATTTAACTATAAGAAATGTGAAATCAAGAAAGGAAATTTTGGTAAAATTGTGGAAACAACAAAAAAATCTCCAAATGACATATATATTTTGGATCAGACACCTAAAGGGTTCTTTTTGAAGAAAGAAGATGAAATTTGGTTATGGTACAAACTAATGGGACATATAAATTTTGACAATTTGGTCAGGATCAACAAGAAGGAAGTAGTAATAGAAATTCTTAAAATTTCAAAACCTACCAATACGATATGTGAATTTTTTCGGTATGGAAAGAAAACAAAATTTGAGTTCAAGACAAAAGAACACTTTGCATCATGTCCATTGGAATTAATACATAATGATCTGTGTGGTCCTATGAGAACAAAAGGTTTAGACAAAGAATTATATTTTATGCTAATGATAGATGATTACGCCGTAATGATAGTCTTAATCTTCTTAAAGAAAAAGACTGAGGAATTCGAGTGTTTTAGAATTTACAAGGAATTGGTCGAAAATGAAAATAATTTGAAGATCAAATGTCTAAGATCAGATAACGGTAGATAATTCACTTCCAAGGTATTTCAATAGTAATATGACGAAAATGGAATAAAAAGGAAATTATCAACATCCAGAACACCATATGAAAATGGGGTTGTTGAAAGAAAAAACATAACCGTACAGGAAATGGCTAAAAAAATATTAAATGACTCAAAATTAGATGATAAATTCTGGGTTCAAGCAATTGATACAATTGTATTAATTATAAACAAAGGTCTGCTCAATTGTAACATGACTCCATACGAACTATGGAAGAGAATACCATATAATGTCAAATACTTCAAAATATTTGGAAGCAAATGCTACATCAAAAGAGAAGATAAAAAATTGGGCAAGTTCGATTCCCGAGTCAATGAAGGTATTTTCGTTCGTTATTCATGCAAAAGGAAGGCTTATAGATGCTACAATATGTCGTGAAAACAAATAGTGGAAATCATAAATGTTACTTTTGATGAAGTTTGTGTTATAAAGGATGATGATGAGATTGTCCCTTCAAGCAAATCTAAGGGATATGAGGGAGAATCTTTGAAGGATGAAGAAGAAGATCCAAAACAAGACCAATCAAATAAGGAAACAAAATTCAACCAAGAGGAAATAAGAAATGGTCAACAGGATGTACAAGAAAATTATCCAAAAGATTTAAAAGAGTGGTGTCAAAAGAATCACCTGTCAAATTAAATCATCGAAAAAATAAATGAAGGAATTGGAACTAGAAGGAGTCAACAACTTCATTCATCATAACAACCCCACATTTTATTTTTAGCAACTTTTGAGCCTAGCATTTTTTAGGAAGCTAATAAATATGAACACTGGGTAGCAACTATGAATGAAGAATTGGATCAAATTGAGAAGAATGACACTTGGGAATTGGTTCCACGACAAAAGGATAAAAATGTTATGGGAACTAAATGGGTCTTCAGAAACAAATTGAATGAGGATGCACATGTTACTAGTAATAAGGAAAGATTAGTTTGCAAAGGATATGAAAAAGTTGAAGGAATTGATTTTGAAGAAAAATTTTCTCCTGTTGCCAGAATGGAACTTATTAGAATGTTTCTCTCTTATGCATGCTTGATAAAAATCAAGGTCTACCAAATGTATGTTAATTAAACCTTTCTAAATGTTGAACTGGAAGAAGAACTTTACAACGAACAACCTGAAGGCTTTCTTCTCTCTAAAAAGGAAGACCATGTCTGTAGATTAAAGAAGGCACTATATGGTCTCAAGAAATCTCATAGATCTTGGTATGCTCTTCTTGATGGATATCTACATCAACAAGGATTCAAGAAAGGAAGCACTGACAACAATCTCTATGTGAAATTGGATCAAGACAAACTAACAATTATCGAGGTATATGTGGACGATATAATCTTTGGAAGCAATGATGACAGATTAAGTAAAACAATTTCCAAAAAGATGAAAAATAAGTTTGAAATGTCTCTACTTGGTGAGGTGGAATACTTTTTAGGGATTTAGATATCTCCACAGGGTAAAGGAACATTTATATATCAAACCAAATACATCAAGGAAATTCTCAAGAAATTCAAGATGGAATATTGCAAGCCTATCCTTACCCCAATGGTAACATGTTGCAAGTTAATTCTATAACATTTCTCAAAGGATATAGACCAAAGGTTGTATAGATCTATGATTGATAGTATTCTATATGTGACAACTTCTCGGCCAGACGTAATGTAGGTAGTTGGACAAGTAGCAAGATTACAAACAACACCAAAATAATCTCATATTATTTTTGTCAAAATAATTCTCCAATATCTTAATGGCACAACAGAATATGGTTTATGGTATCATAAAGGAAATGATCTAGTTATCCAAGATTATACAGATGCAAATTGGGTAGGAAGTTTTGATGATCAAAAGAATACCACTGGAACTGCATTCTATCTAGGTGGTTGTCTTGTTTCATGGTTAAGTAAAAAATAGTCTTCAATCTCGTTATCCACAACATAAACATAATATATTACGACAAAATCTTGTTGTACTCAAGTTCTCTGGATGAAACAAACATTGAAATATCTTCAAGTCAAGTTTGATGAGCCTATTCCCATATTTTGCGATAACACCAGTGCCATCAATATCTCCAAGAATACTGTGATGCATTGAAAACAAAGCACATTCCTATCAAATATCATTTCATTAGAGAGAAGGTCTCCGAAAATAATATCAAGTTAGAATATGTTGGCACAAAGGAACAAATTGCTGACATGTTTACCAAACCATTTCCTCGTGAAGAATTTGAGTATATTTTCCCAAAGCTTGGGATTCTCCCAAGTTCTCATTAGACTCTTTCTCTTATTTAAATAATTAGAAAAAGGGAGTGGATGTGTATACATGTCTGTTGGCCAAAACGTTTTCAGGGTATTTACCCTTTTCCTTTGATGAAAAAGGGGGAGAGAATGCAGTAGGAGTAGGAAGAGTTATCATGATCGCAAGGGGAGTACTTGCATTTCCATCAATGCCAAAGGGGGAGATTTTTGATTAGTGGTTGTCATTGATGTCAACCCAAGCAACACCATGGGCTACCCAAATCTTGCATGGGAATTTTTACTTGACAAATTAATCTATTCTAAGTGAAGGATATTTTGGATGGATTTTACTCATAAAAATATTTCCATTGATATATGGCACACCATGTAATTCTTCATAGTTTGAGAGAAATTTTTGTTTGAATTTAGTAACCCTAGTTAGTGTGCTAAAACCCCATGGGGTTGTGGCATGACACTCATCTTTGGTTGTGGTCATTGAATAGTAAATAATTAATAATTTTTTAAGCTCCTAAAATCCCTGCAACGTTCACTTGTTGAAGACCCTCTCAACCTAATAATTTCTATAAATTGTGACCCTCATATCCTCTTCATGCAAGGATTTCGCTGCTTCAAACAAGACATCGTGGAATTTTCGCTATAATTTTTTTTCTAGGAAGCTCAAGAAGTTGAAACTAAAACCAATTTGATAAGAAATCTTGAATAACCTTGTGACAATATTGTAGTTCTTGGTTCACTATATTTTTAGAGATATGATCTCAGGAAGTTAGGGTTTTTGCAGGCTCCCGAATTCCATGTCAAACAGGTAACCTTGGGAAAATATTCATAACTTTATCTATGAGAATTGGATTCAAATTTCATAAAACATGACAGAAAGAGAACGGAATGTAGTTTGTTGAGTATATTTTTTAGGACTTAAGATTTGAAACAGTGACACGAGGCACTTCGTACAAGTTTTCTCTACTGAAAAAGTATATAATCATGTCATCATGGGAGATTGGGCATAACTCTTTTTGGAATAATAAAATATCGATCAAGACTATGGGGTTGGAAAGAGGACTCATAGGGCTACCATAGGACTAAATTTTAGACCTTAGAGATCTGAAATTACATATATAAAACAGATTCAATATCGAGCTTTTAGAAGGAAAGAAAAAGTATGCATTTAGGGATCATTGCGGTAAGGACCACACATCAACAGTCAAGGGTAAGTCTGCTACAACAAGGTATGTATGATTAGTGTTTGCATTTGAATTTGAATATCATCTCTGACATGTGGTTTTGTAGGACAGTATAAGTATCTTGTATGTATGTTTGTTTGGGTTTTGTTCATAAATTCCAAACATATTTACATTTTAATTTTGAATATTTCTCTGACATAGGTTTCATAGGACAGTGTAAGAATTTTATTTGTATATTGGTTTGGGTCTTGTTCATTAATGCACGTGCAGGAAGGAGGAAACAATAGGACAACTCATACACATACTAGAAGGACGTGGACCAAAAAAGTACCATTACTTGAATCAAGCGCAACAGTAGCTCAGTAGCCACTAGTGATCCAAGAAGTAGTGTCAAGTCAAGTATCAGGTCGTGTCAAAAGTCAATGTTGTAAAAATAATCATTGTGAAATTGTAAAAGAGTCATTATTGTAAAAGAGTCAATCTTCCTAGAGTTGAAGAGGCATTTTTAATGTCCTTCAAGGTCCACTTCACCTAGATAATTTTTGAGCAATGAGTCACAATTGAAATATACTTTTCTTTAGCAGTTTATAAGGAAATGGAGCCTTTTTTCTTGGTGACACAGGACACTAAGCAGTTTCACAAGAAGAATGTTGTGCTTAGGGTCCTCTTCCAATCATCAATACTACCTACCGAGTCAACATCAATATATTCCCTCAATTTGAGCTATTTTGTTCCAACATACCATAGTCCATAATCAATTATCCCCTGAAGATATTTAAATATCCTTTTGAAAAAAAGGACGTGAATTTTACGGGGTTTGGCTTGAAATATAACTACCAGGATGACTAATTGCATGACATTTGGTCTATATTCTATGAGATATGGAAAGCCTCCTACCATCAATCTGTAGACAGTCCGATTAACCAACGGTGTCTCATCTTCCTTGCATAACTTACAACTTGTAACCATGGGGGTGCTAACTAAATTGTAATCTTCCAGTCCAGATTTATTTAGAGTTTTTCGCAAGTATTTTGATTGGTAGTGTTGGTCTCAGAATTTTAATTCTGCCATCAGTGATCAAAGTCACTCTTTTCATATTCATTTTAGGGGTCCCACTCTGATATTTTTTATCATTCCATTCGTTCATGCAAAAAATTGATTCATTGATGGTAGCCCTAGTCATAAAATATCACTCTCCCTAAAAATTTCACATTTTCTAACCCACTTTCATGTCTTGTTGAGCATAAAACAATCTTCAAATCTCATTTCATTATGACATTATGTGAGTCAAAGTCAACCATGGAGTCAAAGTCACCCAAGGTCTCATTAGGTCAATTAGGTTTCATTTTCCAAGGTTCATAAATATGTCATTTCATCTCAATAGGGTCAATAAAGGTCTGAGAGTGACTCAAATAATACTTTCTCAAACATCGGCAGAGGATTTATCAGCATGTAAATATTATTTTTAAAGTTTTAATTTTGGTTTTAGAGTATGATTTTCACACTAAGATGTAATTTTATTCAAAACATAGATGTAATTTATTTTTATTTTTTAATGCAATTTTATGCTCATAATATGTAATAAGTTCTATCCCAAGCTTCCAACTCAAACTTCACATGGAAAACTGAAGAGAAACAAAGTCAAAATGAAAAGTGCCAAACTCCATCAACATCATCCTACAAAGAAGAAAAAAGCAAAGGAAAAGGGTAATTAGTAAATGTTTTCAAAAAATTGAAATGAGATATTAGAAAAGTGGGTTTTATAGTTTGAACTCAAATTCACTTAGCTATTAATGACTCCTTGGGATCAATTCAAATTTATTGGCTCCTTCAAACACCAAGAAAGCACTCAAAAAGATCAAAATATCTAGTTTCTCAGTGAAATTGGTCAGGAAAACCGAGAAGAGGGTGCAAACGCTGAAGCAAGGGCGCAAATGCATAGTTGAGGGCACAAATGATGAAGGAAAGGCACAAATCTTTAGTCAAGGGTGAAAATGTCCAGTTGAGGGCACAAATGCTCTATGGATGGCGCAAATGACCAGCAAGCCCTAGAAACATGTTTAAGTGACAAAAACATCCACTTCAAAGATTCTTCATTCTACTCATCAATATCCAAAAAAACCAGTAAGAGCTCATGCCATTTAAAACCATTTTCACAAATTTTATGTGTTGAAGTTTTGTCAAAATTGAAGTTTAAATTTTGTGTTTGAATATGCTTAAAACCCTAGTATTCCATTGTATGCTTGAAAAATCCCAAATTTCACTCCCTTACACTTTACATTCTTCCTACAATTACAAAAACCCATTCCCAAAACCCTGTTTTGCAAAATCCCCTTTTCCCAAACCTTTCTCTAAAAACCCTAAGCCCTAGGTGTTACATCTACTTAGGCTCCCGATCCAAAAATTGCTATCCTAAATCTCATCATATTACTACTCCCTATTCCCTCCCCCATTTTATACATCCCTAAGGAACATATCCCTCATTTTCCCTTTCCCATTCCCTTTTCTCGAAAACATATTTCACACCGCCCACTTCCCTAGGGTTTTGACAAAAGAACCATGGAAAAGGAAGAAGAAAACACATCATTCAATGAAAGAGAGGAAACAGAGGAGAGGAGGCCACATAAAGGTGGAAGAGTACTCAGATTCGAACCTGCCAGCACTAGGGAACTCTTGGCTTCTCCATTGATAGCGACATGCTTCAAACATGTTGGTTGGGAAGAATGTTGGCTGTTATGATTTTTGTGCGAAAATTTAGAGGGTTAAACACCATCCCATGCTAACCAGACTTTTCATACCAGGATTCCATGGCAACCAAGTTACTTTAGCTCAAGTCACTTTTACTATATCTATTTTTATTATTTCACTTGCTACATGGATCCAAAATATTGGAGAGAAGTGGTTCAAGAAAGGTAATTTGAAGAAACAGGACATTGACTTCTTCTTAAAACCAAGACACCAAAATCAGACTAAGAGGTTATTTCCTTCTTCTCACCTCCTAGAAAAATATGCACCAATGATGAAGATAATCATGAAATATTTTTCATGTGAAGGTATATTTTCAAGTCTTTATTCCTATCACATCCGGCTCTTAATGCATTTCACTAGGGTAAGGATGCTTAACATACCCTACTATCATTTCCGGAGTATAGAGAAGATGGCATACATTTCCCATAAAAAGGAGTATGAACAAAAAATGAAAAGCCTATTCCATTATTCCCTCATAAAATTCATAGTCCTCCACCATCTCAATCAACTAAACATTGCATGGAGCACCTTCATATCTAATGATGTTTTCAATGAGCCATCCACTCAACATGCACAAAATGTCCCTTCATCATCCCAACCATCCACTTCCATTCCTCCATCTCAGCCCATATCACATTCATCATCATCACATCAGTCCCTTTCACCTCCTTCATCTCCATCTCATCATGGCATTGGCTCACCTAGCAGGATTGAGGAAATTGAGCCTAAGTGGGCTAGTATGGTTGAGGTTGAGCCATTGCAAAAAACCTACTAGAGAGGCTACAAGCATGTGTTTTCTCCACATAGAGTGGAAGGGGCCATGCCTTCTACAATGACAAAGTAGGTGGAAAAAGGTAAAGAAAAGGTGATAGAGGTAGTCATTCATGATGAGGAGGATCTTCATGAAACATAATTTAAGCTTGTTGACCTAGATGAGGATGAAAATGACAAAATTACCCATGCAGCCATCAAATGAAAGGATGTAAATATTAAGGAGCTCCAAGCTAATCTTGACAGGGACATATATGCCATAAAATTCCTTGAGCAAGAGAATGAGCAATTGAAGATTAAACAGGTCATTGATGAGGTCAAGTATATCATTGCTCAAAGGGAGGCAAAAAAATCCAAATTCATGCTAGATGAAACACTTGAAAAGTATGGCTTACTTGATGAACATGAGGAAAAAGTACCAAGACAGAGACCTAGAACGAGAGGGATGAAAAGAGCTCTAGCTCTAGACAAACAAAGGGAGGCTGAGCTTGCTGATCAAGTAACCCTAAATGAGAAACTTGCTATAGTCATTAGTGAAAACATGGAACCATGGCTTGATAGAGCTAATCAAAACTTGGAGAATCTTCTAGCAAAGGAAAATAAAGATAATGACTTATTGAGGAGGAAATTCAAACACCATGCCATAAAGGAAAAAATCGCAATTGCCAAGCTCAAAAGAGTCAATGCAAAGATTGAAGATTTGACCATGGAAGAGATGATGAAATTGTACATTCTTGTTGAGGCTTCCCTCCAATATTAGACACATCATCATCAACTATTATACAAATTTTGAGGCATTTTGGAACTTTTTTGAAAAATATGGAATTTTCTGAGTTTTTTGTAACAAGAATTTAGCAAAAATTTGGTCACTTGCGCAGCGCCCTAGGCGCTACCCAAATTATTGGGGCAATTTTCTAGGGAAAGAAAGAAACCATTGGATTCCTAAAGACAAAATCATTCCAGAAAACCATTTTTCTAGCCTTGGTTTGTAGTTTTGATAGGTCAAAAGGTCAAAAAACCACCTAAAAATGACTTTTCTGCCCCTATTTTGACCTAGGGACCATGCAAATACTAGTCTTGGAAGAATGAATTTTTGAGGGGGGAAATGACCTTCATTTTTAGAAATGGAGGCATATTCAGAAATAATACTAGAAGGGCTTTCCAACAAGCCATCTTGGGCCTGATTTGGACACATGTAGGTCAGCCAAAAGTGGCCCTTAACATGGATGGCATAAATGACACTGTCAGGGCGCAAATGCATAGTTGAGGGTGCAAATGACCATTTTGCTAATTTTTTTGGAAATTCTCTGAAATTTTGACACTTTTTCAGATAATCATCTTTATACCTATGAAATTGATGATGGTAAATGTAATTATTCTTGGGATTAGTTACCTAGAGGTAGATTCATTGGGTTAAAGTTATCATGGAGTCAAATGAATCAGTTTGAATGTATTTAGGGAGGAGTCACTTAGACCTCCCTATAGTCTAGGTATCAGTTCATATTATTGTGGATCATCTCCTCAACTTAGGGATTCGACCCCCGAGGTTGGGAGAGGTTGTTTTAGGCCTATATCATGTCATTTTTGAGTCATTTTCAAAGGTTGGAATTAGTTTGGATGCTAGCTTATTGATCAAGGGACTATTGTACTCAGTTTTTTTTTAGTTAACAAAGAAGAGTTGCAGCTATTTTTTAGGATATATGTGGTATGATTTTTATCATTTTTTTCCCTTCAGTTTCATATGTTAGAATGTGTTGTCTTCATGTTCATTACATATCTATTGTATGCTTTCTTTCAAGTTGATAGGCATAACACATGCTTTCTCATGCTTTGTTTAGGGAAAGATACCATAATTTGTCCATTTTCCTCTGTTTAGGAAGAACACATCTCCCATGCTCTTCCTAGATCCTCATCAGTCCTAAAAACAACTCATCATAATCATCTTTAAAGTGTTAAGACTTATTACTACCTTTCCCCATTGAATCTCTGCAACCCTATCTCATTTGCCTTGACCTAGCTCCCTTGACCATACCTTCATCCAATAGCCCAGCCAAAATCAATTATCAAAATCCCTGAACTCACACCTAGCCTAAAACCCTAATTCTTTCAGCCCTCATGGTTGTGACTTTGTGGAGAGAGACTTCTCTGACTTGGTAGGGACAGCTACCAAGTTAAAATCTTGGTTTGTGGTTACCTCTATTAGGATTCCTTCTTTAGCCTTGGGAATGTGGTGGAGTGCTAACATTCTGGCGCTATTGTCGGGGAAAAAAAGGACAAATTTTCCCTGGGTGTACAACAAATATTTGTTGGAAACTAGTGCTTTGGGTGATATGATCGAGTTTCATAAGGATGATTTCATAATTGCAGTGCCTCATGATAACAGATATGGCTTCTCGAAGAAGATATACTAGGTCTAACCCTTATCCAGATCTGGATTCTCCTGTCAAATATTTTGAAAGAATCCTAAGGAAGAAAATATCTCTGCCAGCTTCAAGTTCTTTGGATTCTCCTCCTCAAGGTTTGGTCAGATCCTTCTCATTACCTTTTGATTTGTTAGCAATTCAAGATTTAGTTTTTGATACCAAATTTGAGTTGTCATTGTTTAGAACCAAATCCGACACTAATTTGAATACAGTAGTCCCTAAAACTTAGAGATTAGAGTTAAATCCATCATTTGTTGAGGCTGCAAATGGGACTGATTTCAAAATTTGGAAACAATATTACAAGCTAGAAAATTTAGCCAACTCCCTAAGTTATACTACTGAAAAATCCCTTATTCAATACCAACAAGAAACCCTTCACATCCCTAAAGTTTCCTAAACAACTATTGTTTCATCATCCATCCCATCATCATCTCAACTTCCCCCTCAAGGACCTCCTCAGACAAATCCACCTTTTGTTCTGCCCCCTCCACCACATTCAGCAAGAATTATGGCTTGTTTTGGACCTTTAGTTCTCCCTGGTAATATTGCTAATATTCCACAAGGATACAACCAAAGACTTCCGCTCTTCGATGAAAAATATGAAATCATTGCTCGTCAGCACATGGAAAAATCACAACCTTCATAGATCTTGAGGAGTTAGATGCAGATGATGCCAAGATGTGAATTATCACACAAATTTTTTCTGGTGAAGTTAAAACTTGGTTATGTTCCCTAGAAAATAATTCTATTAGGACTCCTACTGAACTAACCGATTCTTTCTTAGCTAGGAAAGATGAGAAGAAAAACCCTTTATAAATCCTTGTTGAGTTTGACTCCCTAAAACACAATCCTAATGAATCTGTTCCTAATTATAATTCCCAATACCTCAGAATCTATAATTCCATCCCAAATTAAATGAAGCCACCTCTTGGTTTGGCCCTCCTACGTTACCATGATTCTTTTGACCCATATATGGCCTACTCATTGAGAGAGATATATCCCACTACTCTAGAAAAAATGATCCGAAATTCAGTGAGTGTTGAGGCCAACCTTTTGATTAAAAAGTCAAAACTCAAAATTGAATGTAAAGTGACCATTAAAGAGGAACCTTTCACTTTGTTTGACACTAAATTTTATGCTTTTCTTAGGACCATGGAAAGGATGGTTGATAAAATATATATTTTAGATAGACAAATGGAGCCACAAATCAGAAATCCGAACTTTCGAGACCAAAAACAACAACTTCAGTTCTAGATAAAAGAAAGAGAGCAAAGAGCTCCTGAAACACAAGAACACTAGAAAATTCAGACACCACTACAACAAAACTATGCTCAGAGCGATGAAGAGGAATAACCAACAGTAGAGGAGAACCTTCTTTTTACAGCTGATGGTCAACCCATTTTTCTAATCGAAGATGACGAATATGTGGAAAAAAAATCTTACCTAATGATAAATACTTTATATTGTTAAATGATCATGAGTTAGAAGTAGAATCTGATGATTATCAGAGAGGATACCTAAATGCATTGAGTTCCCAACAAAGGCGGTACTCCTTGAGAAGTCGTGATGTTCCAATCAATCCACCTTCGAAGAAGACAATTCAGCAGAAAGAAGTAACATAGAAGAAATTTTGTCAAGCCAATCAAAATAAGGGTAAAGATATTGTAGCTCCAAATTAGAACAAAAGCAATTATCCTTCTACAATGTACCTGTAAAACAAAGAGATATTCATAGGAAAGAAGTTGCACCGAGAGATCATGTTGAGAAAAGGGATATTGTCTTAAAAGAGGTAGACAGAACTATACCTTACAATATAGAGTCAGAAATTTCAAAGTTAAAGGTGTCTATTCCTCTTACTGAATTGATCAAAGTTGACAATTATAAATACCATGTATTCAACACCTTTAAAGTTGACCCTTTATCCAACATGGTTAATATAGAGGATGATCAACCCGAGTTAATATTTGGTCCTACAATTGATGGTCAGTCTGAAGATAGTGAGGTCCCACCATTTTACTTGAGTCTCAAAGTCCACCAATTCATCCTTCATAACACTATGTTAGACTCCCAGGCCTCCTACAACATCATGCCCAAAGCTATCATGGAGAAGCTTGGCCTTGACATAACCTTCCCATATCATGAATTATATTCTTTCGATTCGGCTCATGTCCATTGTTTGGGTCTAATCAAAGATATAGTTGTCTCCCTGGAGTAGATACCTTCCAAAAATTTTCTAATGGAAGTGATGGTTGCTGACATTCATCCACATTTCAGTATTCTCTTATCAAGATCATGGGGGCTAAATTGAGAGGTACACTGTAGTTGGACTTTTCCTACATAACAATTCCTGTCTTCGGTCAAATGAGAAAACTATACCGTGAGACAAAAATGAAATACATGATCATAAAGAAGGAAAGACCTAATAATCATCCTATAAATTTTGTACATATAGACTTAGAGTCCTTCACATTGTACAATGATTCTGGATTAAATGATGTATATTGTCAATTAATAGAAATAGAGGATGTTCCTGAGATTTTAGATTGCATTAGAACAGTGTTAGAAAAAGAGAAAGAGAATATGCCTACTATATCCGAACAACCATCAGAGAAGGCGGATGAAGGTTTAGAACATCATAAAGAATCAGATCAAAAAATTGTGTCAAGTCAGAGTCAAGAGTTTCAGCACCTTAAGGAAGAATATGGTATTTGAAGCATGGACTTTGATGGTGTCGTTGGCAAAGACGAGGCCAACATTGGTTTATGGATCTGTAGGCCATTTCAAAAAAAAAATAAAGTCCCAAATAATGTTAGATTGTGTTCCTAAAAATTAGCATTCGATTGTATGAACAATGAGGCCGAATATGAGGCACTCATTACTGGTCTGAAAATTTTGAAAAGATTGGGAGCTAGAAGAATTGTAGTCTACAGTGATTCAGAGCTGGTAATTAAAAAAATCAAAGGTAAGTATCAAGCTAATCACTCAAGGATGAGGCAATATAGGAATGCAGCACTTGACATTTTGAGAATGTTTTCAGAATATACACTTAAATTGTGCCAAGGTTGAAAAATATGATGGCTGATTCATTAGCCACTGTTGCAAGTAATTTCAGATCTACAATGTTTTCAAATAAAAAATTTGAGATTCATGTAAATCACATGCCCGCTATTCATAATAATTTGAAATTTTGGCAAGTATTCTGGGATGATAGGCAGGTGAAAAATTTCCTTCAAAGTGAAGGTGAGTTTGAGAATTGTTCTATGGACGAATTTTATAACAAGGATGACCAAGTCATAGAACAAGATCAGATTGACATACTTCAGCTTAAGGAAAATAATATTCCAAAAGGTCTTATACCTTTGGAATAATTATTTGATCAAGATGATGTGGCAATAAAACCTACTTTAGTTCACATAGAAAAAGGCATAGAAGATGTTAATATTGGAACAATTGATCTACCAAAGTTCATCAAGCTTTCAAAGTATTTTTCTCCCGAGCTAAAGACTAGATATGTTGATTTTTTACTAAGTTTCTAATGTTTTTGCTTGGCATTACTCAAGTATAAAGGTGTATGATAATGTTGGAAATATGATGCAGAGTGTTGTCCTTGATGGCAACCCACTAAATGAAGATAAAGACATGCGACTGTTGACATGTGTTGTCCTTGATGGCAATCCACCTGATGAAGATATGCTTGACTTGATGGACTTAGTAAATGATGTAAATCTGATGTGATATGATGTTTGTTGACAATATGATGCTAAGTGTTGTCCTTGAAAGGCAACCCACTTGATGAAGATGATGACAACTTACTTGATGAAGTCGTGCTTAAGAGAATGTGTTCCTAATGAAGAAAATATGATGTTTCTACAGTGTGTACAGAAGGCTATGAAGAAAGGATTTCAGAATGTACTCAAAGTATGATGAAAAAGAGTATGTCTCTTGGTATACGCGGATTGGCCTAGGGGAAGTCGCGTATGCACGCGGAAAAGAACGTGCCAAGTCGCATATGGGCTAAAGCGCTCAAAACGTGCAAAACCAAGGGTAACCACCATGGTATTGACCCATTGTATTGGGTAATGATCCGCCTAATTGACCCCGTCCAGGTAGTTTTGGGCTCGTGGTATTGTTTTGGTCCATGGTATTGAAAAAGGGGCTCATGGTATTGAAAAAGAATAAACCTATATAAAGAGATGAAATTCATTATGCAAATCACAAGTGAGAGAAAGATGTCTGAGCTTGAATGAATACTTCTCTGTGAAGTATATCTGTATGGAAAGGGTAAAGGTTTGATGATAGATCTGAATTTATGAAGCACTTATGAAGAAATGATGAAGCGGGATCTTTAATGTACTTGTATTTGCTAGATCTGTTTATGGAGTGATTAGATCTGTGATGAGGCGAACATCTAGGCGAACATCTGTCTGAAGTAAAGGGTTGAATCTGAGCTAAATGTCTGATCTGATGAAGTATGCTGCTCTGTAATGATTGAAGATCTATACGCTACTTCGCCGTGGAGGAAGCACGTATATACGCAGCTTCGCTGAAGAAAAAGCGTGTATGCGCCATAAAATATACACTGAGGTATACGCTGGTTTGTGTGGACGGAAGCGTGTATATATGCGACATCAGTAAAGGGAAAGCGCGTATGCAAACTAGGGTTTGCTAAAGCAAGGGGTATAAAATATCTGATCTGTTCTGCTGTGTTTCTGCTATCTGATCTGTGTTGACATGTATCTGTTGGTGACGTATGTTTGTGCTTAAAAGTATGGAAAGGGTCCAGTATGAAAATATGATGAAATGTGGCCTGCAAGTGGTGTTCTATTGAAGTTGGTTGGATCCAGTGTGAAAATTGATGAAACGTGGTCCAAGGTGGTGCTGAGGGTTGTAGCCTTCAGTCAGGGGGTTGTAGCTCCCTTCCAGGTGAGGCTGGTAAACGAGATCGTGGGGTCGTAGCTCCCTTCCAGGAGAGGCTGGTAAACGAGTCAGGGGGTTGGAGCTCCCTTCCAGGAGAGGCTGGTAAACGAGCGCAGGTGGGTGCCTGCGTGCTGGTCAAGTCTGCGCCAGCACATATGTTGTAAGATGTTTTCTCTATAATAAAATATTGAAGGCTGAGCAACTGCAGCGGTGGTTTTCTCCCGATTTGGGTTTCCACCTAAAAATCCTGGTGTTCATGTGTGATGCTTTGTGTGATGGTTTATTCTGTTCTTACTGCACATGTTTACTGTTTATTAAACATCTGATGAATGAATGATGGACTAATAGAATTGAAGATTTAATGACATATCTAGATATCTGTGTATACGCTAGTTTCATAAAGGGGATCCGCGTATATACGCTAGTTTACTGAAGGAAAGTAGCGTATGGGTTTTAAGGAATGAAAAAGTAAAAAGATTTGATTATGCAGTAAATACTGATTCACCCCCCCCTCTCAGTATTTTTCCCAACAATTGGTATCAGAGCAGGTCCTTGTGCAGAAGCTTGATCGCTTAAAGGAGATCCGTCGCAATGGGAAGTCAAGAAGGAATAATGTCTATAAAGCCACCTCTATTCAATGGAAGCAATCTGATATTCTGGAAGGTACGTACAAAAGCATATCTGCAAAGTCTTGGTGCAGATGTATGGGCAATCGTGGAAGAAGGTTATCAATACCCGGCAAGTATTCCTACTGATGCAGCTGAAAGAAAGAAGTATGAAATAAATGCCAAAGCAGTGAATGTCTTATTGGGAAGCATGTCTGAATCAGAATTTGCTAAAGTGATGCAGCTACATTCGGCAAAAGACATATGGGACAAAATCATTCTAAGCTATGAAGGAGACACAAAGGTAAAAAGTGCAAAACTCCAAACTCTTAGAATTGAATATGAAAATTTGAAGATGCATAGTGATGAGAGTATTGCCAGTTTCTTTCTTCGTCTGGATGATATTGTAAATCGAATGAGAAATTTGGGTGAAACCATAGCTGATACTACTCTGGTGGAAAAGGTCTTAAGATCATCGACTTCAAAATTTGACTCTAAAGTTTCAGCTATTGAAGAAAGGCAAGATTTGCAAACTCTTACTATTGTTCAATCACATGGTACTCTGACTGCTTTTGAAATGAGACAAGGAGGCCCTTCTCAAGTAAGAGAAGCTGCTTTTAAGGCATCTACAAAAGGAAAGGAAAAGGAAGTTGTCAAAGAATCCAACTATATATCCGATGAAGAAGAAGCAAATTTCGTGAGAAAGCTCCAACTAGGCACTGGAAGATTCAAAGGTAAGCTTCCCTTCAAATGTTTTGAGTGTGGAAAAGTTGGTCACTATGCTGCTAAATGTCCTTATAGAGAAAAGCATGGTAAAGGGAAACAATTTGAAAAGAGAAAGAGTTATTATGCAAAATAAGATGATGATGAAGTGTCCAGTGAAGATGAAGAAGATTCTGACCAAGATCTAAAAGTGCTCATGGCTAAGAAGCAAAAGAAGAAGGTTACTCTTACTCGAGGAAAGGAGATATCTCAGAAATCATGTATAGCAAAAATTGAAGAAGATGAAACAGATTCTGACGAAGATCTACAAGCACTCATGGCAAAGAAGAAAAAGGAGAAGGCCACTTGTAATACTTTTCTTTGTGCAAACAATAGTAAAGATAGTGAAAGTAAAGTTGTGGATCTAGAAGAAGCTCTCAAGATTAAAGAAGAAGAACTACAAAGTTCATACAATAAGCAAGAAACTATCTATAAAGAGATTATCTCACAAATGAAAGATCAAATAGAAATGCTAAATGAACAGGTGGACAAGTATCAAAGGTTTCATACTTATGCATCCAATCGAATTAAAGATCTAGAAGCAGATCTGGAAAAATCAAGCAAGAAGAATGAAGGACTTGAAGCTGCTATCAGCTTTCTGCAAGCAGAGCTAGAAGCATCAAGTAAGGAGAATAAGGAACCTCTACAATCCTTTGAAAAGGAAGGCCTTGAAGCAGAAATTATCTCTCTCAAAGAAGATCTGGAAAAATCAAACAAGAAGAATGAAGAGCTGCAACAAACTTGTGAAGGAAATGAAGATTTGTTGAAAGAAGAGATTCTAAATCTGAAGGATCAAGTTGAAGATGGAAGAAGAAAAGAAGAAAGCATGACAAAGCAATGTCAAGCCTTGGAGGTTGAGGTAAACATTCTCAAAGGTAAATTAGAAGAAAAGGTTAAACTTTTTAGGTTTCATGATAGTACTAACATTTTGGACAATATTCTGAGTAATCAAAGGTCTCCTGCTATCAAACATGGTCTTGGTTTCCATGAAACTGTTAAAGGAGAATCTAGCTCACAAGGAAGTGCCAAAAATTCAGAGGATGTCAATGCAAAACCCGAAGTGTTGAAAGAGACAAAAGCTCAACCAACAATCATGAATTCTCAAAGGAATTCATTCAAGAATGTTGAATGTTTTAAATGTCATAATTATGGACATGTTGCAGCAAATTGCAGGAGCAGATCATTTCAGCCTCAAACAAACAGTTCCTACACAGAAAGGTACTCTTGTTTCTTCAAGGGATATTGTTTTTCATGTAACAAGTATGGACACAAAGCAGCTGATTGTAAAAGGAGGAAGAATAGAAATACTCATTATGATTCTTATGCTTATTTTTCTGGACACATGAGATGTTATTCTTGTAACAAGTATGGACATATAAGAAAGCAATGCAGGTCGAACAGATATGAGAAATTTCAGCACACAAATAGAAAACAAATCTGGAAGAAGATGGAGGGATGGAATAAGAAACAATCTAGAGAAGAAAATGATGTTTTTGTTGATGCTCTAGAAGACAATGATTTTCTTGAAGAAAACACTCAATTCAAGATGAAGGACCGATCAGAAACGTAGGGAATTATGACCCTACTGCAGTCATCCGCTTCTGAAGCTGACTTTTCTTGTTGACTGCAGGAATGATGTGAGATACATTATGAGATCTAGTAATGTATCTTCACAAGAGGAGCAATGCATGATGACTCTCATGGTTGATTTGATTATACTGGTTATGTTTACTTCTGACAGCGCATCTGATGTGGAAAGGACAGGTACAGGAGGTACTAGCTCAGGAGGAAATGAAGGGAGATGGAAATTTTCTATGCTTCACTTTCCATACGCAGGTTCCATTAACTAAAGTCGCGTATACACGCGAGTTCCAGAAGACGCAGTCGCGTATGCATTGATGATAAGAAAATTTATCTGATAGCTGAAGATCTGAAGCAGAGGTCCAGGGGGAGCATCAGTCTGACTGCTGATGATTGCACTGTTAGCATCATTCTAGCTATACTCATGATAATGAAATGATGCATGGGTTCTTGTGTTGAATATTATGGATGAAGCCTGGTTGCTTTATGATGAAGAGCATTCATTGTTGAGATGAAAGTCTTATAGTTCAGAGATGAGGACAGATCATGCAGAGATTGTTGTTAATGACTTGTTGTTGAAGGTGTCTCAGATTGCGCAAGTTAAGGAAGAAGCACTGGTTTAGGGGGAGTAGCAGGTTGAATTCTAATGGTTGCATTGTTGGAAATATGACTGCTTATTCTTTGGTCTTGGTGATACTCATGCTCAAATGATGATGATTTGGTACATGGATTATTATGATAAGATTTTGAGCCCTAGTTGCTGATAAGTATCTTTGTGTGGATGAATTGGATATCATTTGTTTCAGATCATATAGAGTTTGGTTGCTATGGTTGAGATCTTTTGCCTACATATGTTACTTCATGTTACCTCTTGAAGATCATGGTGATTTTGGACCACATGGATGATTGCTTGACACATATCTGAAGATGCTGTTCTGATATGATAATCTCCTTTGGAAAGAATGTATTGATGCTGCAAAGGATCCGAAGGCTTAGTTACTAATGGGCTTATGCTACAACCAATGGATGACGCTTGAAGACACAACTACACTATTCTGTTATATCTGCAGTCCAGGGAAGCAGTCAAATATCTCAGAAAGAAGCTGAACACTGTCTTTGCCTTACAAAGAATCAGATCTGGTTGAAATTTAGAAGGTGTCTTAGGATACGCGGGTTTCCTGAAACACAGTCGCGTATGTACGCGAGTTCCTGCACATAAAACCGCGTATGGTTGGTTGCTGACAATTCTTGGTTGGTTCAGTTCTCTTCAGCACAGCTGCAGTGCTGTTTGGTATCTCTGGTGGTGTTCCAGTTCTCATAAATCTGTTTCTAATGTTTTGATGAAGATGCCTTGATGATTTGTTGGTGAAAATGTTCAGGTTGCACAAACTAAGGGGGAGCCTTAGTCATATGAAAAGGATGCATGGTTGCACAGATCCAGGGGGAGCATTAGCTTTGCTGACTATAATGCAGTGTTGGCATTATTATGGTTCTGAAATATGTCCTCTTTCTTGAGGACTTTCTGGTGTTGGTCATAAATGGTCATAGTTATATTTTGGTGAAAAGGTCTTGTTGAGACCCATGATGTAAAAATTGTAATATTCAGTCATGTAAGGACTTGTCATTTTTGTAAACCCACTTGGTTGGGTAGCTGAGTCAAATTTTGTAAACCCACTTGGTTGGGTACTTGAGTCTTATATGTAACTCCACTTGGTTGGATATTTGATGTAAGTATGAGTCTTTGGTGATAGGAAGTTCATAGAGTCATGTACTTCATTGACAAATATGTTTGGAGATTCAGCATGGACTCAGGGGGAGCTTGGCCACTTCAGCACATATCAGATCTGCAGACTGTTTCTTCCACATGAGGAGAAAAGGGGGAGAATGTTGGTTTTTGATCCGCCCTTGCCCTTGATGTCAAAGGGGGAGAGTGACATGGTGTTTGAATAAAGAGAAGGTAATGATGTGACATATTTGGGAGAGTGACATGGTATCTATCTGCTGTGGTAACCAAACACCATCGTGGTTGCCATCAAGTCCAAAGGGGGAGATTTTTGGAAATATGATGCAGAGTGTTGTCCTTGATGGCAACCCACTGAATGAAGATGAAGACGTGCGACTGTTGACATGTATTGTCCTTGATGGCACTCCACCCGATGAAGTTATGCTTGACTTGATGGACTTGTTAAATGATGTAAATCTGAAGTGATATGATGATTGTTGATGATATGATGTTGAGTGTTGTACTTGAAAGGAAACCCACTTGATGAAGATGATGACAACTTACTTGATGAAGTTGTGTTTGATAGAATATGTCCTCGATGAAGGAAATCTGATGTATCTACAGTATTTACAGAAGGCAATGAAGAAAGGATTTCAGAATGTACTCAGAGAATGATGAAAAAGAGCATGTCTCTTGGTATACGCGGATTGGCCTAGGGGAAGTCACGTATGCACGCGGAAAGGAACGTTACAAGTCGCGTATGGGCTAAAGCGCTCAAAAAGTGCAAATCCAAGGGTAACCACCATGGTATTGACCCATAGTTTTGGGTAATGATCCGCCTAATTGACCCCGTCCAGGTAGTTTTGGGCTTATGGTATTGTTTTGGTCGTATTGAAAAAGGGTAAACCTATATAAGGAGAAGAAATTCATTGTGCAAATCATGAGTGTGAGAGCAAGATGTCTGAGCTTGAATGAATACTTCTCTGTGAAGTATATCTGTATGGAAAGGGTAAAGGTTTGATGATAGATCTGAATTTATGAAGCACTTATGAAGAAATGATGAAGCGGGATCTTTAATGTACTTGTATTTGCTAGATGTTTTTGGAGTCAAATTGATACGCAGTGAAGGCGAACTTCTAGGCGAACAAAAGTACGAAGTAAGGGATGAATACGAAAATTTGAATATTTGATGCAATGGTATGTGGCAATGATTGTCCATCTATATGCTAACCGTGGAGAAACGTATATCTGTGACTCATTTGAAGAGAAAGCGCGTATGCGCAATGAAATATACACTGGAGGTATACGCTGGTTTGTGTGGACGGAAGCGCGTATATACGCGACATAAGTGAAGTAAAAGCGCGTATTCAAACTAGGGTTTGCTGAAGCAAGGGGTATGAAATATCTGATCTGTTCTGCTGTGTTTCTGCTATCTGATCTGTATTGATATGTATCTGTTGGTGATGTATGATTGTGATTAAAATTATGGAAAGGGTCCGGTATGAAAATATGATGAAAGGTGGCCTGAAAATTGTGTTCTATTGAAGTTGGTTGGATCCAGTGTGAAAATTGATGAAACGTGGTCCATAGAGGTGCTGAGGGTTGTAGCCTTCAGTCAGGGGGTCGTAGCTCCCTTCCAGGTGAGGCTGGAAAACGAGATCGGGGGGTTGTAGCTCCCTTCCAGGAGAGGCTGGTAAACGAGTCAGGGGGTTGGAGCTCCCTTCCAGGAGAGGCTGGTAAACGAGCGCAGGTGGGTGCCTGCGTGCTGGTCAAGTCTGCGCCAGCACATATGTTGTAAGATGTTTTTTCTATAATAAAATATTGAAGGCTGAGCAACTGCAGCGGTGGTTTTCTCCCGATTTGGGTTTCCACCTAAAAATCCTGGTGTTCATGTGTGATGCTTTGTGTGATGGTTTATTCTGTTCTTACTGCACATGATTACTGTTTATTAAACATCTAATGAATGAATGATGGAATAATAGAAGTGAAGATTTAATGACATATCTAGATCTCTGTGTATACGCTAGTTTCATAAAGGGGATCCGCGTATATACGCTAGTTTACTGAAGGAAAGTAGCGTATGGGTTTTTAAGGAATGAAAAAGTAAAAGATTTGATTATGCAGTAAATACTGATTCACCCCCCCCCCCCCCTCAATTATTGTCTAACAGATAAAGATATCATTAAAAACACTATCCCGATAAATCCAGAACAAAATAATTTTAGGCAGAAGCTTAGGAGAATAAACCCAAATTCATTGCCATCCGTTGAGAAGGAACTAAATAAGCTCTATAAGGCAGGTATTATTGTTGTATTTAGATTTTCTGATTGGATCTCCAATTTGGTTCCAGTGCGAAAGAAGATCGGTGAAATCCAACTATGTATAGATTTCAGAAGGCTAAACAAAGTGTTGTTAAAAGACAATTACCCGTTGCCCAAAATGGACCACATACTTTAGCAAGTTTTAGGAGGCTCCAGGATGTCATTTCCGGATGGTTACTCAGGGTACAATTAGATCCTTGTGCATGAGGATGATCAGGATAAGACAACATTCACTACACCATGGGATACCATTAAATATGCTAAGTTGTCATTTGGTTTGAAGAATGTTGGGGCCACTTTCCAGCGTGCCATGGACATAGCATTCAGTAATGATAAATATGTCTTCCTTGTTATTATTTAGATGATTTGACTATTTATTCAAATTTAGATGATGAGCATTTACACCATTTGAGAAATGTGTTCCAGCGATGCAGAAAATTTTGGATATCTCTAAATCCTAAAAAGTGCCTATTTGCTATGGAAGAAGGAAAATTGTTGGGTCACTTCGACAATATTTTCCAATGTTTTTCTCTTCATGAATTGAAGTCCAAAATGTCATAATGTAGAAAGTAATCATATTGAGTTGTGTTGACTTGTGACAATGAAACATTAAAGAGAATAGTCATGATGAGAATTGTAAAGTGCTAAATCCATGTAAAAGACCTAAGGATAAAAAAAAATCCTAACTCTAAACATTAGCACTAGAGATTCTAAGCTAAGTGTTATTTCTAGGCGAAAATGTTAGTGATTAGTCTTAAAAACATTTTGTTAAAGACTAAATCCTAAAATTCCTAAGAAATAGCACAAAAGGTTATGCCTAGGTCTAAGTCCTAGTTTTAAACCTAAGGTTAAATCCTAAGGTGAAATGATGTAGAAGGATTAATCCTAAAACCTAAGACCTAGTGCTAAATTCCTATTATTTATAAAACCTATCCATGGTGATGAAATCCTAAACATTACAATTAAGTCACGAAAACCCACTTTCAGACTTATATTATAAATTGTAAATGTTTTGACAGACCAAAACCACACATGATAACCGTTAGAGGTCTCTAGCCATGTGAGCAAAGGTAAATAGTTGGAGTTAATCGGGAACTGTTTGTTTTAAATAGTAAACCGAAACCATCAACATTCCATGTGAATGCTTCGGGAGGAAAGGGAATAACTGAGGTGTTATTTGTTGAAGACCACAACAGATAACCAAACCACAACGGAACCATCCACATGTGAAAGAGAGTTAAACATGGCATCAAACTGTCAGCTAACTACGTTGTCTACCTGACTGTGACTGTCAGAGATAAGGCTTATCACATGTCAGTGTTATCCGCCAACGCAAAATACAACCCTCCAGATTGAACGTCGAAGAAGCCGCCTTCTGAAAAGTTGTCACATGTCAAACATCAGGATCCACATTTTTTCTCCTAACCGTCGGGGTTTTATACTTTATTATAAAGTTTATTTATGGGTTTTTGACAGATTTAAAGGTGCTAAGGTTTTTAATACCTTATCCCTAAGGACTAACGTGTCATCTATCCCGAGGACAAAAAACCTATAACTTCTCAACTGAAATCTACTTTTGGCCTCGATGATGTCGAGAGAACCATCATGATATGAGCTAAATCTAAAATAGGTTTTGAAATGATTATTCTCATTCATTCATTATCTAAAAGTGGCATTAACATTAAACCTAATCAACCATTATCTTCGATGTATGAAGATAGAAATGTGGGAATGGATAGGTTTAATGCCATTTTCCCTCATCCTATTTAAAGAGACAAAGATGTTTTGAAGAGGGGAGAGGAGGTCTTGTGAGAAGAATTAAAGAGAGTGCTTTTGAGCACTTTGTAGAGATTTTTCGTTTTTGCAGGAAATTGTGGAGAAGGAGAGCTCCAATTATTGCATACTTTCAGATTTGAAGTTCATTGCAGAGCACTGAGTTCCACTTCAAACATAAAACTCAGTCCATCTACTTCTGTTTAGAGGACCAAACACTTCAATTCACTATATATAGTGTGATGTCCATCACTAGATTTTCTTGGCTAACTGAAGGCCTACTCAAGTAAAGAGACAGTATTTGAAAATCCCAATCAGAGAATTGCCTTCCACATTGTTAGTAGTGCTGGTTGGTGCTAATCCAATGACAAGTCAATGTAACCTTTTCTCTCTGCTTTCTTAATACAATGGTTGCACACCTTTGAAGTGGACCAGGAGACGTAGTCCAGGAGGGATGAACTCCATCATTAATTCTTGCAGTCATTATATTTTGATGTTATGCATGATGCTTAAGTTTTGAACTTTAACATTAAAATTAACAACTTATATTTAAAACACTTTGTGTTAAGAATTTTGATTAACATACAAACAACTATTTCAGTTATTCTTCTTGTTATTCTCATTTTTGTCAAGATTTAGAAAGATCTTGTCTATCCACTTTCAGATCACTACATGCACTTGACACTCATCTCATATCAACATTATCCAATGAAGAAGAAGGTGTAATTATTATACAGGTATCATATCTCTTTTCATAATCTCCATAATATATTGATATCATTTATGTTTTGCAACACTTGAACCCTCCTTTGGGCATGTCAAAGAGTAAGAGAAGATCCTCGAAGCTTATGCCTTCAAAATATTGCATACTAGATAGTGCACTCTACTGGAAGGATCCTGGAGGTGTGTTACTCAATTTCTTGGTTGAAGATGAGTCCAAAGAATTGATGAAGGATTTCCAAAAAGGAGATTATGGAGGACACTTATACTAGAAGACCACAACCAAAAATTTACTGAGATAAGGTTACTATTGGCCTACATTGTTTGCAGATTTGTACAAGACGATCATGAGCTACCATGAATGCAAACTTTTTCAAGGTAAACATAATCTTCCTCCTTTACCATTATAGCCCATTTTAGTTGAAGCTCCTTTCCAGCAGTTGGGCTTAGATTTTATTGGTGAGATACATCCACCTTCATCCGCTCAACACAAATGGATACTTACTGCCCCAGACTATTTCACAAAGTGGATCAAATCGATCCCAACCAATCAAGCTACAGACTCTGTTATAATTCAATTTTTAGAAGCTAACATCTTGTCCTGGTTTGGTTGTCCTAGAAATATCATCATGGATAACACTGCATCATTCAAATAAAAAAATATGACAAAATTCTATGACAGGTATAACATTAAGTTGGTCATTCTAAAACATATTATCCATAGGGAAATAGATTGGTAGAGTCCTCCAATAAGTCTTTGATCAAAATATTCAAAAATATGTTGGAGGAGAATAAGAAGAATTGGCACAAGAAGCTAATTAATGAACTGTGGGTAGATCAATTAAGTAGCAAGAAATCCATTGGCATGTCTCCATTTCAGGTAGTTTATGGTGTGGACACGGTTTTCCCTTCTTCATTGGTTGTTCCAATCATGAAACTTTTACAAGAAGTGGGAAGTGAAGAAAATGACATACAATGAAGAATAAACCAAATGATTCACTTGCAGCATAAAAGAGAAGAAGTGTTTTAGAACACTTCCAAGCTCCATGATAAGATCAATAAAATATATGACAGAAAAACCAAGCAAGATGATTTCAAGATCGGTGATGTAGTACTCCGATGGGATGCCATGAAGGAATACAAGGGTAAGAACGGTAATTTCAATAATTTATGGAAAGGACCTTTTAATATTGCAGCTTCTCGTGGAAAAAATTCATATCTATTAGAATAACTAGATGTAAAAAGTGTCTTAGGAGGGTCAGTTAATGGTAGGCTCCTCAGAGCACTATCATTTTTGCTCTGAAATTGTGAAAATGTTTTCATCCTCATTGTATATATTAGTTTGATATTCCTGAAAGTGTGAAGTAGAAAAGCACTGGAGTTCGGAGCCCGAAGTGAAGGCCATGGAGATTCATTGAGTTTCTACCATTTTCAAGTTCAGTTTTCAGAAAATTAAGTTAAGTCTTGAGTCATTGTTCGAGTCAATTTCAGTCAGTTTCAAAGTCAGTTGTGTCATTGAGTTTTCAGTATTTAGTCATGCATTTTAGTTTGATTTTTTTGACTGTATTGGCCCAATGGTTAGGCACTTGGTCTATGATGTTCTTGACACCTTTAAGGATATTCCATCCCCAATAAGGCTGATGTTAGTGTCAAAGTTTTCATTTTTCCATCAGTGATCAAAATCACTCTTTTCATATTCATTTTAAGGGTCCCACTATGAAATTGTTTTTATCGTTCCTTTAGGTCATGCAAAAAATTGATTCACTGATGGTAGCCCTAGTCATAAAATGTCACATTTGCTGACCCACCTTCATGTCTTGCTGAGAATAAAACAATATTGAAAGCTAATTTCATTATGAAATTATGTCAATCAAAGTCAACTATGGAGTCAAAGTCATCCAAGGTCCCATTAGGTCAATTCGGTTTCATTTTCCAAGGTTCATAAATATTCCATTTCATCTCAATAAGGTCAGCAAAGGTGTGAAAGTGACTCAAATAATACTTTCTCAAACATATGCAGAGGATTTATCAGCATGTAAATATCATTTTTAAAGTTGTAATTTTGGTTTTAGAGTATGATTTTCATACTAATATGTAATTTTATTCAAAATAGAGATGTAATTTATTTTTAATTTTTAATGTAATTTTATGTTCATAATATGTAATAATTTTTGTCCCAAGCTTCCAACTCAAACTTCACATGCCAAACTGAAGAGAAACAAAGTCAAAATTACAAGTGCCAAACTCCAGCAACATCATGTCGTAAAGAAGAAAAAATCAAAGGAAAAGGGTAATTAGAAAATGTTTTCAAAATAGTGAAATGAGACACTAGAAAAGTGGGTTTTATAATTTAAACTCAAATTCACTTATATATTTATGACTCCTTGACATCAATTCAAATTTATTTATCTCCTTCAAACACCAAGCAAGCACTCAAAAATATCAAAATTTCAAGTTTTTGGGTGAAATGTGCGAATAAAACTGAGCAGAGGGCACAAACACTGAAGTGAGGGCGCAAATGTAGAGTTGAGGGAGAAAATGTTGAAGGCAGGGCACAAATCTTCAGTCAAGGGTGCAAAACTTCAGTTGAGGGCGCAAATGCTCTATGGATGGCGCAGATGACCAGCAAGCCCTATAAACATGTTTAAGTGACAAAAACATCCTCTTCAAAGCTCCTTCAGTCTACTCATCAATCTCCAAACAAACGAATAAGAGCTCATGCCATTTAAAACCATTTTCACAAAGTTTATGTGTTGAATTTTTGTCAAAATTGAAGTTTAAATTTAGTGTTTGAATATGCTTAAAACCCTAGTATTCCATTGTATACTTGAAAACTCCCAAATCTCACTCCCTTACACTTTACATTCTTCCTACAATTACAAAAACTCATTCCCAAAACATGTTTTGATAAATACCCTTTTCCCAAACCTTTCTCCCAAAACGCTAAGCCCTAGGTGTTACATCTACCTAGGCTCCCAATCCCAAAATCCATATCCTAAATCTCATCATATTACTACTCCCTATTCTGCCCCCCATTTTTTACATCCGTAAGCAACATCTCCCTCATTTTTCCTTTCCCATTCCCAATTCTCAAAAAAATATTTCACACCAACCAATTCCTTAGGGTTTTGAAAAAAAAAACCATGGAAGAAGATGAAGAAAACACATCATTTAGTGAAAGAGAGGAAACAAAGGAGAGGAGGCCACATAAAGGTGGAAGAGTACTCAGAATTGAACCTGCCAGCACTAGGGAACTCTTGGCTTCTCCATTGACAGCGACATGCTTCAAACATGTTGGCTGTTATGATTTCTGTGAGAAAATTCAGAGGGCTAAACACCATCCCATTCTAACTAGATTTTTCATATCAGGACTCCATGAAAACCAATTTACTTTATCTAGAGTCACTTTTACTATATCTACTTCTATTATTTCAACTGCTACAAGGATAACAAATGTTTGGGAGAAGTGGTTCAAGAAAGGTAATTTAAAGAAACAAGACTTTGAATTCTTCTTAAAACCAAGACACCAAAATTATACTAACAGGTTTTTTCCTTTTTTCTTACCTCCTGGATAGATATGCACCAATGATGAAGATAATCATGAAATATTTTTCATGTGAAGGTAGATTTTCAAGGCTACATTCCTATCACATCCGACTCTTAATGCATTTCACTAGGGTAAGGATGCTTAACATACCCTACTATATTTTCTGGAGTATAGAGAAGATGGCACATATTTCCCATAAAAAGGATTATTGTTGGGCCGTGAATACGACCACTTTCTATCACTTACTTCATCCACTTTTACTCTTGTTTATCATATCATTTATTATAATTTATCATATAAATCCATCTTATAATGATTTATGCTCTTATGGATGAATATTATTTCTCCTCCTTTATTTTTAATAAATTCATTATTATTATGCATAATTTTATCAATGATGGTTTATTAATATCATTTATCATTTTAGCCTCCAAGATATTTCCTAAATTACAGATTTGATTTCCAAATCATCATGAGATATTCCAACTCAGAAATCCGTTGGAATAAGAAGTGACAGTTTTGCGGTTAAGATTCTGAGCAAATGAAGAAGAATATGGAAAATCCGGAAAATGGGTTTTGTCTATAACAGACACAATTAACTTTTTAAAAGAATGGTTTGCCCAAATTCGGCCTGTATTGAGAGAAACGCAGGGTTATTTGAGCATGATTTTCTCAGATTTGTTGTTGCGGCCGTCCTCCAAATCTCAGCTGCAAAGCCAAATTCGCCTTGCTCTTGTTGAAAGATTGTTGGAAATATATTTTCTAGTTGATCAAGTTGTTGGGAACAATCCAATATTGTTATGGGAGATTATATTTGCTATTTAATTTCTCCTCCTTCTGATTATAAAAGGAGAAGCATGTATTGTGTATTGGGGGAGAATGGAGAGACTTTTCTTGTTGTAATTTGCAGAATTGTGCATCGACTCTTGTTAAGAGAGTACGAGCTATTTGTAAAAATTATTCATGCCTGATTAATAAAAGAGTTTGTTCTCGTTCCATTTCTCAAACGCTGGAGTAAAGCGCAACAGCGTTTCACTGGTGGTTGAGGGCCCGACCCTGGTGGAATCTTTCTGCTGTTTGTATTTCTATTCTTTCATTTCTGTTGTGTGATAATTGCATTTAGATTTATTACGTTTACATAGTTATTTGATTGTTGTTCCTATTGCTGTTCCATTTCTGTTTATTGTTTATTTCTGATTCATAGCTTTAGATCAACAAATAGATGAGTTATAGTTACATGTTGTTGTTCCTTTCCAGCTTTCGTTTCCTTTACATTGATTTTATTGAATTTTCTTTTTTTTCAATTGCTTTAAGATCTCCAACTGTAGAGGACAGAGGCTTTTGCTTCCAAGTCCCCAGATTGGTCATCTTGCATCGATTTCTAAGGGAAAGAGTTACTGCTATTGCATCCCTGATCGATGTTCTGCAGGATTGATGTAGTTTAATCTTTCCATTCATGTCATTGTAAGTAGGTTTCTTTACGAGCATTTGTTACCTTTGCATTTATTATTTTGTACTACATCTTCACAACATTACTCTTGGATAAATTGCTGCCTCAGATTGAGTACACTCTTGAAATAAAAAGTCGCTCCCGGATTGATAATTAATGTGAGATAAATAGGTGTTGAAAAGATAAATTTTTATGCCTCGACGATTATGAACAACAAATGAAAATCCTATTCCATCATTTCCTCATAAAAATCATAATCCTTCAGCATCTCAATCAACTAAACATTGCATGGAGCACCTTCATAGCTAATAATATTTTCAATGAGCCATCCACTCAGCATGCACAAAATATCCCTTCATCATCCCAACCATCCAATTCCATTCCTCCATCTCAGCCCATACCACTTTCATCATCATTAGATCAGTCCATTTCACTTCTTTCATCTCCATCTCATCATGACATTGGCTAACCTAGCAGGATTGAGGACATTGAGCTTAAGTGGGCTAGTATGGTTGAGGTTGAGTCATTGCCAAAAACATACAGAGTGGCTACAGGCATGTGTTTGCTCCACATAGAGTGGAAGGGACCATGCCTTCTACAACAACAAAGTAGGTGGACAAAGGTAAAGAAAAGGTGATATAGGCAGTCATTCATGATGAGGAGGATCTTCATGAAACAGAACAAAAATTTCAGCTTGTTGACCTAGATGAGGATGAAAATGACAAAATCACCAATGCAATCATCAAAGGAAAGGATGTCAAGATTAAGGAGCTCCAAACTAGTCTTGACAGGGCCATATATGTCATAAAATTCCTTGAGCAGGAGAATGAGCAATTGAAGACTAAACAGGTCATTGATGAGGTCAAAGTGTATCACTACTCAAAGGGAGGCAAAAAAATCCAATGTCATGCTAGATGAAACACTTGAAAATTATGGCTTACTTGATGAACATGAGGAACAGTACCAAAACAGAGACCTAGACCTAGAGGGCTGAAAAGAGCTCTAGCTCTAGAGACACAAAGGAAGGCTCATCTTGCTGATCATCTAAACCTAAATGAGCAGCTTGCTATAGTCATCCATTAGGGGAATTTTTAGGTCTAAAATTGGCCTCCTAAGGAAATTATAAAATAATAGTGTAAATAATAAAGTAATATTTGATGACATCATCAAATTTTAGAGGGAAAGAGAAAAAACTATTTTTTCAACTTATCTCCAAAATTTTTAACTCAAATTTCAAGTGGGAGTACTCATTGGATGAAAAATTTAATTCCTCATCCAAGGAGTACCCATGTTGCATACTTTCGATGGAACTTATTACACGAAAAATAAGAAATACATGAAAAACGTCATTGCAATCATGTTTTTTCATGTATTTCTCATTTTTCGCATAGCAGGGTCCATCGAAAGTATGCAACATGGGTACTCCTTGGATGAGGAATTAAATTTTTTATCCAACGAGTACTGCCGCTTGAAAGTTGAGTAAAAACTTTGGGAGATAAGTTGAAAATACGAGTTGAAAAAGTAGTTTTATTATTTGATTATTTTTTAATCTTTTTACCGTTTCACTTAAAAAATGGTGAATCATCCCCCATGGTTGACATCATCATCTTGAATCCTATTGGTTCTTATAAATTTTATTTTGGTTGTACATTTTTCTTAGGAGGCCCATTTTAGACCTCAAAATTCCCCTAATGAGTGAAAATAGGGAACCATGGTATGATAGAGCCAATCAACACTTGGAGAAGCTTCTAGCAAAGGCAAATAAAGACAATGAATTATTGAGGAGGAAATTCAAACCATGCCCTAAAGGAAAAAAATTGCAATGGCCAAGCTCAAAAGAGCCAATGCAAAGATTGAATATTTGACCATGGAAGAGAAGAAGAAATTGAACATTCTTTCTGAGTCTTTCCTCCAAGATTAGACACATTATCATCAAATATTCTACAAATTTTGAGGCATGTTGGAATTTTTTTGCAAAATCTGGATTTTTATGAGTTTTTTGTAACATGAATTTAGCAGAAATTTTATCATTTGTGCAATGCCCTAGGTGCTACGCAAATTATTGGGGCACTTTTTTAGGGAAAGAAAGAAACCATTGGATTCCTAAAGACATAAGCATTCCAGAAAACCATGTTTCCCACCTTGGTTTGCAGTTTTTCTAGGTGAAAAGGTTAAAAAATCACCTAAAAATGACCTTTCTGCCCCTGTTTTGACCTAGGCATTGCACAAATACCAGTCTTGGGAGAATGAATTTGTAAAGGGGAAAATGACCTTAATTTTTAAAACTAGAAGCATATGTAGAAAGAGGAGTGGAAGGGGTTTCCAGAAAGCCATCCTGGGATTGATTTGGATACCTGTATGTTAGCCAAAAGTGGCCCTGAACATGGAGGGGAAAAATGACACTGCCATGACGCAAATGCACAGTTGAGGGCGCAAATGACCATTTTGTTGATTTGTTTGGAAATTCTCTAAAATTTTGACTCTTCTTCAAAAAATCATCTTTCTACCTATGTAATTAATGATGGTAAATGTAATTATGCTTGGGATTAGTTACCTATAGGTATATTCATTGAGTTAAAGTTATCATTGATTCAAATGAATTGGTTTGGATGTATTTAGGGAAGAGTAACTTGGACCTCCCTACTTTATAGGTATCAATTCAGATTATTGTGGATCGGCTCCTCAACTTAGGGATTCGACCCCTTAGGTTGGAAGAGGTTTTTTGAGGCCTATATCATGTCATTTTTTACTCATTTTAAAATTTTGGAATCATTTTGGATGTTAGCTTAATGATCAAGGAACTATTGTACTCAATTTTGGCTAGTTAATAAAGAAGAGTTGCAGCTATTTTTTCAGATACATGTGGTATGATGTTTATCATTGTTTTACCTTCAGTTTCATATGTTAGAATGTGTTGTCTTCATGTTAATTACATCTCTATTGTATGATTTATTTCAACTTTATAGGCATAACACATGCTTTCTCATGCTCTGTTTAGGGAAAGATAGCATAATTTGTCCATTTTCCTCTGTTTATGAAGAATACATCTCCCATGATCTTCCTAGCTCCTCATCAGTCTTAAAACCATCTCATCACAATAACTTTTAAATTTTCAAGCCTTATGCCTACCTTTCCCCATTGAATCTCTGCAACCCTATGTCATTTTCCCTGACTTACCTCCCTTGACCATACCTTCATCCATCATCCCAACCAAAATCAATTATCAAAACCCCTAAACTCACAGCTAGCCTAAAACCTTAATTCCTATAGCCCTCATGGTCGTGAATTTGTGAGAGAGCCCTCTGACTTGGTAGGGCTAGCTACCAAGTTAAAAGCTTGGTCTGTGTTTACCTCTGTTGGGATTCCTTCTTCAGCCATGGGAATCTGGCGGAGTGCTAATAGGTAGATCAATACCCCATATTTTGCTATAGAGATATGAAATCCTAAGAAAAAGGAAAATTCTCCTATCATGGACATCTCAAAATATGTCGGCATACAGTTTTCAAATTGACATCCCAACCGCTCCAGATCTCTACCAAATATTATGTTTTCCACATACACTGTAGTATCCCAAAATGGAATAATGCGTTGATACAAAAACACAATATTTGTAACAAAAAAAATGTACATGTAAGTTTGTGATCAACACAGATATATACAGAATAGTTGAGCCATTTTACTATATAGGATAATATTCAGTTACACAATGTACAAAATATGAGTAGATCTAGCCAAAGAGATTTCCTAGAATCACCCTACAAACATGCTACAATTAGCACTCCATAGATGGAAAGGTATTGGAAGAAAATAATGCATCGTCCCTTCTGCAGAATATGAAAATATGACTGCATGCTGAAAAGGAAAATGCAGATCTATGGAAATATGGAGCTCTGATGATGCCAATATTCAAGATCTCAGCTCTATGATGGATACCCAAGATAACCCAGAAAGGATTTTCCAGATCTACAACTTTGGAAAATTTCCCTCCTAGAGTTAGATCCTTTTACTGCTGGGTTATGCAGATCTGAAGCTAGATATGAAAAATAGATGGCTGAAATATGTCACAAGATCAGATCTAAGCTTGAAGGTTTGATCCCTTCTCCAGATCCACAAGCTAGAAGCTCAAGATCTAGCTCCTCAATCCTCCAAAGAAGGTTGCAGTTGTTGCTACACAACTGCTCATGGAAACTTCACTATAAAGGAAGGAGTCTCTCTAGCCTACTGCTAATATATTAAATATAGCTTAGAAATGATGGAAATAATGTATATAATGTGATGGAATGGTCCTCCACTGGATTACTAGCTGAAATGTTAGCAACTTCCCTTCTCCCTTGGATCTACAAGACTGGACTGCACAATTCCTGAATGGATTGTTGCTACTTGGAGATGAATAATAGATGGCATAATTCCTGATATACATTTAAAGCACTGGAAGACCGATCTTGAAGCTCAATTTGATAGGATGAATCCTCCACCGGTTCCTCAACTGAAATATTGAAGGACAACCTCCTCCTCTCAAACTGATCTTCAGAAATGTACAATTTCTGAATATGGATGTTCTGCAGAAAGTAGCAAATGATATGTGGCACCAATGCCTAATGTAGAATGAAGTACAATCCTCTTCCAAGAGCTACTCAATTAAAGAGGTGGAATTCCCGACCAAGAACACCTAGTGCTAAACAACCCTTGCAATCTTTGCTAAACAACCCAAGAAAGCATGGAATGCCACATGAAAATTCTAGATATAAACATATCATACATCAATAATAATCTTCAACATCCTTCTACTGTTCCTTCATTTTATTTATATAGATTATGAGCCTTCTCATGCCTTGGCCCTCCTCATAACTGCGTTGTACATGTGGACATAGGTCTCCATGTTGACTGCGCTGTCATTTCATGATATCCATCATGTGTGAACACAATGATCACCCTCTCCATCATGTGTGCATTAAATGCACCACTCATCCATCATCTCATTATAAAGTCTCTATGATCTTATGTTTGATCCATTCTAAGATCTTAGTTGACTGTATCAACCTCCATGATCTATCTCGTTAATGAGACATGATCTCCACTCCTTTCACATTAAGTAGTTGCTCTACTACTCCATTATGTAGATCTAGATCTGAAATATCCACATACACACATCAAAAGTGGATTTTATTCATATTTGAGGATTATGGGTCCCTCCACCCTTTTATTTACTTAATTAAGTAGGTTTATTAAGAACTCAAATATTCCAAATATCATGTGAAAATTTGGGAATATTACAGTCCTCCTCGGATAAATGTTGCTTGTCCTCAAGCAACTGCAAAAGTGGATGCTACAATAAACATCCCCCCTCCAAATGGCACCCTCATGTGGAAGGCCTTCCCATCTGTCAAAATGTGTCATGCATGTACAACTCCAAAGCTACCTCTCTAGAATTTCTAGAATGGCCTACAACTAAAAATTTAGATACCCTTCCTCGTCAATGAATCTCCAAGTGGCAACCATATGATGACCAAAGATCTCCTCTACACATGAGATACATAAGATGAAGTGATTCATTCCCAAACTAGAAAGTCCCAACTCATGAATTATCTCTCCAACCCATGATACATAGAGTAGATTACATCTATCAATGCCCTCATCATTAGCTCTATTGGCCATGTAGGAATCAAACATCACATCATCATAGTGAAAAAAAAAAGTAGAGACATATGGGAAAACATGGAAAAAGTCAAACCATATTCTCCTAATAACAACCAATGTAGAAAATCCTTTTGTTGCCATGCTAGATCATCATGAAAAAAAGTAAGAGAGCCATACTCTCTCAAAATAAACCACCACAACCATGTTTCTTGTTGCCATGCCACATCAACATCATACCAAGTACGAGAGCCATACTCTCTCAATAGAAGCCACCGCATCAATGCCTCTTACTGCCATACCACATCATCATTGTACCAAATGTCGTGGCCATATTCTCTCAAGAGAAGCCACATTAACAAGGCATCTTGATGCCCCATCACATCATCATCATACCATGTACAATGACCATAATCCCCCAACAAAAGCCAATGCTATAAGGCCTCCTGTTGCCATCCTCCAACAATTTCATGCGATGTATGGGAAGAATTCAGCCCATACTCTCCCAATAGTAACCATAACAACAAGGATTATTGCTACCTCCTTGCATTATCATGGTGAAAATCATGGAGCAAAAATATAGTAATGGACATGTGAGGTGTCTCATCAACATAATACAAACAAACTCCTTTATGCCACATCATGTGAGAGTTATACTTTCTCCAAACCCCAAGTACATACATGCACATGAGATACATCCCAAACAAAAATGCATGTAAAGACACGAGACATATCCCAAACAAGAGTAAATACAATGACATAAAATATAACATGTGATGTCCAAACTCTCTCATCAACAACCAAAGAAACCATGCCTTTTTCTTCTGCATTCGTCTAGTGATGTGTAAGGCATGATTTAGAAAAATATGACCCATTAGGTGGTAACCATACTCACCTAAGAGAAACCGACGCAACCATGATTCTTGCTGCCATGTATCATAGATCTACAAGTGGTTTGGCAACCCCTTGCTACATATCATCAACCATTCATCCCAATGTGGATGATGGATATCATTATGCAAAAACTTGGTATCCTCCCATTGTAGGACACCAACCTCCTCAAACTTATGAAGAACTTTTCACTCCATGACATGTTGAAGTGCACCTCCAATGAGATCTCTCCATGAGACCTTCTTCTCATTAATGGCCCTCCAAAACCAATAAGGTTCTGGATCTGCTACAGGTAGAAGTTTCTGTTTGAGATATGAGATGCTCATTGAGAAAGTGTCATCTAGAAAGGATAAAATATTTCTCATCTCAATATGTCTACCATCTATCATATTTTCCTCCATTGCTTCATGAGCGAAGCTGCCATATGATTGCTTCCATGAGGAATGGGTCCTCCTCTTCTCACTACTTCTCATTAACAATGATGTAGATCTACAAGGTGATACATGTGTTGTCTTAAAGTAAGCCACAATGCTGAACTCAAAGCCAACCATTGTACATAGGATCATACTCATCCCATTTTCCGAAACTCTACATTTCAACTCAAGAGATTGAATGTAGTTCATCAATGACAAAATAGGATGGTTTTTCATCTCTTCCTTGATTAGATCAAGGATCCTTTGTGTAGTGATATAATGCTGCTCCAAATCAACATGATGTTCTAACCCTTGGTCATGCAATAGCCCTGATGGAATGTCCCTATAAGTTTCAATAAGAGGTATTGAAACAATATGAGATGAAAGTGTATGCATGCCTCAAATCAATTGAGATTCAGAAACATCTTGCAATAACACAAGAGTTTCCCTTTCCGGTGAAAAGGTATCCCCAACTGTTGGTAAGAGTGATGGTTGCATTTCTACAAGTGTACCAACAATGGTATCTGTCTCCTACTCCTCATGCATCTCATCAATCATGCATGAGGCTCCAAATGTCAAGAACTCAAGACCATCTTGCAAATATGCAAGTGATCCTCCTCTTGATGTAGGCACATCTATAGCTGGTGGTGGTAGAGGCTCCTCCTCTTGAGTGATAATGAGAACATATTATCTTGAATCTTCATGCACTATCTCCTTGATGATGGTATATGTCATCATGTGAGATGTCTCTGGTTTCTTTCTACCATATATTTACTTTAGTCTTTGAATAAAATCTGCATAAGAAGACACCTCCATGTGTGACAAGTGATTGAACCACCATTTTCTTGCTTCACCCTCTAGGTGCATCGCTACAAAATCCACAACCTTTATTTCTTATACAGGATATTTCAAAAATAATGTAAATAATTCTTCCATCCAAGCCCTTAATGTGCTTGTGGAAGATCCATCAAATGTATGCAAGAAGAATCTATGCCTCTTTCTTCTGTTGCTGCTTCTGGATCTCCTCTCTTATTTGAGTTGTAGAAACTGTTGGAGAGAGAGATTGTCCTTCAATGCTCTAGGCTGTGACTTGTATTCAGATAGATATTCACTTAGGGTGTCATGCCCCGAGCCTTCATCATATTCAGACCAGTCCTCTTTCTCAAAGAAAGTGGATGTAGTGGAACAATGTGAAGCTCTTTGCTTCTCCAGTCTTCTTTGTTGCTGAAAAGAACTGTTGGGACATTATTTATCTTGAAACCTTCTTGAGGTTTATATTTGCCTATCTATTCTTGTTTCATTGATATCCATAGAAAGATCTTTCATAGATATAAAGGAATATGAGGCAAAACGTAATCCCTCCATAGTAGATCTCTACTATCTTCTTTTCTTATATTGTCAAAATGTCCACAAGCTGAGCCAAAGATCATGCTCTGATACCACTGTAATATCCCGAAATGGAATAAAATGTAACAAAGAAAATGTACAAGTAAGTTTATGATCAACACAGATATAGACATAATAGTTGAGCCATTTTATTATATAGGAGAAGATTCAGTTACACAATGTACAAAATATGAGTATATCTAGCCAAAGAGATGGCCTAGAATCACCCTACAAACATGCTACAACTAGCACTACGTAACTAGAGAGCTGTTGGAAGAAAATACTGTGATGTCCCTTGAGTAGAATATGAAAATATGATTGCACATTGAAAAGTAAAATGTAGATCTATGGAAATCTGGAGCTTTGATCATGCCAAGATTCAATATATGGGCTCTATGATGGATACCCAAGATAACCCAGAAAGGATTTTCTAGATCTACAACTTTGGAAAATCATCCTCCTAGGGTTTGATCCTTTTACTATTGGATTATGTAGGTCTGAAGCTAGATCTAACAAATAGATGGCTGAAATATGTCACAAGATCAGATCTAAGCTTGAAGGGCTGATCCCTTATCTAGATCCACAAGATAGAAGCTCAAGATCTAGCTCCTCAATCCTCCAATGTAGTTGCTTCTACACAACTGCTCATGAAAATTGCGTTGTAAAGGAAGGAGGCTCTCTAGCCTACTGCTAAGATATGAAATATAGCTAAAAAATGATGGAAATAATGTATACAATGTGAATGAATGGTCCTCCACTGGATTACTAGCTAAAATGCTATCAACTTCCCTTCTCCCTTAGATCTACAAGACTGGACTGTGCAATTCCTGAAGGGATTTCTGCTGCTGGGAGATGAATAATATATGGCTTGATGCCTAATATAGATATGAAACACTGGAATACTTATCTTGAAGCTCAAGATGATAGGATGAATCATCCACTAGTTCCTCAACTGTAATATTGAAGGACAACCTCCTCCTCTCAAACTGATCTTCAGAAATGTACAATTTCTGAATATGGATGTTCTGCAGAAAGTAGGAACAGATATGTGGCACTAATGCCTGATGTAGAATTAAGTAAAATCATCTTCCAAGAGCTACTCAATGAAAGAGGTGGGATTCCCGACTAGGAACACCCAGTGCTAAACAACACTTGCAATATTTGCTAAACAACCTAAGAAAGCATGGAATGTCACATGACAATTCCAGATCTAAACAGATCATACATCAATAATAATATTCAACATCCTTCTATTATGTCTTCTTTATATAGATTATGAGCCTTCTCATGCCTTGGCCCTCCTCATAAATGCACTGTACATGTGGACATAGGTCTCCATGTTGACTGCGCTGTCATTTCATAATCTCCATCATGTGTGAATGCAATGATCACCCTCTCCATCAAGTTTGCATTAAATGCACCACTCCTCCATCATCTCATCATAAATGCTCTATGATCTTATGTTTGATCCCTTCCACGATCTTTGATGACTTTATCAACGTTCATTATCTATCTCATTAATGAGACATGATCTCCACTCCTTTCACATTAAGTAGTTCCTCTACTATTTCATTATGTAGATCTAGATCTGAAATATCCATATACACACATCAAAAGTGGATTTTATTCATCTTTGAGTATTGTGGGTCCCTCCACCCTTTTATTTACTTAATTAAGTAGGTTTATTAAGAACTCTAATATTGAAAATATAATGTGAAAATTTGGGAATATTACATACACTACCGTATTTAGTAGATGATCATCTTCAGATTTTATATAAATATTGTTGTTTACAATGGTGCTCTCAAAGCCTTTTTTCTAAAGGTATCGATACAATATTTCATACAATGATCTAGGGATCTGTTTGAGTCCATATAATTCCTTTTTTAGTTTGTGCACAAACCCTTCATCTTCAATGGGCATGAACCCCTCTCACTACTCAATATAAAATTCTTATTCTAGATATCCATTGATAAATGTTGAATTCATATCCATATGATACACCTTGATGTTTTTATGACTATCAAAATCAATAAAAATTTGTATGGCTTCTATTCTTGCTATAGGTGCAAAGGTTTCTTCAAAATATACTCCTTTTATTTGGGCATATCCTTTGCAGACTAAGAGGGCCTTGTTCCTAACCACCTGTCCTTGCTCATTTATCTTGTTTTTGAAGATCCATTTTGTGCATATCGCATTTTTATCTTTGGGTCTTGAAACTAGCTCCCAAGTGTCATTCTTCTCAATTTGGTCAAGTTCTTCATTCATAGCTCTAACCCAAGAATTTTCCTCACTTGCCTGATTGAGATCATTAGGCTTAACTTGAGATAGTAGAGCAAGATTTGCAAAACTTGGACTGCCAAAAAATTCACTCTTGGTTTGAACACCAATTCTTTGATATCCAATGATTTGCCTCTAAGGATGTTGTTTCTGTACATACCTTCATGGTGTTTTGCGACTTGGAGTTATGCGCATTTCTTTTTCATCATTAATATTTCAGTTTCTTCATGGTATAAGGATATGATGAATGAACTCTCTTCTCCACATGAGTTCATGTTTCTTTTGGAGGACTCATATTGTGGTACTATTTCATCTACTACAACATCAATGTAGTCCTCAACTCTCTTTGTCATTTTATTGCATCACTTGCATCCTTTAATTCGAGCAGAGTACCTAAGAAATATACCCTCATTAGCGTGTGGATCAAACTTTATAGGATTTTTATCATTCCTTTTGATATATCATTTTCTACCAAATATATTGGAGTGTTTTACTAGACATATGTCTTCCATTCCACAATGTGAGCGAGTTTTATCACTATTAGGCCTAATTTGTGTCATGTTTGATAGGTAGACTACTACTTGCACTGCTTCTCCCCAAAAGGTGTGAGGTACATCTGCTTCATCTAACATAGCTTTGGATGTCTCCTAGATTGTTTAGTTATTTCTCTAAACTACATTTTTTTGTGGAGTTCTAGCTATAGAATATTCCCTCCTTATGCCATGCCCTTCACATAATTATTCAAAATATTTTGAAGTGTATTCTCATCCTCTACCAGATCTTAAGCATTTGATATTTATAACCTTCTCATTTTCTACATGAGCTCTAAATGCCTTAAAATGTTTCTGATTTATATTTTAAGAACATGATCCATGTTTCTATGGTAAAATCATCAATAAGTAACATAAAATATCTCTCTCCTCTTGGGATTTTTGTTTTTTTGGGCCACAGATATCTGTGTGAATTATCTCCAGTGGTCTAGATGAAGGTAAATTTTTTGTCTTGAAATGAGCCTTAGTCTGCTTACCAAATTGACAAGACTTGCAGATTGAATTATCAGGCTTTGAAAAACTTCAAAATTCTATCATAGCTCCTACATTACTGACTTTTATCATAATTTCAAAATTTGTATGACCAAATATCCTATGCCATAACCAGGTTTCATTTTTCTTGCTCAAATAACATCTTACTCTGGAGTCATCAAACACATATTCATTATTATGCATTTTGACCTCCTTTCCCACTAGCTTTCCATTCTTTAATATTAGATCTCATAGTATTTGGATCGAAAGGTAACATTATATCCATTATCATACATCTAGCTTACACTAAGAAAGTTGTTCTTGAGACCCTATACCTAGAATACATTTTGAGCTTTAGTATTTTCATCAAGATTGACTATGCCTTTTCCTTTAATTTTTGTTGGAGCATTGTTGCCAAACGTGACATTGTTCCCTTGGTATTTTTATTTTAGAGAAAATAATTTAATTTTATCCCCAATCATATGCTTGGAATAGCCACTATCCACATATCATATGTTTTCTTGATCATGTGCTAACAAAGTAAGTCCACATTCCATGTTTTTTCCAAACTTATGTTTCCAATTCTTCTTGTCCTTTTGAAATGCTAGTTTCCAAGCATTATGAGACTTAGATGAGTGCTCAAAAATTCTTCTGCATTCACTTGCCTTGTTCCAAAAATAGATTTGAAGCATTCAAAATGATTCATCAGGGGATAGAAGGGATTTCTATTTCTAGAGTGAGAGTTTTGAGATCTATAATTGTTGGAACACCTAATCCTACATGGGTAGGTGTGGAATGCGAAAAGTCACAATGGAGTCCAAGTGACCTTGGAATGTGAAACCAAGAGTCACACCATTGTAATATAAATGTACATCTTTGTATAATGGAAAATAAGAGAGCTACACGCTTATCCTTCATTGTGTGTTTGAGTCTCTTGTGTGTGTGTTCATCTTTCTCATACACCATGTGTGTGTCTTTAACATGGTGTTTAACATGGTATCAGAGCGGGCGATTGCTGGCCCTGCTCCAAATTGAGTGAGCCATTTGTGTTTATGGCCTGTGGATATCTGCAAAAATTCTTGACATTTTTGCAGCATTTAGAGACTTTTTGTAGCAGTGATTTTGCAGCATTCAGAAATTTTATCTTGGAGAAGAGCAGCATTCAAAATTCGTGGCAGCATTCAGAAATTGACTTTGAACAAGAGCAGCATTGGTTTTGAAGAAGGCAGCACTGCCCATCTGAAGGTTTTCATTCTAATTTTTCTCTGCAATTTATGCTTATTAAAATTTTCATTTTCAAGAGCTGCTGGAACACTGTTTAAAGAGGGATTCTGAGAAGAAAAAAAAAAATTGAGTTTTTCACTGAAAAATCTCTGCAAGTTTCTGGGTTTCTGAATACTGTTAAATTCTGCAATGGAGTAGATTGCTGTATATTTTAAAAAATCTCCTGTTTTGAAGACTATTCTGAAGTTTCCCTCATTTCTGCACTTTCTGCTGCTATATGGTCCTCTGCAATTTTTTGAAGAAAAGTTCTGGGTTTTTGAAGAAAAAATTCTGAGTTTTCTCTGCAATATCTGGAAAAATCTGCTGCTGTTTTAAAATCTCTGGGTTTTACTGCTGAAATTTCTGGAAAATTCTGCATTTATCCAACATCTGCTGCTGGAAGAAAAAATACTCTGCTGTTTTAACATTTAAAAAATAAAAAAATAAAAAAAATAAAAAATAAAATTCCTGAATCATTCTTGGCCTCTCGTCCCTACCGCCCTCACCTCTCAAACTGCGCCTTTTACACCTGCAACACTCATCGCTCATAGACCATTCCCTTTTCCCACGCCCTTTCGGGCCCCTCTCCCCCTCTTTTAACCCCACGCCTATCCCTCACGCCATACACCTTATCACTCCACGGCAGCCCATTAAATAAAACTCCACAACTCCCTACGCCCTCACCACTCTGCAATCTTACACCCTCGGCTCCCTCACTGTTCAACCCTCTCAACTCAACCACGACCTCCACCCTCTTCCTTAAACTCGACCCTCCTTCCCTTTCTCACGGCCCTGCAACCCTCCTCTCTGCACTTACGCCCCCTCCCTTTTTATTACTCATACCTCACCCTATTTCACTTTTAAAATTCGTTTTTGAATTTTTTAATAACCCCCACCACTCTCAAATTATTAATTTTTTAATACCCCACTCTCATATAATACTACTCATCTTAAATTTTTAATTCCCACGTTACATTAATTCTCCTCCCACCATTCGATTCCCCTCCCATTAATTTGATTCCCTTTTATTAATCTCTTCCCTTCCCTTTTAAAATTTTCATTTCCCTCTCATTTTTAATTATTCCCATTAATTTACTTTTTAATTAATTAAAAAAAAAAAAATCCCCTTCCCATTTTAATTTTTTATAGCCCCCCTCCTCCACTAATAAACCCCCATATAATACTTCTCACCTTTTTTAAATTCCCCTTCCCATTTAATTTCTCTCCATTTTTAAATTCCCTCCATTCTTAATTTATTTTTTAATTAATTAAAAAAAAAAACAGCAGAGAGAAAGGAAAGAGAAATATGAACAACAAAAATGGAAATTGACATATGAAGAAGATGGACTGAATACATATAGAAAATTGCAGATTTACATTTTATGATTTGTGGCATAAACATAAGGGTGATTTTCTGAAGAAATTGACATTTGAAGACAAGTTTGCCATCATTGAAAACAGCGCTTTGAAGAAGAAAATTCAGCTGCCATAAAAAGATTCTTGCACAAGTATTTTCAGCTACACAATTACAAATATTTTGCAGAGATATGTATTGAGCTGACATTGTATTTTGAGTGGAATTTATAGCTTCTTCATAGTTGCAATCAGTATTTCAGTTGTTGGATTGTTGATTTCCCTCCATCATTTGAGGAGCAGATTTTGTACTTTGAGATTTCCATAGTTGGAAGTTCTTTGGAGTCATTTGTAATTGTTTGAAAGCAAGTTGCATCACATTGTAAATGGGTGCATTTTCGGTTGTAGCCGACACCCTTTCATTTGTTTTGAGCCTAAGTTGTTGAAAATGGCCAAAATCAATGAGGCATTAGAGTTGTTGAATCACCTCATTCATTCCAATGTTGATGATATGATAAGAATGAGCAAGGATGCTCTTTGTAACATTCAAAGTTGTTTGCTAGATGCACATGAAAAGATTGATTTTTTGTAGTTGGAATCTCAGCTCCAACAAGACGAACTTCAACAAAAGAGTCACCATTCTGAACCTGTTTCTGTTCAGAACATTGAGAAAGACTCCCATCAGAAGAAAGAAGGTAAAGTTGAAGTCGATTCCCATTCAGTTCCTTGCACTAGAGCAGATTTTCATGCAGATGCAAAACCTCAACCTGCACTTCTCAAGCCCATCATCAGACCTTGGGAAGAGCTTGTCCACAACAAGCACCAAACTGGTCTTGGATATGACAAGGATGTGACCTTTCATATTCCAGACTACACAAAGCCCATCAGATTTCAGAGTGCCGGATTCATGTATGACAGTTCACCTGCAGTTGTTCCAGATTATGCTCCCCAACAACAACATCAAATTGAAAAATACCAACACTGTGATCGAGTTGGCCACATGAAAGATCACTGTTTTGATCTTCATCCATGCAAGCACTGTGGTCGGCACACTCTTCTTCAGACAGATGCTTCAGAAACAAGCCTCCTGCAAGAACCAAGATTCATCTTGGATGGATCGCTTCTTGGCAATGGGCATCAGCAGCCAAGAAGATGTTTAAGTCGCATGTCAGAACATGTTCACGGATATTGAACAAACTTGCAGTTGAGTTTTCGCCATCATCTCACCTTGTCCCTAACAGGGGGGAAAATGGTGGTCATGTACAAGCTTCGACGACAGATCAAGCAAGCCTAAGCCACAATCTCTCATTCCATGTTCAGAGTTGTAGCCAACAGTTCAAGCGAGCCTGAACCACAATTCGCCATTCCAGATTCAGAGATGTAGCCAGAGACACGGATGCCCATGAGCATGCCTTCGGTTGGTGGATAACCTAAAACCATCACAGGCAGTAGACCTCCCTTATTTAGGTTGAAGGTCTCCCTTTCATATATGAGGAACACTTCCTCTAGCAGAAGCCTTCAGCTTAGCAGCCTTCAGCTTCTTTCCAGCATTGGTTGAGTTCCAGGAAATGCTTCAAAGCATTCCAGAGTTGTTGGTAATCCGAAAACCATCACAGGTAGTAGACCTCCCTTCTTTTAGGTTGAAGGTCTCCCTTTTTTATGAGGGACAATTCCTCTAGCAGAAGCTTTTAGCTTCTTGCCAGTTTTGGAAGAGTTCCGGGAACTGCAACAAGTTTTGCGTTCCAGTGTTTGTGGTCATCCTAAAACCACCTCTTTTTTCCAACATTTCAGAGAGTTGATTCAGCCCAAGTGCTGCCATGTATACTTTGCAGATTTGTATTACAACTCTTTTCTTGGACTCACACATACCCCTTCGGATTAAGGGGGATGTTGGAACACCTAATCCTACATGGGTAGGTGTGGAATGCGAAAAGTCACAATGGAGTCCAAGTGACCTTGGAATGTGAAACCAAGAGTCACACCATTGTACTATAAATGTACATCTTTGTATAATGGAAAATAAGAGAGCTACATGCTTATCCTTCATTGTGTGTTTGAGTCTCTTGTGTGTGTGTTCATCTTTCTCATACACCATGTGTGTGTCTTAACATGGTGTTTAACAATAATGTTGATACATATTATATCTGAAATTTCATCTCTTTCAACTTTTACTCTTCTACAATCAACAACCTTATTTCCAAATATATGAAAATTATAAAAATTACCATAAAATATATTAGAGTAGCTGAAAATGGAAATTTTATGAGTTTGTGCATGAAGGTTCCTCTGTTGTCTTGTTGAATGATTCATTCTTTGCTGGTATGAATCCTTTGAGAAGTTGAAGTTCTTGTTCTAGTGAAGGGATCCTATCTTGCTTGCTCCCTTTATATCTTGCATAGATATGAGGTTCCTCAAATCCCATGGATGTGAATTTCATCTTCCTCATAGAATATTCCTATGCTCTAGAATATCCCATAAATTTTTTGTCTTCAGGAGACCTTTGACTATTTACAATCTGATCTATCTTTCTTGACCCTTCTACAAACTTTTCATTTACATCCTTCTCGATATCCATTTTCTCAAGATCCATTCTCAGAGAAAAAATTTCTACCTCGAGACTACATTAATTTTCTTCCCATTCATGAATAAAATCATTAAGAACTTCTTATTTTAATTTAGCTTCTTGTAATTTGACTTTCAGGGACAAATTTTTGTTTTTTCCTGTTTTTTATATCACTTCCTTCTTTACTTTGAACAACTCCTACTTTAGATACTTTTTCTCTTCTTCTAGTTTCTCACATGTTCCTTGTTTTTATTACAGTAGAAGAGAGAAACTATATTTTCTTTTAATGGCTTCTTCAAGTTTTTCTTTTTGATAAACAAATTCCTCATTGTCTGAGTTGTAGATACATTCTTGTGGCATGCTGTAGTTTTTATTTTAGTTTCCTGTTATTTTTCTTAGCCTTATTTAACTCATCAATAACACTAATGAGCTCCCGTTCAAAGTCCACTACTACTTCTTCTTCCTCTTCAAAGTCTATAATAGTTTGTTTCTTCAAGTATGCTCCAAATGACATGAGTAAATAATCATTTGACTCATCCTTTGAGGCACTTTCGTTGTCTCATTTTGGTGCTAAGATGTCCTCTTTGGAGTAGAGTTACTTTTTATTAGAGAGCTTCTTCTTCTGATTTTTTTGATATTTTCCTCTAAAATTTTTATCATTTTGATTTTCTATTCTTTATTTGTAAGGGATTTTGAACTAAAAATGACCAAATCTTCCACAATCCAAGAATTTGAAGGGAAACTTACCTTTATACTTTCCTAAGCCACACTTTAGGTTCCTAGAAAAATGTGCCAAATTCTGATCATAATCGTAGCTGGAACAATATTGATGATATTTTTTCTCCTTAGCCTTCTTGGACACCTTTAACATTGCTTCCTTCAGTTGAGACTTCTCTTGTCCCACTCTCATCTCATAGGTTGCGAGAGTACCAAGGATTTGGTCCACCATGAAATTATTTATATTAGAGATGTCTTCAACGGAAGATATTTTGGCATTAAATCTCATGTGTAGAGATCTTAATACTTTTTGAACAAGTATCTCTTCTTTGATAGCTTCACCGAGTCATCTAATCATATTGGTTACTTCATCAATTCTGAGGAAGTATTCTTCTATGCCTTCTTCTTCACTCATTTTTAAGCTTTCAAACCTCATTATGAAGGTTTCATGTTTTGCCTACTTGAATTTATCATTTCCTTCATGACTCTGATTGAGATTCACCCACACTTCCTTAGAAGAATTACAATTAACAACCCTTACAAGCTCAGATTGACTAAGGCCAAATATAATGACATTCTTGGCTTAAAAATTATTTCCATACACCTTTTTACTATCTACATCTTTGGGAGGGATATAAAGAAAATCATAATCCATCAACACAGAGCTCAAAACATCTACCCCTAGTGCCATACGATAGGCTTCCATCATAACTTTCCAAAAGACAGTTTTTCCCATCGAAGACTGGTATCTTACTTTAGTAAGAATCCTAACTCTGTTTCGTATACATAATTCCTTATGGATATACCTTCTAGTGGTTAAAATATTCTTGAAAGAACTTGGATCTGATACTAATTACTGGAATAAGTAATTACCGAGAAGGGGGGTTGAATCAGTAATTATGAGGTTATTAAAGTTTTATGCTCAATTATTATATTTAATTTGACTTTTGCTAGTTATTTGTATGAGCATTCAAACTACAATTGAAATGTGCAATAAAGCAAACCATTCACATGAGCACTGTAGGTTTTAACCCTAAACAGAAATTATCTACACACGAATCTTATAACAGAAAATAAACAATAGCGAGAGCATAAAACATAAACCAGATAAACACAAAGATTTTCCCCTGGATCCCAAATCGAGACGACCAACTTGATTTTTCATTATATTACTTTTAGTGCTACAACACATATATATACATGCCGAAGCATAAAAAAACCCCAATCCATTAACCCTGGATTAGAACATAATCGTATTTCCCTTGACCGGATCTACAAAATTCCAGGGGCCGAAAACCATCGTACCCCAAAACCATGTGCAAATTCATGCACAAAACATGGGTGGGTCCGCCTATGAGTGGGTCTGCACACCAAACAAAATTTCACCAGGGCGCTGCCCCGGACCCCAACAGTGGGGGCTGCCTCCTCCCTTGTGACCCCCCTATTGCGCCCGGCGCAACGTACAGTGCGTGGGGCTAGTCATGGAAAGAATATAACACATACCCAACATTCTCCCACTTGTTTTTTTCTTTCCATAGGGGGCCATAGGAGAGCTTAGTCATTGGGCTAATTCTTCAACACACATTGTTTCTCTACACCAAGAGAACTTCTAAGTGCTCACAGACTTCATCAATGCATCTGCAAAATTCTTCAAAGTGTCCACCTTTACCAGCAACACCCTTTTAACCTCAACCATATCTCTAACAAACTGATATTGAACATCAATGTGCTTTGTCTTTGAATGGTAAGCAGGGTTCTTAGCCAAGAAAATTTCACTTTGGCTATCACAGTCTATCCTTATAGCTTGCTGTACCAACCCCATACTTGAACACAATCTCTCTCAAACCAAGCTTGCTTCCTTGCTTGCATGAGTGGTACTATGTATTCTACATACTCTGTAAGTGGAAAGAGCCACTACGGACTCTCTTTTACTCATCCAATGACCACAACGCCTCCAAATAGGTTAAACACATACCCACTTGTAGAGTCTTCTTTGGTCCAAATCATTTGTCTTTGCATCAACAAAATCACGAATGTCCAGCATGTTTTCCAATCTGGTCTTCACTGGTAGCACGAAGCCATAATCACTAGTGCCACGTAAATATACGAAAACCCGCTCCAACTGTTCCAATGCTCCTTCCCTGGGTTTGACATAAATCTGATCTATACTCCCACTGCATGTGTAATGTTTGGTCTAGTACACACCATTGCATACATCAGACTACCCACTACACTTGCATATTGAACACGGGACATATCCTCGTTTTCTTCTTGTGTCTTGGGACACTTTTCAGCAGACAAATTTGTATCTACCAGAATCAGAACATTCATCGGTTTACTATCCTGCATATTGAACCTCTGCAATATAGTCTTGACATACTTCCTCTTGTTTAACCATAACTTCCTCTTTACTCGATCTCTCTTAATTTCTATGCCCAAAATATAGTTTGCAGCACCAAGATCCTTCATGTAGAATTTGGAGAATAGTTGGGTCTTCAAATCTCAGATAATTTCTTTGTCATTTCCAATCAACAAGATATCATCCACATACAGGGCCAAATAAATAACACGGTCACCAATTACTTTAAAATAAACACAATTGATCCTCCTTGCTTCTGGTGAAGCCAAAGTCCCCGTATATAGGTATCAAATTTCTAATACCACATCCTTGGTGGTGTTTAACCCATACGAGAGCCTTCTTCAACCTGCATACCAGTTCTTTCTTACCCTTCACCATAAATCCTTCAGGTTGCTTCATGTAGATATCCTCTTGTATATCCCCGTGAAGAAATGTTGTCTTCACATCCATCTGTTCTATCTCAAAATAAAATGTAGCAACAACAGATAAAAGTAATCTAATAGAAGTAACTTTGGCAACAAGAGAAAAAATATCACCAAAATCAATTCCCGACACCTGGGAATAACCTTTTGCTACCAACCGAGATTTGTATTTCTCCACCTTGCCTTCTACATTCATATTTTTCTTAAACACCCATTTTCTCCCAATGGGCTTCCTTCCAGCCGGTAACTCCACCAGATCCCATGCCTCATTTTTGTACAAGGATGCCATTTCATCAACCATGGCCTCCTTCCAGAGTTTCCCATCCTCGTAATCTACTGCCTCCCTGACAGTTCTGAGATCATCATCATTTATAGTTAAGGCAAAACCTGAACAAAAAGTAGATGGAATATACCTTTCTAGTTGCCTTCTTTCCCGAACCGATCTTCTCAAAGCTGGGGTTTGTGGCTCTTCCTCGTCTGAATCTTCTTCTGTTGTAGAGTTTGATTCATCCTCCTTTAGCTCAAAATCTATCTTCTCAGGTTCCTTTGGTAGGAATTCATGTGTAACAATATATTTCACCTCTCTAAACACCACATCTCGGCTATACACAACCTTCCTTGTTTCTGGGTTCCAAAGCTTGTAACCATTTAGACCATCCTTATACCCAATAAGGTACCTTTTCAGATTTATTATCCAACTGATGTACCTCCTTTGGGGTATGTACATATGCATCACATCCAAACACCCTCAGATGTGAAAGAGAGGGTTTCTTACTAGTCCATACCTCATGTGGAGTCTTATCCTCCAACGCTGATGAAGGTGATCTGTTAACTAAGTAACATGTAGTCTCCATTGCCTCTGCCCAGAATTCTTGTCCTAACCCGATACCACTAAGCATGCTTCTAGCCTTTTCCATCAGCGTTCTGTTCATCCTTTCTGCAACTCTGTTTTGCTGAGGTGTGTATGGAGTAGTCTTCTATCGTGCTATACCACACTTTTTACATAACTCTTCAAATTCCTTCTTGCAAAACTCCCCACCATTATCTGTCCTCAACACCTTTATCTTCTTCTCTGTCTGGTTTTCCACCAGAGCCTTAAATTCTTTAAATACGTACGTTGATGAAGGTAAATCCCCTGCGCGGACAGAGGCGATCCCTAGCCCGGCGGTGATAGCAACAAACAAACAGTGCTATGACGCAAGCTCCTAATTACGAATGGAAGACTTGGGATAGAAGCCTACCTGGATTCCAACGCTATGATCTGAAGAAGAAGTGTCCCCGTCCTTCAGCCCTGGCAGATCACAATCCTTCCACGATCTCCGCGGATGAACACCTGCACATAGAAGAAACGAATAGATACAAGCATAGGAACCAGCATACGTAACTAAACATCGCCCTTCTCTCCAATATGTCCAAGCCTTTGATGCCATAGCATGGTCTTTTCTCCAGAGACGGCTAGACTTTCCGTCCCACTTTCAGGAACCACAGAACTGTTACACCCATCAATAACAGTGATACCTTGAAAACTTGTACGGTTCCGGTCAAACTCCCGCATTAATACCGGTGCTCCCCGAACCATCTTGCGAGGCATCTTTCTCGAACACTATTTTTACACACCGCATCATCCATCTTACCTTACGAGAAATCCGGCCAATGTAGAATATCACAGAACACCAGTAAGTGTTCTAATCCTTCCACCTTGCAGCTTCAGCTTGACTTTTCCACGTCCGACGATTCTGGCCTTCCTATCATCCCCTAGGAAGACATCACCACCATCATATTTCTAATACTCGCAGAACCACTCCCTATGGGGAGTGAAGTGAAAGGATGCACCTGAGTCAATCAACCATGACTCATGATCTACATGTGTATTTGAAGAAGAAGCCAAATACACATCCCCAACTTCATCTGAGGTGGTTTTTGCCTCTGCAGAAGGAGCTTCATTAGATCCCTTTCCTTTCTCAGGAGCTTTAGATCTGCATTCCTTTTTGTAGTGTCCTTCCTTTCCGCATTTCCAGCACACCTTTACAAACTTTCCAGGAGATTTAGATCTCCCTCTAAATTTAGATCTCCCACTCGAAACCTTATTCTTGTTTCTGTTCTGGGACCTTCCTCGTACAGATAAGGCATCTCCATTATGACCCTCCATATTTCTCCGTCTCATTTCCTCCGACAGTAAGGCTGAGACAATGTCATCAAAATTCAAGGTAGTTGTATTGCTACCTATTGAAATAACCAGACTGTCCCATGAATCTGGTAGAGAACACAACAAGGTGATGCACTTATCTTCATCTGAGATTTTAATATCAACAGATGACAGCTGCCTTACCACAGTATTGAAGGCGTTCAGATGCTCTGTCACCGAGTCTCCATCCTTCATCCTCAGGTTATACATCTTTTTCCGTAGGAACAATTTATTCACTAGAGACTTAGATTGGTACAAAGTCCCTAGATTTTCCCACAAGTTCTTCACCGTAGCTTCCCCAGATACATTCAACAATACTGAATCTGAGACACACAGCCGTATTGTGCTCTTAGCCTTTCGATCCAGTTTCTTCCAATCTTCATCTGACATCGCCGTTGGTTTAGTACCTGGATCTACCGCGATCCACTAATCTTTATCCACCAGCAGATCCTCTATATTGAGTTTCCACAACTCAAAACTCTGACCATTAAATTTCTCGATCTCTATCTTTCCGCCGCTCGCCATCTTCTTTCACCGCAAGAATCAATCCCGCAGATCTCCCATTGAACAAGGTCTACCACAGGCCTGAGCAAAAAACCCTCAACAACAAAGGCGTCCCCTTGAAGTCGAAACAGCTGTGATACCAAATGTAGGTTTTAACCCTGAACAGAAATATCTACACACGATTCTTATAACAGAAAATAAACAATAGCAAGAGCATAAAACATAAAACAGATAAACACAGAGATTTTCCCCTGGATCCCAAATCGGGACGAGCAGCTTGATTTTTCATTATATTCCTTTTAGTGTTACAACACATATATATACATGCCGGAGCATACATAAACCCCAATCCATTAACCCTGGATTAGAACATAACCGTAGTTCCCTTGACAGGATCTACAAAAATACCAGGGGCCGAAAACCATCGAACCCCAAAACCATGTGAAAAACCATGCACAAAACCATGGGCGGATCCGCCTATGAGTGGGTCCGCACAAAAAACAAATTTTGGCCGGGGCGCTGCCCCGGACCCCAACGGTGGGGACTGCTTCGCCCCTCGTGACCCCTCAGCTACGCCTGACGCAACATACAGCGCATGGGGCTAATCGTGGAAAGAATATAACACATACCCAACACTCCGGTTAGCTTGTTAATGCAGCACTTAATTTTCAAATTACCCCAGTATACTTATTCATTCTAGACCTTTGGATGATGGAGTCTAGAAGTCGATAGGCTGAAAATAATCTATTGTGTCCTTTTAATTTTTCTTGAGTAGATCAATACACTGGCTTCAAAAAGGCCACCAGATCAAATCCTGATCCAAATCTGCCTCCAGTATATGAAAATCTCAACCTAATCCCAAGAATTTTCCGTCGAGAAGCTCCCATTATTCTTTTGGTCAAATCTCACTCATACCCCACTGTTTTTTAATACATTGAAGATATTGAGTTTGACGATCAGTTTGAGTTATCATTGTTTGAAAATAAATCCGAAAGTGCCAATGGTTCTACCATCATCAATCCTGAGTTCATCAAGTATCTAGAAGTTGAAAAAGCAAATAGATCTATTGATAATTATATTCTGAATCTTCAAAACTCCATTGTGGCAACCAACATTCCCGAATTCATTGAATTTACTTCACAAACTCTTGGGCAATCTGAAATTGCATCTTGTTCACGGATTCCCACTGAACCTCCCTTTATCCCTACCATTCCTGTACAGCCTGAGATCTCTGATCAACAATCAGCATTAGTTCCTGCCCCATCTCCACCACATACACCTCGTTCATCTATTGCTCCCATTCCACCTGTTTCTCCGAGACAGCAGATTATAAATCCGCCAAGAGCCATGGTTGCGAGATTCGCACCTCTTGTTTTACCTGCAAATTTGGATCCTATGCCTGCTGATTATCAGAGTAAGATTCCAATATTTGATGGCACGCCACAGAGTATATCCGCTTAGCAGCATATTGTCAGAATGACAGATTTCTTGGACCTGCATGAAATAGATGAAGAAAATGTGTCCATGAGGTTGTTCGCCCAGACTTTTGGAGGTGAGGTTCGTAAATGGTTCAGAGCTCTACAGCCCGCAAGTATCAATACATTACAAGAGCTTCAGACACAATTCTTAGATCGGTGGGAGATGAAAAAAGATCTGCTGCAGATTACTTCTGAGTATACTAGCATCAAATGTAATCTTGGTGAGTCCGTTTAGGATTATATTATCAGATTCAATACAGTTTATAATGCAATCCCAGATGACTTAAGACCGTCTAGAAAGTTAGCTCTCCTTAAATTCCCGGACGGTTTTGATCCGGAGATGGCTTATTCACTACGAGATAGAGATCCGCCTACCTTGGAAGATATGCAGAAGATTGCTGTTAGTGTTGAGGCAAATCTGAATGATAAGAGAGCTCGGTTGAAAGCAGAAAAGATAGTGACCATAAAAGAAGAAACTTCCACATCTGCGTCAGAACCGCACTGGCTTCGTGAGATGGAAAAAATGTTCAAAAGAATGACGCTTGACAAGCCAGAAACGCAGATTCGTAATCCCAACTACCATGGCTAGCAGCAGCCACAGTTCACAATTAAGCAGCGTGAACAGAGAGCACAAGAGCCGGCAGCCCAACATCAAGTTAAAACACCTCTTTTGCAGAATTTTGTAAGTCAAGAATCAGATGATGACGATGATGTAGTAGGGGAGCAAAACCACTTCTTTACTCCTGACGATCTGCCCATTTACATCACCGAGGATAAAGAATATGGAGAAAGTTCAGCTGCACAGAAAGATGAGGATTTCATTTTAGCAAGCGATGAAGCTCTGGAGGAAGAATCAGATGAATACCAAAGAGGATATATGAATGCTTTGTCCGCCCAGCAGAAGAAATACTCATTGCGAAACAGAGATGTGCCCATAAACCCAATTCAGAAGAGAAAAGAGGCTTCAGCACCAAAGATGGATTCACCTATACCACAGAAGAAAGGAAAAGAGAAAATTGATCCCGCAGCTAGTAAACCATCATCGGTAGAAAAGGCCAATCAGTCAAGTATAATGAAGGATAAGGCTGAAAAGAAAGAAGTTCCGGTCAAAGAAGTTGAAAGAGTTTCAGCCTTTAGTTTGGAAAATGAAATTTCCAAATTGAAGGTATCTATTCCTTTGATAGAAATTATGAAGAACAGTAGCTATCGAGGTCAAGTCTCCAAAATTCTGAATTTTGATCCAATGTTTGACACGGTAAATATTGAAGATGATCATCCTGAATTGATATTTGGGCCTGCTTTAGATGGTGAGTCCCCTGACAGTGATGTTCCTCCTTTTTATATCAGTTTGAGGTTGCATGAATATGTATTGCACAATGCCATGTTCGATTCTGGTGCTTTGCACAATCTTATGCCAAAGGCGATCATGGAAAAGTTGGGTTTAGATATTACAAGGAAATACCATGATTTGTATTCATTTGATTCCAGCCGCGTGAGATGTATCGGACTCATCAAAGATTTGGTTGTAAATTTAGATCAAATTCCTGTGAAGAATGTCTTGATGGATGTGGTTGTGGCAGACATTCCTCCTCAATTTGGGATGCTCCTTTCTAGATCTTGGGGGGGGAATTTGAAAGGTAATCTACAGCTAGATTTCTCCCATGCAACAATTCCAGTCTTTGGTCAAATGAGAAAGTTATATCGAGAGCAGAAGATGAAATACATGATAACAAGCAAGGAGAAACCAATCAATCATCCTGTAAATTATGTACATACCGACTTAGAGTCGTTTGTTTTGTTTGCTGATAGTTTTAATGATATAGATAGTCAATTAGTTCAGCCATAAGATATACCAGAGATCACTGAAAATTTTAGAGAAGTTCTACAGAAAGAAAGACGAGAAAAGAAAGATACTGTTGAGCAATCAGCTAAAGACGATGGGCAGCAAACAGAAAAAATAGAGCTGACGTAATTTCAGCACTTAGAGGAGGATGAAGATGGTCTTTAGACCATGGATTTTGATGGCGTAGTGGGTAGTGATGGTACTGGAATTGGTGTTTGGATACGCAGTCCATTTTCCGCTTCAGATAAGGTTCCAAGCAATGTGAGAGTATGCTCCTACAAACTAGCATTTGACTGTTCTAACAATGAGGCGGAGTATGAGGCTCTGATTGCTAGCCTTAAGATTCTAAGAAAGATGAAAGAAAAAAGAATTGCAGTCTATGGTGATTCAGAGTTGGTGATAAAATAGGTAAAGGGTGAGTTTCAAGCCAAGCATCCTCGCATGAGGGCTTACCGTAATGCAGTTTTAGACATTTTTAAGTTATTTTCAGATTATACCTTGACGTGTGTGCCTCGCATACAAAATGGTGTTGTTGATGGACTTGCTAAGGCAGAAAGCAATTTAAAAATCCCAACGAATTCCAGCAACAAGTTCGAGATCCATGTGAAGCACCGCCCCACCGTTCCAGACAATCAGAGATGTTGGCAATTTTTTCAAGACGACGAGGAGATTAGTGATTTTCTGCAAAATAAGGGTAAGTTTAAAGACACCTCCATAGATACAGAACATGATGATGGTAATGATGATATACAAATAAATAAAATGGAAGTGCTGCAACTTAAAGATAACATCATTCCTAAAGGATTGATTCCTTTAGAGGAACTCTTTGATCAAGACGATGTAGCCCGCAAACCGACATTGAGGCTGACTGAAAAAGGTGTTGAAGAAGTAAATATTGGGACAGCTAAAAATCCCAAGATGGTAAAGTTATCCAAGTCATTGTCACCAAGGGTAAGAGCGGAGTATGTGAGATTTTTGTCTTCATTTGCTGATGATTTTGCATGGGATTACTCAGATTTAAAAACATATGACACTAATATCATTCAGCATACTATCCCTATAAAACCAAATCAGAAGCCTTTCCATCAGAAGTTGAGGAGAATCATTCTGAAGCTGCTACCGTCGATTGAAAAAGAGGTAAACAGGTTGTATAAGTCAGGAATCATTGTGCCTATCAGATTTTCTGATTGGATATCAAATTTGGTGCCCGTGAGAAAGAAGACAGGTGAGATCCGTTTATGTATAGATTTCAGAAATTTGAATAAGGTATCATTAAAAGACAATTATCCGCTGCCAAAAATGGACCATATATTGCAGCGAGTAGTTGGAGCATCAAGGATGTCACTACTCGACGACTATTCGGGATATAATCAAATTTTAGTGCATGAGGACAATCGTGACAAAACTGCGTTCACCACTCCATGGGGAACGTTTCATTATGAAAAGATGTCGTTTGGTTTGGAGAATGCAGGTGCCACTTTTCAGCGTG